>OU744732.1:3427415-4066862 GCA_916613615.1 Steromphala cineraria | reverse complement strand
TCCTGCTCGCTGTCTTCCTTGTCGTTTGAGAGAGCAACGTCCGATTCTTGAACAAAGTCCTTTTCCTGAAAGTAGATCAAAGAAGGTTCGATAAGCCTGCTTGAATTGGTAAAGAGCCTGTTACGACTGCTGAACAGCTCTGTATGAAGTTCTTAAGGGGCTCTCAGGTGTTATTAATTGGTTACAGTGTGGAAGAAATGCAAGTTATGGCGACGAAATGTCGTTGTCCTTTGTTTCAGTTTTCATATCACAAAGTCGGGAATATCAAAAGACGTCTAGCAGTTCTTTTAAATATTTTCTAATGATAAAAAGGACTCTCTTGACTCCAGGGTATACAATCTATTAATCAAAATATATTCCAATGACTACAAGAAATTATCAATTAGTCATAATTGCGTGACTGCATATAGTGGTGACACCGTGCCGTACTTCAGTGTATAAAGCTCAAAAAGAAGACGTCAGAAATAAGAAGAAGTCGCCAACTGACTGTCTCTTTATCTGCCAGCCTGCACTATCATTGACATATGAGTTTATTACAACCTCAATCGGTAACATTTCTATGAAAAAGTATGTAATGGCGACGAAACTAATTATTTCAATGTTCAATGGGGGAATTTAGTATTCAGAATTATTGAAATTTAGAAAAAAACCACCTCTAAAAATAGCTTTCATTGAAGAGGTATTATAAACCTATCATTGATTTGTTTACTAATTCCGTGCTTATAGTAACTTACGAACTTTGGTAATGATGTATGAAACACGATTGCATACATTGATTTAAAGTTAAACGGCTATAGTTAGTTAAACGGAACCTTTTTTAGTGCAAAAAATCAATAATGGATGAAACAGTTTGTGATAATGACAAGATTCATACTTATTTCAATAGAGCGTTAGTGAAATAGCAAATGGTTTCCGGAAAATATAACTCTTTTGATAAAATGTTAATCAATATGTTGATTGGTCACACCATCAAAGATTGAATGCTAGAAGGACTTAATGTTATGTTATTTAGACTTTTCTCAGGGATGAAACGTTTTGTCACGAGTTACATGTATATAACAAACACGCATTGAACATATTAATCTATTCATCAAATGCATCTTTGATTTATATCCGAATGCACTAATGCATACTTTGACTCTTATAATGTACCTTAAGATGGCAAGAAAACACTCCCATTAGTTAATGAGGGCTTTGAAGGACTCCTGATTAATGACTAATGACTACAGAATAGTTCTATTAATTAAGATTAGAGTCCTTATAGAGATTTGTTGTACCCACTGTGTCACTTATTAGATTGGTTTTGTCACCAGATGGTATTACGAACCAATGTCAACTTATACTATGATAAATCTAAAGGTAGATAGGTTAAGATAATGTGAGTGATATTGAATCTTACATGATCAAAGAATATATGAATAACGTATCGAAGTCTAAGTATAAGAAAGGTAGGAAAACTTAACCCATTACTTCTTCAGCAGAATAATTACTAAAGGCATACCTAATCCCAACCAATGGAGTCTAAATATAAGTCAGTGTTTTACAGTTGAAATCAATATGAAAACGAATTTCTTATGATGTCGTTGGTTTTATGATTTAGACAAAGAGAGGCGGTTACTAGACCTTATTTCAAGGATTATGAACGTGGGACCTTTGATCAATATGTGTGTTGGAACACTGATTTCAGAAACATACACTTTCAAACTTATAAATAAGGATGAATATATAGTTGACTCTTTCTGGTGCTTAAAAAGAATACATTTATGTTAAATACTGTCTTGAAATCTTCACATTTGATAGGATGTGTGACAACGTCTCCTAGCATAGTGAAAACATCTCAACCCTTAGAAATTACTTCAATTTCGGACACAATAAGAATTCCTCTAGCGCCTTCTAAAGGGACAAAGAGAGTGCCACACATAACCGTTAAAAGAAGAGCTAAAGAATCTACCTTGTTGATCCCCGGGTATGCAGCAACCAGATTGACCAAACACAGGACGAGGGCTCCCGTCATGAGCATTGAGTAGATCTTGCTGAGTCCTCCCATTTCTACTACAGTGTCTGGTCGTCGTGCTAGTTCCTTGTATCGCCTTTCTGGAATAGAGGTTTATCAATTAGAGTTTCATTTAATCATTGACCTGACCATTCTCTCCCAACAGAGGCAGAGCAACTCATGAAATGTTGATTACACCTTAACTGATAACATTCTCTCCCCACAGAGGCAGAGCAACTCATGAAATGTTGATACAGCCTCTGTTATATTACGCCGAAATCCGTCGGTTCCATCGGTTTACTCTAGCGGAAAAAACCCACAATCCATTTGAATTTATTTTTCAAACGATAACGCTTCTCACATAGAAAGGGTGGTTCATATCGCAATGCCATGATGCAGTAGCCAATATGATGATTTAAGAACAGCTGATTGCACAACCAACTTTTGCCTCCAAACAGGCATATCCCATTCGAGGCTACAAATTCGGCGTAATAGAACAGAGGCTGTATCAACATTTCATGACTTGATCTGCCTCTTTGGGGAGAGAATGTTATCAGTTAAGGTGTAATCACAATGGGTCTTTTCAAATTCTTATAAATATCACTTTGATGTCCTCGATTACCTTGGACTCTCATTATATCTGAAACCTTTCATGAATCATGTCCAGAATGGTTTAATGGAAGAACAGCATTTAATCTTCCTTTAAGTTGAAGGCACAACAGCCCAAGGCATATGGCAAGTTTCTTTCTAATTCTGGAGTCGTGGATTTTTCCCTTTGTAAACAACGGGATGTTTGAGCTTCTACATCCCTTAAAGCATAAACAATCTCTTTGTTAGACAACCCACGCCAGAAGTGTTAATCTTCAATAACCTGTACTCTCGAGCTGCTCTAAGCCCATGCATAACAGAGGGTACCTGTGTCTTGTAAGTAAGGTAGGGGCAGGGGTTCAAATCCTGTCTGGATAACACATGCATAACAGAGGGTACCTGTGTCCTGTAAGTAAGGTAAGGGCAGGGGTTCAAACCCTGTCTGGATAATACTGAAACGCAATTGACGATATCAAGCTTACCTGTGCTTAATTGGTAACTTGTGTACCTAATTACATTATCAGAACAGTCTCGAGTGAAAATAAGTTACTTACTTCATAAAACCCTTCATAATATTTGGTCGTAAACGGCGTTCTAGGAACGACGTTTAATTGATATACACAGGGTAAAATAATCACCATTAAACCATCTGAAAGTGCGACTACATGTATGTAAAGGGGTTCGAGAAAATATATGTAAAGTACTATGAGGTAAGATATCCCTGAGATGATATACACTCATATTTGTGTTAAACGTGTCTGTTGACAGTAAATAATATTTTAGACATTTTAGTAATATGTTCATTATATAATTTGAGATCGGTTTACACTTAGTCTTAGCAAAAGACGTATTAAGCTGTAAATAACGTGACGCAGATAGGGTTAACAGTTTAACTGGACAATTAATATTCCACTTATACAAATATAGCAACACGTTAATGAACTTTCTTTGGAGACACTTTCTAATATCTTAGTTCCAAGGTCCAGTAAATGACGAAGGCTCTATTTCTAGAATAAATAGATGTTTTTGTGTTGAAAACCCCCGTATCGCTATCAAAAGGAGTACATTCTTGATACCCTTAAAATCCTGCTGTATAGCAAACGTTTCAAATAAAATATTCACATGCATAATTCAGAATGAATCAATCATAAATACTCGATCAAATACATAATTTGTCCCAAACTTTATGTAATGGTTGACAAGATAAAGTTCATCGGAGATAATTGTAAGTGTATACATCTAACTGTAGAGATACCAAGGGTGACATTACGACCTCCCAGTTATAGATAATTGTCTTTCAGTTTACCTGAAGAATGTCATAATTATTTCACTTATTTTAGAAATCACAAGGGTGTACGTTTCAAGAAATATAATTACAACTGATGACATAAATCATGTAAAATGACACTGGCGTGGTAAAGTTCAAGTAAAAGGTTGTATATTTCTTGGATTAGTAACCCAGCTGATCCAGTGAGATGTGAAACATGAACCTAAAATGTCTACATGACAAGGCCTATTATCCCTCCATCAATATAGCGGAAACTGATAACACCAAAGTATATTACTTGCTACCTAAAACGACAACCCTTCTCGTATTCATACTAATGAAAGGTCATAGAAAGAGCAAACAAAGCTGCTGCACAACACTCCCGGGATGAATTACCTCTATTCTGGAAGTCGATGCAGCAGAAACTTCAGATAGTGGCTAACTCAATGACCAAACTTGCTCACGAAAGAAGACATATTTACTAAAGTTAATTAAAGTTAACAACGCATCTCTGCTTAGCATATTGGAGAATAGGGTCCAACGCGTTGAAAGGCGACGTCCTGCACGGTGTTGAATGGATGTGTCCTTTACAGAGGGAAGGGAGTCAACAGGGGACGTGAGAAGCAATGCTGCTGACACTATGGCTCTGGCCCTGAATTAAATCTCAGGCATATATCAAGAGGGATGAACGACCCGGGATGAGCCCGATGAGGTCTAGACGCTGAATACGATTAGCGGAACCATCGCTCTATCACCTGTAGACTACTGAGCGTAATGCTTAATCTTTCAGAATTTGGGCTCTTCAATCTAAAACTGTTATTTCCGGTATTGGGGGTGCAAAGTCGTTGTAAGAAATAGTTAAAAATGACAATAGGTACAGAATAAGGATTTGGTATTAACTATAGGTCCCCAAAAACTTCAACTTTCACCCCCAACCAATATATGCTTTGTAAAATCCATGTTCATCTTTATTAAGTCATATTTAGACATAAATGAGATTAATGCCGCTTCGGCTATAATTCAGCCATTAAAATGAACGCTTGTCTTTCAGAATAATCATCTCTCAAAAAGCATAACATATTTTTGGTTCTTAAGATGTTCACACTCATAAGAAACATTCCTTTTGAGGGGAAAAATCTAAGGTAAACGGCTTTTATCGAATGTTGCTGATATAATTATCACCATTAGGGAATCTTTCACATGCCGGATTTTCTCTATAATCGTCGTTATCATTTAAGCATGTTCTGTAACAGTAAGATAATGAAGCACTCAAAGAGGGACCACAAACTGATTCAAAGAGCACTACACTTTGGAAGCCTTATAGAATCTGTATCACGGGGCCTTCCTATCCTATGATCGGTGCAGCTTGAAGTGAGTCTCCTTTGAAACGTTATGAATAAAATTGGTCAATATAATCAGTGTTACAGATTGAAAGATATCTTTTTGTAGGTAATAAGTTTTTGAAATGTATTGTTTATGTGGGAAATAAAAACGACAAACATATCTTGATGTATGTACTGTTTATAGCAACGGTATTATTAATGAAGTTAGGCCGCATTGACGTGACTAATGACTGTATTGTAACGTGATCCGATAACTACAAACAGTGAAAATTGTATTGTCAAACATTGGAGCAGGAACAATTTAGTTGAACAGCTTGTAGTGTCATCCTTCATATAAAATGTTCCTTCCTCCAACCAGCTTCTAACAAAGTATCTATCAGGATATACCATGGATTACCTTGGGCACAACGCAACATTGACCGTAACTCTCTCCACGAAGCATGGCACTAACATGACATCCTATCATCTTATGGCTTTGTGAAAGGAGGATCAAGGCATGGCCATCGATGCTCTTTACTATATCAACCTTTGAAGTTTTCATCAGAAACATTTGTACTTAAAGTATCGGCCTCCCTTGAATCTTGTTATGTAGCAAATACCAAATAAAACGGCCTAATGCCCGAATACGGAAACAGGTATTCGGCAACGTGAACTTGAACTTTAGAAGCAAAAACACTGGGTGTGAGCAAAGAGCTGAACCTACAAACCAATATCCTAAAAGGTGTTACACGAGACAAATAGATACAATTTCAAAACAAATACCAAAATGGCAATGATTTACAAAGATGCTACGGTACATGATAAACACGACGCAATATCCTAACATGACAAGCTAGTCAAAAGAAAATCGATGTAAGAGTTTCACTGGCTTTATCATGTCAAAATCGGATAATTGTATGTATAAACTAACACTTTACCTTTTATGATAAGGAATAAATGATAACGACGAGGTGCTGGTTGGGCAACTTTAATACACAACATACATATACAAATATAAAAACCCAAGTAGAAAACAGAAGATAAACAAAAGCCCTCCCAAAACACCCCAACCAGCACCTGTCCATTTACTTTCAACACAGATCTCCTGTTGAAAGGTTGCAGGTGTTTTAGTGAAGTGTATCAGAACAGATATCCCTGGGTGGCCGAGGATGTGCTCTTAGCAGTTCTCGATTAACAGTTACTTTTAATGCACAAAATGTCCTCAATCAGTTTCAGTGCCTCTTTCACAGAACGCCAAATCTTTCGTTAGCCACTGAGGTAACCTTAGGGCAATGTTTGAGAATAGGCGTTAAGTAAATCCCTATTTAAGGCTTTATTTGTGGAACGAGCTCAAGATGTGGGACTATAAGGAGGGTTATATCGTGCATTGTTTATGAGGGATTTGGCTATTGTGGTACCATTGTCGTCATTATTACGATCTTATGCGCATGCCGAACACCGGCAACAGCGAAAGCGTTTAAATCTCGATTTGAAGTCAAACAATGGAGAAACGCAATATCCTTAAGTTGTCAGTTATTAACTTGATGCCTCCCTTTATGAAGCCTTTTGTCTGCATGCCTGGTAGCTTAACTGTGATATTATTGCACGAAATTCGAAACTGTTTTACAGACGCAACGTTTTAAAAGGTCTTTTTAACCGTATGTTCGGTTTGTTTCTCTGAATCCCAAAGCCTTTTACAAACTAACTCGTGTTGGAGTTATTTGTTAAAGTCTCATAAATATCATATCATAACAATTTAAGCAAGTAGTTTAATGTGTCTTTACAAGGTCAGCGTGTACCATGTTATCTGATTACATGAACTCAAAACAGGGAAAGTTTTTAAAATAACTTTCATTTTGCCTTTTCAATACCCAAAAAAACTTCTTAATCGAAAATGCAGCGACAATGCTTCACTTGACAAGATCAGACAACCATTATATAACTTGTTATAACGTAACTCCTTTATAATAATCACATGTGTTTAAACCAAAGGAACTGTTTTCCCAGTGGCACCAGGGCGATAAAACCAGATCTGTCTGGCATAATGTGCCAAAATGGTACTTTTCAGTCAGTAACTATTGGTGGCAATAATACAACAAAGGGTCAATCCTAACGAAAGAGGACTGAACGACTTCCGTTTATAAAACAATGCTCTGGACCGTTAGACCCTTTAAATGAACACTGTGGGGACAAAAGCAATTAATCAATTGTTTTTTTTAGTCTGAGAAGATTTATAGATACGACTTCTAACTTTATTTAAGCATGACAGTCTCGGAACCCTGCAAATAACTTACTCTGAATCAAAGCAGTCATATTCACAAAGTATACATATTTCACAAAGCATACATATTCACTAAGCATGCATATTCACAAAGCATTCTTCCAACACCTTTGCCTCTATTTCTATGGTTTGTAAAACCATATTTATGGATATTAAGAACCGTTGTCTATATTCTATGTGTAAGGCAAATCAATATTCATATTACTCATCGTCATATATGACCATGCCGCTTCCGCAAGCATTTCACAATAAATGTTTGATATGTTTGAAAAAAATATATTAATAAATATAATATAGATATAAGGATGACATTTTAAAACATTATCGTTAAGTATTCATTTATTTCATGATCACAGAAATGAACGAACAAGAGAACAGGGAGCACCATGAAACCCTATCAAAGATGACTCTAAACGTGTAACTACCTCATGCACTACGGAAACCAAACATGATATGTAACCGCTGTGGGGAGAAAACATAACAACGTAAACAGGATAAGAAGCCTGAGATGGGAAGCTTGCTTGTGGGAAGATGTTAATGAGGCTGTACCTGAAAGAGAACATGAAGTATACACAATGTTTTATAAAACCAAACATAGTAAATCTATGGAACAAACACTGCTTTGTGACAAATAGTGTTTACGTAACCTTCAGAATTAGCGTCAAACGTGTGATAAACTCCTTTAAATTGAAGCGTGTTGATATCGCTAATTAAGAAGGTTTGTTCTGATAGGGAAAGCTGATTTTTTTTATGAGTTTCTCTAACATGATTCAAACAAATATGTCGAGGAATAACCATCATTTCTAAAAACTTTATCAGGGTATAATTAGCCGCTGACCTCTAGGGTCAAACACTTAACGACTATAACAATATAACAAATTAAATTCAACAATGGATAATAAAATCTCAAAGTGATTACAAGTCTATAACGTCAGTAAAGCAAATGACAACTTAATCTCACAACAACGGACAATCTTCAGACCAAAGCCTACGGGGGCAGGAAGACCGACTTGATGAAGGCCTTCTGTTCTTTATACCTGGAGGCGATAATAACCCGAGCGGCTTAAACACTAATTTGATAGGAAATATTTCATTTGTATCTTCATCAACAACTCGTTGTCACTCGATGGCGTGTGTAGTCAATGTTATCGTTTTCTCAAGACAACATTCTAGTTTTCCTTCTTAATAGAAAATTCTGATGACCTAATGAGTTTTCATATTAAGGTAATTCAATACAGTTGATACAGGGCATGCCCCCAGACCAGGCTGACTCTATTAGTAAGATCTGAGTGAAATAATAGAAAAATTCGCTTCATTTCAGAAACACACGAACGATCGGGAGCCGGGATTGGACGTCTCATAGTATGATTACTAATTACTGCTAATATCATATCAATAACTTGATAGTTTTTTCCGGCAAGAAACTTCAAAGGTAGTAATTAGTCAAGGTTACTTTTTAAAAAATAAAATAACAGAAAATTCAAATTAGGATGAATCTTATTCAGTAAGATTAAAAACATCTCTAAATATGAAGTCGTTAAACAAAAAGAATTCACATTCCATTTCTACATATCAACATTATCTATCAAAAAACCTAAGGAATGTGTTATTTGAAATGATTTACAATTAATTATCATTTCAATTGAATGAATTAGTTAAATTCGGTATAATCCATTGATTTTCCCCCCGCTTTTCAATATGTAACAGTCATGTATGTCTTTGTTGCGATTGTGATACTATAGTGGATATATTTGGTAAATCCTAACGTTTGTAAAACGTTTGTAATCGGTTTGGTAAATCCTAACGTTTGTAATCGGTTTGGTAAATCCTAACGTTTGAAATCGGTTTGGTAAATCCTAACGTTTGTAATCGGTTTGGTAAATCCTAACGTTTGTAATCGGTTTGGTAAATCCTAACGTTTGTAATCGGTTTGGTAAATCCTAACGTTTGTAATCGGTTTGGTAAATCCTAACGTTTGTACTCGGTTTGGTAAATCCTAACGTTTGTAATCGGTTTGGTAAATCCTAACGTTTGTAATCGGTTTGGTAAATCCTAACGTTTGTAATCGGTTTGGTAAATCCTATCGTTTGTAATCGGTTTGGTAAATCCTAACGTTTGTAATCGGTTTGGTAAATCCTAACGTTTGTCTTTGGTTTGGTTAAGCCTAACGTTTGTATTTGGCATGGTTAAGCTTAACGTTTGTTTTCGGTACGATTAAGCCTAACGTGTGTAGTTCGTTAGGTAAAGCCCAACGTTTGTACTTGGTTTGGGAAATAATAACGTTTGTACTTGGTTTGGTTTAGCCTCCCGTTTTTACTTGGTATGGGAAAACCTAACGTTTGTACTTTGCATTGTAAAGTATAACGCTTGTACATGGATTGGTAAATCCTAACGTTTGTACTTGGTATGGAAAAACCTAACGTTTGTACTTTGTTAAGTAAAGCCTAACCCTGGTTCTTACTTTGTTAAAGTCCAACGCTTCTATTTTGTATGGTTAAGCCTAATGCTTGTACTTGGTTTGGTTAAGACTAACTTTTCTACTAGGTTTGATTAAACCTAGCGTTTGTACTTTGTTAAGTAAAGCCTAACCCTGGTTCTTACTTTGTTAAAGTCCAACGCTTCTATTTTGTATGGTTAAGCCTAATGCTTGTACTTGGTTTGGTTAAGACTAACTTTTCTACTTGGTATGAAAAAACCTAACGTTTGTACTTTGTTAAGTAAAGCCTAACCCTGGTTTTTACTTTGTTAAAGTCCAACGCTTCTATTTTGTATGGTTAAGCCTAATGCTTGTACTTGGTTTGGTTAAGACTAACTTTTCTACTTGGTATGAAAAAACCTAACGTTTGTACTTTGTTAAGTAAAGCCTAACCCTGGTTTTTACTTTGTTAAAGTCCAACGCTTCTATTTTGTATGGTTAAGCCTAACTTTACTTAGTTTGGTTAACACTAACCTTTCTACTAGGCTTGATTAAACCTAGCGTTTGTACTTGGTATGGCTAAGCCTAATTCTTTTACTTGGTTTGGTAAAGCCTTACGCTTCTATCTTGTTTATTTAAGCCTAACATTTGTAATTGGTTTGTTTAAGCCTAACGTTAATAATTGGTTTGGTTAAGCGTAACGCTTGTACTTTGTTAGGTAAAGCTTTACGATTGTACTTGGTTCGGCTAAGTTTCACGATTGTACTTTGTAAAGTAAAGTCTAACGTTTGTACTTGGTTTGGTAAAGTCTAACGTTTGTATTTGGTTTGGTTCAGCATACCTACCTACCTATCCTAATGCTTGAGCATTATACCTGCCATAATCAATATGAGATCCGTGACCCTGCCTTGGTGATGGACATCTTATTATAGAGGTCTATCTCCGATTCATCCAAGCAGAGAGCGATATCACACTCACGCCGTATGTAGGTCTGGTGATTTCTCTGTCTTTCTAGGATCCTTATACATATCAAAGTCCTGAAGTCATTTATTGCAGCTACTTTTGGTAGACAGAACTCTTATAAGATATCCTTTCGCTAAGAAAACATACTTTGCAACATTATTGTTAACGAGAATTACATGAGATATTTTGACAATATAATTTTTTTTCTAGCAATAATGGATTTTTATTGGAATTAAAAAATTCCAAAAGTTTATGTTATCGTTGAGGCATCTGTTTTCAGTCATCATGTGTTTTCGGTCAGGCATTTTGATTGTCTTTTTTCATCAATAGGCTTCATATGTTCACTTAAGAATAGTCAATTTAAATATAATGACTTGCTTAAGATAAATATAATGGCAAAACATAAAATACACCACATTTTAAGCAAATTTACTCATACCGAGTTTGTAAGGGAAACATAGTCTTATTGTTTTCAAACCCTCGCTCAAAACTTACTAACTATTTTCATTTTTATTGTTATACTATGGCATATCATGAGGTAATGATATTTATTTCACTTTCCATTTAGAAAAAAATAATATAGTCATTGTATGCAATGTTGTTTCTTATCAAATGTATTTTCAAAAAGGTAAGAATTATGCATAATAATATTACAATATCTTTCACATTTTAAAAAAAATTTCATTATGAAATATGGTGACTCAAAGTTATTTTGCTTCGGATGATATTTACTTAAAATATCAATTTAATAGTTTTAGTCAGAATTCTGGCAACTTTCTGTGTCATTATGTGTGACCATACCATGCCATACCATACCATGCCATACCATGCCATACCATCAATACAAATACCATACCATCAATACAATACCATCAACGACCATACTGTACAATCCCCTACTATACGTGTATATGTACCATACCATACCACCAATACCATACCATCACTTACCATACAATCACCTACTACACTATACGATACAATGCCATGATGCCATACAACATAATACATGTTGAAAACTACTACAATTGAAACAAACCATTTGATCATGCCTATCAACAACCATCTTTAGGTTTAAAAGTGTATTTGAGCAATTGCTACGACATGGTAAGAAGACAGACACTAGGCAAGTAGTCACCAGAGCGCCGTGTATTTGATAGTAGACTAATCCTTACAAACCCAGCTGCTGCTTGTTCAGGAAGAACTAAATCATGCCACATGAAAGGAATTGATTACAAATTTCCTCCTATAGGTTCTCAATCAAACACAGCTCTCGGCCTTGTCTCCCGTCCAGTTATTTAACCACGTTGCCTAAGGCCTGTAGGGTGTATGAATGTCAATTTGCTTACCAGCAATTCTGGTCATAAATGACCAATAAGACAAATATTAGCTCCGCTGGGGTCAGTTGGCTTTGTAACGCTAATTAAGGCCTGTAATAACAATGCTACTCGGCTACGCGTGGTCTTATTAATCTCTGTTTCCCTTATCATTTGGTAAATATTGTTTTCAATGCTTTGTTCATGTTTGATATATTGATTTTTATCGTATCATTTGGTATACATGGTCATATTTATTCAGTGTTAGGCGTCTTATTTATCAAGTTATTTACGTAACGTATCATTTAGTAAACATTGTTTTATTTATCAAGTGTAAGGCGTCTTATTTATCAAGTTATCATCGTAACGTATTATATGGTATGCATAGTTATATGTATCCAGTGTTAGGTACCTAATTTCTCTACTTCTTCGAGAAGTTCAATGTTATCCATTGTTGTGTACTAAATGGTGTTTAATAATAGCTGTATCGCCTTGTTCCTTGTTCTTTTGGCTATTTATGGGAAATAATAATTTGTGATGTACCGAAGGAACACCTTGCTGATAATACTTTTCAAAAACTCGTCCACAAAGAGACGTCCAACAAAAAACAGTGGCAAAGTGTAACATTCCAATATTATTAAATATAACAAAAGCTAATAAATGAGAGAGAACATGAAATATTGATAAGAGACAATGAATCCATTTCCAAATTTGCAATGTCAATTGCAGTTAGAACAAAATGATAATTAGAATCCGCTTTAACCAATAAAAGCTTGTGAAGAAAAATCATAAAAAGGCTCTGGTAATGAAAAAGAAGGAGCTTGAAATGTGATACACGTCTAATCGAAATGAATTTGGTGAGGTGAAGCAAAATGCTTCATTTCGTTTGCAAAACGTCTTCTCCATATTACGTGCGAAGCGTTATTAGATCGTTTTACTTCATTTTGAATTCATATTTCCAATCAAGATTGCATTTTTGCATTTAGTTTTGCATCGGGGTTGTTCCTTGCAATCACCCAAGTTATGATCACTGGTAGAACAATGTAATTGTATTTATGAGTTAAGAATATCAATAATAGACCTCACATCAAAGGAGTGCACATCAACCAAGGATACACCATACCGAATAGGATACATTAAAGTGTCTATAATCGAATTTGGAGTTTTGAAAATGATAAAATGAGGAAGTATTGTTGTTTTAAGAATCAACAACGGGGATTTGGACCCAAAACAATTACTGGCTTAGTAACTATATGTTATCATGAACAAGAAACAAGAACTGGGAGTTATTAATTATAAGTGATCATTGCATCATGATATGCACACGACCTCTGTCAAAACCCGTGGCGCTCAACCAAAGATATATATAGATATCCATCCTCATCGTCATCATCAACATCATCATCATCAACATCATCATTGTCTGCATCATCATCTAATGACATAGGAACAGCAGACGCCAATCGAAATTTATATGCAACAAAGCAGTAATTCTAACTCTATTCGATTGGGAATTGATAAATGAAATGTAACATATTATTTATCCCTTGAGGCCTACCAAACGTTGATCCGTATTGACTCTTCCCGGCGAGTAGATGATCAATCTCCAGATAGATCAATGAGAACAACATTAGTTATCGAGTATCGCTCTATCTGGGTCCGTCTTTGTTAGGGATGACGAGATAGTTGAGAGTTAAAATAGCTCAAAGGAGAGACAGAATACTAAGAGATAAGAAGTGACTGAGAACTTAACAAAATTGATATAAAAGTTCACTTATAGGCTGGTTATGTTGTTTGAAGAACCGTTCCTTTTATGATGTCTTACGGTTTAACAAGTATGAGCTGCAACTCGCGAATAATTAGTTAAACTGACAGTCATATCGTTTTTTTGTGTGTGGAAATGAAATTAAAGAGGATGCAGTGATGCATTCTATTCTGTGTTAAATTGTTACAATCAGAACAATCAAAATGTTTACGTCATTTACATATTTGAAATAAGCGTGAAATAATCATGTAATAATCATTTATAAGTGTAAACAGGAAAGTACTCTTGAATTATGTTTCCACAAAAATACCACCATAGGACTGTCCCTTTAAGCCCTGAATTCCATACAATTTCAACAGATCGTTTGTCAAAAACTATAATTTATAGGCTGGTTATGTTCTTTGGAGCCTTTCTACCTTCATGATGTATATTTTTAGAATTGGATGGAACTAGCGAATAATTGACACATCGGTTATAATGTAAACTGCATTGTGAAGTCTTACAGTGTCAAACAAATCTTTCTTCTTGAAACGAAAAGCTTTCAGACTCTTAACTCGTTTCGAAGCAAAACGCTGAACAACAGTACCCGAGAAACTCAATCTGTACTCTTACGGGAGTCAAACCGATCGCAAGGTTATGATACATCTGTATTCATTTACTAAACTGATCACCTTTGTTTCTAATAACATTATACGTTTGGCTATTGACAATAACATTTTGAGCTGGAGTAATTGGCAGAACAGAACAGAATAGATTTTTCCTCTCATGAATTATACAAAAGTATGTAGAGAACATATATATAATCTTTCATTATATACAGAATATTTGCCTAAGAAGAAATTAAGGGCGTTCTCAACGACATGTGATAGTTTGGAAAAAGAATGGGGTATAATCTGAGTTTATAAAGGAATAATTTGTTCACACGTGGAGAGTAGGCGATAATACCTCGTTTGCGATCGCTAACCGTCTTAGTGATAGTGACCTGTCTCAAAAGCTATCGAAACCATTGAACTCATTGTTTTGATTAATGAATCTCTCTTAATTATAATAATACGTTGTAATCAACAATAGCAATAAGGAATGTGATTAGCAATCGGGCTATTTGACCTGCTGTGATGAGTAAGTAAAGGGCCCATAACACATTGTTTATAATAACTTTCCGCGTATTAAACAGGAACTTAATAATGTCTTATTAGGATTAAATGAGATTTCTAGGTGATTAAAATGTAGGGAGTCGTTCGACTTGACATAATGCAATTATACAGATTAAGTATGACAAAACTGAATCAAATATTTAAAACGAATACCTCGATAACTAAGAGCGTTGATGTTATTTCAAGAATACCTCTTTACTATACCAGAAAACATTGCATTTTGATTCAAAATCCCTTTTTAAAAAAAGAGTAAAAGCTCTGTGGGCTTGTTATCAATACGACAAATTTGTCGTATTGATTACCAAATTCACGTGATACGGAACCGTATCCGTCGAAGCCAGTTATATGCATTCTGTCTCCATAGAGGGAGCTCAAGTCAAACAAATACTAATCCCTGTTGAAATTGGCCAGATGCAATCAAACTTAGTTGTGCAATAAGCGACCTTGTTCAGCAGTTTGGAGACAGAATCAAGAACAAAGTCCTCGGTGACATATAAACTCATGCACCAATTACGGAAACTAGGAAACTGGCCTTAGTCTAACAGTTCATGACTTAATCTGGAGTCAACTGGCTATACAGATGACAGTGCCGCAAGGTGGATTCTCAAGTTTGCACTCAAATGATGCAGTACGAAACGGCAGCAAGTTAATATGCATTTATCACGTTTTTTCTCGCTATATGAACCCATCACCTCAACAAACGAAATATGTACATTTCCTTCAAAGCTATTATTATCTCACTCAGAGGTACCTTCCCTGATACTGGCTTATAACTCGTAATATTGTGCATTGGGTCATTGTTTACAACGGATGAGAACTTGTTCATTTGGTCGAAAAGCACAAACGAAATGGATTTTAAGTTGTCAATCGTCGTGTTTCGAAGGGTATAAGGGAGAGGACCTACTCTTACGACCGAATATGTTACTAAGAGTGCACAGATGAGCTGGGGAAGACAATGATAGGACGTCAATAAAGTTCCTCTCAATGGATTAAAAAACCAGAAGATGACTTTTCTCGTAACTGTTTATCCCAAAGATAATACCGCTTATGTACTACATCTTATAAATGATGTTGATAACAGAACAAACTACAAAGATAGTGTGATAACGAAGAAAGAGAACAATGTCTTTTCATAAAAAAGAAACCCCCTCAAAACAGACGTCTATATATCTGTAAACCAATGAAGTGTTTTATGCTCGAGTTAAATGAGGGAGAATATCAAACATTGTAAATGTAACGAAAATGCCATATTTAACTTCAAATGAAGGTGCTTTATAAATATATATCTTTCCTTATGGTTATTGTGCGAGTCACATCTTTTATGGAAACCCCGATTTTTCAAGATTGGATTATATACGAAACTTATCGATCACAGGTAGAACCATTACTCACAAATAGAGTTGGTAATTATGCTTAAGAATCGAGTAATACACTACATGCTTCGCCTTTTTTTTAGAAAATGTGTAAAATAACAATTACCAAGAAAGAAGTTAGTTCTGCAGAAGGCAGATACCCAATCATGTTACGTGTGCGTACGAGTTTTATTTCATCTTTAGCCAATTATCATAGTTTCCATTAGCCTAGTTTGATACTGAAGATCTCAGGTAACTAAAGCCAATAGGTTCTACCTTGTTAGGACAAATAATGGTTGTTTATGTCCTATGAGAGTTTAATTCAACGAGGTTATTTAAATAATTTAATGACAATTCAAAGCATTAAGTTTATGTAACTGATTAAGAAGGGAAAATGTTTTTCAAAATGATTTTCTTTGGTTGTTTAAACAAAATGAAACATGAGAATTGTTTATCAAAATATAGTTACCCTTATGGCACCATTATCAAACTAACAAACCTAAGGAGGTAAATATGAATACAATGTAATATAACTAATAAAGAAAATGCAAAGATCAGATAAACTTCATTTGACCTAAACCAGTACCATGATAGCAGGATATAAATCAGTTACAGCAAAATCTAATTTTTACCGCTAAGATCAATTATCAAATGACTAAAATTAAGAAAAAGTAAAAACCCGAGTATGTCCAATACAGTTTCTAAAACCAATTAACTGAACATTGTTAAAACACACTAGTTTTCAAACAAAATCGAAAGAAAGAATGGGTCACAAAACTGGAATCATGAAATTCTTGACTTTGTAAAGTCCTTATGTTGAACAATTTCTAAATTAAAGCTAATAATGATAATATAGTTACAACACAGCACTATCTTAGCGAAACGTAGTAGCGGCTTCTGACGTCATATCGTCAGTCCTTCAGTATAAATTTCCTGATGGAAGGATTTAGTTTGACTCAATATTTTTAGGTAATGTCGTAAAGGTGACAATCAGTGACAAACCTCGAGAGCATAACAATCACTATGAAGCTAACCAATTTTTACCCAAATGGTATGACTACATGTCAAACTATCGTGCTCAGTATATGTACATTGGGTAATCGAATTCAGCATGGAAGAACATCAACTCTGCCACTAGACCTATGTCAGGATAGGTCCTGTTATACTAACCTTTCCAAACTCACACAATTACACTGCCAACAAACCAGTGATGCGTCTATGCAACACACATTTGATTGTATCTTTCTTCAAGTTCACGACATACTCTCACCTGACAATAAGCATTACATAGAAAAGAAGAGAGTCTTCTAGAGAACGCTACATAATGTCATCGCCCTAATCTTCAATCCCAATCTTCAGCCCAAGGTTTTGTTTATTTCGATGACTGTCAAAACTGATATGCCCATCGTAAACACGTTGACCAAAAGCAAGTAAAGGGCGATAGGCAGTCTTTACTTTTGCACCTTCATAAGGTACACTTCACAATCATGATCGCTTGCAATTTTATACGAAGATGGTGAAAATATTGCGATCTTGAGGTGACGTTTCGACACGCCGTTATCCAAGACGTGAACGGCCATATTAGTTGCTGGTTCCTGTTACCTGGTACAGAGTATTGCTTGGTGGCATTTAAATTCGATTGCATTAATCTTGTTTGACGTAACAGCTTCAAACTTGCCCTGGGCGCGATAATGTTCCTCACGTACCTTTGGCACAATGTGTAAGGTTAAATCTTAGAGTTTTGCAGCTTATCTACAGTGGTTTCATTCATTACATATTTAACACTGACAGAGATCATTTGAGGATGAAATTTTATTCCAAGTACAAGTAATTCATGGCGTTTTCTCGATTTGTCCATTCGTTATCGAGGTAGTATTTGGTCAGTGTTTCGTAAAATGCATGGTGTTGTTCGTATAATATTCAATGAAAAATTTCAAATCGATAATTGTCTACTAGTTCATGTTCAATGCGGTTCAGGATATTAATTTGAAAAACTTTTCACAGAAATTTTATGAATTGCCAATACCTGTAATTTAAGAATAATCAAATAGTTCAAGGTTATTATGTAAACGATTCAAACCGTACCTTTCATAAGAACTAAGTACGAAATATATATTTTATCATGGCAAGCATTTGGATCTTCTATGTTCTATGAACAAAACCTTTTTGAACATAAGTTTATACAAGATAAGAGTCAAAATTGAAAAAACGAAGAAGGCAACTGAATTATGAGACACGAGATACAATGATCAATTTAATGAATAAAATATAATCTCAAAAAGCTTAATAGGTTTAACAGTAAAACAATATTTTCAATAAATAGTAACAATCTACGATAATCTTAAAATTGAAATTTATAACAAAACCAAACTCATTTGGTTTTAAAAGTAAAGAGTACTGAGTCTTACTATAAACTATTAATTAAAAAATCATAGGAAGATAAAAACTCTGATAAGTTAGGTAGAAGAAATGCGTTTATACAAACTACAATAAAATAAATAAACCACAGAAGAAAACAATCCAACAAATTGCAAAAACCTCTTTGGTTTAAGAACACATGAATTTATAGATGATTAAAAAGGATGATCAGTCGCTAATATTTCAGCGAAAGAAACAAAAGATAAATGTTTTGATGATAATTAAATGAAAACGACATCTCGAAAAACATTAATAAAATCTGTTTTGTCCGATACTTTCCTAAGCTTAAGTAATTACAGAAGCAGTTCACTGAGTTGACAAAGATCTACTCACCGACTCGGTGAGTTGGAAACAATGTTGCTTTCGATGCTGGAGCCTTCTGCCCGGACTTAGGAGAGATCTTGTGAGACGTTATCGGTGCTTAAATACCAAGCTCATATCAATCGAGGCCCATTAGAGCAGTAAAGGGCTTCTCTCGGACACCAACAGATACGTCATAACACACCATTGATTAGAGGAGTTGGTACGGGGGCTTGTCGGACGTTTTCATTGGCTGAAGAATCTGGACCTTCCTTCAGATTATGGGAGAAAATTACCTGCCGCCTAAATGATAGTCTTATGTTTTGTAATAAGGTATTACTTCATTACTCCATTTGCATCATATGTTTCATATTCACTTTTCTCTTATAGGTCACGAAGATTTCTTTTCTGAAATTGCAGTCTTCTTACATTTGATGGACATTTAGCGTGATCAGAAGCACTGATTTTAGAGACACAAATATTAATAGGCTTTCTAACAACTATATATAAATCTTTGTAGGGTTGTCATTCCCCGTGAAGGTATTTAACCTATTCCGTGAAAAGCGTTGATGAAAATACAATGATAACTTGTCAGGCGATGTTCCTCCTTTCTAGGGAAATAATTCCATGCTTTGGGAATGCAATACATACGTCCGTCACTTAGGGCAACGAGGATGTCAGTTCAATGTAATTACACGAGTATTCAATTAAGTTCTGGGTGCCGCTAATTACCAGATATGCAACCGCAATCATGGACCAAAATAGATAAATGCAAACCCAATGGTTATGAGGCAGCTGGCCTGACCGAAAGACAATGGAACAAATGAATCAATTTAACAGAAATAATTACCAAAATCAGTCAACCTGAAGAAAAGCGACATTTTGCATACTCCTTCTCGACAGGTTTGACGGTGTTCTCGTTACAATGAAACACATTTACCGTGGGGTTACACCGTGCTAACAGGACGAGTGCAGTTCTTCTATGAGTTGATCGTGTTCCAATACGGGCTCATGTAATTATATTGGTTTGCACCAGGAAATGTTACGCTCCTATTGGAATGACTGTATCTGCGACAAACCGCGCTGACACTCTGTTGTTCTGAGTGCGACCCAACCTTCCACTCCATGACTTCCTGCTCGCTCAACCGTTTGAAGTAAATATTTACCTTTTGTAGGTACATTGAACTTGTCAGGTGCAAACTGCCTTATCTCTCAAGTGTATAAATACCATTTATATATTGTTTTCGTCAGAAACATTCTACAGTTTTGAAGATTAATCCTTAAGTGGAATTCTTAAAGTGGAATTCAGATAGATGAATTATTGATAATTGCGTTTTGAAATAATGATATTTTATGAAATAATGTTATTGTTCTTAAAATTCTGTTTTTTTTATGATGTGTATCAACTATAAATCTTGGGTTTTTCTTCCCTTAACTGTATCAGTAAAAGACTTTTCAATTTAAAACTTTATTCTACTCTATGAAAATATGAACCAATTATTGAAGGAAAAGGTGCTATCGGACTCAAAACCAGAGGATTTTATTGACCTACAGTATGGACAATAGAAAAATTTCTCCAATGACCGTCCGTCAATGGTTGTGAGATGCCTTTCAAGATGGCTCATTACACAAATCAGTGGAATATTAAATAATGGTTGACCGAGAATAGATTGGAGACAATACATTATATAACTGATGTATTTTCTGAAAATAAACACCATCCACTTTTTGTTGTTGTAAAACCTTATTTGATATTATAACAAAGAACAATGATCAAGTCGTGGGCTCCCGTTAATCAAAGCAACATTTTTAACCTTTTACGTTTGTTTACCCTAAGCTCTATCTAAGGCCACGAACGAACTCTGTTATAAATCAAAGGACAAATTGGGAAGTAAACACTAAAAAGGAACGACATACACATTTGTGTGGAGACGTCAGGATAACCGGATGTGGAATACATCAAGGGAGGTAATACCGGAAATGCATGATGGTTGATCAGAAGAGTACAAGAGAACCAAAGTAAAACACATTTCTTAGTTAATTAGAGTGAACATTTTATATACTCTTCGTTGAGTGGCGAATGAGATCTTTAAAGCATATTGCTCTTAGAAGTCAACTTATTACGTTGATTTGCAGTAAAGCTGAGCACCTCTTAATACAACGTTTGCATGTTGTTCTATATTCCCGTGATACTGCCCTCTTAACTAACAAGTCGTGTTAGCACTGGAATATCTAAAGGGTAATTAAGAGTTGCAAGTCGCTAGGACAAGCTTGATCTAAGTCAAGATGAAACAACCTCTCAAGTTTAACATACATGTATTTTGTTTAAGTAAAATGAAACATTAAATCTTGTTAAACGAAGGAAAACGTAATGAGGAAAATCTGTTTTCTTTCCATTTAAATATGTTTTCCTTTCATTATAAAGTACAAAGGAACAGAAACATTTCTTAAGTCAAAAGATAAATTGTTCTTTCATTCTGGTTTAATCCTATACATTTCCATCACCACAACAGGCTGTTAACACGATATTTTTACACATGCTTGCACTCATTCGTTGTAACAGAATACTTCAAGGGAACTGAGGAAGTAACAATTGTTACTAAGTAAACCTAGCCTCAATATTATCCGTTTCACTCATATACTGAGTCTAAAAAGGTCTAGTAGAGGGTAGTGAAGAGTGAAGGTAGTCTGTAGTATCTAACTATGTCACGGCTGGAGTCTCACTCATCTACGTGACGAAATCAATGCTTTGGAGTTTTGATTTATTATTTTATGTTTTAACATGTACATGAGAGAGAATTAATTTACACGTTTAAATGTTGACTAAGTAATTTGTTCACCGACGAACGCGTCAGGAAACCAGCCACTCCCTTATCATTATACATATTTCATCGTCCATATGTACATGTGAACATAAAACAAGACTTATTGAAAACTAATGCAAATATGGCATCCAGATTCATCAAACATACTCGAGTTGTATAAACCCATTAAGGTACAAATAGCTACGTCCATCGTATATATCTTTACAACGTATCTCAGAAAGATCAAGAACCCATTAGCAGAAGTTGAATCAATGTTTGTTTCCATAATGCAATGATTATGATGAAATTTGTGATAAACAGAGTATTCTAGACATGTACTTATATAGCATGTGCTTACAACAGGATCACGTTTTTCTATATCATACTTCCTTGACGATTTGTATTGCTCAAATACGTGATCCAAATTGCTACCACAATACTACCACTGTCGCTAAATCTCCTTCTATGGATCCTTACAACTAATACTTTGGTGCTAACTTCACTTCAACTTTTGCCACATAGACAGCCAGAACATTTTACAATAATTTATATTCATATACCTCATTGATGATGTCCCTGCAAGTGACATATACGTTAGGTTGTCATTTGAACTCTTTCAATCGCGTAAAACTTTCTTCATTTTTCTTGTTAATATTTTCTAAATCAAGACGCTAAATTCCAACTGAAAAGTTCTTACAAGCATTAAACTCTACCGTGATAGGGCCATGACCAAAGCCATCATTGCATCCCTGTATCTAGTCTTTGGAAATTAGACTCAAGATTTATGTCCATCACGTGCATGTTGCTATCGAATTAATCAAAAGACGGCTGTTCATAGTTAATGTACGTGCCCACAATATCAGACCATTTAAAGAGTCGAATGAAACATGTGTTCATGTGAAGTTAGGTGTTCTTCAGGAACCTGACAAGAACGACTTCATCAAAGGAACCGTGCCAAGCACACAATCTAATTCAGCCAATGTTCATTCAGTACATAGACCAACGCACCTGTTTCAAGGAAATAAATAATCCAAATTGTGAGTATAACCTCGCATTTGCTGATACATTCCTTCAGAACACTGCATGCACTTATGTAGCTAAGGCATAACATTGTCAATAATCTCATTGACACTGTCTGTTTTACTGATTTCCCCAGGGGACGCGACGCATATGTGAGGGGTTGCGACTGATCATATTTTCCAATTATGAAACGCTTTAATTGTAGATGGGCGAGACATTTCTACAGACACAGCATTAGTTTTAGCAAGCAGTATTAGATACCTTCATCTCTTCCAGGAAACAAGTTTGTTTGAACCAAGCACCTGCCGTTTGAATTATCTCATCTCTTGGTGTTAATACACTCAGAAACAACAGATGGTGTTGAACAACTTTCAAACATCCATTTAAAGGTTTATTGTAACTGCTGCCAGTTTCCGCGTGTTGGGGTGTGAACAGAACCGTAGTAAATATTTTCGGTTTTTTTCCAAAAAAGGTTTGAAAAGTTGAAAGATCTGTATCTATCTAATACGCTTCCATGGAGACATTTTTGTATCTCCCCAACACCTGTTTTACGAATTACTTCATCTTAAAGTCATCATCTCATCTCAATTCTTTTTCATCAGAGCGGCTACATTTTCTTTACAACATGTGTGCCTGTTCTCAAGGGCTCGGGCTTAGTAATTACAGATGAAACATTTAAGCAACATTTTCTAGCAATTTCGTAAAACCTAATATGGTAAATACTTTTTTCGTTTTTTTTTAGAAATGACGTTTCTGCATTTCCTGGCATGCAATTTGAGAGCCTTTAGTTCATGCATCGCTCATGCCTCGTACCGAAAAACACGATGATATGAACTGCACAAGCACAAGCAATTCTTACGCTTAGTAAAATTGTTCTATGTAAATAAATGTTTTCAAACTAGATATTCTATCACCGTACTATAAAAACAAACGTCGTTATACAGATCTCTTAACATCGAAGTCAATGTCAAAACATTTAAAAAAAAAAAAAATATCGACGTCTTTATTGCAAACAAAACGTATGGGCAATCTACTTAGGAGGAGGCTTAATTCAAACATTATTGTTGCAATACTTATGCGTTTCACATTTCATTTTATTCGATTCCTGGAGTCATTCAAACACTTAATTACCCGTAAAATATAAAATAAGCATTTCCGAGAAAGATTATTCATTGACATGTTCCCTACTAGATGTCCTGAAATTGTCGACAAAGAGTTGTCTTTTGTTCACCGTGATTTATTATCTAGCAAAGATATGCCACCTGTCTCTCAAGGTTTGACTGAACATCTAATGATAGTATGTCGTAATGAAGCCTCGTTTCCGGGGTTTTCTAGTTCGTGTTCTATCTGTGGAATTGGTCATGTATTTTGGTATGAGGCGACGGATCGTTATATGGGTATTGCTGGATTGCTTTATGTTTCCAAACATATGTGTGTGTAAATATATATGTAAAGATACAAATGAATCGATTTTGACATGAAATAACACTGAAACGGCACGGTCTTTCATAATGTGTTGAGATTTTTGTTAGCATTATTATATTTGGTTAAAGTCAGTTTTTTCCAAATTAGTATGAAGTCATCTATTATGTTCTTATTAAGTTTTAGAAAACATTCTGAAAATCAAATAAAATATTTTCATTTCCCAAAAATTGCCAATTTCAATGACAGGGAACTTTATTTAGTAAATCTATGGAACGTGTTCATTTCGGTCTACCCAGGAACCCTACCAGATAGATTACCAAGATGCGTTAAGAGCAAGAATCAGTTCAATACAGGATTAATACTAAGCCTGTTTTCTACAACAAATCACCAATATCTGAATGAAGGCCACTTTGTATGGCTCCTAAAACGCCTTATCATAACGTTTATTGGGAAATCTATATGCTCATATTAGACATGTGTTATTCTCTCGAAGTATCCCATATCGAACACCGTTGGTTACAGATGAATTAGTGAGTGTCGTCAGATGCAGCAAAAGGTCCCTTCGATTTTTTCTAGCGTTACAAAAACCCTTAGTATTTTGGTTTTCATTTCTCATCTAGGTGAATTCTGATAAAACATAATGTATAAACACCAGAGTTCCCAAACCCTTAAATCCACGTTGTGAATAAAGTGAAATTCAAAGTTAAAGATTCCGATCTATTTTTATGTGCAAAATGCATGTTACAAGTGAAATGAAAAGTGATCCTAAACTTTACGATTGATGACAATTGTTATCTTTGGATTAACATCTTTACAAACTGGCATGTTAATATGACCGTCGTATGTTTTAGTGACCAATCAGTCAATGTGACTGCATTTAAAACCAAAGTATAGGTAAAGATGTTACTCTGCAATACGCTAGGATTTGGGTGAACAAACCTTTAGAATGCAGGTGTAGGCGAGAAGAGACTATAACTGAATTTGGCTAATGTCACGGATAGAGATCGAGATGTATTCGTAATCAGTGCCAGCTTACAGCTTCGATTTTCAATTATACACCTGATCGTTAATCATTGCCTGCCTCTTGTTCCTACACTGCTGCCGAATCACCGAGTTAAGGAATCCCCGAAGTCAACCATTGACAAACTCGGCTGCCATGCTTGGTCTCGCCGGATGGTAGGAGAGTGATCTGATCTCGTTGTCTTATCGTCTTTTACTATGTTTAGCGATAAGAGGTTTGTGTTGATTACACAATAGTACAATCAGTCTGTTAGGTTAAGGGTAGTCCTTCGTGCTCATCGACACCAATTCATCATCGGAATTCTCCTAACACATTTATCGTAAAGTCCATCGTCATTAGGCTTTGATTTTCAGATAAGGGTAACAATTCCACTTTTCAGGTGTCCCGTACCTTTCTTCACAAAATGTATGACGCTAACACAGTTAAATTAGTGTTAGCATATTCTGTTACGAAGACCATAAAACAGATAATAATTCATTTATACAAAATTTGAAGTTCTAGCTACATTGATATTTTACAAATAAAGCAGGCATATGTCTAAAATACGAGATAACCTCAACATGTAAGAAATGAACTGAAAAGTAAATAACTTCCATTCTACTATATAGAAAGAGGGATACTGGCTGAATGGCAAGGACTATAAAAGAAATCTGGTAAAACTACATTAATGAATCAGTGATAATCAGTGTACGGAAACCATACGCCATTGACATAAATAAGAGGGCTATGGTATGGAGCATAAGTCGTGTACTCTTTTAAAAGTCAAACGTTAATACGGCTAAATCTTGTTTTAGTAATATGGAAGGGTCTACAAGCACACGCGTCGAAAGCTATATACAAGCAACGCACGTGTCCCTGTCGCACGGAAAAGGATCAGGGACTTCCGGATCCTTCTACGATATAACAGATTAAGCAAATATTGTTAAGTCATTGGTCGGTTCTTTCAAATGTATGACGAACATAGATCCACGCATAGATAACATTTCCGAAAAATGTGTTGGCGTTTTAATTTCTTCAAAAGAATAAAGATGGTGCTTATTTGCGGGTAACGATGAGGAAATCCTGAAATGATTCTTTAAAGCTTTTTACACTGCTGCACTGACGACTTGCTAATAGAGCTGTGCTTGTGAGATGAAAATGACGTCTTTGAAGAGACATTCGATGAAAGAAAGCGCCTCGAGGGTTTTCATGATTGAGATAACAAATGCAACCACCCCTTTAGCTTTTCACAGCGGAATGTTAACAACAAATCTCCAGGTTCTACAGTTGATTACCTCCTATCACAGAAACACAGCCGTATGGGAATTATGTTTTTACTTCCTATAATGAATTAGGCTCTTGAAGGGATGTTGCCATTCCCATCGATCAAGACAATTTTTAAGAATTGATGATGTAAATGCCAAGAGACATGCTCATATGTGTTAAGGGCTTGACAAAGTGGACATTTTTATATCTCCGTCACCCCTAAAGACCAAACACTTGAACGTGTACCAGGCTGTTTCTATGTCTCAATGGACTGAAAGGGTTAATGTTAGAACAAATCAGATATATACGTAGATTGTACGAAATATCGAAAGTATTTCAAAGGTCTTAATTATTGCGTGATGTTGCTTCTTGCCCTTCTAGTTGCTGATGGTATTCGCATGACCAAAATCCTGGACTTACGCCTATGTTACGCTTTCATCATCATTTCATATCATTATGTTAAATTGAACTTGGAAAATCGATACTGCGATATCAGCGATGCTTTTTCACAAATTCAGAAACTTTCATTATGACATTTCCTAAGTTTGGAAATCAAATATGAATGAGAACTTGACGTAGTGAAACAGAATAATGTTCAAGAGAGAACCCTCTAATTGAACTCCTGCAACGACCAAGTTGAAGTGGATTTCAATGAAACCCAAGTCTGACATTAAACCTTAATATTCGTTTTGGTTAAGCAGTTCTTCAATGCAAAGAATGACATTAACGGTATATGACTTATAACAGCTAATCCTGAACATCAGGATTAAGAAATTGAAAGAAATGTTCACCCCACATTCTGAAAATGTTTGCATGTTTTAGAAACGCAAACATTGTCAAACAACAGCATTATATTGAGAAAATACTTTATTGGATTTGACTGAATGGTTATTGTTTCAATAATAAATGAAAAAGAAATACTTTCAAATAACGCATTAAACCTTAAAAAATCTGAATTCTGTTTGAGAATAAAGACGTAAATATTTTAAACGGCAACGCAACGTTTTAATGGTACATTTGATTGATGATTGAAATAACCGGTGGAATGCATCTAAACACAGACCAAACCATATAACAACTAATCAACCAATCATTCTCTGATCTCGACTTACATGATGACTACATCACTGTTGACAGGATAAACTGATTATTCAGCATTTCACTGCCTAAAAATCTTTCCAAGTATAAAAGCCTTATGTTTTGAATAAATCTGATATTGAATGACAATAATTACAGGGCACTGTTGACCTTATTACAGAAATCTTTAATGTTTTTATCAAATAAACGTAATTAGATTCAATAACAACAATTACTGAATTATTTCAGGTAACCACGAAGAGAGGGGTATAATAGAAACTTTCATCTTGTAATTAGGTATAATAATCATAAAATATTGTTTAAGATGTTTTCTTTATCAAGTCTGTGAACAATGTACTGCTTTCAGAAAGGGTCGCGGCCTCGTTTTAGCTAATGGCGTACGTTGCTAAGCATGTCATGTCATCGACTTTCTGTAGATGTAGGTTTTATTCACTTGTGTTTGTTTGCAGGAAAATTACCCTTCTTTTGTAATGTCAATCAATCTTTATTTCGGTACTTATAAGGCCACAGGCCTGTAGTACATTCAAGAGTAGATCACATTACAGATTTTGTTCTGGTACAATGGTTTTTCTGTATAACATTGCATAGTGAATAAACATTGCAAGGTTCTGTAGTACTCGAGTATTAGTATTTGCTAACAATGATAATAGTTTTGTTACACTAGGGTACATGTAATAGTATGATTTAATGTATTTCGTCCGAAGACTTTTATAGATTGGGCAGATTAACAAGAAATGTAGCTCATCTTCGACAGCATTCAAATTACAAACTTGACATATTCTGTTATTTCTTGCAATGCCTACATATCTGCCAGTTTCAATAAACAATTCATGGGATGAGCAACGAAAACGAGCTAAGGCAGTACGAAACTTTTTTACATCAACTTTTAAAAGATAACTTTCAAGACATATTTCATATTTCCATTGTCTATAATATAGACATTTAGTTGATAGTGACATGGATTCTGACCAGGATTGCAGGTATATATCTTTCATTCTTTGTGTAAATGAACTAATAAACTGTGGTTGTAAATCTACACTTTGACTGTGCCAAATATGCCCATATCCTGTTTTGTTGAGTAACTCTCTAATATCGGTCACCCAATTACTTTTACCATTATTATCATACAGTTTCATCATATCATAACATTTCTTGGGAAATCTGTGACAGGGCATATTCAATAATCTTATCCAATATTTAATAGCTCTAATAGAGGAATAAATGAACAATGGAAATCTGCCTAATTCTCCGTAAACCATCGTGTTACATGTGCTTGTTTTAACACCAAGGAACTTTTTACATGCATATAAATGTATCCTTTCAATGTTATCATATTGTTTTAATCCCCATATTTCAGATCCATACAAAAGTATTGGGCTTATCTTCATATCAAATATTTTGAAAAAGGTGTTAAATGACATGTCACCTAAAGATCGCATGTTTCTGTAGATACCTATAAAAATTTTCAAGGCTTGTGTTGATGCCTGTTTCGTGTGGTGGGACCAAGAGAGGTGATTAGAAAAGTATACCCCTAGATACTTATAAGCACTGGTAGTTTGGAGGGATTCTCCTTTATAAAACCATTTCTCGAGTTTTGACAGTTTTCCCCCATTTTGTAATGTGAGATGAGGTGTAACGGTCGTTTCAAATTTGAGTAGCGTTGACTGGTGTGTGGAGATGCTTGTGATAGATTATGTGTAGAGAGATATTGTGAGATGGTGAAATTATAAGTTAATGTGCTAAGTGTCTTTGGTTGAGGTGAAATTGTGTGCTGTCGTGGTTTGAATTGGTTAGAATTGTTTTGATGTTGCGTGATGTGAGTTGTAGTGTGGTGAACTTGGTGGTGAAATATGAAGAGATGTTTTGTGGCATGTCTTCAAGTGACGTAATGATGTTTGATATGAGGAAATGTTTTTTTGCATAGTTTCAGGTGAAATAATGATGTTTGATAAATGGAAATGTTTTCTTGCATGTGGTGCAAAAGAAACCTTGTATTGTCGTCCTGGGAGATAGCTGTGTAGTGTGGTGAGCTGGTCTGATGAGCCGGCGAAGTGGTTTGATAAGGGATGATGTTTGATGGTTTGATGTTTGAGTTGAAGTAGTGAAATGGTTTGAGTTGTAGAAGTATTATTTGGTATATGTTGTTACATTTATGATTTGTGGTGAGGTTTTAGGTAAAGGTGTTTGATGTGAAAATTTGTGATGAGGTTTGAGATGAAAGTGGTCAATGGCTGCTTTATGACAGTAAGATAAATTCGTTAAAGTTTATGTTGAAAGAGTGTGTTACTACCATTCCATAGTCTTGTTATTTGAATCTATTAATTTCCAAAGAAAGTAAAATTCAATTACAACCATTTTCCCCTTGATTTCAATATTATTTATGCGAATGCTTTTTTATACAGTGAAATAGACATGAGATGAGGAACCCTGTCTTACAAATATTCGTTGAATTGCAAAAGATTTCATGTGACAAACCTGATGCTCTCCCTCCGCTGTAAACGACTGACTGACTTTCGCGTGCAATTTCGTCCATGTCATGTGCTCAGTTACACTGCCGCAATGGCGTTTTTACTAAGCAATCAATTCTTCGTTAATCTAATTTATTTCGAAACGTATGAATGGTTGTGAAAATGAATTATCTGTGCCAGGAAAATTTTGTGTCTTGTTTTATTTTCGATAAAAAGTAAAGTTAATTAAAAAACAAATAATTATTTAATCAATTCGCATCAATGATTTTTGTGGGTTTTTAAGTATCTGACAATAATTGCAATTTCGAACATATCAATAAATTATTAGAACAAATTCTCCTTTGATAATAATGATTATGCTAAAACTTTACTATTTTCAGTACATGTATATTTCCGACAACCCGACAGCCACAGTTAAGCGCCAGTTAATGCATTGTTCTGCCCATATAATGCTTGTATCAAGCAGGGCAGCAACAACTCCAATCAACCCCGGTCTACCTAGTGACGAGCGGAGACACTACCAACTAAGCTATGTCCATGAATTTATGTTTTCAATAATCACAACGTTTTGTCCAATATCCTTACAAGTTAAAAAAGCGAGATGACTTTTTAAGCTTTGTTCATTTTCTGCGTAATCTAACAATCTGAAAAGCGTTGCAGTGAACTAGGAAACATCGTTATTCACCAGAAGAGGAGTGATATTAGATTGTCACAATGGTTGAGCGTTGGCTGTTATTCGCGAGATAAGTTACCGTGTTACTTGAACATTTGAGGAAGCAACAACCTTCATACATTTTGAAGTTGAAATGGAGTTCACAAAAACGTTTTAATTCGACGAAAGACACAAAGTTATCAAATTCAAATAAATACGATCGATCAAATATGAAATTATAGAATTCACATTTTAAACTCTCAATCCAAGAACATAGTTTGCCAAAGAGCACGATCAGACCATGACATAAGATGACATCGCAACACGTAACACTTGTTAAGGTTAAAGCGTATGTCAATGTCGCTGCACGCAATACCAAGATCATTGCAATTAGCGAATTCCCAGTTGTGATTTGCAATACTACTAAATTAAGCGCAGATTCGAGAAACATTATTTGATTGGCCTGATTTAGCTGATGCGATGTCCCGTACAGTGTCGACACAGGTTCAATATGTTGCTGCAGTCACGACAGAGTGAATAGGGTTAATTCAGTACTAGGCTATCTGTCAATACGACCCATCAAGCATTCCATAAGCACACAAGATCTCTCCAATACAAATACATCGACAATGCCTATAATTGCAGCGATAGTTGACTGATATAGCCGCGTGCGTCTTTCAACGGCAATGGCAATCTCTTTAAATCTCTCTCTACATGAAATCGTCGTTTTTCTAAACAGCGGGACAAATTGTTGGACCTGAAAAATTAAATGAAGCTAAATTGTGAACGTGCGTCATATGATGTATATCGCATGCTTCGTTTCAATTTTAGATTTTAAAAAACTATTTGGTTGAGGTCAATCAGGAATATTTGTAATCGATGTAACACTCAGGTTGATGAAGTGACTTCGTTAAGAAGAGAAGGTCCTTTTTTTCGTTTTCAAATCAGAAAGTTTTGAGATTAAAATCTACCAAAATAAATATTCGTTTTGATAACAGTATTTGTTAAAGTCACGATTAAACCGTGTTGACAAAATAACAAGAGTTTTTATATCCATTTATCACTTTCTTTTAAGAATATTTTATTTTGAAAAGCGAAAATATCTAAAAGTGTAACCAAGGTTATTAAAACGAACTTTTTAGATTGGTTTTATTTTTCACATTTTATTTGCACAATTATAAAAGAATTCTGCACACAAACTTTAAGAATAGAAACTTGACGTTGAGAGTTCATTACGTAAAGTATCTTCAGGTATAACTTGGTCTCCAGGAAACAAGATAGTTAAGAGAAGATGGATTGTTATGTAAATATGCTTAAAACAAACAGATTTTTTCGCAAATTCTTTAGTGAATTTCTTTATATCTGCCACGTTTTTTCGTATTAGTTTCATTCCCATCTTAGAACATAACTTAATAAACATAATTGTCTGTTATTTGTTATTTTCAAAATGTGTTAAACTTTTATTTACGTGTTTTCTATAAAGTATACTTCTATATGTAGCCCCTATTCTTTCTCACTCTTCGCCGGATGAAGCAGTGTGCGCTTTACTTATTGTCGAGAATTGAAAGCTTTCTCAAGTTGAAAAATACGTTATCACAACTAGACGCAAGTTTAACAACATAAAGAAACAATTCCATTCTTTGGAAATACGAGATCCCATTTGTCGTCACGCTAACTAGGCCCTATCATTATTTTCTGTATTAATACAGGACTTGCAAGTAGGCTATTCAACTTGTTACACAGTCTCAGGTGTCCTGGTGTTGAACGTCATTTCGCCAGGAGGCGTCTTGTTAGGAGATGCAAGTGATGTCATGTTTTTTTGCCTGAAAGTTTTACCTTTCTGTTTTGTTATAGAAAAGGTGAGTCTGTGTTAACAATCTCTACAAACAGACAAAGTTCCCGTTATCCTGCTACATCAGCGTATTTTATGTATTTCCACCTAGATCCAACAGGTACGATGATGTAGCAGCGTTAGTAGTTTCAACAAAAGCATTTCAATTAGAAAACAGACTAAGGCCCGTTTCAGCGAGTGGAGTGTTTACAAGTGAACATGTTAAAACAGTCAGCAAGGTATTTCATTATCCAATTGGTTTGTAATACCGAGGGATATAGTCATTTCTCCGTTCGTCCGTCCCTAGTTCGTTTCAGGAGCATTAATCCAGTTCTTACTCATTAAAAGTGGGTCAGTCAGTATAGGTGTGAAGGAGAAAACATAGCTCCGAGGTTTTCTGTTCTCAGAAAACCCTGAAGGGGGGGATTAAAACCGCGAGGGCCCACGAGAACGTATAACTATATTGATAAGTAAGGAAGTTGAAATTTCAACTTCTTTGGCGTTGTATTGTTGGTTGGTTCCATAGGCTTAGTACTAAGATTCAATGAGATCAGCCAGTTCTTTTTTCATTGGTTGATTTCCGCGCATGCTCGACACGGACTTAGTGGGTAGGTGGCTAGATGTAACGTAGGACTTATGGGACGTTAACATTACAGTTAGTTTTAACTAGATTGCGATTATATGCGATCTTTCAGGTTGAAGATGGAATCCGTGTAAGGGGGACTGCTCCTTTCGTAAGTAGGTTTCTCAAGGTAAGCTAGTGAATTGTTTCTCTCTTCAAAGCACATTTTAAAACTTCCAATTATTTGATATGGACAAAGGACTGAATCATAATTCTTACCTTTACTTTCCTTAAGTTTTCGATTTAAATAAAACATCATTGTAACAAAAACAATAACTTTCAAACTTATTTTTTTTTAATCGCAGTTAGATTTTTTCATCTATTCTTTATATTTCATATTTGAAAACGATATGTTGGCAGGCGACATATGGTTTTAAATCTCTCTTTTTATTCAGAAAGTTAGTGTTGTACACAACTATTATAATATCGTTGTGAAATAAAAAAAATGTATGAAACCATATGATATATTGAGTACTCGTCAAATGCTGTTTCAGAAAAAAAAACATGTTGTATATCCAAAGCAATTTCTTGAACGGGATGGTTTACATAAAATACATGAAAATCATATGACAGATCTGGACTTCCTGTGACAACGCTATTACATTGTATGTAAAATGCTAAACGCGCTGATAGCGTTGATATCCAAGTGCCATGATAATGGTTTCTGTGCTTAAAGGGGCTGTTGGATCGCTGTAGATGGTGATTAGCATGATGATGAACAAAGAGTTGAAAAACTCAGAGACTACATGTGTTCATAAAATATCCGCAACTCTACGAAATAAAATACCCTCAAACTTATTTTATAATTTATTTCCTGTGGAACTATCAACGGTGAATTATAGAATTCTTTTTTTTTCGGTTTTGAATGAATGTGCGTTATTATTTGGCATATCTTTAAAGAACGAAATCAAAATAAAACCATCAGTGTAAAACATCACGGCCCACCAGGCGATAGTTCAGTACTCCACTGATAGATGCATAATTTGCACAGCTCGAAGTCTGAATGCAGTACTCCACTGATAGATGCATAATTTGCACAGCTCGAAGTCTGAATGCAGTACTCCACTGATAGATGCATAATTTGCAAAGCTCGAAGTCTGAATGCAGTACTCCACTGATAGATGCATAATTTGTACAGCTCGAAGTCTAAATGCAGTGCCCCACTGATAGATGCATAATTTGTACAGCTCGAAGTCTCAATGCAGTGCCCCACTGATAGATGCATAATTTGTACAGCTCGAAGTCTCAATGCAGTGCCCCACTGTTATATGCATAATTTGTACAGCTCGAAGTCTAAATGCAGTGCCCCACTGATAGATGCATAATTTGTACAGCTCGAAGTCTGAATGCAGTGCCCCACTGATATATGCATAATTTGTACAGCTCGTAACGTAACGTAGGACTTATGGGACGTATACATTACAGTTAGTTTTAACTAGATTGCGATCATGTGCGATCTTTCAGGTTGAAGATGGAATCCGTTCTTGTCGGATTGTAAGGGGGACTGCTCCCTTCCTAAGTAGGTTACTCAAGCTTAGCTAGTGAATTGTTTCTCTCTTCAAAGCATGTTTTAAAACTTCCGATTATTTGATATAGACAAAGGACTGAATCATAAGTCGTCCCTTTACTTTCCTTAAGTTTTTCGATTTGAATAAAACATCATTGTATCAAAAACAATAACTTTCAAACTTATTTTTTTAATCGCAATTAGATTTTTTCATCTATTCTTTATATTTCATATTGTAAAACGATATGTTGGCAGGCGACATATGATTTTAAATCTCTCTTTTTATTCAGAAAGTTAGTGTTGTCCATAACTATTAAAATATCGTTGTGAAATAAAAAAAAATGACTGAAACCATATGATATGTTGAGCACTCGTCAAATGCGGTTTCAGAAAAAATATATAACATGTTGTATATCCAAAGCAATTTCTTGAACGGGATGGTTTACATAAAATGCATGAAAATCATATGACAGATCTGGACTTCCTGTGACAACGCTATTACATTGTATGTAAAATGCTAAACGCGCTGATAGCGTTGATATCCAAGTACCACGATAGTGGTTTCTGTGCTTAAAGGGGCTGTTGGATCGATGTAGATGGTGATTAGCATGATGATAAACAAAGAGTTGAAAAACTCAGAGACTACATGTGTTCATGAAATATCCGCAACTCTACGAAATAAAATACCCTCAAACTTATTATCATTTATTTCCTGTGGAACTTCTATCAACGGTGAATTTATAGAATTCTTTTTTTTTCGGTTTTGAATGAATGAGCGTTATCATTTGTCATATCTTTAAAGAACGAAATCAAAATATAACCATCAGTGTAAAGAAAATGGCCCACCAGGCGATAGTTCAGTACCCTGCTGATAGATGCATAATTTGCACGGCTCGCAGTCTGAATGCATTGTAAATACATGCCATTGAAATAGTGAATAGATGAAACAAGAAACATTTGTACGTGTTCGGTTGAAGTCCATTGTTTTCATTTGAACTTGTTCTGACCGAGGATAACATCTGGTGTAATGGATTGCACGTAAAGGAATTCTGTTTGATTTGTACTTCTGAAAATTCGTAGAAGCAATCACAACGTAAACTGTCTGAGTGTAAAAAACTGATAATGTTTGGACAAATGATCAATATACACTAAACATAGAGTTCACATTACAGCTGCATGTGATTTTGTAATCCATTACCCGAAGACTGTTAATAATACAATAAAGAAGACAATATAAACTAAATGGGGGAACTTGAATTCATCAACAAACATAGGACAACACATAACTGTGACCTTGCAAAATGGTTACTTAAGCTGTAAATGTATCCAATTCTCAAAAGGCCTATCATCACTGTTCGTCATCAAATCGTCAGGAAATACATTTAGCATTTGTCAACAGAAGAATGGCCAAGCAATTCCAGGGAACAAATCCGCGTATCCCTTTTGTGTGCCACCCTTGATTGGTATTGACTTTGGATTGGAATAGAAACGATTATTGAGAATAGCAAATGGCACAGATATTACCCTTTGCTATTATTGTAGGCCCGCTTAAGACAGCGGGTGCTTACAGAAACGACTTACGTGGATCTATTTTGCAACAAAAAAGTTAATTGTTATAAATGCATTTAATACTCGTAACACATGAAACTATACCTTTCGTTTTGTTATAGTGTCGTCGGTGTTATGTAATGAGGAATGCATAAGTGGATTAATGACAATAACCAACGAGCCCTTTCGTTTATTATGTTTACATTTTGTTTTTACAAACATTACAAATTTTGTGACTTACTTATATGACGTGGGATATTAAGTCAGGGCATGTTATTCACTTGCACTTTTCTCTTCACATGAACAACACAGGTATCGCACAGAAAAACTAATGAGCCCGCTGAGTTAACCTTCGGAGGGTGCCTTTTCGAATCTAGACTTACTTCCTTTCAAAATAGTTTTCAAATTTGAGAAGTTATCGAATTGTCATTCATAAAGCATTTGAGAAATCCACATGACAGGGAAAGTCAATGACGTCATTACCATTGATCAAAAATTGAAATATAAATATTAATCTTCTATTTTCCTAAATAATTGACGGTGTGCAATTAAGAAATTGTAGAGATTAACAAACAATTTTAAGGCAACTAGATAACGCTATACAGATCAATATCGAATCGTCGCACCCAGCACTCAAAACGCGAACTTGCTTTTCTTTATGGATGGGTATGATTTTTTTTGTGTACATATGTAATTGTCGATATTTAGATTTTTAGTGTTTGTGTTGGTAATGTTGTGAGTGAAGGTGTGTGGTGTCAATGTTGATATATAATGTAGATATAAGTTAGTAAAATCTTCGCAAAGGCACAGACATGAGGCTATTGGTGTTTTGGCTATAGTAAAATTGGGGTAAAAAGGTGTGAGATTAAAACTGTTTGGAAACTGTATGTGTGTGTTATTGTTGGTGCACTTATGGATAAATTGGTCTAGGTCATATCATAATTGTATAGATGAAGGAGCATTGGTGTCTATATTATCGTGTAGGTCCTGATTTTTGGGTGATTTCTGTTAATGTTATTACTGACATATTGCATGTGTGAAAGATGAAAACCTGGACAAAGAAGGGAATCTTAAGCCAGCCGTACATGTACATGTACAACAATGACCGCTGTAGCAATGTATGTCAATTTTCTGTTTCCCATAAAATCAAATGCATGGCGCGATCGCCATTGTATTTTATCTGTAGCATTGTGTGGATTGGGTGATAATAAATTAATTATTCTGTCTGAAATTGTTTTCTATGTTCCAACATTAATAAAACAGTATGGGAATGCCTGGCCTATCCAGTAGTGTACATTACACTGTTCTTACAAACACATTTACTGATCTGCCTATCCATAACATTTAGACACTTGTTCAAAATATTTTGATGAAGCAAATGTTCTCTGTCTAATGGCATAAAGTTTTTTTCGGAATCGACAGAAACACATGTCTCAACTACAAGCGATTTAGAATGTTCCTGCTTGCGAATTGGACTGAAAGATTGACCCAAAGCAAAAAGAATGTATTTTCCAATAAACGTCACACAGTGCCCATCGGAGAATATTTCAGAGAAAACATTATCAATAAACGTCAACGGCGAATATGGGATCGGAAGAAGCATCTGCTGGAAACATATTCTGGGGGCGTAGCTCGATGAAAAACTATGTAGACATGTTAAATGAAGAAAATTACAGCTTATAGATGATAGATATTTTCATGCGGGAATTCAAAAGTAGCGTTTTGAAAAAAATATTCCTACCATAACTATCAAGCAGAATCCGATAACGATATCACTTTCAATGCTACAAGCTGTTTATACCAAAGCTAAAACAAAAAGACATGAAACAAATGAAAAACAAGAATTCGGAATTTTGAGTTGAACATTCGACGGTTAGAGAAGTATGAGCAGATTATTTTATACTTTGCGGGAATAAGTTGAAAATGATAAAAACATTTTTTATGAGAATTCATCCTCGCCAACATCGACATTAAAGAGTATGATTTCTTGTATTGTTAGATAGCGTTAACAAGAGTGTCGTGACGTGTTATATCACCAAGAAATAGTTTTTTCCACTTAATGAAACGTAAGACTCCAAGTCAAGAACTATATGCCCTATTAACCCACAACCTATTATTCATGCATGATTCACCACAGCGCAACTGCTTTGATATGTTTGTAGCCTGAATTCGATAAACGGAAAAACGTCATTTCCTAAAGAATATCAGCAATTTGTTAATATCAAAATGTCCCTCAGTGAATTCGTGGCTTGATCTAATTTGTTAATACCTTCAGGGGGACGACCATACATGCTTCGAACAGAGGAGGAGAGATATTAAATCAAGGAAAATATATGGAGGCAGTAGTAATGATGAAATGCCCTTTTGTACCGTCGACTATTTCCTAAAAGCTCAGTATCATAAATTAGAATTACCTTCATTATCTCCGTTCATGTGGTAACATAGCCGTATACATCTCATTACATGGTTTTACTTCATTATAGATTGGTTCTTATGATGTGTTTTTCATACATATGATTTCACGGCTTTACAATGATACATTCAGATGATGGCTTAGTTAGAATCATTCAACATAGAGGTGACGATCGCATATGTAAATATGGCTATGTAATTGGTTGGCTATTTCGGTGGAAAGTTGAATGTCGTTGATACTCAAATGTACTATATTAATAATCATTAACATGAACGTGAAGCCATAGTTTCATCAAACTCATCAATAATGTTTATAATTTCTTGTTCTTGAGATGTCTCTCGAGTCTCTCCAGTTTAAATAACTGCGAATAGTCGAGGTAAATGAGGTAACTTGTCAGAATAACCTGTTTGATTTTCAATATACAAGATGTTGCAATGTCAAATGTAATTTATGAAAGATGCATGCATTTATCTCAAGTGATAGTGATTAACAATTTCAATGCAACTGACATAATTGGTTTTATGCCAACCTCTGTTCCTTAAACAGTTTTCAAGATAACATCAGTCATTGTATGTGAACAGTATTAACAATTAATGGGAATTTGTATGACTATTTGTATTATTCAAAGACAATGATTGCTGTCACATCTTTATCATCCAAACTGATAATTAAGGAAAATCAGATAACATACACACAATGTTAATACATGTATTAATTAATCAGTAGGTTATGAGGAAATGACAAGAGTGCAAGTTTTTTAAGCAAGAATTATTCATTTAGCAGTGTAAATAGTAATTAACAGAATAGTAGTTAGAGATAACTTTGAATGGTAGTCATTTAGAGCCTCAAATGATAACAAGGACACCAATAACACACATGATTAGAGGTCATGGCACTTGTCTATAGAACAAATGTATCTACAGTTTAGGAGTTTTCAGATGGACGTCTACTATTTTGAACTCAACTTACGTCATCAGAAATTTTTATTCCTCAATAATAACCATTTGTCACGTAATGATGGCTAATTCCTTGTGCATATAAATATCTATTGTATTTGTCACCAATATCATTACAATAATATTTAGAGTTGTGTTTACGTTAAAGATCCGAAACTACGAGGTAAAAAAGCATATGAAATACATTTTCACAGATTGATAAAAGCAATGTTCGTTTTTTATATTCATTGGTGCCAATATCTCTTCATATTCTTATCATTTAAAGAGCATACTGATGTAAATTTTCTTATCATGTGCTTAATATACAATAGGCATAAAAAGTCAATCCACAATATTATTTGTGTGACATTCGTGAAGTGGGAAGTAAAAAAAGGGCAATCGATAAAAGCATATATTTCAAAATGTGCTGACTGTGGATCCAAATCTAGATCTGTGCATCTAATGAGCAGTATCCTTTAAATACCTGTTCAGATTTTAAAGGTCGTAACATAAGGACTAGTTTGATTTCAGTTATGTCTAACTTGATGCACAACATACTTATAAGTGGCGAATTGATGGACATTTAATGATACGAAAGTGGGAAAGACATCACTCACGCGTAGCGCAATCTAATTATACTTTTCTTGTAGCGTCGCTGTGGTGTCTAGCGAACCCTAAATACTCCTGTGTGATGAAGAAACGTCCATAATGTAATGATACATGTTCTCAAGTCGGGACGATGAAAGGAAAATCTTCTGAGGTTTTTGACATTCTTCAAATTTGTGGTCAACTTATGACAAAGCTTCATAGTATAAACCTATCTATTTTCTGAGTTTTAAAATTGGATGTTCATGCCGCTTTCATCAGTGTAACACATAAAGAAGGATCTATACGAAAACATCACTGTTGTCAACACAATTGAAAGACTCAAATATGTCGTCATCTCTGATATCTACTTGGCATTCAATGATACTTTAAGTCACTTATAATCCACTACAAGTAATTTAGGTATCTAGAATTGTGGCATTCAATAGATGAGGTAATCATAAAAGCTAGAAAGCATATTTCAATACCATGTGGAATAACGAAGCAAAATACACTTCTTCTTAACAAGAATAAAACAAAATCGGTGGGATTATCCCTTTTCCCTGAAATAAACAGTCTTTTCAAAACACTTGCCTATAGTTTGAAAAGCGAATGTTTGTAGCAAAATAACGTACACGCCAAAATTTGCACAATCAAAGTTTATTGACCATTTAAGATATAATCCAATAAGGAAAACGTTATGGTGAAGTTTTCTAATAACCCGCACATAAACTAACAATAGACATATATGTACACGTTTTCCAAATTTTGCGAAATTCTAAACAAAACAGTAGAAAAGAGAAGAAAACTATATCATGAGCAGAACCAACTTGTTGAAGGTATTCTGTACGTTAGACTTTCAATTTTATGTTTCTAAATGTGAACGTTTTGACATAATATTAAAGAGAAAATTCGAAGGTCACTTCTTGGAAAGTACTTCTTAGTTCGTAAAATTAACATAACAAATAGTAAAAAGGATAACTTAAAAAATGCTAACCGTTTAAACGTTAGTGTGATTATCGTGAGGGGATAAAATACTCGCAAAAACCTTCAAGATATCATATTGCATACTAATAAACAAACAAACAGTAAATAAATAAAAATAATTTAAACAACTCACTTTACCCTGATATTACAACCTGCATTAATGTTCCAAATAAACATCTGTTTGCAAAACAATTTGAAAAGGTAGATATATCCTCTATGTCGGCAATCCCGATTTTACTAACTTTTAACAATATGCAACTATTTAAAAACCAGTCGATATGGTTTGATAAAAATGTTTTAAAAAGCAAGGAATCCGAAAGGCGGCAATCTCTACAACCTAATCATCATCAATATTACAAACAATACTCAGAAGACAACTATCCGCATTACAAGTTAAAAAGTATGAACATTAAAGGCAAATAGTACAAAAGGCAGCTATCCCACTAAGAGTCAACTCTCAATTTGTACGAAATATTTTGCCATAGATGGTCATCTAAAAGGCAAGTCACTCATTGCAAACATCTCCTTTGATACAATACACTGCTATGGATAACGAGAATGAAGATAATAATGTCTGGTAAAATCGAAAATGTTCCCTTTTCATCAAACACCGAGATAACAATTAATCATTATAATCTAACAGTAATCTTAACACTTCAAGAAACGTTCAACAATACAAACAACTATTTACAAAACAAGTTCATGTGGTATAACAGAATTAGTTTAAAGGTAAGTTATCGCTTTGGCTACAATTCCAAAACATTCATACTCAAATAAAAAAAAGAAGAAAACTTTTCACGAAAGCTGGCCGACATCCTACAGTTACGTTTGAAAAACAAATTGGTAAGGTATGATTTGAATAACAGCTAAAAGCCATTCCCAAAGGCATCGATTTAAATTATAGCATTCATTTCACAATATTTACCAACTTTCCACAAAAATGGTCACCTACCTGAAAGTTTACTCGCTTGGAGTGAATAATGTGCAATCAAAGATTAAAGAAATTCACAGCTACCTGATCTGAAGATAAAGTGGATATCAATTGACCCCGCGACAGTACTTATCCTAAAAGTTTTCACAAAAATGCACACCTAACTATACCTTCAGTCCCTTCGAGTGAATGAAGGTGAATCAATGATGAAAAAGTCAAAATAAATCTGAAAAGGAAACAAGTTGAGGAGGTACCATAAGAAACTGCGAATGTTCAGACGTTTCGAGTGAATAAAGCTGAATCAAAGATGAAAAAACTCACAGAAATCTGATATTGAAATACGTTGAGGAGGTACCAAAAATACCCACAAAACTTCAGTCGATTCGAGTGAATGAAGCTAAATCAAAGATGAAAAAACTCACAGAAATCTGAAATGGTAACAAGTTGAGGAGGCACCAAAGGACCCCGCGAACAGTACCAATTGTAAAGTTTTCACAAGAAGCTGCACGTACCTGTAGGTTGGGTGGCCGGGAGGGAGCGGAGATGATGGTGGAGTGGCCGAAGCTGCGGACGCTGCTGTTTTAAGACTGAGCAGTATCTGGTGCACGTTGGCGGAGAGACGTGATCGATAGCACTAATTGGCTGTATATTACACCGGCCAAGCATCTGGAGGCGCGGCCTGCTGGACAGGTCCCGTGCAGCGTGGGGACAGTGGGACACAAGTGTGGAATTGTGGTGAAATATATGCGTCTAACTTTTGCCTTTGTATATCTATTGTTAATACTTGTATTTTTATATTTAATAATTTGTGTTTTTTAACGTTAATTTGTTGTTCTTTCTTGTTCGAGGTGTGTCATATTTCTAATGTCATATCGCAGTTTTAGTAAGTAATTGTGACTTTCGAGATTTCTTACTTCACATTGAACTGGTCAAACATCCACTACAGCTTGGTGAAAACCTGCTCAGTTTGAGAATGAGTCTGTTATTGCAGAAAATGAATACTTTTGAGCAATTTTAAAACCTTCACCCACATCTTACTCACCCACACCACTCCTTACCGTTAGAGATCAATACATCAATTAAGGAATCTCTGTAGAAAAGCATGTGATAAACACGACTTAAATAATGTAACAATGTTATATTTGGGATTACACTATCTTGAATAGTACAGATTCTTGTACTTTTTCGGACCGAGTCCCATGCGAGATTGGAACCCACACACTTAAACAATCATTGTAAATTTGTAGCCAACAAACATCCCGTAATTACAATTCAACTCTATTTTCATTTTTAGATCTGGAACCACGTTGATCACTGCTTTTTTGCACGTGCTCAGTGGGTATATTTCATGGACATAGGAGATCAACTTACTCACTTGCACACAACTAGCTTCCAAACAAGTACAAATTATAACTGTTTTTGTTTTCCATCGTGTCGATGGTTTGTCAAACATATGGCTAAAGAACTTTACAGTTTTGTTGTAATTTCTAAATTTAATGTGTATTTAATGTATCATTTAATCTCGCTTGAGATTTGACCGGGAAAGTACCATCATTTGTACCAATGCAGATATTGGAATGAAGGGTTTGATCGGCTTTCTAAAGTAACAAGCATCTGACATAGACGAGCATTATCCTCCGCAAATGGCACAATATGTATATTTCTTACTTACATTATCTCAATTTAAGCTTTGTCTACCACAATATAGACGTAAAAGATTCAATTTTATCATATTGCAGATACATATGTCATACAAGAAACAAACTAAAAAATCCATGGATTAAAGGAAACTGTTCTGTTCAAAATACTAGATGATACATACTGTTCATTGTTAGGCAAAAGTCGTGTAAACTGACAAAATAAACATCAAGCCAATAATAAATATGATTAACAACGTAATAATCAAAGTCCTTTGGGTACATAAACATATTTTCTTATGTATTTAACATCTCAAAGATCAAGTTGATCATTTTTGAACAAATGAGGAATACATGACTCACATATGTATTCAATAAATTCAAAACTTTAAACTCGTTATACTTTCCTGAATACCAATGTTTTATAAATTTGTTAAAAGGTACATATCCCATCTATTAATGCATCGATATAAACAGTTAATAAAAACAATGAAACTGTAAAATTTCTAGACAGGTTTAAATTTGAAACAGTTTTCTAATTTTTCGCCAAAAAATGAGAAATTACAACTATTTTATAAATTGTCAACTATGACACACCTTCATATCATTACGTATCTCAATATCATATTTGGTCAAATTCACCCTATGGCACTATGTTTAGAGCTGGACAGACCTTGTAACAATTTCTAACAGAGTCCTTCTTTTGCCGAAAAAAGGCATAATGTTACAAAAAATATTTTCAAAATTGTTCATCATGACACACTTTGATATGATTATGTATCTCCATATCAAATTTTATCAAAATGTGATGATTAGTTTAGAAGTTGTGAGCCGGACAGGACAGTTTGTTTTACAAATTTACCAATTTTGTTTGTAGATATTATCAAAAATTATTACCGATGACACATTATTACAGGTTTCTGCATTTCCACTATGAATATGAATTGATATTGTTGATTAAAATGTTATGAGCCGGACGATTAGTGTACCAGCCGGAAGTGCCCATTTTAATATTTCGTTGTTGCAGGGGATAAGATAATAAAGTTCAATGTTTTATGGATATCAAACTTCTTGACATACAAAATAGCTACGTTTTGGCATAGAACATTGTACCGTTTCGCTATTCAGTGAATAAAGAAGTTGATTATTCATACAATCTTGCACTTAGATATGGGGATCCCAAATGTTCGTTTCGTTTCTCCACTTTCTAATTTCATGCATCTTTAACAGTGTCATATTGTTTTCATCATACAAATGTTCTCATCTGTTCAGAAACCCTCACACGCTGTCCGTAATGTCGGCATTGTGAGGAAGTTCAGACCATTTGACGACATCTCATAATGACAACCAGACAAATATTGTTCTGACAGTGAGTGATATTTGTACAATTGATTGCTCGTCATTCTTGTTACAAATCACACGGAGTGCATCAGATGCGTTTGTATTTAGGGACATCATCAAATAAAAAGCCATCCCTTACTTTCCGTTATACTTAAGTCGAATCTGTGTATGAAACCTTGTTTGTAACACATTGTAGCTCAAACAAATTCGTCACATATCCAGACAAAAAACGTTAGAGATATTCACTTTTTTTTAAAGTATTGACCTATTAGTTCATTGACACATCATGAAATATGTATCCTCAGAATCAAGTTTAACGAGTTTGACACTTATACTTTCGATCTGTTCAGTACCAAAGACGACTGTTTGTCTTATGCTAGTGTCCTCCTTCAACGAAGTTAATCTGAACCACGCTGTTTCTGGTTGTGAGTGTTTTTATACATTTGATTGCTTTCCCCTTTCTGACAAATAATACCGAGTGCTCGGAAGTGACATCGTTAGCATGTTAACGCGCACATTGTCCGCTGTTTCCTGTTTAAATGCCCTCTCTGCGGAGGCGTGAAACTGGCGTCATTTTTTGGGATTCACAGAAAATAAAAAAATATGATTATTCAATGATACTACTGTCATTGTACGATTTTCAATCTGTAGTAGAGTATGTTACCTTTGTTCTTAATATTCAGTTATGATATTCAAGAGTTTATGAATTTTCGTTTTGAAAAAGAAATAATGTTCATTAAGTAAGTTCATTTTATGGGATTTTATTTAAAAGAACAATGTTAACCATCATTTACTCACTAACGATATATAGAATAAAGTGAGAGAGGGGGTGTGAGTGAAAATGAAAACAACAACATGCTGTCCGCAATATTTTATAGAAGCGTCATGTCTGAACATGTCTCTCATTTCAAAACGTTTTGCAGCTAAATTTTACACAAGTATTGAAGGAAGGATATTAATCTTTACGTAAGAATGTTTATAATTAGCATTAAAATCTTCCTAATATTATCATTTTCCTAGTTTGGAATACGAAACAAATATTTGTAAAACGAATTCCTTCAAATTATCACTATCCTGTTACGGAGTTCTTGACAAACAGAACAGAACAGAACATGTTTACAAAATAGCAAATTTAAGACGAAATTGTAATGTTCTTTATATGCTAATTCCCAATTTCAATTATGATGCAAATGAAGCAAACTAGCTGTCAAGATTACAGGTCGTAATGTGTTTATAATGCAAATACACCGTGAGTTGGAAGCCTTGTCGCTGATGCCTGATCGCACTTAAGGTGTTTCATTGAGTGAGGATGAATTGGAGTATTTATCTTATTAGACTTGGATCAATTGCGGGTTACTCTCTCAATGACCTTCCCAATATGTTGCCAATAAGAGGCAATTCCTTCAATCAATGCGATTTAGAGACTAATGGACAGGGATTGTTCCTTTTATATTGACTCTCGCAGAGGCCACCAAGCTAGCGTGATCTCTCCGAGAGTTCATCTCCACTACAAAACATTGCATTGGATACAAGGGTTTTGTCTAAACAAGGCTGAAGGCTACGAGCGCTATTAAGTTTGTATGAAGGAAATGCTGCCGTAAGGGTACATAATGATTCCGTCAAGGACAACAACCTTGCTGCACCAACGAATAATGACATTCTAAATAGTAAAAAAAATAGTTTTTATGTAATTAACAAAAAATATAATTAATTACTCAATAGAAAACGTTGTATGAAAAACACAACTGAAGTTATAGACAATATATTTAAAACCAGCTGTTCGCCCCCTAAGTATAACGTAGGACCTAGGGGACGAACACTACAGCTAGTTTAACTAGATTGAGTTATGGATTAATCGAGGTATGTCAAATTTGAAATGTTGCGATGATATCTGTCAAGTCGCAATTGATTGGGACATGTTATTCTCAACAAAACAAAGGGTAAACGCCCTGATTTGACTTTTCCTTATTTCTTTTCAGACAATTTCACAGCACAGCGATTCAGAGAACATTCCACCATTATCAAAATGCACCTTAAGGAGCTCGATACCCAAGTATCACTCGAGCTAACTCATGTCTTTTGCATCCTGTTTCTATCAATCAGTTTAGACAGCATCTTTACTTGTTGGTCTACCAGGAGTCATATTTTCGATTCATTCATTAGCATTCAAACATTGTGGATGTTAGTAGGTACTTGGCATTTGACCGGACTATGTATACAAACCAATTGGACTGAAACCAGTATAAAAACATAAAAATCTTAATTGTAGGTACAATAATGATTAAGTGATGATACCTTGAAAAAAAACCCCAATATATTACATGTGTGAGGTGACTGACCGCTTTTGCGAGTTTTTCACTTAAATCCCTGCTTGTATTATTGCAGGGAGAAACCCCGCAATACCAATGTCGCTTTGCATATGTGTGAAACCTGCCACAATCGGCTGAAACTAACAAACCATGGGTGGCATTGCACCACAACGTTACTGCGTGTAGGGCAGTTCTCTACTGCAGACAAAGTTGCCGAGACCAAGGCGGGATTCGAACCGTGGATCTCTAGATGAGTTGCCGAATGCGCTAACGACTGCGCTATCCCGCCCCTAGTATTTCATGATATGTGCACAAATGAAACAAACTTTTGTGAAGCAGCTATAATGACCAGGAAGAAGACGCACAACTATGCTTAACGGATCAGGTTTTCCCATCGGTGTTGATTGAATGTAGCGTTGATGTGTCATTGTTTCAGATAAATGTGGTCTCCTTCCCAATTGATGCACTCGTGTCAGTAACTAAAGCAAAGAAGAAAGGCAGTGGGAATTAACTTTAGGGATACAAGAAAACGGTTTCAAGACATTTCATGAGCATCAGGTTAGAGTTAAGGAAATCAGTCGCCAACGCAAATAAAGTCGTTGAAACGAAGGCCAGTGTCTTAGCTAATATAAGCTGTGTACTTAAAAGTGACTAACACTGAACATAAAGCGATATTTAGCATAGAGCGCTCACTGAGCACTACCACCACAAGGGGTCTACTATCATTGTTATCTGTCCATTTTTATATTATATCTTGGCGACAATGTGGTAGGTTTACTAATTATAGAAAGACTTTCTATATTCTGAAGGGCCATGCACAAGATGATGTATGTGTATCCTTGAGGATGTTGTGCGTTTCTTGGTGAATAACTGGTCAATAGGGGACAAATGGAGACCAAAATATCGAAGCGTCATATCGACGTATTGGTTTAACCAACTTTACTTACAAGAAACATTTAAAACACAAAACTCAGAATATATAAAGAAGAAAACGGACTAGCAAACATACAGCAAATACTCATATCAATGCTTTTCCTGAAACAAACATAAAGCGATTTAGATAATGAAAGTTGTGGGAAATATATTTGCCTTACCCTTACAATGATACACTCAAATTCATATTCAGCTTCACTTAATCTGTATTTGACACCGATGTCAAAACAGAAACTTTAAAAATCGGATGGTATTATCTATGAAATGATAAAAAGATTTTAAAAGGGATTAATGAACGCTTTCGTATACTCATACCACGGCTATATTAAGGAATGAATAGCAAACACATTAAAACACAGCAATACAAGTTTAGCAATCGTAAAGGTAGCGGAGCAGCATTGAATTAATAAATGAAAATATGCATGGATTTTAATGACTAGTAATATATAGAGATTATTTCATTGTTTTTGCCGAGATGAGATAGACATCATATTCGGCAAAAATAATTTTTAGTCTATTTTATAATTTTAGGATCATAAAACGCAGTTGTCAGTAATCGGAAGGCATATTTGCTGTTGTGATGAATGACAGTCGAACAACCCCTTTTATCTTTTCTCGGTAAAGAATATTTCGATAAAAATAAATAGATATTTAATTGGAAATAGTTCTTTGAAAAACATACAATTAAACGGTTTATCGATTTCAGATGCAAAATATGTTTTTAGTTATAACTTGGTGAAACCAAGGCTCCTTATGTATTTTAATAAGTCAGTTTTGACGAGTACTGATACAGTGAGTGAGGCGCTATGTCGGTGTAACAGATCTCTCGCTTCGTAAATTTATTATGCGACAAAATGAACAATTATTAACTACAACAACAAGATATGAACTTCGAGTGACATTCGATATCGTAGGATACATTGCTTCTACAACTTGTTAACAGCTACATACCGAAAATATCGGTAATAGTCGTTTTTCTTGAATCCAAACCAACGCCCTGACGCGAGGTATGCGTTTGATTTCCTCACAGGGAGATAATCGTGTTTCAAAGGGATGTAATAGGTTCGGTCCTACTTTTCTAACTGCAGTGAAAATATGGATTATATTTTCACTGCTGTAAAAATATGATTTTTTACTGCTTTTCTCAAAATATGGATTATATTTTCATTGTATATAGATAGTATTAAAAACATATTGGTCGAGGGCTGATTGTAACATTTTTTTACTTTAATTCATAACATTTACATGTGGCTGATTTTATTCGTTTGGATAACTATAACACAATACCAATAAACATTCAGCTCCCGTGCCTTCGCCTCTTGCGACTTTTGAGTTAATTTAATCTCTGGTTGAATTTCCAAACTGGAAAGAAATACTCAAACTGACAAATCCTATCCGCAAGTGACTGCAGCGTTTTCGCGATGTCGGCCACGTTCTAACGTCAGCTGTACAAAGGGAGACAACTCTAAATTCCTCGCGACTTCGATCCATTTTTGGCGTTCGTTGCCTAGGGTTCCAGGTTCAAGTCCCTTGACGACGGGCTGATACAGGTTTTTGCCCTTGACGACGAGCTGATACAGGTTATCTGCCCTGCTGGCTGATACAGGGTGCTTGACGATGGGTGTATCGTGCATTCGAAATCTCTGTATTTATAAGCAAGTATATGATAAAACCCTATATTTCATTGCTAATTATATAATCAAACGATATGTATGCGTATCGCTAAAGCTTAAGCTGCAACGTTACAACTAAGAGACAGCTAAATATTTCCCTATAATACCGTAGTAGAAGGCTTACATCAACTTCTTTATGTACCGCTTTTGTTTCTGATAATAACAGTACTTTTATATTTGATATCAACGTATTGTGAAATAATTTCATCGATTTGTTAATTAAAGTTTGTTTTCTACTTAAATTGACAGTGACTGATTAAAGGATGACACCCTTGAATATCCCGATGGGAAATAACAAGACGTGAAAGGTTTTTCAAGGTTCGTAGATTATTCCACATGATTCATTTAGTTGACTAGTGTTTTTTCACCTGCGTCTTTAAAACATAAGGAGGATTGTCATTGGCTGAATGAGGAGCAAGAGGAACTGCCCTTGCATTACATAGATAATCATGACAAAAGAGCAGAAACATACAATTTATTGTAATAATTGGTGCGTCTTCTGAATTACATCTTAAAGTGGATATTTACTGTAGCGTAATTTATCTCGACTGATGACGTATCAACACACAGTTTTCAACGGTGCAATTTTGAGATAACTGACAAGGGCATGATATAAAAAAATTCTAAAATTTAAGCTCTTATGCATTTTCTCCCAAAAAGAGGCAGATCAATTCAAGAAATGTTGATCTAGCCTCTGTTCCAATTAGCCGAGTTTGTGGTCTAGAATGGGAAATGCCAGATTGGATGCAATCAAAGTTAGTTGTGCAATCAGCGATGCTGTCCTAAAATCACCATTTGGCTACTGATCCTTGCAGAGGCATTGTGATATGAACCGTCTTTTCCAAGTCTTGTCATTTGTCATTTGCTAAATAATTGCCGGAAACAACGAATTTGGTCTTTTTCTAACAGAGGTAGGATCAACATTTTATAATTTGATCTCTGTGTGGGAAGAGAACGGCTCCTATGATCAGACTCTGTGTAACTGGGGTTGGATAGCCATTGAACAAAGACCCATTTGATTGGAATGACAAGTGTCAACAGGGTTGTTACATAAGAGACAAATCATGCTTATTATGAACTATAAGATTGCCATATGAATTTATGGTACATATCTGTACATAACAAAATTGTACTGCATGTTTACTTTGTAACTCTCATATGTTATAATTTATCATAAACAATAACACAGCGACTGGTCATAAATCAATATAGAATCATTTTATGTGCTCATCACTCAAAAAATATCAGCCAAGATAATTATATCTTATCAAATGTATATATTATCAATTAATATATGAATATAATTCTATCATTTTATCATATAATTCTATTTCTGAGGATTCGTAACTAGCTATCCGATGACATTTAATTTGGAAAACGTTGTATCAGTTTTGTTAAATACGGATATATGTAATTCTAACATTGATTAACGGCGTACAAATAACGAAATTTAACGAACGATATTGAATTTGATTCCTAATTTGCACAAAAGAGCATTCATGGCAGCCAGTATATGACAGTAAACACAGAATAATTACATAATTTATCTTTAATTAAGAAAAGGATGTCCTTGATTAACTGAACTGTGTATCGAGCTAACAACAAGTCTAGTTCTGATTATGCCAGTAATAGAGAGGGAGAGTTTATTTCAGTAAAAGGGCCCATTATACATCAGATTGTACACATATTGTAAACATACATAAGCACCATTCACAGATGAATACATGCGTTCCACTTGGCTGCCTCTTAAACACAATAAGTAAATTAATCAACCTACTTCTTTATTGTACAATAAAAACTTATCAATGTGAGTTGAATATATTGCTCAATTATCAGCTCATTATCTCAATTTTATTGTCTTTTCATCACTATCAAGGAACAAAGATATATGTATGTGTGTGATGGTGTGCGAATTTTTGTATTAAGTATGCACCTCTCAAAGAATGTACTTTGCTAAGTATTTATGTTATGTTTATGTATGAATATATGCTGAGAACTCACATATTGTAAACATACATGAGCACCATGATACATATCATACGCATCACTATAAATTGGTAGTGGTTACACAGTTTAGAAATCTATTTCTTTGTTTGAATGCCAAAGATGTGTATTTTGGGAGGGAAGTTATAACAAAAGTACTAGTATTTTGTGATGCAAATAATTGGGCTAATTTTAATTCTGATGGATATAAATGGTAATATTTAGGGAGAATATCACATTATTCCAGTATTATACCAGTTAGCTTATGGCTATCACAATGAAGATACCTATAGGTTGAGGCTTCCTCTACTCTCCACTATATCAGCTCTAGACGTTTTCATAAGGAAAATCTGACAGGTCATTGAAGTAGATGTCTATGTCGCACACAGAGAACTGGAGTAAACTAAACTGCAGTTTCAAACACCTTAATATTGGACAGTAAGTATACTTCAACGAGCATGGGTCAAGAATCTTCCTTTCAGTGCAACTTCCAATGCAACTCGACAACTCCCCAGCAGATGTTGGGTTGGGAAAGGGAGTTTGATGAATGGAGCCAAACCTTTTAATGTTCTAATTTGTTTTCCTCGGAGATCATTTTGAATTACCATTGTTAAATACGCCATTCATTTGGAGCGGCTCTAGATCCTAACGAATCTAAGAAGCAGATTACCGAGCTATGCAAAAACTACATATTTTTCATTAATGTGATATGGAATAATAGGGTGAATTAATCTAAAATATGTGTCTTATAAAATCTTTAAAGGGTAAAATGTAAAATTTTGCTAATTTGGCCAAAATAAATGGAATGCTTAGACATTTTTCTACGTATGACCCATCTTCCCACGGCAAGGTGAAAACGTATCGAGCAACTCCTCGTTTAGACCTTGCCATCACAAGGTAGAAAACTGGTGATCCGGAGCAGCGACACCTATCGTGAGGCCGGGGAAGTATGGCAATTGGACACGATCGCAATGTTGAGGTGAAGAGCTAAATTGTCCTTGAAAATTGGAAGAAAGCGGTGAAATCAATATCCTAACTGAGCTATCTAAATAGATGCAGTGATGTCTTTTATTTTCTCTGAATAATGTGACAAATAACAAAACATCATTGCCAAGGTGAGGAAATGTGTTTGTTTTTGGCATTGCGAACTACATTTCAAACAAAACTCAATTATAAACAGTTTTTTTTTTCTGAACGAAGAAAATTTCCAAAAACAAATCCGTTAAATTAAAAAGAGAATGGGTTTCCTGTAGGAATTTTAATGATATGTTGTATCGAAACATTTTGATACCTCAAGTGGAAATCTATTTTAATACTTGTCATCATAAAGATATTTTCGAATATAGGCAATGACAGTTTGCAAGCATATTTGATATATTGTGTGCCCTGCTGTAACGTTTCTACTGATACTAATATTCATAAAGTAAAATGTAATTTTTAACATTGAAAAAAATCTAATTTTTGGTATCCAATAAATGTCTATTTCAATTGTGATTGCTTTCATTTATAGTGACACCAACATACAGGTTTGATATGTTCTGGAACACAGTATGACAGTGTGTTAACAGATATCGATAACGCAGGAAGAGACAACGTTTTTTACGGATCCTGTCTTCAGCACGAGTAGAGTGATGTTTTCACGTTTCTAAACGTTTACACATCTCCTTTGGAAATATTTTCAAATATCAACAAACTATATTTAAGAAATAGAAGACGAGTTGGTGTGCATCTATCGTTGAATAAAACATAGAAGGGAGCATAAAACACGATAGATGCACAACAACGAGTTTTCTATTTCTTATATGAGATATCCTGAACATATATAACTCGCTTTTCATATAAAATCAGTTGAAAATTATGGTAATTTAAAAAAATACATTTTGACAATAATGATGCCTCACTTCGTAGAACATATTCAGTAGCATTTGACGAGTCAATCATTATGTATAGGGGTGGGCGTTCAAATAATCACAAAATCAAATGAATTGACCAATCAAATGCATGTGAATTTTATTTATTGTACATATATATAATTAAATATTTGCACAAAATATCTATTCTCAATTACATATGCTTTGGTTTCGAATAGACAGATGGCGAGTCGGCCATGATGGACAATAGATGCCCCCTCAAGTTTGCTCAATGGACTTGACAATTATGACGTCATTTGATAAGAAACGTTCTTATAACTGAAATGACGTCATTTATCTCGCGCATGGTTGTATCGTCAAATAAAGCACATCATCGGTCCCATTGTCCGCCATTGTTTTAATGCCGTGGCTATCTTATATTAGCTTATAAAACTCTACAAACCTGTGAATAAATAGAACGGAAAGGCATAGAAATATGGAGGGGCCAGTGATTTGAGTTTTTTTAAGGCAAAAACATAAGAATTTTCAAACATATTGAAGGCGGACCACATGCTGTTGCACCATTTTTGGCCTTTTTAAAGAGCTTTTTGGGTCTCAAAATTGAAGTAAACCACATAATAAAGACCCTTACCACCAGCTTATCCCCTCCTTAACATCCCCGTCAAACAAAAAATGTTAATAAACACTGTTAATGGTTGAATAAAGTTTTCCCTTATATAATCCAGAAAACATGTCAAGTAGGTCAAAACATGTTTTATGTCACGTTTAAAATTGCTTAAGAATGCTAAATATATAACATCACCACAGCACGTTGCTTTGACATTTGCGCATTTATCGTCTAAAGGCAGTTATGTTTTGAGTAACGTACATTTACGTTAAACATAACGACTAAAGCGTTTCATGGTAAATAGTATCTTATCCTGTATCTAGTATGAAATATATCAACCATCCTAGCTTGACACATAAACAAATATTTTCTGCAAGTCTTGGAAGTAGTAACGTTTATCAAATTGTATTTTTTGTATTTGACACTTGGTTGAGGTATTCCTGATCATCAGAGTGCATTCTGTCGGTCCAGTCTCCCATTTACTCATTCACATCACAGAGGCACGGTCACTCGTGTTGATCACTGGCTTCTGGTCACTTCACTTGATCATGCAAAGCACATCAACGTGGTCAGTGGAACTGACCAGTGTCTCGGACAATCGATTGTAGATTTAGATGATATCACCCCTGTCTAGTTCTGCTGTGCCTACTCCCGTGTGAAAATAAAGTACTGAGGTAAATCCTCTTATTCACTCTTAATTTCAATACTTATCAACACAAGTTTCAGTGTTCTAAAGCTTTTGGAACTCGAGTGTGAAAAGTTCTAAATATTTTCTCGTATAAAACAGGGGCAGTTTCAACTGGAGAAGAATTTGAAAGAGAGCAAACTAAAGGCCCCAAATACATCTGGTCTTTACATACAGATAAAAGAGATACAATGAGGCGGAATTTTATTACATATTTAAAACAAATTCAAGCAAGATCCACAGCAGTACAGCGTTACTTGGTTATGGTTATAAATTCCATTCTGTCAACATATGGAAAAATGCATGATTCGTTGGTTTGAATCTGACGCAGGCATTAAACAGGAAAAAATAATTTTTTTCTTAACCAAATGTACGGACGGATGGACGGATGGACGTCATGTCAATCTATAGCCGAAGTTTGAAAGCTATGATATCGTTTCCTTTTAAACTTATTAAACGTGTTTTGTGTTTTGTTATTTGTTGAATTGAACATAATTTTCAAAATGGTTGTTTTAATGGCAATGTCAAAATGAAATTTTCAAATATGAATAAAAGACGTTCTTTCGGAAGTAATGCTAATGCACTCTCAAATGACGTCTAGACAATAACTCTGAGCTTTCGACCATATCCAATGGTAGCGTTCACGTTATTCGCGAAATGAATAAAATATCAATTTGGTTCCGTTCTCAAGTTTTCATCAATAATCATACTTATAGTTAAGTTACATATTCCTGCCCCCATTCTTCCAATTGTCCTTTTAGCATTGTCTTGAATAGTCGGAATAGATACATTGACAGCAAATAAAAACAAAAAGGCTTGATAAGTAAATTAAATACAATAGATTTGAAATAATGCTAGTCAATTCATATGTTGTGTTTGTTTATTGCATGTGAAATATTATTCAGTTTTGTAGTATCTATTCATTCTAAATGATTTAAAACTTCGTCACAAGCTCTCATTGCTCTCAACTCTAGCAAAGCAAAACAGGGTTGCCTGCCTTGGCAATCATTGCAATTGAGAAGCCGTAATAAATGCTCTAGTATCTATACATTTTGGCCGTTACATTCATCTTTGAATAACTGAAAAAGCAGTAAAAGTCCAGTCCTTTCACTAATGCAAAAACACCCAACAAGATGGAGGGCCCGGAAGTCAACAGAACAGACTGAATTTGTCGTTCTAGTAAATCAAATCAGACGTTGCCAATAAACCGTCCTATAAATATGAAATTGGATCGCTTTGTTTGATTTGTATTTCATTAGTGGTTGTTGATTGACAACTGTGATAAATGTTTCGTCCAAAGTTCATTGATCTATTGTAGTCATTTATAACTTTGTGACTATTATCAGTTCGTGGGGTGATATGTAAAGAGATGGAAAATTACATGACACGTTTTGCAATGATTTTATTTCTCAACAGCAAAAGTGTATCTGTACTTTGTACTTTTGATTTTGTGACTAACAACCCTCTGAATCTACCATCAATCGTCATTGATGTGATTGTTATATAAGGCTAGATATAAATAAACGTTTTCATCATTTGACTTCCGTTTTGTTAATACCTTGACACTTGTAATAACAACATAAACTATTGCAAGGAATGCTGCAAGCATGTAAAAAGACCGCCTTATAAATATGCATTAAAAATTTAATTAATCAACAGTCGACTGAGTCACATCGTCTAGACTCTGATATATATCTACATTTTCTTGAGGACATCGAGAAATTTTATGAAATACCTGATTTTATGATTGTATTGATAGGTATGATTGGAACATGAATAATTCAACATGAATCATTCAAAGTTATAGGGTTATGTTGCTGACATTCGTGTACTGTTGCTGTAAAATATCATGAAATCGAAATGTTGATGAAACTATTGGGTTGGAAAAGTGAGAGATATAAAGACTCAATCTTACTTTTCATCATACAAGCAGCTGACGAGAAGGTAATCGATCTCAAAGGCATCCGATGTTTTTACAACATATTAGTTACAAGACGAGCCTGGGAGACACAGGGAAATAATGCACACGACTGATAAGTTAATGTAGTGCTTTGAATCTGAAGTTGGTATCATTATCATGAAGAATATCATCTGGATTAATTTCTACGGGACGTAATAACTATACAAAGAGCTGTCACCATAGAGAAGAGTATCACTGTCAATCCCGTTACTGGGTCAGCACCCATTATGGTGAATTTGTTTAACGTGGTGTGGGAATCAAATCGCATGTCAAAGACATACATGTTCAAATCATATTAACGTGAAATATCATCAATAATTATGTAAGTTAATGCAATGTAATGGTTACTATATCTTAGTAAACAAGGGTATCTGAGACCAACCGTGTGTCGTAGTGAAATAATATACATTTCTTAGCTAAGGTAACACTTTTTCGTTTAAAGTATTTGATGAATTAAAGAAAATGAGGCTTTTGGCGATTTCATATGGTTGACCCCTAAAGCCTTTTGTGTCTTTAAAAGTTGAGCAATAATCTTTTAACTTAAATAATTTGTTTAAATCCTATTTTATCACCAACTCCCTAAACAGAAATGAATGCCATGTTCAGCCTTATCTGGTTTCACTTTATTTTCATACAGGAAACATGCCTGTCTGATTTCTTTAGTTGAAAGAAATTAGAATCACAATTAAGCACCACTTTTCAATATAAACATTTTATTTTTCAGACATCCCTTCTATTCTTTCAATTTGTCTTTTTGTCATACGTTTTTTTTATCAAAAAGGTTAATCCATTATGTTTCGGAATTTTATCACATTTTGCCACAATTTCATTTAAGAAATAAGGCTTGAGTCAATACTATTTAAGTGACATATTGCGTGTCATAAATCACGAAAAAAACATTTATAACACGTCAAGCAATCTTGACAGTCGTTTGTTCACACCTCACTGTTAATGACAGCTAGTTTTCATTTGTTGAGTAAATATTTGCTATGTGGGTGTTGATGAATTGATTCTCTTTCATATACCACTTGCGGTCATACATCATGTAGCTTTTTCAAGTACAGTGTACTCGAAGGAGCCATATGCTTATAGGTAGCATTTGATGCTAATTTTTTATTTTGATGTAATAAAGCTTGATGTCTTTAATTTCCATAAGCTGTCAGTACCTGTTAAACTAATGCATGATAATTACATAACATGTGTGGAACTGTCTGGTTTGATAGGTTTCCGACAAAAACGTGAGACTATTGTCAGATTGTAGCTGTGCTGAAAAGCCAGATAAGCTATAGGTGCATGGCGTGTTGTAACATATATGTGCAGTCATATCAAAACAAACAAGTATTTGTCACAAATGTGACAAGATCCCCCGCCGCAAATTGATGTGAACAAAATGCATACTGTATACATAGAAACACTTGTCTTCACTTGTCATGCTACTAGATGTCATTTAGACAACAAATCAACTGGTCCCTGGGTCTTCCAAATAAGAAGCCTTGTGGGAAAAAAAGAAGAGAATATAGAGAACAGTTCTTAACATATCAGCCTTAAAAAAATCTTAAAATGCATGTTGGCTTCACTGTGACTTGAAAATAATGTGAAAGTCACCAAAACCAGATTGGCCAGGCGTCTTCCTAAATAGATGAAGTCCATCAAAATTCCCTTGGTCCTGCGTCTTCACTATAAGATTCTTAAGTTATGAAGAGAATCCAGTAAATGGTTCTTGAGATATCCCGCTGACAAGCCTAAAATGCAGGTTTCAATGCTGAAATTTTCAAAGCCTCGCTGTGACCTTGAAAATAATGTGAAGGTCACCAAAATCGACTGGGCCCGGCCGCTTCCCAATAAGATGCATTGTGTAAATTATGAAGAGAATCCAGTTAATGGTTCTTGAGATATTCTGCTGACAATTCTAAAATGCAGGTTTCAATGCTGAAATTTTCAAAGCCTCGCTGTGACCTTGAAAATAATGTGAAGGTCACCAACATTGAATGGGCCCGGCGCCTCCCCAATGAGATGCTTTGTGTAAGTTATGAAGAGAATCCAGTGAATGGTTCTTGAGTTATGCCGCTGACAAGCCTAAAATGTAGGTTTAAATGCTGAAATGTTCAAAGCCTCGCTGTGACCTTGAAAATAATGTGAAGGTCACCAAAATCGACTGGGCCCGGCGCCTCCTCAATAAGATCCTTTGTGTAAGTTATGAAGAGAATCCAGTGAATGGTTCTTGAGATATCCCGCTGACAAGGGTAACATTTCAGTGTCTCGTAATGACCTTGAAGTGAAGGTCAAGGTCATGAACCTCCATAAGGACCTTACTCTCATGATGATGAAGCTATATACAAAAAGTGAAAAGAATCATGTCAATAGATTTTGAGTTATTCAATTTCATCCGTCGGGACGTACGTACAGACGGACGCTGCCCAATACTATATCCCCCAGCCCCCCCTTCGCGCGGCGGGGGATAATCAAGAATATTTTGTTCTATTAAAGTATTCTGTATCACATCTCACCAACACACGAATCTTATCAATCTCATTGTCCATCTTTCAGTTTTACATAGAGTTAGAGTTATAATGGGAATCTACCTACACGTGTAAATGAACAAAGTATTTATATTTGTTTCAGCTATTTTACTACACTAATACACCAACATGTGCAGAACACATTTAACACTCAGACATTCACAGTACACACGGACTCAAATAGCTTTACCCAGTGAGGACTGCGCTATCCATTGCTTGTACTATCTATTCCTAACTTTAGATTGAAAACATCAGTCGCAAAATTCTATATAAATCTGTTGTCTTTTTCTAACTGAAACCTGACGTGACAGAAATACACATTTTCCCTTGGGTTACTTTTAGTCTATTAACAAAAAGAGGCACCGAAAGGTATTGCAGAATGACCATTGATATGGCTTAAAATGACGAACATAACAAGAATGTCAACCTATTATCTGTGTGGTAAGTTTGTTTAACTAACAGGGTTATATCTTGAGAACTACTAATATAAATAGGAGGCGCTTGGAGTAGCAACTCCAGCGTGTTTGTATGCCTAGTTCTCTGTTTTATCTAACGTGTCCTCCAATCATTCTCTTCATGCACACTAGCTCTCTCTTTAGATATTGTTATAACCATATAACATCCATACTGCATCATTTATAGCCACTTCGTAAGGAATAATGATCACCAATTCATAGCATTGTGACATATGTTCCTTGAGATGTTCATAATAAACAACCTCTTGGAATAATGCTTTTACAGGATCACGTTTTTGCTGTATACTTCACCTTTACGAAAGATATCTTTGCAAGAGCAATATTTTTCTCAAGAGGTCAAAATGACCTCTCTTTATTACGTAACAAGGATATTATGACAAAATACCATGCTACACTTCAGGGAAAATTAGTTTAGACTTTGTTATAAAAATGGACAAGAAAAGGGGTCAAATAATGTCATGATATACATGAATGACAAACAAAAACTAAAATCAGTAAAAAAAACATTTGAAGGTAGAAGTTACTGCTTTACAGTTTAAGCAACAAGATGCAAGTTATATCCTACTCTTTTTTCGAAACTTTATATTTGTAGAATTTACAAAAATTCCAACAAAAAAGGTTAACCTCTAAGCTGAACCCAACCCATGCCTTTCAATTGGTGAACCCTACAATCACAATATCAAAACCACGTTGATAATAACAAGCAGACAGAGTCGTCTATATCCCCCGCCATTTGGAATATTTTGACGAAAAAAAAAATGACTTTGAATTTTAAGTATCTCCGATTTCTTGTGTCATATATTGTCACAAATTACAATTTCAAAGAAACTGCAAAAAATGATAATCCAAACAAGTTCAAACCCCAAAAAGGCACATCTACACATAATGATTGATCCATACACCAAGTTTGGTTGAGCTAGGTCTCAAGGTTTTCAAGTTCTGCTCCAGAAACAAAATCTTCAGTATAGTTTCCATGTAAACAGCTAAAAATAAAAATAGAGCCATTGGCTCTGTAACTCATCAGGCTTCATATCATTTGTGCTTATTGGTGTGGCAAATGTGGTTCCCCCCTTACTCTTTATTCTCTTTATCTAACTTAGGAGACTGCACAGAAAGTTTAAGCTTTCTACTAAGGCCTGATGCTCCTTGAGAAAAAGAGGAAATAAAAGGCAAAGAAGTTGAAAACCCCAAAAGGCACATCTCCACAGGATGCCCGTTGCACATACCAAGTTTCGTCGAGTTAGGTCTCACTGTTTTGGAGTTGTGCTCCGGAAACGAAATTCTATGTTATGTTTTCATGGAAACGGGCCGTTTTCAGAGATATACATTCTACATTTTGTACATTGAAACCAAATGAATATAAACTCTGATGACAAATACTATCCAAACTTTTTGTGAATAATTTCAAAATATCAATCGAAGGAATAAGTAAGAATACATGTAAGCTTGGCAGGAGTCCAAAATTTGCAACATCAACCAAATGCATTTTTGACATCAGAAGATCTCCCCAATTGACAGCCTTCCTTTATCCACAAGAGAACAAGCTGTCTGACTCGTGTGGTCTAGGGTCCCTCTTGTATATTCAGATCACAGCAACACGGTCACTCGTGTTGACCACTGCTTTCTGGTCACTTTACTTGATCATGCCAAGCACAATTACGTGTCTCGAAGAATCGATTGTAGATTTAGATAATATCATTTTGTCGTTTCGGCTTTGCCCGACCCAATGTTTTTAATATTATTTTGGTTTATCCTCAATCTCACTTTCAACTTATGTGCCTGTATTACACAAGAAACTTAAGATTAATATTGTTGTTCGGCTTTGAGAGTTTTTTTTATGTTAATGGATGTACATGAAATGGAAATGAGTTTGTACACCATAGCTTGTTATAGATCAATCCTGTGAGTTGTGACAAGTGATTTAATAAAACAAACTCATTACTTTTCATTTGTTACAGGAATTACAATCGGGCAGATACTGGACATATTAATCAACTTTTAAGCGATATCAACAAATGGTAAATGAACTTTAATCCTTTATTAGAAGTTATTGGTGAAGTTTCAAAGTTTCACATACCAATCAATAATCATTCTCTCCCCTGATTGGAGGCAAGCTCAGTTAGTTGTGCAATCAGCATGCAACGCCGTTCTAAAATCATCATTTTGGCTACTGAGTCATTGCAAAAGCATTGTGATATGAACTGTCCTTTCCATGCGAGAAGAATTCGAGGTCAGTCAAAGAAGACTCCCCCACCCCCCACCCCCCCCCCCAAACCAGAAGTACTTATTCGCTATGACATTGGAGAGCTGTCCAAATAATTCTTACATGGATTAAATAACTCGTGACCTTGACCTGTGACCTTCAAAGTGAACATGTATAAATGGTTCCCCTGAGGTATAGGCAGTAAGTTATGAATAAAAGTTATGGAAAGCTTAGTTGAAAAATGTTATAGCCAGTAGTGTCGGGGCGGCCGCGGTAGAAACTGCACAAAACCTGATTGCAGTCCTGACCTAGGAGTGAACAGTAACACCTGTAGTTCTGAAAAGCTTAAATGGGTTAAAGTTACACCCAAATTTGGTGAACATTGCATGAACTCATCACACTGTCATCAAGATTGAGTGTTGGATTGAATCCGAGGAACTTTTGCTGAAATAAGTTTCCACAAAAGAATCCCAATACATTTTGTATCCCACAAAATTGAATAGGCAGTGCTAGATTCAGCAGAATAATGTCCAAAACTTAGAGGGGGTACTCTAGTAGAATTCAAAATGTATCACTTAGTGATGAAAAAAGAAGACCAAAAAAAAGAGAAACCAAAGAAGTTGCGAACATGTCCAACGCAGATTGTTTTCATCTCTAAGGAATAAAACAAGTTAGATGACTTGCAAGCAAAGTACGAGCAGTACAAGCTTTGATGCGTAGTTTGCAGTTCTCATTTACCTTGAGTCTGTGACCACATGCAAAAATGATAACAACTGCAAGGCAAAGGGATGGCTTGTAGGCATGAAATGTGTGATCTTCATCAAAACCATATTTGTGTTATTGGATGTGCTTCCAATACTCGCAGAGGTCTCTCTTGTTTTTCAGAGAGAGTAACTGCTTGTGACAGAGGTCAAAGAAGAGCTAGAAGAGCTACTTCTAAAGTTGTCAATCTGAATGTCGACCCATTGTAAGGAGCAATTTTAGAAGAATTTCTGCAAGGACTATGATAATTAAAATTCAACTTTCAAAGATACAATCAAGTTTAGGGGAGACTGCCGACCTGTCAGTCTGAAAAAAAGATTCTTTACTGGTGCCTTTTTCTGACGGAATCGTCAAATATCTGGAGACCCGCTTTTCGACCTTCAACGTTGTAGTTGAACCTAGGACTACCGATGAATAGTAATAGGCAGTATCACTACCAGAACTAGGCTTTATCTTGAATTAAACCACTTGAGACTGGCAGAAAATCTGAGCTCGACTTGTGAGCGAAAATGGCGTCTTGAAAACTTAAACCATACTCTTCCCCGTTTTTATTCAATTGTGTCATATATGAAAGCTTTCCATTTTCGTATATCAGTTGTTAAGCTGATAATATTTTCAAGGAATTTTTGCTTTGATATTTCTAGCAGACAAAAGAGAGGTTAATTTATTTTCATGAGCCGACTACATCTCTACTTTGATATCAAACGTCCACCAAAGGTTATGGAATCGTTTTCCTGAAGTCGACAGTCGACCATTAAGGTGAATTATCTACCCTGTTTTGAGTGACCTTGAACAACACAATCAACTACAGAGGCATTTTTAGATCAAAGACTAGAACGTAGAAACTTCAGAAAAGTCTGTTTCATCCAAGATTCACAGAAAAGATTTGTCTGAAACGGTTGGTAGACTGTAATATGAAATAAGAAATTTAACCTTTGGGAAACTAACTTTTTACCAATAAATCAAGTTGAATGTCATCATAATCGGGTTTAAACTGTGCCATTGTATAAGGTGCATTATTTAAGACAAAAAGATATTCTTAACTGGTTGTCCAGAGGAATTAAAAAGTAAATAGGTAGTTCCAACAGTCCTTTGAGCGACTGTTACGTCTGATTATTGACTGACAGAATGCGTTATAACAGTAATAACATTAATTCACTTACATGACGCTACAAAGGTTATTTACCTATCCAATTCTGACGTCACAATTTTGCAAACGCCTTCTAACCAACTTATTTTATCTTCGATAAATCACCAGTTGTGTGATTCCAATCAACATTTACGCACAATGTGTGGGATTCCAATCGACATATACGCACCATGTGTATGATTCCGATCGACATATACGCACCATGTGTGGGATTCCAATCGACATATACGCCAACGTCACAATACAACACAAATTTCAGTGACAAGCCATCCCATTGCAAGATGAATGGGGAAGAATTTTGTTAAAAGAGTCTTCATCAAGTATTGCTGTGTTTGTCAAAAAAGCTTCAAAAACACAAACGTTAGTGAACTCGTCTTGAATAAATGTGTGCATGTTGACCCTGACTTATTTCACTAATGTGGTGTTGTTTTTTGTGTTCTTCGGCAACCATGAAAGCTACACCAGCTTGAGCTTAGATGCTCCTGGTAGGGTCACCCAATGGGTAGAAATCCATACTAAACTTGAGTTCTAAGACCTGCTTTCTATTTCTCACTATTCATTTCCTTACGTCTTTTCCCTCATCCTTTCTCTCGCATCTACTCTCTTTTGGATGGCAACATCGACATGTTTTATAACTGCAATAATGTTTAAAACCAACTAAAAACTAATCTGCTGCCAATGAAATTATGTTATTTTTGCTCTCAATGTTAAGTCGAAATATACTCGGAAAATTTCTTTTATTGGGCCTGTATGTTTCATCGAATGGATGACCTTCTGTCACAGAATAAAGAATCCCTGTTTTCCCTGAGTCTGTGAGCTTTAAAGAATTTAGTCAGGTTCACTGTGTTGACAAAAAAAGTTTCGTTCAAAGTTTTTGGAGATTAGCAAAACTATACATTTTTAGAAAGATGAAAGCATAGAGAATCTAAAACCAATGTTGACATTTGCACAGACATCGTTATGGCGGCCATTTTGGATTTTCATAATGGCCGCCATAAAAAACTAATTTTGCTATATATCAGTGTGATTAAAATCGACTGGGGTTCGAGGAAAAAAGTGTAAAAATAGTATCTCTAGCGGGGTTCGAACCTCAACCAGCCCGGCTTTCCTCTCATTCACAGTCTGAAGGCACCCCTATTGCCCGCATGTTCTGACACAAGCTCATCTAGCCAATCAAAAGGAGCGCAGTGAAAGCTTCAGTATCAATCAGGGGCAGGCAACTCCAGTGTACCATTCGTTATACATAATCGCCGCTAAACGCTATTTAAAAACGAGGATGTGATTGGATAGCTTACGACTGGGTCTGTCTGCACTAAACTGGTTATAGCAACACGCGATAGAGGTGGGTGCATTCAGACTGAGACGGAGAGGATATCCCGAATGGTTCGAGCCCCGATAGAGACAATATTTTTGATATTTTATCCCTCGGAGCACGGTCGATTTTAATCAGACTGTGCTATATATCACCTTCTTGATAACTCAAAATCTAAAATTAACATGGTAATTCTATGTGTTTGTGGTCTGGGACGCTAATGGTGATGGCATAAACGTCATCAAAGGCATTAAAAATTTTTCGAATTTTCAAAATGGCCGCCATCAAATACAAATTTTGCAATATCTTGGTGTTATCAACTCAAGAACAAAAATAAAAATAGTAGTTATATGTTTTTGTGGTCTAGGATGCTAATGGTGACAACAAAAAAATGACCTGAAGCATTGAAAAGAAGATAAAAAGGGTAAATGAGACAATTATCTTTATGTACTTATAACTCAATAACATATTACACGGGAATGCAATCCATTGTGGTGTTCATTATGAATTTTGGCAAATTCTGCCGGAGTATGTTCAAGGTCTATATCATTTAGATGGAATGTGTTATAGTCAGAATCATTTTCACAGTCGGTTCAACACAAACAGAGCTCTGTGCAAGGCAAGTTGTGACTCTTGCATGAACACCTCTGGCTTGTGCAATGGGCTTTGCACTGGCATCTGACCACTCTTCAATGGCTTGTGGTGCTGCTGGTACCTTCGAGGTGGTAGGGAGTAAATCAACATTTCCACCTTGATAATAGCCATGTTTGAGGGGATCCAACAGATGCTGCCACATCACTGTGCTTTGAGACCACACCCTAGCTTGAACATGAACACGTTCAATATGCTTCTCAGGGGCACTGGTTGTAGGTGGCAACTTGTTGCTTTCTGCCAGATGTTTACAAAACAGATGCCACCTGAAGATGGGAATACTTGCTATATGTGTGCCCTTTTGGACAGTACAGTGAACAAACACATTTTGCCAGTGACTCCTTCACGTCCTGTTGTACATCAGGCACTTCTGTCAGTTCCATCAATGCTGAGATGTCTGCCACGTCAGCCTTCTTGTACTTCTGGAACCACTTAGTTTTACCCAGTCCAGAGAATCTTCCAACATTATCTGCACCAGAAAAGGCATGGAAAACATGTAATGCTGTTGCTTTTTCTCTTCCCAGCGCTCTCCAGATTGGCCATCGATACCATCGATATTGCTGTGTTTTTGCAGAGCTTCTCATAGTGTGCAACATCTAAAACCAAGATGTCTGTATCTGGGCTGATGAAAACCATGCTCGCTCCTGGATACGGCTGTGATGTTGCTGCTGCCAAGCAGATCATCAATGTGTCAGCTTCTTCGTGATTAGTTTCTTAAAACTCCATGGCGCTTTTGTTTCTGGTTTGACCCGATGCTGATGTGATGCCATCTTTTAGGAATTTGCATTATTCTTCAATACCGCTTCAACAAGGTATTCAGTCAAATCTGCTTAAGTTTTCTCATGAGTTTAAAAACGTCCCAATGGTATGTGCTTGATGTTTGTGTCGTCTGCAATTTGGTGGCCCTGTCCGTAAACTTTGTGGAATTTTGACTTCTTCTCCAGAACCATAAGGTCTAGAAAGCTGAAACTTTGTGTTCGACTCCTTGACTAGTGAGGATGATAAATGATTGTAGCTTTGGTGGCCCTGTGACCCCTAATAAGGACCACAGGGGCCACACGCTAGAAAGATATTTTCCTCTTCCTCTCCAGAAGCATAAGGCCTAGAAAGCTGAAACTTTGTGTACAGATTCCTTGACTAGTGGAGATCATCAATTGTAGCTTTGGTGGCCCTGTGGCCTCTAATAAGGGGGACAGGGGCCACACTCTAAACATATATTCATCTTCTTCTCAAGAAGCATAAGGCCTGGAAAGCTGAAACTTTGTGTACAGACTCCTTGACTGGTGAAGATTATAAATTGTAGCTTTGGTGGCCCTGTGACCCCAAGTAAGGGCCACAGGGGCCACGCCTTAAAAATATATTTTCATCTTCTTCTGCAGAAGCATAAGATCTAGAAAGTTGAAACTTTGTATACAGACTCCTTGACTAGTTAAGATTATATATTGTAGCTTTGGTGGCCCTGTGACACCTAATAAGGGGGAATCACATTGGCCATACTCTACAGCATAATTGATAATGAAGCCTGATGAGCTACAGAGCCAATGCTCTATTTTTAGGGAATGATTTTAAACTGTTATTTTTTTTGGCTATAAGTTTTTCAATTGTGCAAGTAATCTTGAGACAATTTACAAATTCCTCAAAATAGATACTTGATGAAGGGTTGAATCGCATCGCCAAAAGAATGATATGACTAGTTAATTCATTGTGTGAGTCCCGAAAAATAGTAAATTTTGCAAGTGTCATATCTGATTGAAGATAGGCAGTTAGCGAAAGCTCCAAATTATACCAAAACGCGGCTAATTAGAACAGGGTCTCGATCAAGGTTTCATGACTGAATCTGCCTCTTTGGGGGGAGGGGGAGGTAATATATGATTGATAAATCATGGCAACACCTCTGAAAACACTAAAAACGTTGTTAGGTTTTATTCGATGATTATTTCATGTCTACTGAGGGTTATTCCTTGCCCATCACTGAGACACGAGTGACAGATTCGTGGTGCCTCTGTTTACACAGCTTTACATTTAGGTAGCTTGTTTTGAAGTAAAAGCAATTTGAAGATAGCAATAAAATCACCTTAGCTGGAAGCTTGGTTGCATACTTGAATAGAGTTGAGAATGAAAAAGAGGAGAGATGTTTGTCTTTACATCAAGGTAATAATGTGTGTGAGCATGGCCCTTTTCTGTTGTGAATTCAGCGCATTTTAAGTGTCCTCATTATTGTCATTAAGCAGGCAGCATGCTGATATATATAGATCCATATTCACAAGAGGCACTTACATGAACCACTTCTCTCTCATTCTAAAATCTTTATGTCTTTCTATTTATCAAAATCCCCGAATTATCCGTCTAGTGCACCTATCAGGTTATGTTAAGATCCTACCACATCCGTACTGGATACTTTATAGCTCCTTCATAAGGATTTATAGTCATTTATTACGTTCAACGTTATAACAATGTGACATGTGGTCAACGACATGATCATACCAAATAACCTCTTGAGAGCTTTAATTTTATATGAGAAACGTTCATATTCTTCAAATTGTTAACAGATGTCTTTGCAAGAGTAATGATACAATTGATGGGTCAAAATGTCCTTTCTTTATACCCTAATAAGGAAATTTGTACAAAATGTGATATAAATATCCATAGAAAGGACATTCAAATAAAACAAATGATTATACACGTAAATGTAACATTAAAAACTGAATTCTTTATTTATGCTATGAATATGGACAAGTAAGGGGAAACGATTCACCAAAAGTTAAATGAAAACAAACCATAAAAAGGATTACCAATTGTATTCTGGTTGAATGCCACTGCCTCAAGATAACTCAATCGCTATCGTTTTCATCAAAAGCTATAAGTTGTTCACTGTTTTACATTCCTTTCATAAAGAAGACTTACAAGATATTTGATTTTTCAATGGTTGATAGTGATAAGCCATTTGTACTCCATGACGTTAGAAAAAAAATATCTACTTTTCTTCGTCACACAAAGTCAAATTTCATGGTGTTATAACCTTTATCAAAACATTGAATTAAACCAGCGTCACAAAATATGCCTTCCACTTGTAATATTTACTGATAACATTTAAAACAGACAAAACGTTCCTAAATTCTCCTAATCACTTTTTTGTGTTGTTAGCAATTAAGCGTTGATATTTCATTGTAAATGTCATCTCGGAAAGTACAGTAATAAAAGTTTACTAGTTTCTCAAATTTATCTGTCTTTGCGTTATTGTTATACATTATTTTAAATTGTATATAATTATTGTAAAGGTTATTCATATAAGATCACACATTGTTTGACTTCATTTGCGATATATTTAATAACAAATCAAAATAAGAACCTAACCACAATAATAATACATGCTGCAGATGTATTTTGCATGATGGGAGTGGAAACGGTGTTATGTTAATAGCCAGATAACATTTGACTACAACTTTCAATGAAAGAATACTATCAAATGTGCGTTACGAAAGCCAAAGTTACCCTACAGAAAGAGAAACACAACTCTTTTGTGATAATAAATTCGACTTTTGCAATCTCCTCCTCTCTTAGTCAATTTGTTTGCTTGTGTGAGGAAAAGTGTGACAGTTTGAATCAACTATTCATGACGTAACCAAGCTACTCGTGATGTGTTTCATCAGGAAGTTTACACTCGTATTATAGATGTCAACAACAAGTGCTTTATTCCGACAGCCTTATATTGACCGTTAAATCACCTGCTTAGGTGATATTTACTCTCACCGTTAAGATGATGATTGTGATGAAAAGCGCATTCCCTTGACAGTTTATTGATGAAAATGTTACAAATCGAAAACATTTTCATTACGTTGCATAAAATAATTTTATCTTGATCGCTTTCTTGTATTCTTCTTAATGCCTTCTAAAACGATCTTGTTGCAATTGTTTTATATTTTTCTTTCAAAATTATTCATAATTGGATGAACTCTCTATCAAGCCCCATGCAGGAGACAGTTCTCGATTTCCCAGTCGCATAGTGTTTTGGTTATTTGGAAAGCAAACTGATGAAGGCGAAGTTGACAGACAGATCCTATCACAATTCTTGAAACGGGCACTAATTCAGTCCCGTAATGATATTTTAATCATGTAAATGCAGAAATCAATGAAGGTATTGTACTTTCGTACTAATGCTGGTACGAGACTATTCATGCTATAAAATACTTGGAATAGCAATTTAGATGGTAATAACCAAAACATATGACTAAGTCTGTCAAAGCCTGAATCCTGTCATATATGAAATCAGATCGATCTTTTTCAGTTTCAGTTGTTAACATACCTAAAGTACTGAATCGATCTATAGTGGTTCCAATAACTTGTACTTTGGTATAATCCTTTGGCAAATATTAAGTGGTAAACTTCCTTCCTAAGGCACGGGATACTAACAGACTTATTTCCATATTTCGAGATATAGCAATAACTTCTTATGTTGCAGGATATGCCAGCCGTAATTCTTGCCGTGATATTGCAGTAACTACAAAGATGTTTTATCAAAGTACATGGTAACAACTCAGGTCAAACAATGCTTGACTCTGTATATTACACTTGTACCATTTCTATGGAGGACACGTTTTCGGTCATATTTTCATATTACCATATTGAACCACTAGTATTTGTTACTGAAATGTAATGAGAACCGTGTTAACAATTGTATGAAAGGCGGAACTGTACAGCAGTGAAAATCCATTTTAATCCTGTCACCTTCTGTTCTGTGAGTCAATTTGGTTGCAAGTGTCAGGAAATATGTGACAGTTTGAATCAACCGAATCTGAAGTAACCTAGCTACTTGTGATGTATTTAATCAGTAAATTTACACAACTGTCAGTAATGTTAACAACAAGTTCTTTAGTCCGACAGACTCATATTGACCATTCAATCACCTGTTTAGATCATATTTACTCTCAACGATTAGGTTATGACTTAAACTGCCCTTGTCCTTTATGGTCAATAGTTGAAAAGACGCATAACTCAAGCATTTTGACTTTTGATTTATATTGTGCGACTGCTTAATCATAGTTAGGGGTAAATGGCAATATTCCGGTGTTATTTTCACAAAACTCATAACTGTGTTCATCTTTTAGGTTAAAGCTTTATTATGACTGAATGATGAATTTGTCAATTGCATTATCCTGTCTACCAAATAAAACATCAACACAACACAATCCATTGGATGTTCTTTTCTTGCGTTATGAATGGTTTTCTTGCAAGAGGTTCAATAATCACATCACACGTCTGTGGTCTATGGTATTGAACAAACTGTCTTGCATGTTCACCAAAGCCCAGAGATTATCCGCTGGAACCGTTCATTGAACTAACACTCCATTACTTGTTATTTCGTTTTGATAACTGGTCATTTGTTACTTACAACATCTAAATAATGGTCAATTATAAACAACAATCAACTCTAAAACAATAGAATCACGCCCTGTTATCAAGATAACTCCTTTACAAATTATCTTTGCCGATATGAAACTTAATTGTTTATCACACAGGAAAACATATAGCAGTTTAATGATGTTCACTGACCAGGAAATTCCGAATTTCATGATCAGTGAACGTCAGTATACTTGGCGTTCACAAAAATTTCCTGCCCATGAAATGCCCCGTATCCAAAGTCATTAAACTCTTGGATACTGCATGAAACTATAGGATACTGTAGGAAATTGTTATAATTCTATAATGTTTTAATAAACTGACTTCAACAAATTTATATTTGGTGGATTCAGTATTTTGTGAATGCTTAATATTGATATTAAGTTAGTTATATTGACTTCAGAAGAATATATTGGGGAAAAACAACTTAATAAAAACACTCACAATAAGTACACTTACAATATATTCTTTGTCATAGATGCACATATTATACATTATTTTGTTCTACACTTAGAAGAAAACTGGAAACCAACATATTGTATATTTATAGTCAGGATATCTTTGAAGTCGCGACCAGCTATTAAAATCTGTATAATGCCCTTCTTACAAGTATGGGGTTTCACAAACATGAATCAGTTTATAATCGTTATATATTTCAGCAAATATTAACAAGAATGAACGTTTGAATATCAGTAAGTTCTTTAATTTAACTTGTGTAGGTCAACGATATTTCAGTATCAAATTTAAGAAAAATATTACCCATTGAAAATTACAAAATCAAATTTTACTTATTTGAATATTTGTATATAAAAACAAGGGTGATATGCAATTAAGTGTCTATCAAATAACAATTGTAATAATTTGTCTCTGAAATATAAGACATATTGCATTTTTATTTGTTTTACAAAAACCTTTTGATAAAAAAACTAGTGATTGATAAGATATTTTATAATTTGAACTTATCTGTAAATTTGATGTAATTATAACGTTCACTTCTTTTTGTCTATTTCATATGTACTTACTTCATTTATCATGCTTCTACGTTTACCATATTAATTGCATGATTAATGTTTAAACAAAACATACATTGTTCTTCCTTATCTTTTTGTTACAAAGGGACAAAGTAATCTAATGTATTTGTCATAGTAACAATCTTACAAATTTCGATATCAAACAATTGAAATACATGGCAACCATATATACAAACTACATATCAAATTACTAAGTTTGCCAAAAGGTAGACTGCAAAAGCATGTGAAACTTACCTTTTCCGAATATGAGTATCAATATTCAATCAAATGCACATTAATCCATCACTGATTTGATCAGATTAAGCAACACATTTTTGCCTCTGTCTTTAAAGGTCATTTTAACAATGATCAGGTCGGGTACATAGGTCAATGCAGACATTTAGCTAAAATCATCTCATTGGTTCTTTCTTAACCATTCGGATTTCAATAATCAGATACTGCATCATATTGTTTTTAAGAGAGACACGTGACAAGCAATAGCTTGAGTATGCCCACCTGTAAGTCTGTATACACAGCAGGTGCCAATCTGTGATATATTGTCAACTTGACAGCAGGGGCTAACGAGGGCTGATTGTTACAATAACAGTTCCCGATTAACGGCTAAAATAGATAAGCTTGATGTTGAACACTCTGACATATGCAACATTGAAGAAAAGCATCCAGGAAAACAACCGATAAAGCTTTAAACTTTTCAGAAACATAAAAAATGAATCTGGATTAATTAAGATTATATCATTGTTTTTATTTTCAGTTAATTATTTATCTTGTATAATGTTATTGGTGCATATAATCCTCAATGACTGCCACTGTGAATTAAAACATTTAACAATATAATTATTTGAAATGGTTTCAACATATTTTATTATTCGTGGAAATATAAAACGGACTGGCAAACAAGCCAGGGGCTCATATTAATACCGTTCCGATACAAATGTGATGTTTCAAACAAAGAACATTCTGATGACATGAAATGCGATAATACAATCAACAATAAAAATAGAAATTTCCTTTCAATGGCTTGGAAGTAAACATCTTAAACTCTTTTTTCGAATCTATTAGATTATATGGAGAGGGTGTTCTAAGTTGGACAACTTGTTCCCAATCCTATTCTTGTGAATAAAATATGTTTAAATCAAAATCATCTGTTAGAAGTGGTGATGAAGAGTTAAACAGATTTTAAAATGGTGAAGTTGCCAAGATCAGATATATCATATAATATCATTCCATATAAAATTGTTTTAAGCTGTATCCTTTTTGGTAGTATAATGCACCATTTCTTAAGTGAGAAAAGTTTGGGCAAACCAGTAAATAATGAGATTAGCGCCTCATGAACAGGTGGGATCGTCTGAAATATGCCTTTCAAATTTATTAAAATCTAGATCACTACAGACTAAACGAAGCCTACAGTACATAATTTGACGAAATCGGCTACCATAATTCAAATCTAAATGAGTGTACTAACTGAGAGGTATTTTTTTCAGTGAATACCTTTTGAGATTCCAAATTTGTATTTGGATAAACTTGCATGTACTAAGAACGTTCTATAGCTGTAGCTAAACACATTCATCCGACGGCCATTGGTATCCTTGTGAAAAAGACAATATCTGTGAAGTAATTAATTTGCACAATATATAACTGAGTCAATTCTTTTGGATTTCTTTACGTTTATCAAATATATCCTGCCTGAGATTGACTTTAAGCTTGATCTCAAGTGATTCATTCTCAATGAAGAATGTAATTAAAAATGATTTACTTATATGAAATAAAAAAGGATGAATGAAGAATATAAGCTATAGCACATGAAACTATCATGTACAATAATTTCAATTTAAAAATGCGGTAGTAGATTTTCTCCAATAATACACACTCGTCTTAGACTTGAATGCAGCAATTCGTTTTCGTGTTGGCGTTTGTATAGATAACTAGATAACTTTTGTAAACTCACAATGACTTGTTCTTTATCTTGTTGGCGTTTGTATAAATGATATATATATATATATATATATACATATTGTAACTTCACCATGACATGTTCTACATCTTGTATTTTGGAGCGTTATTAACATAAGCTTTTAGCTTGTTTACCAATCAAAGGCTTCTTGAAATAAATATGTTTAAAACAGAATGTAAGCAAAACAGATCAGCAAACGGAACTTTATATTTAATGACCTATCAAATATCCATGTGTAATTACCCTTTTTTATTCATAGTTATAAATTCAATTCAAATAGTAATAATAATTGCATTGTTGTTTATGAATAAAGTCCCTTGTTTTACACTTTATTCATATGTATACAACTATGCAATTATTTGATAATATGATCTTTTAGCATTGATTACACATTCTCCCTGACATCATGACAGAGTCTTTGTAATCATATGAGATTCAAATCTTATGAATTAATACTCTTGATTAATCCGTGTCTAATATCACAGTTAATTCAATAGATGGAGATAAACTCACATTTTCTTTATTCTTAATTAATCCATTTTAAGATATCACAACATCCTTATAGTTACCTCAGTTACAAACAAATTATGTTTTCTTTTCTATGTATTACAATATCTTTGATGTTAACCTGTTTTTATAGTCATAGGAGATTTCCAAGAGTGTATATTATGTTGTTTTAGCCATAGTGTAGTAACAGGGGTCCGGTTGGTGCCCATTCATGACTGATTGCTTGCTGTCATTAATGACTCAGTGTCAAACTCCTCTTCTCTCATGTGCCAAGTTGTGTTGTTAACATATCAATAATGTTCAACGCAGGACGGGTCAGTAGTCACACTGTTTGAAAGGTTTCTGCATTAATTATTTGTATTCTCTGTAAACGGTATGTTACTTTCGAACATTATGTCATGTACCTAGGACCTAGAATGCGTCCAGATGCATCTACTTTTTATTTATTGTTTTCCACTTTATCGAAGACTTTAATTTATAATGCAGAATGAATGAATAATAATGTCATTTTGTTTCCCTATGACTATGCATTTACTGTAATTTATAAGTCTCATACGAGAGGAAAAATATATTTGAACATTTATTATGTACAATTGTGTCGTGAACTGATTACATTTCCATGTTTAGTATATTTGACCCAGTAATTACTTTTTCTCATATTTCCTTTAATGAAGAATTCTGAAGGATGTTGTTATATCTTAACTTGAAGATATATGAAGTATATACAAATCTACAGGAAAATATCTTACTATTTCAGTTTCCAAGATAGGACAAAACTATTGCCATTATTAACAAATAGCAATGCTCAGTTACTACATGTATATATTACATGTATGTAACATTATCTGGAACAAATATCTTACAAGCAAATACTTAATGATGTGATCTACATTTGAATCTACTTATAAGTACTGAAATACAGATTGTTGATCTCACGCAACTTCAAGTTGGCATAAGTGAATATTATTTATCTATCTATACAACGAAATTCATTGAACTATATTATTTATAGAACGAAATTCATCTATAATCCACACTTTTTATTATATATCATATTATAATATATAACAATATAAATCATGGTTTTGAGTTATTCAAAGATAATTTAAGACACTTCTCACAAACGCCACATAGACAACTTCGCTGTCTTTGATCTTTTTATGACCCTGTCGAACTCCAGACTAATATTGAGTTCAAAGGCCTGCTTTCTATTTCTCACTATGCATCTCCTTACGTCTTTTCCCTCATCCTTTCTCTCGCATCTATCTACTCTCTTTTGGTTGGCAACCTCGACGTGTTTAATAAAGTTCTGCAATAATGTTTAAAACCAACTAAAACACTCACCTTCTACCAATGAAATTATGTTATTTTTGCTCTCAATGTTAAGTCGAAATATACTCTGAAAATTTCTATTATTGGGACCGTATATTTCATCGAATGGATGACCTTCTGTCACAGAAAAAAAATCCCCTGATTTACCTGAGTCTATGAGCTTTAAAATAATTTAGCTTTATTGTTATCTGTCAATTCTCAAGGTATCTATATTTGATGATTTTAGAACAGCGTCGCTGATTGCAGAGCTAATTTCGATTGCCTCCAATCAGGCTTCTCCCATTCTTTCCCACGAAGTCGACGTATTAGAACAGAGGCTGTATCAACATTTAATGACTTGAATGACTCTGAAAATGAAAACTGCGTTTTTTTTCATTGGGACCGTATAATTCATCGAATGGATGACCTTCTGTCATAAAAAATAAACCCTGTATGTTTTAAGTCTGAGTCTTAGCTTCTAAGAATTTTGTTCTGATTTAAACAATATTTATTTCAAAAGAAAGGGATTGGTAAACAGGCTATAAAGCCTATCTGAATACCTCTCCCATACAAAATAAATAGATATATAACATATGTTCATTCATCATTCATAGACAAAACACAATTATACAAAACCACTAGTGATATTTAACTAGAAAAGCGGTTTGTAAGGGTAAAATAGTCATGTACAGATTCCAAAATTTTTTGATTGATGTCCTCAGTAAGAGAGTAATTGCCAAATAATATAGTTTGAATATCATAACCGTTGACATAGAAAAAACACTTCGATCGAAATGTAGAGTAATTTGGACAGATAAATAGATAATGAATCACATCTTCATAATGATGACCGCAAGTGCATGTTGACATATTTTGTAAAAAACGATCAAATTTATGTGCGTTAAGATTGCTGCAGCCAAGTCTTAATTTACAGTGTATAATTTGGTTGGTTCTTGTTCCAATATTTCTGAAGACATGATGCACATTACATGATACATTTCGATCAAAGTGTTTTTTTAAACGAAGCAACGGAATCTTGAATTTTGTTCTCTATACATTCCCAAGGTATCTATATCTGATTTATTTTTGTTAGTTTCCGAATATACAAACATGAACAGCACACATTTGACACTTCGACATTCACAGTATGTCATGACTGAAATAGTTTAAACCCATTGAGAACTCAACTGTCAACTGCTTGTTTTTTCTATTCCTATTTTCACATGGAAGCTTCAAGCTAAAATAAATCTGATCATGGTATGCAGAGACAATGACACCCATCCAATGATTTGTTTTCAATTTAGAATATTACCGTTACGAAAATGAACATTTAATTTGTTCCTGGGATTATTTTCGCCAAGAAAACGACAAGATGCACAAGAATAGACAACATTATTTTAACTAGACAATTTATTTGGCTACACTTATATTTGACGATAATGAATAAATATGAATGTCAGCTGAACAATAACCTTGTACGCGTAATGCTTAAATTGTATATTTAAAACCACCCAACCATTCCATTAGTTTCATGTTTAGATACAATGAATGATATCATATATAATATATTTTTTTAATTTCCTTTATATCATGTAACAAATTATTGTCGACTGCTATGATTCTATTGCGATGAGCTTTAATTGCGTCAATATAACTTTTAACAAAATCAAGGGGTGATAAATTTTGATTCACAGTGTTCAAACACGTTAACGATACACGTGCATGGAGTGCTTATACTTAATAAAATGTCCGTTTGATTCATGATATTTCAACTTTCAATTTCGACAGGCCAGATTCACAAAAATATTTTGCAACAGCATAACACCAACATCATGCCATATTCAGTTCTTATTCAAGATCCCGAATCTAGTGAACGTTTATGGGATGAAATGCAGAAATCTTTGAACAAGGCACGTTCGAGGCCAAAACTTGACTTTACTGTTCTTCAGGTGCATTGTCGAATCCCCATTACACGACCAACAGTACTAGTCCTTTTCACTCCTTTCAAAAACAGTCTGTTGTGATTTTAGCCATGCTGGGAATTTAGCTTTGCCCACATTTCATCAATTGGATTTTAGAGTGGTTAAGTGGTGTTGCAATAAAGTATGATCTAATCATAAAGCTTATACAGACTTTTACAAAAAAAAGATTCGCGTTTCTTTCAGTGTCCACCATATATTATTTGTTTATCAACAGCTAAACACCCTCTTCATGTATTATCAATTCTTTGATTAAATATAATTTTCAAAATGATAAGCATTGAATCTGTGACTAGATATCTAAAGAAAACAATAGAATAGTAAACTTAAATTGAAAGTGGTATTGATATTTTACCAGAAATAACTATTAAACTTTGATAAATTTTGTGAAAAACTGTTGATTAAGAAACCCAATTTTTTAACAGATTAACGTAACCAGTCAACAATTTTTAATGCCTAACAAACAATCTATTGTTGAAATTTCATACGTCTTGTTATCACTCGTAGACAGTCTATCCTATAATTATTCATCGCTTAACAACCAAGTGTTTTTAAGTTGTTAAACATTTAATTGATTATTGTACCCAATTGTTCTATTTGACATGACAATATGTTCTCATCAAGTGGTAATCTACACTCAAATTTATTTACTACCCTAATGTATTCTGGCACTTTTTGGCGATGTATTCTTTGTCACAAGAACCAATCACTCCGGTAAAATTGACATCTTTAAACTGTAGAGGTTTGAGTAAAAATAAGAGAAAAGACGTGATGTTCAGTGTATCAAAGAACTTTGAATCTTAGAAGTACTAGTTCAGTTTTTACAGCAGGACTTAGATTGTTGCTATCTGTTTTCTAAATGTGTAGCTTACACACTTGACATTATTACAAACAAATCACTTGAATAATAATAGGTAATATATATATTTGCTAAAGGAATTAGCAGAGGATACAATATGTGTTTGTGGTGGTTCTAAGCGCTGATTCTAAGGTTGAAATTTAACAATAAAAAACGCTTTCGTATGGATGGGAACAAATAACCTGTGTGTCGATGACTAAATCCAACTGGGATCAAAACAAGTTCGATCTTCTCCGTACGCACGATCTTGAAGATATGATAGACAGACATTTTGAACCAGAATTGATCGACGTTATGACGTTTTGTAACCTTAGATTAAAAAAAATTAAAATCTGAAACTAAGGTTCTTATTTAAGTCAAAATTACAAAGAAAAAGGTTATGCTTGGTTATCAGAATTAGAATAATGTTGAGTTTATAAACAATGTTAAATGGTTTGAAAGTAAATTAAGTAAAAAGTATGACCAATTTACTTCACAGCAGAAAATTACGCACAGAAGACTAAAAATATTGACTAATCCAAAACAACTATACATGATTATTGTCATAAAAATGCAAGGATATTATAAAGGTGGATATCCCAAAATAAGGAAATCTTCTTTTGAATTTGAATTTGCCCTTGTCAAACAATGATTATTTTGAAGTAGCCAAAATGATGCTTTTAAAACATGGACGTTAAAGGGGCAGTAGCACGTTTTTAGGGGGAATGTCAGGAAAATGAAAATAAATGGTTCCAATTTTAAGACAATGTATAAAAACTAAACGGAGCAGTAATAAATCAAATATACAATGTAAAGTTAAGCCATGCGATTCCTTTTCTTACACAAAATGAATTAAAGGTGTTCACACAAAAATGGCTGCCAATGGATTTTATGTGAATCCTCATACTTTGTTCTCTGACTACGGATGATTGGTTTGTGTTATGAGATTTATGATACTATCAAAGTAATACATTTAGCATTAACTTATAGTTATCAGTAAAACATTGAAAATATAAAATTGTCAAAAAACGTGCTACTGCCCCTTTAACTGAACACCCAACTTTGATTGCATCCTATCAGGCATCTTCCATTCAAGCCAACAAACCTCCGCTAATATTTGTGTTTATTCCATTTCAATTGATACATACTACATATACATTCACATCATTAAACGTTTCCTAGTAATAACAGCGTGATTCTGGAGTATAAGATATAAGTATTACATGTAGGGTTGGACAGGATTGGTATATGGACAATGAGGTTTAAATATTTTATAGATTCTTCAATAAAGAACATCAGGTAACTGTTTCCATTTTTAGCTCATCTGGCCTGTAAGGCCCGATGGGCTTATGGCTTGGCATGGTGTCCGACGTCCGTACGTCCACCCGTCCGTAAACTTTGTGGAATTTCGACTTCTTCTCCAGAACCATAAGGTCAAGAAAGCTGAAACTTTGTGTACGACTCCTTGACTAGTGAGGATTATAAATTGTAGCTTTGGTGGCCCTGTGACCCCTAATAAGAGCCACAGGGGCCACTCCCTAGAAATATATTTTCCTCTTCTTCTCCAAAAGCATGAGGCCTAGAAAGCTGAAATTTTGTGTACAGATTCCTTGACTGGTGAAGATTATAAAATGTAGCTTTGGTGGCCCTGTGACCCCTAATAAGGGCCACAGGGGCCACGCCCTAAAATATATTTTCATCTTCTTCTCCAGAAGCATAAGGCCTGGAAAGCTGAAACTTTGTGTACTCCTTGCCTAATGAGGATTATATATTGTAGCTTTGGTGGCCCTGTGGCCTTTTAATAAGGGCTACAAGGGCCACACCCTAAAAACCTATTTTCATCTTCTACCCAAGAAGAATAAGACCTAGAAAGCTGACACTTTGTGTACAGACTCCTTGACTAGTGAGGATTATAAATTGTAGCTTTGGTGACCCTGTGGCCCCTAATAAAGCCAACGGGAACGTCCTTAAAATCTATTTTCATCCCTTTCTCCTGAAGTATAAGGGGTAGAAAACTGAAACTTGTCGCCTATATACTTAATTTTATGATAAGTGACCCTGTGGCCCCTACAAAGGGGGAATCACATTGGCCATACTCTACAACATAATTGATAATGAAGCTTAATGAGCTACAGAGCCAATGGCTCTATTTTTAGGGAATGATTTTAAACTGTTATTTGTTTGGCTATAAGTTTTTTAATTGTGCAAGTAATCTTGAGACAATTTACAAATTCCTCAAAAGAAATACTTGATGAAGAGATGAATCGCTTGGTCAAAAGAATGATGTGACTAGTTAATTCATTGTGTGAGTCCCGAAAAATAGTAAATTTTGTAAGTGTCATATCTGATTGAAGATAGGCATTTAGAGAAAACCAAATTTATATATTATACCAAATTTAATTAGAACAGGGTCTCGATCAAGGTTTCATGACTTGATCTGCCTCTTTGGGGGTAGGGTGAGGTAATATATGATTGATAAATCATGGCAACACCTCTGAAAACACTAAAAACGTTGTTAGTTTTTATTCGATGATTACTTCATGTTTACTGAGGGTTATTCCTTGCCCATCACTGAGACACGAGTGACAGATTCGTGGTGCCTCTGTTTACACAGCTTTACATTTAGGTAGCTTGTTTTGAAGTAAAAGCAATTTGAAGATAGCAATAAAATCACCTTAGCTGGAAGCTTGGTTGCATACTTGAATAGAGTTGAGAATGAAAAAGAGGAGAGATGTTTGTCTTTACACCAAGGTAATAATGTGTGTGAGCATGGCCCTTTTCTGTTGTGAATTCAGCGCATTTTACGTATCCTCATTATTGTCATTAAGCAGGCAGCATGCTGATTATATAGATCCATATTCACAAGAGGCACTTACATGAACCACTTCTCTCTCATTCTAAAGTCTTTATGTCTTTCTATTTATCAACATCCCCGAAGTATTCTTCTAGTGCACCTATCAGGTTATGTTAAGATCCTACCACATCCGTACTGGATACTTTATAGCTCCTTCATAAGGATTTATAGTCGATTATTACGTTCAACGTTATAACAATGTGACATGTGGTCAACGACATGTTCATACCAAATAACCTCTTGAGAGCTTACATTTTATATGAGAAACGTTTACTGTTTTCTTCAAATTGTTAACAGATGTCTTTGCAAGAGTAATGATACTATTGATGGGTCAAAATGTCCTTTCTTTATAACCTTGTAAGGAAATTTGTACAAAATGTGATACAAATATCCATAGAAAGGACATTCAAATAAAGCAAAAGATTATACACGTAAATGAAACATTAAAAACTAAATTCTTGAATGTAAACAACTTGTTGATTCTGTAAAAGGGTTGTTTTGAAATGCATGAGATAAGTAGAAAGATTAATCGTTCAACCACTAAATTCTCTCTATGGTTTATCACAACAGTTTCTAGAATACAAATCAAACAAGTCACGACCTAATGAAAAATAACATTTATGCTATGAATATAGATATTTTATTTTTCAATGGTTGATAGTGATAAGCACATTTGTACTCCATGACGTTAGAAAATTATCTACTTTTCTTCGTCACAAAAAGTCAAATTTCATGGTGTTATAACCTTTATCAAAACATTGAATTAAACCAGCGTCACAAAATATGCCTTCCACTTGTAATATTTACTGATAACATTTAAAACAGACAAAACGTTCCTAAATTCTCCTAATCACTTTTTTGTGTTGTTAGCAATTAAGCGTTGATATTTCATTGTAAATGTCATCTTGGAAAGTACAGTAATAAAAGTTTACTAGTTTCTCAAATTTATCTGTCTTTGCGTAATTGTTATACATTATTTTTAATTTTATATAATTATTGTAAAGGTTATTCATATAAGATCACATATTGTTTGACTTCATTTGCGATATATTTAATAACAAATCAAAATAAGAACCTAACCAGAATAATAATACATGCTGCAGATGTAATTTGCATGATGAGAGTGGAAACGGTGTTATGTAAATAGCCAGATAACATTTGACTACAACTTTCAATGAAAGAATACTATCAAATGTGCATTACGAAAGCCAAAGTTACCCTACAGAAAGAGAAACACAATTCTTAAGTGATAATAAGTTTGCACTTTTGCAATCTCCTCCTCTCCTAGTCAATTTGTTTGCTTGTGTGAGGAAATGTGTGACAGTTTAAATCAACTATTCATGACGTAACCAAGCTACTCACGATGTGTTTGATCAGGAAGTTTACACTCGTATTATAGATGTCCACAACAAGTGCTTTATTCCGTCAGCCTTATATTGACCGTTAAATCACCTGGTTAGGTGATATTTACTCTCACCGTTAAGATGATGATTGTGATGAAAAGCGCACTCCCTTGACAGTTTATTGATGAAAATGTTACAAATCGAAAACATTTTCATTACGTTGCATAAAATAATTTTATCTTGATCGCTTTAATGTATTCTTCTTAATGCCTTCTAAAACGATCTTGTTGCAATTGTTTTATATTTTTCTTTCAAAATTATTCATAATTGGATGGACTCTCTATCAAGCCCCATGCAGGAGACAGTTCTCGATTTCCCAGTCGCATAGGTTTTTGGTTATTGGGAAAGCAAACTGATGAAGGCGAAGTTGACAGACAGATCCTATCACAATTCTTGAAACGGGCACTAATTCAGTCCCGTAATGATATTTTAATCATGTAAATGCAGAAATCAATGAAGGTATTGTACTTTCGTACTAATGCTGGTACGAGACTATTCATGCTATAAAATACTTGGAATAGCAATTTAGATGGTAATAACCAAAACATATGACTAAGTCTGTCAAAGCCTGAATCCTGTAATAAATGAAATCCAAATCGATCTCTGTCAGTTTCAGTTGTTAACATACCTAAAGTACTAAATCGATCTTTAGTGGTTCCAATAACTTGTACTTTGGTATAATCCTTTGGCAAAGATTACTTGGTAAACTTCCTTCCTAAGGCATGGGATACTAACAGACTTATTTCCATATTTCGAGATATAGCAATAACTTCTTATGTTGCAGGATATGTCAGCCGTAATTCTTGCCGTGATATTGCAGTAACTACAAAGATGTTTTATCAAAGTACCTGGTGACAACTCAGGTCAAACAATGCTTGAACATGTATATTACACTTGTACCATTACTATGGGGGACACGGTTTCGGTCATACATTCATATTACCATATTGAACCACTAGTATTTGTTACTGTAATATAATGAGAACCGTGTTAACAATTGTATGAAAGGCGGAACTATACAGCAGTGATAATTAAGAAATAGAAGACGAGTTGGTGTGCATCTATCGTTGAATAAAACATAGCAGGGAGCATAAAACACGAAGCGCCCTGAGTGTTTTATGCTCTCTGCTATGTTTTATTCAACGATAGATGCACAACAACGAGTTTTTTATTTTATATATGAGATACCCATAACAATTACTCGCTTTTTATATAAAATCAGTTGAAAATTACAGTAATTTTTTTTAAAAAAAATTGAAAAAAATTATGCCTCACTTCGTAGAACATTTTCAGTAGCATTGGGCATGTCCATCATTTTGTATAGGGGTGGGCGCTCAAATGATAACAAAATAAAATGAATGGAACAATCTATGTGAATTTTATTTATTGAACATGTATAATTAAATATTTGCACAAAATATATATTCTCAATTGAGATTTAGTTTCGAATCGACAGACGCCGAGTCAGCCATGATAAACAATAGATGGCCCCTCAAGTTCGATCAATGGACTTGATAATTATGACGTCATAATGTTCTAATAACTGAACTGACGTCATTCATCTCGCGCATGGTTGTATCGTCAAATTAAGCACATCGTCGGTCCCGTTGTCCGCCATTGTTTTAATGCCGTCGCTATCTTATATTCCATTATAATCCTGTCACCTTCTGTTCTGTGAGTCAATTTGTTTGCAAGTGTCAGGAAATATGTGACAGTTTGAATCAACCGAATCTGAAGTAACCTAGATACTTGTGATGTGTTTAGTCGGGAAATTTACACAACTGTCAGTAATGTTAACAACAAGTTCTTTAGTCCGACAGACTCATATTGACCATTCAATCACCTGGTTAGATCATATTTACTCTCAACGATTAGGTTTTGACTTAAACTGCCCTTGTCCTTTATGGTCAATAGTTGAAAAGACACATAACTCAAGCATTTTGACTTTTGATGTATATTTTGCAACTGCTGAATCATAGTTAGGGGTAAATGGCATTATTCTGGTGCTATTTTCACAAAACTCATAACTGTGTTCATCTTTTAGGTTAAAGCTTTATTATGACTGAATGATGAATTTGTCAATTGCATTATTATGTCTACCAAATGTCTTTGAGTAGATTTTGATTGATAAAATGATCATGCAGGGGTAGATAAACTCAAAATTTGACCTCAAATGATGTTTTTTTTAAAAATAATGCCTCTAATAATAAATCCTAGATATTTTTTAGATTTATCACTTTAAATTTAGGTAATTATGCTCACAATGCTTTATTGGAAATCATATATGAAGATAAAATATCTTGATTATATATCACAATTGAGGAAGTTCTACTATTTTAGCTTCATGTAACGATCATGCAGGGGTGCTTAAGGTCATAATTTAATATCAACCTCAAATATTAAATTTTTTTTTTATTTAATAACGAAACCCAAATGACCATTTTTTAAGATTAATCATCATATTTATTTGTTCCTAACGTGTTGTTTTCTTGGATACGAATGCATAAGTCATAATACATTATATACATACAAAATTACCCATTCCCTAAATCTTTGAACTGTCACATATATTCACAGAAGCAAAACACACACGTCCAATTTACATGAACAATGGTAATATTACATATTACAGGTTATCAACTTGTTACTGTCAATCTGGCTGTTTTAGATAACTTTCTGAAAAACGTTTGACTGATTGACGCGCGCCAACTTCCGGTTTTTGATCACAGTCGCAATTCAAAACGTTGTCACTATATGAACTTCAAACTGATACTTTTCTACAACAGTCGATATTTCTCAATCACATGACACTATTAGTAATGTTTGGCATATGTGACCCTGACAACTCGCGGAGTAGCTCTTAAAAGTTGAGTAATCGACAATGATTCATACATTCAACATAAATTGTTTTTTGTCTACAATGCATTATTTTTATACGAAAAAATCTGTCATCATATAGATATTTTTGAATAAAGGCAATAACAGTTTGCAAGCATATTTGATACATTGTGTGCCCTGCCGTAACTTTTCTACTGATATTTCTATTCATAAAGTGAAAATTATTGTTTAACATTAAATTTTACAAAACCTATATCTTGTTATCTATTAAATTTCTATTTCAATTGTGATTGCTATCATTTATAGTGACACCAACACACAGGTTTGATATGTTCTGGAACACATGTATGACAGTTTGTTAACAGATATCGGTAACGCAGGAAGAGACAATTTATTTTACGGATCCTGTCTTCAGCAGGAGTAGAATGATGTTTTCACGTTTCTAAACATTTACACATCTTCTTTGGAAATACTTTCAGATATCAACACACTATATTAGTTATAAAACTCTACAAACCTGTGAATAAATAGAACGGAAAGGCATTGTCTACTGGCAGAAATGTTTAGAGGAACGTATATTTGCATATAACGTAGTGACTGAAGCGTTTTTATGATAAATAGTATCTTATCCTCTATCTAGTATGAAATATATCAACCATCCTTGACACATAAACAAATATTTTCTGCAAGTCTTTGAAATAGTAACGTTTATCAAATTGTATTTTTTGTATTTGACACATGGTTGAGATATTCCTGATCATCAGAGTGCATTCTGTCGATCCAGTGCGGTCTCTCCAATTTACTCATTCAAATCACAGCAACGCAGTCACTCGTGTTGATCACTGGCTTCTGGTCACTTCACTTGATCATGCAAAACACAAGTTTTAACGAAGACGAATTAAAAAGTGTGAAAAGCTCTAAATAATTTCTCGTATAAAACAGGGGCATTTTGAACTGGAGCAGAATTTGAAAGAGAGCAAACTAAAGGCCCCAAATATATCTGGGCTTTACATACAGATAAAAGAGATGGGATGAGGCGGAATTTTAGTACATTTTAAAAACAAATTCAAGCAAGATGCACAGCAGTACAGCGTTACAAGGCTGTGGTTATAAAGTCCATTCTGACAACATATGGAAAAATGCATGATTCGTTGGTTTAAATCTGACGCAGGCATAAAACAGGAACAATTCATTTTTTCTTAGCCAAATGTATGGACGGACAGACGGACGCACGTCATGTCAATCCATAGCCGAAGTTTGAAAGCTATGATGTCGTTTCCTTTTAAACTTATTAAACGTGCTTTGTGTTTTGTTATTTGTTGAATTGAACATAATTTTCAAAATGGTTGTTTTAATGGCAATGTCAAAATGAAATTTTCAAATATGAATTGAAGACGTTTTTTTGGAAGAAGTGCTAATGCACTCCTACGTGAAAATGACGTCTCGACAATAACTCTGAGCATTCGACCATATTCAATGGTAGCGTTCACGTCATTCGCCATATGGATTAAATATCAATTCGGTTCCGTTCTCAAAACACGAAGTTTTTTCAATAATCATACTTATAGTTAAGTTTCATATAATTGTCCTTTTAGCATTGACATAAATAGTCGGAATAGATAGATTGACAGGACATATAAACAAAAAGGCTTGATAAGTAAATTAAATACAATAGATTTGAAATAATGCTAGTCAATTCATAACAGAACAGAACAAATTTATTTCGTATATATGGCCATGAGACCAATATTACAGTGGTCGTGAAGTCTGTGAAAAATAAATATATATATACAAGAGCGCTTAAACCTTTAAGGTGTTTCGTAACTTAAACATTTTTTCACAAAAAAGAGCTAATTTAAATAACAATTGATCATTTTGTGTATTTATAAGTGACATAAACTTAAATTTTGATGGGAAGTTATGATAATATACAGGTACATACCTTGTACAAAGATGGTGATAAGATGGACATATCAACAAAATATGGTATTCATCTTCTTCCCCATTTCCACAAAAACCGCATAATGCGTCAATAAAATCTTTACCACTTCCATTTACTTTAAAATCATTTGAACATCTAAGTTCCGTTAAAGCCCTTCTTAAATTTGATGGTTGAATTGAATTAAATATTTTTCAGGTTGCAGGAGAGATTTAAAAGTGCAGTACCTTGTTAAAGTAGATGATGTAGAAATAGCAGTTAACCAATCTTGAGTAAACATATCCCTTAATCTCAATTCAAAAGTTTTCATAAAAATCTTATAATCACCAATGTCCTGCATTATCCATGTAAAACCAAATCCAAAACTAAATAAAGTATATCTAACAAAAAAACCCAGTTATTATACCCTAATTCATCATATTTACAAAGCATTAAATAGCAATGTCTGGAGTGTTTACCTGTTGGCATTCTTAACAATCTGATCCAATATTTAATAACCTTGACAATGCCATGCTCATACATTCTCATTCTTCCCAGTTCACCCAGTACAGCATTATTGGAAGATCTGTATGCTATTCTCAACACATATTTACAATATTTTGTATGTACAACTTCAATATTTCTTCTTAGTTCAGTACACCATATTTCAGCACCATATAATAAAATAGGTAAAATTTTACAATCAAATATTTTCATAAAGACACTAACAGTCAAGTTGGGAAATTTACACAACATCCTTTTAATAGGAACAAGTGCCTTGTTTGCTTGATTAGCTAAAGTTATACATGCTTGAGAGAAAAGATTTCTACATGAAAAAACTATACCCAGATATTTATAATATGACACAACCTCTATATTTTTACCATTAATAAACCATTTCTGTTGAGAAAGTGTACCCCCATTTTTGAATACAATTATTTTACTTTTATCAATATTAACAGTTAAGCCCCACTTTTTACAGAAATTTTCTAGACAAAGTCAATTTATATAATGGTGTTTATTTATTGTATGTCAAATATTATCCAGTTTTGCAGTACCTATTCATTCTTATTGAATTCAAAACTTCGTCACAAGCTCTCATTATTCTTAACTCTCGAAAAGCAAAACAGGGTTGCCGCCCTTGGATATCATTACAATTGAGAATCGGCCGTAATAATTGCTCTGGTATCTATACATTTTGGCCGTTACATTCATCTTTGAATAACTAATAAAGCAGTAAAAGTCCAGTCCCTTTTACAGTTGTAAAAACACCCAACAAGATGGAGGGCCCGGATGTCAACAGAACAGACTGAATTTGTCGTTCTAGTAAATCAAACCAGACGTTGCCACTAAACCGTCCTATAAAAATGAAATCCGATCGCTTTGTTTGATTTGTATTTCATTAGTGGTTGTTGATTGACAACTGTGATAAATGTTTCGTCCAAAGTTCATTGATCTATTGAAGTCATTTATAACTCTGTGACTATTATCAGCTCGTGAGGTGATAGGTAAACAATGATTTTATTTCTCAACAGCAAAAGTGTATCTGTACTCTGTACTTTTGATTTTGTGATAAACAAGCCTCTGAATCTACCATCAATCGTCATTGATGTGTTAGTTATATAAGGCAGATATTAATAAACGTTTTCATCATTTGACTTCCGTTTTGTTAATACCTTGAAACTTGTAATAACAACATAAACTATTGCAAGGAATGCTGCAAGCGTGTAAAACGAGCGCCATATAAATATGCATTATATATTTAATCAATCAAGAGTCGACTAGGTCACATGGTGTAGACTCTGATACATATTTACATATTTCGATTTTCTGGAGGACTTCGAGAAATTTTATGTAATAGATGATTTTATGATTGTATTGATAGGTATGATGGGAACATGAATAATTCAAAGTAATAGGGTTATGTTGCTTCTATGAATGTTATTCGTGTACTGTTGCTGTAAAATATCATGAAATCGAATTGTTGATGAAACTATTTGGTTGGAAAAGTTAGTTAGAGATATAAAGACTCAATCTTACTTTTCATCCTACAAGCAGCTGACGAAAGGTAATCGATCTCAAAGGTATCCGTTCTGTTTTACTTCATATTAGTTACAAGGCGAGCCTCATGTTGATTTAGCCTCTTTTGTATTACGTCGAAATCTGTGGGTTCTGGCAGTTTCCCCTGGCGAAAAAAAACCCGCATCACAATCCATTTGAATGTCTTTATCAAATGAAAACGCTTCTCGCATGGAAAGTCTGGTTCATATCACAATGCTTTTGCCTGATTCAATAGCCAAAACGATGATTTAAGAACAGCGTCGCTGATTGCACAGCTTACTTTGATTGCCCTCCAATCAGGCATCTCCCATTCTATCCCACAAAGGCGGCGTAATATAACAGAGGCTAAATCAACATGACTTGATCTGCCTCTGTAGGGAGAGAATGGGGAGACACATTGGAATAATACACACGACTGATACAGTTAATGTAGTGATTTGAATCTGAACTTGGTATCATTATCATGAAGAATATCATCTGGATTAACTTCTATGGGACGTAATAACTATACAAAGAGCAGTCACCATAGAGAAAGGCATCACTGTCAATCCCGTTACTAGGTCAGTCATCAATATGGTGAGTTTTTGTTTAACGTGGTGTGAGAATCACATCGCATGTCAAACACATACATGTTCAAATCATATTAACGTGTAATATCATCAATATTTATGTAATGCATAGCTACTTTTCCTTTAAATGTACAAGGGCATCTGAGACCAACCTCGTGCCTTAGTGAAGTAATATATATTTCTTAGCTACGGTTGCACTTTTTTTCAATCATAAATTGAATAATAATAGAAAATGAGGCATTTGGCGATTCATATGGTTGGCTTATTAAGCCTATTTGTGTCTTTAAAGGTTGAGCAATAATCTTTTAGCTGCAATTATTTGGTTAGAATCCTTTTTAGCACCAACTCCCTAAGCAGCAATGAATGCCATTTTCAGACTTATCAGCGACGAAGAGCCTATACGGCATCTGGTAGAAAATGTGTGACGTCATGGAATCTTTTTTTAGCTTAGCGGTATCCCGTCTCGCCTGTGCTGGAAAGCCGAATGCACTGCGCTATGGAAAACGTGTAGACAGACAGTGTGTATTGGGAAAAATGCATGAAATAATTAAGTAAAAAAAGAGGTAAACTAGATTAGCGTTTGCGGGATACCGCAAAAGCAGAGCAGCCCCGGAACTTTGGGTTTCGCCTTACCCTGTTCCGCCTTTTACAGGCCTCACCAAATTGGGAATTTTCTCGTGACCTTGACCTTTGACACTCAAGGTCACACAATCAATGAACACATTTCATTGAGTATAACATTATTGTAATGAAATAAAGTGTTAAAAATTAAATTTATCCATTTTCTCCATATATGTTGACCTTGCTGTGACCTTGACCTTCGACAGTTAGTACCCAAAACTTTTTTAAAATGTTGTACTTCTCAAGAGATAATATATACAAAATCTAAACTTCATAGCACAAAAACTTTTTAAGTTATTGTGTTTTCAAGGAATTGCAATAACTCATATCTCATGACCTTGACCTTTGACCTTCAAGGTCACACAATAATTGAACACTTTTTATTGAGTATAACAATCATGTATTGATTAAAAGTGATCATAGTTAAAATTAAGCATTTTCGCTAAACCATGCTTAAGTCATGACCTTGCTGTGACCTTGACCGTTGACAGATTGTAGCCGAAACCTTTTCAAATTTTTTACTTTTCCAAGGATGATATACACCAAGTTAGAGCTTCATAGCACAAAAACTTTTCAAGTTACCGTGTTTACAAAGAATTTTGTGGTGATTTTATAACTCGTGACCTTGACCTTTGAACTTGAAAGTGAACATGTCATAATGATTCCCTGGAAGTATTAACATTAAGACATGTTCATGAGTTCTGAAAAGCTAAATGGGATAAAGTTATACCCAAATTTAGTGCATTTTGTAATAACTCATATCTCATGACCTTGACCTTTGACCTTCAAGGTCACACAATCATTGAACACTTTTTATTGAGTATAACAATCATGTATTGATTAAAAGTGTTCATAGTTAAAATAAAGCATTTTCGCTAAAACATGCTTACGTCATGACCTTGCTGTGACCTTGACCTTTGACGGATTGTAGCCAAAACCTTTTCAAGATTTTTTACTTTTCCAAGGATGATATATACCAAGTTAGAGCTTCATAGCACAAAAACTTTTCAAGTTATCGCGTTTACAAGGAATTCTTAGAGTGAATACATAGCTCGTGACCTTGACCTTTGACCTTGAAAGTGAACGTGTCAAAATCGTTCCCCCGAGTTTTGAGTAGTAAGGTATGAATAAGAGTTCTGGAAAGCTTAGTGGAAAAAAGTTATCGCTAGTAGTACGAGTGCGGCGGCGGCGGCGGCGGCGGCGATGGAAACTTCACAAAAACTGATAGCAGCCCCGTCCTTAGACGGGGCTGCTAAATACCGATAATGGCCTTTGTTTTATTATTGCTACATTGCTGTTAACATACAGACCCGTGCCAGAAATATTCGGACAGTGACGTTATTTCCATACAGACCTGTGCCAGTAATATTCGGCCAGTGACGTTATTTCCATAGACTTGCGTGTTAAATTGGCGTAGCAAAAATAATAATCACTCATTAAATTTACATCAGATTCTTATATAAGGGCATCTCATAGAGTATCAGGGTATCCCATAGAGTAGCAGGGTATCCCATAGAGTATCAGGGTATCTCATAGAGTATCAGGGTATCCCATAGAGTATCAGGGTATCTCATAGAGTATCAGGGTATCCCATAGAGTATCACGGTATCTCATAGAGTAGCAGGGTATCCCATAGAGTAGCAGGGTATCTCGTAGAGTACCACGGTATCTCATAGAGTATCAGGGTATCTCGTAGAGTATCAGGGTATATCATAGAGTATCAGAGTATATCATAGAGTATCACGGTATCCCATAGAGTATCACGGTATCCCATAGAGTACCACGGTATCTCATAGAGTATCAGGGTATCTCGTAGAGTATCAGGGTATCTCATAGAGTATCAGGGTATCTCATAGAGTATCACGGTATCTCATAGAGTATCACGGTATAACATAGAGTATCACGGTATCTCATAGAGTATCAGGGTATATCATGGAGTATCACGGTATCTCATAGAGTATCAGGGTATCTCGTAGAGTATCAGGGTATCTCATAGAGTATCAGGGTATATCGTAGAGTATCACGGTATCTCATATAGTATCAGGGTATCCCATAGAGTATCAGGGTATCCCATAGAGTATCACGGTATCTCATAGAGTATCATGGTATCTCGTAGAGTATCAGGGTATCTCATAGATTATCAGGGTATCCCATAGCCTGTCAGGGGTATCCCATAGAGTATCAGGGTATCTCATAGAGTATTAGGGTATCCCGTAGAGTATCAGGGTATATCATAGAGTATCACGGTATCTCGTAGAGTATCAGGGTATCTCATAGAGTATCACGGTATCTCGTAGAGTATCACGGTATCTCATAGAGTATTAGGGTATCTCATAGAGTATCAGGGTATCTCATAGAGTATCAGGGTATCCCATAGAGTATCAGGGTATCTTGTAGAGTATCAGGGGACATCATAGAGTATCAGGGTATATCATAGAGTATCACGGTATTCCATAGAGTATCACGGTATCCCATAGAGTATCAGGGTATCTCATAGACTATCACGGTATCTCATAGATTATCAGGGTATCTCATAGATTATCAGGGTATATTATAGAGTATCACGGTATCTCGTAGAGTAGCAGGGTATATCATAGAGTATCACGGTATCTCATAGAGTATCACAGTATCTCATAGAGTATCACGGTATCTCATAGAGTATTAGGGTATCTCATGGAGTATCATGGTATATCATAGAGTATCACGGTATCCCATAGAGTATCACGGTATCTCATAGAGTATCAGGGTATCCCATAGAGTATCAGGGTATCTCATAGAGTATCAGGGTATCCCATAGAGTAGCAGGGTATCCCGGAGAGTATCAGGGTATCCCATAGAGTAGCAGGGTATCTCGTAGGGATAATTAGTACGACTTCAGGCGAAATAATAAGTATAGAAAAACTTTAAAGTTTATAAAAGTAGATTAAGATATGACTATAGATAATGTATGGTATGTTCTTAAAGAATCTCCTCACAACTGGCCAGAACTAGAGGCAAAACTTCAAGACCACTGGACCTATTTGAAACCATTGAGAGGCTACACGACTACCCTAGACGATGTAAAGAAGGTCATCAATATCTATGAAAGATGCACCAATACCTCTTACATTTACCTAAAACAAGACAAATGTTTTGGAGAGCGTGGTAAGTAAATTTACTCGTATGTAAAGTGATTTGAACCATAATATGAAGATAATGATGATACATCCATAACGATATTACAAACTTTAAAATTTTGTTATTTTTCACAGAATCGGTAAAAGATCTGGAAACCTGCAGTTTTTTTTACAAAGACAGAGAAGGAGATAAAGATGTGGTTGGAGATGATGGTGTTCCATTCTTCAGTCTTGGGAGCATGGTGCTTGGTTGCCATTTAGGAATTGATAAACATAGGAAAGAGAAAGAAGAAAAGAAAGATAAAGACTAGATTAGCGTTTGCGGGATACCGCAAAAGCAGAGCAGCCCCGGAACTTGGGGTTTCGCCTTACCCTGTTCGGCCTTTTACAGGCCTCACCAAATTGGGAATTTTCTCGTGACCTTGACCTTTGACACTCAAGGTCACACAATCAATGAACACATTTCATTGAGTATAACATTATTGTAATGAAATAAAGTGTTAAAAATTGAATTAATCCATTTTCTCCATATATGTTGACCTTGCTGTGACCTTGACCTTCGACAGTTCGTACCCAAAACTTTTTGAAAATGTTGTACTTCTCAAGAGATAATATATACAAAATCTAAACTTCATAGCACAAAAACTTTTCAAGTTATTGTGTTTACAAGGTATTGCAGTAACTCATATCTCATGACCTTGACCTTTGACCTTCAAGGTCACACAATAATTGAACACTTTTTATTGAGTATAACAATCATGTATTGATTAAAAGTAATCATAGTTAAAATAAAGCATTTTCACAATTTTCAAGTTATCGCGTTTACAAGGAATTTTGCGGTGATTTTATAACTCGTGACCTTGACCTTTGAACTTGAAAGTGAACATGTCATAATGATTCCCTGGAAGTATTAACATTAAGACATGTTCATGAGTTCTGAAAAGCTAAATGGGATAAAGTTATACCCAAATTTAGTGCATTTTGTAATAACTCATATATCATGACCTTGACCTTTGACCTTCAAGGTCACACAATCATTGAACACTTTTTATTGAGTATAACAATCATGAATTGATTAAAAGTGTTCATAGTTAAAATAAAGCATTTTCGCTAAAACATGCTTACGTCATGACCTTGCTGTGACCTTGACCTTTGACGGATTGTAGCCAAAACCTTTTCAAAATCTTTTACTTTTCCAAGGATGATATATACCAAGTTAGAGCTTCATTGCACAAAAACTTTTCAAGTTATCGCGTTTACAAGGAATTCTTAGAGTGAATACATATCTCGTGACCTTGACCTTTGACCTTGAAAGTGAATGTGTCAAAATCGTTCCCCCGAGGTATGAGTAATAAGGTATGAATAAGAGTTCTGGAAAGCTTAGTGGAAAAAAGTTATAGCTAGTAGTACGAGTGCGGCGGTGGCGGCGGCGATGGAAACTTCACAAAAACTGATAGCAAATGCAAAAGTAAGACCACCTTTAAAGCAACGATAAATTGTAAAATGCAAATAACCGCCCAAAGAATTTTAATGCTTTTTTTTTTTTTTTTGTACAACCATATCATAATCAATATTGCTTCATTTCATTAGGGAGACCACGTCTTCTTAAAGAAAAGAAGATATGTTCAAGACACCAAAAAAAAGGACTGCAAAGCCACAATATATGTGAAGGAGGTTTTGAAATTTCCACAGCTTAAGGTAAGTAATGGTTGCTTCAAATCAACGCTAAAATTAATTCAATATGTTCTCTTACTGTTCAATAACACTGATTTCTTTTTTAACAGTTATCGTCTGATTCAAAAGATGAGAGAAATGCGACAAGTCTTAAAGTAAAACAAAGACTTTCTCTCAACGAAATTGGCACAAAAAGATTTTACATCCGTCTCCCTCCTCTTGATTCATGATGAATACCATTCAACCATCACAGTTAGTATATATATTCATAAAATTAATGGTTAATTAACTTTTTAATAGTGTATCCCATTTTCAGATGGAATCATATGCACTGGACTTATATATTTTGTTGGAATGCATTGGTTTTTCTTTCTTGGTCAATATTTTACCAAATTATATGTTGGCTTGCAAATGAATTGGATACAATCTAAAACATAGATATACATAACAAGGTATATGTTTATAATAATCTTTTCAGGGGTCGACTCTCTTCAACCCAATTCATCCTCTGATAAGGGATAAGATTCACACACTAGTTGGAGAAGGTGTGTCCAGGGTGTCGGAAATGAGACGACATGTCAAAATCTTCATCAAAACTCATCTAGCACATGAACAACCTTCACCTGGTGACAGACGGTATTTCCCATCTAACAGAGACATCCGGAATCATATATACTGGTAGGTATCATTTTACACTAGTGACCCCTATATGTTTCCGAATCAATGTGAAACCTGAAATTGTTTTCATTCAGATTTATCAACTTTTAAACTGTTTGAATTCTTTGAAAGGATAAATGAAATCTATCCTTTTTTTCAGTACTCAGATCAAGAACAGATATTCCAAGATTGATCAAGTGAACTTGAAGCACAAGGTTGAGGAATGGAAGCGGCAATATCAGAATGACAGCTTCAAGTACAGATCGTGCAGAGCTGACCCAGCCAAAGCATTTAAGGAAGATGAATCTGACGATCTTCATGACCTAAAGACGTCTCTTCTTTTCTGTCACCAAACCGCTTGGCAAAAACGATTACTGGCAAGATATGGGAATGAGATGTGCTTTCTTGACGCCACCTACAGGACAACAAGGTATTCCATTCCCCTCTTCTACCTTGTAGTCAAGACCAACGTTGGATACACTCTGGTTGGATCCTTTGCAGTGCAGCATGAAACTAAGGAAGCCGTCAAAGAGGCCTTGGAACAGTTCAAGGAATGGAATCCAAATTGGAAACCAAGTTTCTTTCTTACAGACTTCAGTGAGGTGGAAATTCAATCCATTGAAGAGGTTTTTCAAGGTAACTATTGTCCTCGTTTGCAAAGTCATAATGTACTAATCAAAAGTGTTGTTTTTAAAAATGGTTAAATACAATTACATTAACTAACAATGTTTGTTTTATTCATCAGGTTGCTTTGTCTACCTTTGTGACTTCCATCGAGAACAAGCTTGGCTAAGGTGGACGAAAGCAGGAAAGAATGGATGTTCCAATAACAAGGAGAGGATTCTCAACATGCTGCGCAGGATATCAAGAGCTTCAACCGTTGAACATTACCATAAGGCTTTGAAATCTTTCAAGGATTCTTTGGAGTGGAAAGAAAGTAGCCAGCTGCAGAAGTGGTACTCAAATCAGTGGGAACCAGTCTATAAAGTAAGTAACTCTTACATTTAAGTATTATATTGAGATAACAGCATGTAACCTCCTCTCAATTACCGATTTTGCTAACTGGTTGTTAACAGTTATACATGTTTTTCTTAAATAAATTCATTCTAATCATATATTGAACTTAATTTCATGTAGTTTATTCAAAGCATGGAATGTTACAGCGCTGGGTTTGGGCTTTCCGGAAGGATCGCATGAACTGCAAGCTGAATACCAACAATGGGATAGAGAGGCAGAATCGGACCTTCAAGCACAACTACCTTTCAGGATTCAAGAACAACAGCCTGAGTGGAATGCTTGAAGTGATGATCACCGTCTTTCTCCCTGAGAAGTATCAAGAGTAAGTTCTCAAATTATGGTTATTTATGTAATAATATTCATGTATTGATATTGGATGCTTTTACTAATCTTAAGTGGTCTTGTAATATGTAATATGAAGATTATATTTGTAACATAAATTACATTTTGGTAATTACGTCATGCTGCATTATGTATATTTAACACTTCCTCCATTGTTGATTATAGGTACATCAAGCATAACATGAAAGCCAACGAGAACTTCGGTAAGACATACAGCCAGACAATCCCTGAGTACTTGCGGAACAGACCAAGGTTTTTCATCATCAATTGCATGAATAAACTGCATGCAGCAGAGAATTTAGATACAATCTATGACAATGAAGATGGCACATTTAGAGTCAAGGGTTCAGGTAATACTGCTATGTCTTACATAACATCACTGTGTCACTCTGGCGTGCCTAACTGTGAGTGTGTCGACTGGCAAGTGACTCACATGCCATGTAAACACATGATGGCTTTGATCCTCCACCGAAGATGTTCCTGGGCAGACTTCCCTGAGAATTATTCAAAGTCTCCCATGTTCATTCTTGACAACGAATCCTCCTCCCAAGAACCGACAAAGGAAACTGAAAGATGTCAACTACAGCAAAAGGTCATGCAAAAAGAAGGAGATCTACCAAAAAGATCAAGGAGTGGAATGACCAACATCCAGACTACATGCAGAGAACTTCTGGCCAACATAAGGGATTTAACCTTTCTGTGCAACGACAAGGATGGACTCCTAGACCTCCAGGACACCTTGAAGAAAGCAGAAGAACGTTTAAAGGCAACTGTAACAGCTGAAGATCTAGAAGGATTGCCAGTTCACCCAATAGAAACAAAGAAAACCAGAAAAAGGTCTAACGGATCAAGATCTGCCCTAACTCTGAAGAAGAAGAAAAAGGAAGGAGAAGGCTTGAAAAGTGTTTTCATGAAGTTGAAAGGTAAAATTAATTTCAAAAATAACGAACCTGATAATGTAATATTTCACCTAGCTACTTATCAACATATTGTCCAAACTTGTTCCCCTTTTAAACGTGTACAGTGATGCATATGGTTTCCTCTTTATTTCTTTATAAACATATTTTTTTCTATCATAGATTACGCAATGTCATTGACAATGAAGGAGTGGCTTCATATCAGAGACAAGGAATTAACCAGCATAGAGGGTCGACGTGCTGGTGCTATTCTGGAGGAGGAAGCTCAAGAGAACTTGTTTTTGCAGCTAGTTAAGAGCTCTGTGCCCTTTCCTATACCAGACAAGCAGTTGGTGGATATACTATTCAAACTGACAGCAAAACTAGGTAATCTTCGGTTTGATAGGTGAAAACCATAACTGTATCATCCCCTTGTCTTCATGTGATGTTTTGTATAGAATGCAAACAATTGTTTAAATAACAACACTTTGCAATTTCCTCCGTTTATTGTTTACTTCATTCCTAATGATTGATCATCATTCATAACATTGTTTTCAGTTGAAATTGGGATGGTACCCATTGAAAAGGACCCTGCGACCACCGACAAGGAAGCAACTGAAGCCATGGAAGATCTTGTCTCATCTTTCAAATCTGGTAGGAAGGAATTTTAATTGGAGTCATTAAGTTTGGTTTCAATTATTTTCAACTAATAATCCCTTGGTTACAATTTAAAATTAAGTTTACTTGAACATATAAAAAGTTTACGTCAAGGACTACGAATATCTTTATTCAAACAGGGAACTGCAATATCCAAAAAATTTGTTTGGTAACAATTTAGAAATATAATGCATACAAATCAATGCCTTTCTTTTTAAGAAAAACATACAAGCACATCGCAGCTAGAGGACATGGCTACGAAAACTACAAAGGCTTCCAATGACGGTAAGTTAACGACCTGTATTAAAGGGAATGAGTTAATAAAAGTGTCTAATAAGTGATAAGACTTTAGTATGGTTGATTTAAATCTTCAATAAACGGTACTATAGTTATTTGTTTTCATATTTCATTTTACAACAGATACTTTTCTGCTTGAACTGAAGACAACACAAGCCCCTGTAATTCCAAAGGGGAATTCTAGATTCCATGTGTGTGGAGAAGTTTTGGAGTCAACGGATATTGGAAGTGTCCTCAAACAGAACTGGCTCACTGACAAGGTGACAAGATAAATTGATTAACTATCTACTTTCAATATTACCATTGTAATGTATGTTACCATGTGTTACATGTATGTAATGATTATACTTGTTTATGTTTAGGTTATAAACGCATTTCTGAAGGTGATGATGATGGAGAAGAACAAGGACAACTGTGGTCATATATATGTGCTACCATCGTATCTTAGTGTGCTTTGGGAAAGAGGATGCTTTGACACTGCATAAAAAGGTTAGATTCCATTTGAAGCTATTTTGAAAATTAACATTAAGCATATAATGAAATAGCTAGTTATTCAACTATTTGATAATCTCTTATACATGTTATGTAAAATATAGTTGTTCTGTTATATTATTTTTAGGTTCATCTGTTGCTGTTTGAGTGGATATTTTTACCAATCAACATCAACAATCATTGGACGTTGTTGGCTGCACATGTGCCCTCAAAGACTGTTTCTTTCCTGGACTCTATGTCGGATACCCGAGGTCCGACATACATCCAGAAGTGGAGGTAATTTTAATTTATTTATACCAACACCTCAAAGAACTAATGTAATTGCACATTCCATAACATGAAGTACTGTAGGCATCCTCTGATTTCTCAGTGTAGTTTTGTAGTGTCATACCATAACTGTTATGGAAAAAAATAGAGCCATGGGCTCTGTAGCTCATCAGACTTTTGATGGAAAAAGGCTTTGATCCCTGTGACCCCATTTGGGGTCATGGGGTAATCAAATCTACAATTTAGAATCCTCATTGGCCAAGGAGTCTACACACAACTTTTCAGCTCTCTAGACCTTTTGGAACTGGAGAAGAAGATGAAAATAGGTTTTTAAGGTTTTGACCCCTGTGACCGCAATTGGGGTCATGAGGTCATGAAATCTACAATTTAGAATCCTCATTTGCCAAGGAGTCTACACACAACTTTTCAGCTCTCCAGACCTTTTGGAACTGGAGAAGAAGATGAAAATAGGTTTTTAAGGTTTTGACCCCTGTGACCCCATTTGGGGTCATGAGGTCATGAAATCTACAATTTAGAATCCCCATTGGCCAAGGAGTCTACACACAACTTTTGGAACTGGAGAAGAAGATGAAAATAGGTTTTTAAGGTTTTGACCCCTGTGACCCCATTTGGGGTCATGAGGTCATGAAATCTACAATTAAGAATCCCCATTGGCCAAGGAGTCTACACACAACTTTTCAGCTCTCTAGACCTTTTGGAACTGGAGAAGAAGATGAAAATAGGTTTTTAAGGCTTTGACCCCTGTGACCCCATTTGGGGTCATGAGGTCATGAAATCTACAATTTAGAATCCCCATTGGCCATGGAGTTTACACACAACTTTTCAGCTCTCCAGACCTTTTGGAACTGGAGAAGAAGATGAAAATAGGTTTTTAAGGTTTTGACCCCTGTGACCCCATTTGGGGTCATGAAATCTACAATTTAGAATCCCCATTGGCCAAGGAGTCTACACACAACTTTTCAGCTCTCTAGACCTTTTGGAACTCGAGAAGAAGATGAAAATAGGTTTTTAAGGTTTTGACCCCTGTGACCCCATTTGGGGTCATGAGGTCATGAAATCTACAATTAAGAATCCCCATTGGCCAAGGAGTCTACACACAACTTTTCATCTCTCTAGACCTTTTGGAACTGGAGAAGAAGATGAAAATAGGTTTTTAAGGTTTTGACCCCTGTGACCCCATTTGGGGTCATGAGGTCATGAAATCTACAATTTAGAATCCCCATTGGCCAAGGAGTCTCCACATCAAATATCAGCTCTCTAGAGTCATTGGTTCTGGAGAAGAAGTCGAAAATGTGAAAAGTTTACGGATGGACGGACGGACGGACGGATGGACGGACGGACGGACGCCGGACGCCATGCCATGCCATAAGCCCATCGGGTCTTTCAGACCTGATGAGCTAAAAATGAAATAACAATAACCTTGGATGGAGGGGGCTGGGATTGGGTGGCATCTAGGAGAATTCCTCTTGAATTTGTTAACTGAACCAAAAAATTACGTTATACGTTATATTTTCAGAACCTTCATGACGAAAAGGGCGGAGTGCGTTCACGAACTAGGGACCTGGTGCGACGGAGATTTGTCATCTGAAAAACAACAAGATGGACACAGCTGCGGTTTATATGTACTCCTCGTAAGTTTACATTTGCAACCAAAATGAAATGCAGTCTTTATTTTAACAATATGGAAAATATATTTCATCTGATACCTAATCAACAAAAGAAAATAATGTATGGTGTGACAATTAAATGAATTATATTCTATTGAACAATTAAATTATCTTAGGCTCATGGCGATGTAATTGACGTAATCTATTGGTGGACGCACAATCTGTGACTCAATTACTAACTATTGAACAACACTTCCTTGAATTCAATATCACTCTTAATTTTCCAGAATGCTTTGGTTTTGGTGAGGGGACTGCCTCTGGATGTCGTCTCCAAGGAGCATGTTCACGCCATGAGGAACTATGTGCTCCATATTCTCATGAAACAGGCAGAGAAACCGCCAGCACAGCGTTCGAGATGTGACATGCTCGAATGCAAAAAACCAGGAGCCCTTAAGTGGGTTTGTTGTGATGTTTGCGGTAGATGGTGTCACAATGTTTGCGTTGGCAATTATAAAGACCTGAAAGGAGATTTCGTTTGCCCTGTTTGTAATGCTATGTATGAATAGATGGTTTAGAGACATATTATACCCCAATTCCGGTCTCGTTGCTATGGTTTCCTTTGTTCTAACTGTAGGTATATTGACCGATACACCACCATTTTTCCCTTACAACTATTCTTTCTTGCACAGCCACATTAAGTCAGGTGTAGAGATTTTCATCTTGGGCAAATCAACGGAGTTGCAAATTTTAGAATTTTTGAGAAATGTTAACGACCAAAGTGGGAAGCGAACTAGGGGCCTTCATGTTGCGACGCAACACCTCTATCAACTGAGCTACTGAGGCTTGATACAGGTAGTGGTTCTTTTTGTTTTGTCATGTCTAGATTGTTGTATTTTCCTATATAAGCCTATGTATAGGTACTAGTTTGTACCAAATTTTAATGTAATGAAGTCAGTTTGTCATTTTTAAAACGTAATAAGAAATGTATTGTTTATACCCTGATAATCTATGAGATACCCTGATACTCTACGGGATACCCTGATACTCTATGGGATACCCTGATAATCTATGAGATACCCTGATACTCTACGAGATACCCTGATACTCTATGAGATACCCTGATACTCTATGTAATACAGTGATACTCTATGATATACCCTGATACTCTATGAGATACCCTGATACTCTACGAGATACCCTGATACTCTATGAGATACCGTGGTACTCTATGAGATACCGTGATACTCTATGATATACCGTGATACTCTATTAGATACCGTGATACTCTACGAGATACCCTAAAACCCTGGGATGCTTTATGTTTTTCCCATAAGTATAGTATAGAATTGGTGTGTGTGTGTGAAAAGCTGTGTTACACAAGATTTAAGTTAAAAACGTTAAGATGTACTTGATTGGAACAAGTACAGTTTTCAGTAAGAAGCATAATATCAAAAGTTTATGGACACTTTTAAAGATAGGTAAGTAAACGTTTATATAGAAAGCTTATCATTCATTACAATATATGTCAATATTATGTTTTCTCACTGACGGGTTGATGTAGACTGATGTAGCATTTCCTTAAGTCAAATGTGTTTTTACGGCTCTTGTCTATCCATGCAGTAGTATTATCTTATCAGATTCAATTAGTATCGATGTTGTTATTATTCCTACGATATCATTCAAGACATTCATTGTCTTGTCGTAGATTTTACTTCATTTGAAATTGAAACCATTATTTTTTTTATTGCAACAAGGTTTCCACCGTCGTTTCAGATGAATATTCTTGCATCATTAAAACATATTTCCTTTTATTTTAAAGTTGCAGTGATTAAGTTATTCGTCTTAATGAATCATTTCAAGGAACATGCGATTATATATTGCAGTTTCTTTGTAATATGGGCATTTTGTTAACACGGTTTAAGATGTCCACTTACACAGCAATGTTCATTTCCTTTTTTGGAGAATTTGTTTGCATAATATTTTTTTATAAACATAATATATTGTTTATACTCTTTTAAATGAATTGATAGAATATGTGTATACACATTCAACTTTAATGAAATTTGGTCATGTTTATGTGTACACAATCATTAAAGGTACATAAATACAAAAGTTCATATCATGCTCTCCTTTGGCATATGTTTATTCTTTATTTGTTTTCTCACTTTGTTGGCTACGATAGGGATACTTCAATATTCTGTGACAGTTGAAAAAAGGTTATATATTACATTATTATTGTCAAAAATAAAATTGGATCAATCACATAATAAATTTGTACAACTGTACGCCATGGAAGAACACTTATGTTTTGAGACAATTCTTTAAGTGACAATCCATTGTTAAAAGAGATATTTTACGATCGCTTCATCCATTGGTGTAAAGCGTCACTACTACAGCCTAAGGTGACAACATGAACTGGATTTTCGCATTATTGTATAGTCATATGGAATCCTTTTCAAATACAATAATTGACTTCTCGTTGACTATATAAACTTTACATTGTTATTACGAATAACGATGCTGCTTCAACCGTTTTTAATAACGCCTTTTTTTCCATTTTCATTTTTATTTATCTGCATCTAGATTATGCATGTAAATTTAATATTTAATTTTCCCTGTAGATTTCTTTGTACAAGTATATTAATGTACTATATACAAGACGGAAGTTGTTAACATTCATGTTTTTTAGGTTTTCTATATGGATCTGAAATTTTGTTTTGGTAAAAATATTAACGGGAATGACGTCCAAGATTTGGAATGTATTGTACATTATATTATGCAATGGCTATGTCCTATTTCCTTATTATAGCAAAGGAATATGATATTATTCTTCAATTATACAGAAAACTTCAAAATTCTTAAATATGTTTATTGTAGGTTAACTTCATTTTACTACAAAACCTAAAATCGTCATTTGAAGTAGTGTTTCATCCTATGCAAAATATCCGATAAAAATGTAAACAACTGCCTTATTGTGAACTTATTAAGAAGAAAATGCACATTAATTACCAATTAATTGCATAAAACGATTACGTTTTGTTGGTAAACAATACACATACCACTCTGTTCAGTCATTTTGATAAGGAACGCCTTTCATCTATTTCATACATCTTCCAGCGATAAGCAAAACAAACATGGCTGATCACTTTGACTTTATTTAAAATTATTTGGTACAATATCATTAATATCACATACTCTTGCCTTATATTTCGCGCCATTCGAACACAGCGCAACCCACAGGGGATACCGCTAAGCTAAAAATAGATTCCATGACGTCACGCATTTTCTACCAGATGCCGTTTCACTTTCTTTTCTTACAGGAAACTTGCTTGTCAGATTGCTTTAGTTGATAGTACAAGTCAAGACACAGTTAGGCACAACTTTTGAATATTATGAAAATAGACATTTTATTCATCCGACATTCCTTCTATACTTTCAATTTGTCTGTTTGTCATTTGTTTTTTATATTATTAATCCCGTATGGTTTGGAAAATTATATCACATTATTGCCACAATTTCATTTCAACGATCATGTTTGAGCCTATACTACGTAAGTGACATATTGCGTGTCATAAATCAGGAAAACAACATTTATAACACGACAAGCAATCGTGACAGTCGTTTGTTCACACCTTAATAATAATGACAGCTAGTTTTCATTTGTTGCATAAATATTTGCTATGTGGGTGATGATGAATTGATTCTCTTTCATAAACCACTTGCGGTCATACATCATGTACCCTTTTCAAGTACAGTGTATTCGAAGGAGCATACGCTTATAGGTACCATTTGATGGTGAATTTTCATTTTGATGTAATAAAGCTTGATGTCTTTCCATAAGCTGTCAGTACCTGTTAAGCTAATGAATGAAAATTACATAACATGTGTAGAACTGTCTGGTTTGATACGTTTCCGACAAATACGTGAGACTATTGTCAGTTTTTAGCTGCGCCTAAAAGCCAGATAGGCTTAAGGTGCATGACGTGTGGTAGCATATGTGTGAAGTCATACCATAACAAATCAAGCATATCTTGCCCGTATCACATCAAACCAACACACGGATCTTATCAATCTCCCTGACTCTATCTTTAAGTTTGGCAAAGAGTTTGAGTTATAATGGGAATCTACCTCCACGTGTACATGTACAAAGTATTTATATTTGTATCAGCTATTTTACAACACTAAACACCAACATGTGATGTGAGGAACACATTTAACACTCAGACATTCACAGTACACATGGATTCAAATAGCTTTACCTACCGAGGACTGCGCTATCTATTGCCTGTATTATCTATTCTTAACTTTAGATTGAACACATCATTCTATATAAATCTGTTGTCTTTTTCTAACTGAAACCTAACGTGACAGAAATACACATTTCCTTTGGTTACTGTAAGCCTATTAACAAAACAAGGCACCGAAAAGTATTGCAGAATGACCATTTTGACCATAACAAGAATGTCAACCTATTATCTTTGTGGTAAGTTTGTTTAACTAACGATTGTATCTTGAGAGCTACTAATATAAATAGGAGGCTCTTGGAGTAGCAACTCCAGCGTGTTTTTATGCCTAGTTCTCTGTTTTATCTAACGTGTCCTCCAATCATTCTCTTCATGCACACCAGCTCTCACTTTAGATAATGTTATAACCACATAACATCCATACTGCATCATTTTTAGCCACTTCGTAAGAAATAATGATCACCAATTCATGGCATTGTGACATATGTTCCTTGAGATGTTCATAATAAACAACCTCTTGGAATAATACTTTTACAGGATCAACGTTTGCTGTATACTTCACTTTTATGACAGATGTCTTTGTAAGAGCAATATTTTTCTCAAGAGGCCAAATGACCTCCCTTTATTACGTAACAAGGATATTATGACAAAATATCATGCTAGTTCCACTTTAGGGAAGATTAGTTATACCTATGGTATAAAAATGGACAAGGAAAGGGGTCAGTTAATGTCAATATATATATGAATGACAAACAAAAACTAAAATCAGTAAAAAAAAAACATTTTAAAGGGGCAGTAGCACGTTTTAGGGGGGATATAAGATGATGTCAGGAAAATGAAAATAATGGTTCCAATTGAAAGACAATGTATTTAAACTAAATGGAGCAGTAACAATTCAAATATATAAAGTAAAGTTTAGCCCTTCAATTCCTTTTTCTTACACAAAATATATTAAAGGTGTTCACACAAAATGGCCGCCAATGGATTTCATGTGAATCTTCATACTTTGTCGTCTGACTTTGAACGATTGACTTGTGTAATGGGATTTTTTACTCTTTCAAAATTATACACTTAGCATTATCAGTGAAAAATTTAGAATATAAAATCATCAAAAACGTGCTTCTGCCCCTCTAAGGTAGTAGTAACTGCTTTTTCACAATTGTAGAAAATCAACATTAATGGTAAATCACTTTTAAAAGAAGGAGCTTTCCTATAATAAGTCAATGGTCATTTATATATCAATATCACAATTGTTACATTTATCTTTATGCAATTAACTCTGGTCAAAATGACCCAGATGACCCAGATGAAGATAGATGACCCAGATGAGGATAGATGAATTCCTAACTACCAGCCCAAAGAGCGCATTTTCAAGCTTTAACCCAATACCCCGTTGGTTTGCAAGTGTCAGAAAATATGTGACAGCTTAAATCATGTTCACGTACATGTAGTTACCAGATAATCAAACACACACACAAACAATCTATCAAACAACCGCTTGCCTAGAACACATCATTCTCTGCCCAAAGAGGTAGATCAAGTCATAAAATGTCGATCTAACCTCTGTTCGAATTACACCTAATCTGGTTTCCGGCGGAAATAAATTGAACCACAATCAATCTGAATTTGGTAAATGACAATTCTTCTCGCATTGAAAGCGTGGTTCTTCAGTAGCCAAAATGATGTTTAGGGTAGCTCTGATTGCACAACCAATTTTGATTGCAGCCAATCGGGCATCTCACATTTTGGCTCACTAACTCGGTATTGGAACAAAGCTAGATCAACATTTCATGAACTGATGTACCCATTTAAGGGAGAATTGAGTAAGTGAGTGTTTTGAACAATATTTCAGTGATTAAACACGTGGATGTTGCAATCTAAAATACTCACATTTAGTCTGGCTTCTGCCCGTCGACCTGTCCAGCTTGGGTGACCGTACCAGGGGCATGTGAGATGGTAAATATCTGTCAGGGTTGGGTGAAAATGAGAAGACAATTAAAACATAAGTCGTTATATATAACCTTGTATTTGTAGAATTAAAAAAAATTCCGACCAAAAAAACACCTCTTAGCTTAACCCAACCCATGCCTTTCAATTGGAGGACCCTACAATCGCAATGTCAAATCCACTTAGATAACAGTATAACATCAATGCACAGGATGTCTAATGACAGTGGCGTTTTCAGAGATATACAATTTATATTGAAACGAAATGAATATAAAGACTGATGACAAATACTAGCCCAACTTTTTGTGAATAATTTCAAAATATCATCAATTGAAGGAATAAGTAAAATATGCTTGGCAGGAGTCCAATATTTGCAACATCAACCAAATGCATTTTTGACATCAGAAGATCTCCCCAATTGAGAGCCTTCCTTGATCCACAAGAGAACAAGCTGTCTGACTCGTGTGGTCTAGGGTCCCTCTTGTATATTCTAATCAGAGCCAGTTGGTCACTCGTGTTGACCACTGCCTTCTGGTGACTTCACTTGATCATGCAAAGCACAATTACGTGGTCAGTGGAACTGACAAGTGTCTCGAAGAATCGACTGTAGATTTAGATAATATCGTTTTGTCGTTTTGCCCGACCAAATGTTTTTAATATTATTTTGGTTTATCCTCAATCTCACTTTCAACTTAAGTGCCTCTTTTACACAAGAAACTTAAGATTAATATTGTTGTTCGGCTTTGAAAGTTTTTTTTATGCTAATGGATGAACACGAAATGGAAATGAGTTTGTACACCATAGCTTGTTATAGATCAATCCTGTGAGTTGTGACAAGTGATTTAATAACACAAACTCATTACTTTTCATTTGTTACAGGAATTACAATCGGGCAGATACTGGACATATTAATCAACTTTTAAGCGATATCAACAAATGGTAAATGAACTTTAATCCTTTATTAAAAGTTATTGGTGAAGTTTCAAAGTTTTACATACCAATCAATAATCATTCTCTCCCCACAGAGGCAGATCATGAAATCATCATTTTGGCTACTGAGTCATTGCAAAAGCATTGTGATATGAACCGTCCTTTCCATGCGAGAAGAGTTCGTGGTCAGTCAAAGAAGACACACCACCCCCAAACCAGAAGTACTAATTTGCTTTGACATTGGAGAGCTGTCCAAAGAATTCTTACAGGGATTGAATAACAAGGTATAGGCAGTAAGTTATGAATAAAAGTTATGGAAAGCTTAGTTGAAAAATGTTATAGCCAGTAGTGCGGGGGCGGCCGCGGTAGAAACTGCACAAAACCTGATTGCAGTCCTGACCTAGGAGTGAACAGTAACACATGTAGTTCTGAAAAGCTTAAATGGGTTAAAGTTACACCCAAATTTGGTGAACAATGCATAAAACTCATCACACCGTCATCAAGATTGAGTGTTGGATGGAATCCGAGGAACTTTTGCTGAAATAAGTTTCCACGAAAGAATCCCCATACATTTTGTATCCCACAAAATTGAAAAGGCAGTGCTAGATTCAGCAAAATAATGTCCAAAACTTAGAGGGGTTACTCTAGTAGAATTCAAAATGTATCACTTAGTGATGAAAAAAAAAGACAGATTGTTTTCATCTCTAAGGAATAAAACAAGTAAGATGACTTGCAAGCAAAGTACGAGCAGTACAAGCTTTGATGCGTAGTTTGCAGTTCTCATTTACCTTGAGTCTGTGACCACATGCAAAAATGATAACAACTGCAAGGCAAAGGGATGGCTTGTAGGCATGAAATGTGTGATCTTCATCAAAACCATATTTGAGTTATTGGATGTGTTTCCAATACTCGCAGAGGTCCCTCTTGTTTTTCAGAAAGTGTATCTGCTTGTGACAGAGGTCAAAGAAGAGCTAGAAGAGCTACTTCTAAAGTTGTCAATCTGAATGTCGACCCATTGTAAGGAGCAATTGTGAAGAATTTCTGCAAGGAGTATGATAATTAAAATTCAACTTTAAAAGATACAATCAAGTTTAGGGGACACTGCCGACCTGTCAGTCTGAAAAAAAGATTCTTTACTGGTGCCTTTTTCTGACGGAATCATCAAATATCTGGAGACCCGCTTTCGACATTCAACGTTGTAGTTGAACCTAGGACTACCGATTGATAATAATAGGCATTATCACTACCGTAACTAGGCCTGAATTAAACCACTTTAGACTGGCTGAAAATCTGAGCTCGACTTTTGAGCGAAAATGGCATCTTGAAAACTACTAGTGAACCTCGGCTACTTCCGGCAGGTCACAAACTTGGCTGTGACCTTAATCCGGGTTCACCGTACTTTTCCCCGTTTTTATTCAATTGTGTAATATATCAGAACTTCTGATTTCCGTATATCAGTTAAGCTGATGTCACTTTCAAGGGATTTTTGCTTTGATATTTCTCGCAGACAAAAAGAAAAGAGAGGTTACTCTATTTTCATGAGCCGACTACGTCTGTTTATGATCAGTACCGCACAGCAGTACAAAGCCTATATTTAAAACATTGTTGACACATGACCAGTGGTGGTGTTCAATAGCAGAACTTGTATTGTCACAATTGAACAACAAAACATTTAGCTAGATTATTATGTTTTCATCTCTACTTTGATATCAAAGGTTATGGAATCGTTTTCCTGAAGTCGCCACTCAACCATTAAGGTGAATTATATACCCTGTTTTGAGTGGCCTTGAACAACACAATTACTTACAGAGGCATTTTTAGATCAAAGACTAGAACGTAAGAAACTTCAGGAAAGTAACAGAAGATTCACAGAAAAGATTTGTCTGCAACGGTTGGTAGACTGTAATATGAAATAAGAAATTTTACCGTTGGGGAAACTAACTTTTTACCAATAAATCAATTTCAATGTCATCGTAATCAATTTCAATGTCATCATAATCGGTCTTAAACGACTGTTTCGTCTGACTATTGACCGACAGAATGCGTTTGTCAATCGTGATAACATTAATTCACTTACATGATGCTACAAAGGTTATTAACCAAGCCAATTATGACGTCAAAATTTTGCAAACGCCTTCTAACCAACTTATTTTATCTTCGATAAATCACCAATTGTGCGATTCCAATCAACATTTACGCACAATGTGTGCAATTCCAATCGACATATAGGCACCATGTGTGGGATTCCAATCAACATAATATTATTATACGCCAAAGTCACAATACAACACAAAATTCAGTGACAAGCCATCCCATTGTAAGATGAATGGGGAAGAATTTGAAGAAATGTGTGCATACTGACCCTGACTCATTAGATGCTCCTGGTAGGGTCACCCAATGGGTCGAACTCCAGACTAATCTTGAGTTCTAAGGCCTGCTTTCTATTTCTCACTATGCATTTCCTTACGTCTTTTCCCTCATCTATCTACTCTCTTTTGGTTGGCAACATCGACGTGTTTAATAAAGTTCTGCAATAATGTTTAAAACCAACTAAAACACTCACCTTCTACCAATGAAATTATGTTATTTTTGCTCTCAATGTTAAGTCGAAATATACTCTGAAAATTTCTTTTATTGGGACCGTATATTTCATCGAATGGATGACCTTCTGTCACAGAATAAAGAATCCCTCTTTTCCCCCCGAGTCTGTGAGCTTTAAAGAATTTGGTCTTATTGTTAACCGTTTAATTCTCAAGGTATCTATATTTGATGATTTTAGAACAGCGTTGCTGATTGCACAACTAACTGCGATTGCCTCCAATCAGGCTTCTCCCATTCAATCTCACGAATTCGACGTAATAGAACAGAGGCTGCATCAACATTTAATGACTTGAATGACTAAGAAAATGAGTGAGTGAGTGAGTTGGTGTTTAACGTGTTTTGAACAATATTTCAGTTATTAAACACGTGGATGTTGCCATGCAAAAGAGAGTACATAGAAAAGGGAGAAAGGGATCGAAAGGATGAGGAAAAAGACGGAAAGAAAGGCATAGTGAGAGATAGAAAGCAGGTTTTAGAAGGACTCACATTTGGTCTGGCTTCTATCCGTCGACCTGTCCAGCTTGGGTGACCCTTCCAGGAGCATGTAAACTCCAGCTGGCATAGCTCTCGGGGTCGCCGAGGCACACAAACCACCACACCACGATAAGGTAATTATGAATACTGCGTTTTTTTTCATTGGGACAGTAATATTAATTGAATGGATGACCTTCTGTCATACAAAAATAAACCCTGTATTTTTTAAGTCTGAGTCTGAGCTTCTAAGAATTTTGCTCTCTATACATTCTCAAGGTTTCTATATCTGATTTATTTATCTTAGTTTCCGAATATACAAACATGCACAGCACACATTTGACACTTCGACATTCACAGTATGTCATGACTGAAATAGTTTAAACCCATTGAGAACTCAGCTGTCAACTGCTTGTTTTATCTATTCCTATTTTCACATGGAAGCTTCAAGCTAAAATAAATTATGCAGAGACAATGACACCCATCCAATGATTTTTTTTCAGTTAAGAATCTTACCGTTGCAAAAATGTAACATTTAATTTGTCCCTGGGATTATTTTCGCCAAGAAAACAACAAGATGCACAAGAATAGACCACATCATTTTAACTAGACAATTTAATTGGCTACACTTATAGTTTACGATAATAAATAAAAATGCATATATAATTTTTATTTCTTTTATATTATGTGAAAAATTGTCTAAAATTTTTGAAAAACTGCTATGAGTCTATTGCAATGAGCTTTAATTGATTCAATATGACCCTTAACAGAATCAAAGGGTGATAACTTTTGATTCACAGTGTTCAAAAACATAAACGACACACGTAAGGCATGGACTTATCATGGAGTGCTTATACGTCATAAAATGTCCATTCTGATGCCTGATATTTCAACTTTCAATTTCGACAGGCCAGATTAAAAAAAAATTTTTGCAACAGCATAACATCAAACCATTGGCTTCTTTCATTTCCTTGTTTTGAGCTGCAAGGGCTAGCATGTACAAAGGAAACACTTCTTGACCTGAAATAATGAGAGTTAACTTAATCAATTTGCTTTAAAAAACAAGATGTGTTTGTGAAACACGAATGCCCCCAGATGCATATGTCAAGTATCAAAGACCTAGCTCTGACCAATCAAAAGTTATGACCAAGGTTAAAGTTTTTGTGGACAAACGGACAGACAGACGGACAGGTGAAAAACAATATACCCCCGGAATCTCCGATCCGGGGGCATAAAAATTATATACACATTAGTTAGTAGTAGTTACGGTAAAATATTCTTGCAGGCACCACTTATCGCCCCTATCCCTGAGCCAAAGGAGATGTCAGACAGTGGTGAGGTTTCCAAAGCTGGACAACCTACCATCCCTTGACAACACAAGTCCTCAGATGCACGAAGATACTAAGGTTAATATTGAAAGGGCATATGTTATCGAAAGAGAAACGAGAGGTCAAAGTTATTCAGCCCAATGTTTTGAGGAAAGAAAATCTAGAATTACAGCATCTACTTTCGGGGCCATAATGACAGAGACAAAAATAATAAATGATTCATTTCTTAAGAATACATTTCAAACAAAACAATTTTCTTCTCTCCCAACTAGTTATGGCATTTCCAATGAAAAAATTGCAAAACAAATGTACCTCAAGAAAACAACCTATCATCTTCATGAAAAAAGTTTACTAATTAATCCACAGATTTCATTTCTAGGTGCCACACCTGATGCCCCTGTGTGTGACCATGGTACAACTGGAATTGTCGAGATTTAATGTCCCTATTCTGCTAGAGATTCATCTATCAAACAAGTTTGTGCTAACAAAGATTTCCTTTTTGAAGAAAATGTCGAAAATCTTTTCACTCTGGAAAAACCCTCAAAATATTGGTACCAAGTACAGGGTCAATTATTAATTTCTGGAGCTCCATTTTGTGAGTTTATAACTTACACCAGACAAGATCTTAACATTGAAAGAATTAATCCAAGTGCCACCACCATGTAAAAACTGCTTGAGAAATTATGCACAGTGTACATTTCAAATTTCAAACCTTTCATGTGTCAGAGATAAGTATATAAGTCACATTTTTCAATTTTCTGACTTTAACGGGAACAACATGACGTGCTGGCTTCTGGACCTCATGAGGGAGAGCAGATAGAGGGTCCGGGGAGGTATCAGTTGGTATTCCATCAACAAAGTAAAATATACGTGCCTCAATACTGAAGACAACATTTGGGACCACACCTAACAGGAACCATTGAGAAAATTACAAAACGGGCGGGAAAACATTTTTGAACACAAAACGATGCTTACCAGAAATGTGTGAATTGAATAACTCCCGTAACATTTGATTTAGAAATTATTAATAATATAAACAGGTACATTATAACAAAAATTTCATTCATCATTCATATCACAGTACCTTTGTACACACGTAAAACTGCTTTCCCCTGTTGTGATCCTCCAGGATGCGATCATGAAGTTGGTCGTGAGGCCGGCCACATAGGCGAATCCAACGGAGGCATTTCTCCCAATTACGACCTGGCTTCGCAAAAGGGTTGAAAGAAACACCCTCAATGCGATCTGGGAAGCGGTTATCAGAATTGCAGGTCCTCCAACTGTACCTCTTGTCCATGATGACAACGAAAATCAACCAGGAAGTCAACGCTCAAAGTTTGTTTGTCGGACATAATGGCGGCGGTCTGATGCAAGGACCGCAGCGATAGAAATCCTGTTTTCTGATTGGTGGAGCCCAATATATATGATTGACAGGTGGCGATAGGTTAATTGGAGGGCTGCAGAGTTTTTTGTTTATAAGTTATATATTGTAAACAAAAAAATGTTTATGTTGAAAATATGAATCATTGTAGACAATTACTCATACTCCGCGAGTTGTCAGGGTCACATATGCCAAACATTACTAATAGTGTCATGTGATCGAGAAATATCGACTGTTGTAGAACAGTATCAGTTTTAAGCTCATGCACGTCCATTCTCTCCCGACAGGCAGATCAAGTCATGTTGATTTAGCCTCTGTTCTATTACTTGGGAAACTTTATTTGGCTACTGAAACAAGGCAAAGGCATTGTGATATGAACCACCCTTTCCATGCGAGAAGCCTTGTCATTTGAGAAAGAAATTCAAATATGTTATGATGAAAGTTTTTTCCGCCAGGGGAAACTGCCGGAACCCACGGATTTCGGCGTAATATAACAGAGGCTAAATCAACATGATTTGATCTGCCTCTGTGGGGAGAGACAGTCTAAGTAAACCTAGCCTCACTATTATCCGTTACACTGCTATACTGAGTCTAGAAAGGTCTGGTTGAGGGTCGCGTCAGCCGACCTTTCTGCGACCTATGACCCTCAAACGTTATACGTGCGAAGGCACACTATTGTGGCTTGGTAAGATCAGTTCTGATTGGTCAACTTGGTCACGTGGGCTGACGCGACTCTCAACCAGACCTTTCTAGACTCAGTATAGCAGTGTAACGGATAATAGTGAGGCTAGGTTTACTTAGACTGTGGGAAGAGAATGCCCCTAACTATGATTCAGCAGTTGCAAAATATAAATCAAAAGTCAAAATGCTTGAGCTATGTGTCTTTCAACTATTGACCATAAAAGACCAGGGCAGTTTAAGTCATAACCTTATCGTTGAGAGTAAATATAATCTAACCAAGTGATTAAAAGGTCAATATGATGTTGTCCGACTAAAGCACTTGTTGTTGACATTACTAACATTTGTGTAAATTTACTGATTAAATACATCACGAGTAGCTAGGTTACTTCAGATTCGGTTGATTCAAACTGTCACATATTTCCTGACACTTGCAAACAAATTGACTCACAGAACAGAAGATGACAGGATTATAATGGATTATCACTGCTGTACAGTTCCGCCTTTCATACAATTGTTAACACAGTCTAAGTAAACCTAGCCTCACTATTATCCGTTACACTGCTATACTGAGTCTAGAAAGGTCTGGTTGAGGGTCGCTTCAGCCGACCTTTCTGCGACCTATGACCCTCCAACGTTATACGTGCGAAGGCACACTATTGTGGCTTGGTAAGATCAGTTCTGATTGGTCAACTTGGTCACGTTGGCTGACGCGACTCTCAACCAGACCTTTCTAGACTCAGTATAGCAGTGTAACGGATAATAGTGAGGCTAGGTTTACTTAGACTGATTGTTAACATTACATTTCAGTAACAAATACTAGTGGTTCAATATGGTCATATGAATATAGGACCGAAAACGTGACCCCTATAGAAATCGTACAAGTGTAATAAACAGAGTCAAGCATTGTTTGACCTGAGTTGTTACCATGAACTTTGAAAAAATCTCTGTAGTTACTGCAATATCAAGCATTACGACTAGCATATCCTGCAACGTTGGACAGTTATTGCTTTATATCGAAATATGGAAATAAGTCTGTTAGTATCTCGTGCCTTAGGAAGGAACTTTCCACGTAATCTCTGCCAAAGGATTATACCAAATTACAAGTTATTGAAACCACTAAAGATCAATTCAGTATATTGATTATGTTAACAATTGCAACTTAGCAAAGATCGATTTTGATTTCATTTATTACAGGATTCAGGCCTTGGCAGACTTAGTCATATGTTTTGGTTATTACCATCTGAATTGCTAACCCGAAGTATTTTATAACATACCAGCATCAGATCAGGTAAATACAATACGTTCATTCATTTATGCATTTACATCATTATAGTATCACTACGAGACTGAATTAGTACCCGTTTCCAGAATTGTGATAGGACCTATCTATCAAATGCGCCTTTAATCAGTTAGCTTTCCTACAGAACTCAAGATTATGCGACTAGGATAGGACAACAGTCTCCTGCAGGGGGCTTGATTCAGATTTCAACCAGTTCCGAATAATTCTTAAAGAAAGTATAAAACAACTACAGCAATCTCGTTTTAGACGGTATTCAGAACAACAAAAAACAACGATTAAGATAATTTCTTTTTATGCAATGTAATGAAAATGTTTTACATTCATGACATTTTCATTGATAAACTCACAAGGGAACACACTGTTCATTAATTTTTCGATGAGAGTAAATATCACCTAACTAGGTGATTTAACGGTCAATATAAGGCTGTCGGAATAAAGCACTTGTTGTGGACATCCTTAACACGCGTGTAAACTTCCTGATCAAACACATCACGAGTAGCTTGGTTACTTCATAAACAGTTGATTCAAACTGTCACACTTTTCCTGACACAGCAAACAAATTGACTAAGAGAGGAGGTGATTGCAAAAGTGCATATTTATTATCACTTACGAGTTGTGTTTCTCTTTTTGTAGGGTAAATTTGGCTTTCGTAACGCACATTTGATAGTATTCTTTCATTGAAAGTTTTAGTCAACTGTTATCTGGCTATTTACATAACACCTTTTTCCTGTCTCATCATGCAAATTACATTTGCAGCATGCATTATTGTTGTGGTTGGGTTGTTGTTTTGATTTGTTAATAAATATATCGCAAATGAAGTCAAACAATGTGTGATCTTATATGAATAACCTGTACAATGATTATTTAAAATTAACAATAATGTTTAACAATTACGCAAAGACAGAAATTTTTAAAAAACTAGTTAACTTGTATATCTGTACTTTCCAAGATGACATTTACAATGAAATATCAACGCTTAATTGCTAACAACACAAAAAAGTGTTTTTAGCCAAAAAGAATTTAGGAACGATTTGTCTGTTTTAAATGTTATCAGTAAATATTACAAATGAAAGGCATATTTTGTGACGCTGGTTGAATTCAATGTTTCAATAAAGGTTATAACACCATGAAATTTGACTTTTTGTGACGAAGAAAAGTAGATATTTTTCTAACGTCATGGAGTACAGATGTGCTTATCTCTATCAACCATTGAAACATACAATATCTTGTAAGTCTTCTTTCTGAAAGGAATGTTACACAGTGAACAACTTATTGCACCTCATAAGATTAAGTTTTTTCATACAGCTTCTGATGAAAAAGATAGCGATTGAGGTATCTTGAGGCAGTGGCATTCAACCAGAATACAATGGGTAATCATTTATTGGGTTTGTTTTCATATAACTTTTGATGAATAGTTTTCCCTTAACTTGCCCATGTTCATGGCATGGATGTTATTTTTCATTAGGTCGTGACTTTTTTTATTTGTATTCTAGAAACTGTGGTGATAAACCATAAAGACAATTTTATGGTTGAACAATTAATCTATCTACTTATCTAATGCATTTCAAAACAACCCTTTTACAGAATCAACAAGTTGTTTACATTCAAGAATTTAGTTTTTGATGTTTCATTTACGTGTATAATCTTTTGTTTTATTTGAATGTTCTTTCTATGGATATTTATATCACATTTTTGTACAAATTTCCTTACAAGGTTATAAAGAAAGGACATTTTGACCCATCAATAGTAGCATTACTCTTGCAAAGACATCTGTTAACAATAAGAAGGATACAGTAAACGTTTATCATATAAAAATAAAGCTGCTAAGAGGTTGTTTGGTCTGAACATGTCATTGACCACATACCACATTGTCATGACGTTGAACGCAATAATCGACTATAAATCCTTATGAAGGAGCTATAAAGTATCCAGTACGGATGTGGTGGGATCATAACATAACCAGATATGGATATTAGGGTCCACTGGAAGAACAATTCAGGGATTTTGATAAACATAAAACAAGACTTAAGACAATAGAATGAGGGAGAAGTGGTTACTCCAGCCTCCCCATGTGTAAATGACAAGAATAATTCAGGGATTTTGATTAATATAAACGAGACTAAAGACAATATAAGGGTGAAGTGGTTACTCCACTTGCGAATCTGTCATCTGTGTCTTAGTGTGGTGCAGGGAACAACCCTCAGATTTTAACATAATTTATCAAGTAAATATTACCTCATCCTTTCCCTGAAGAGGCAGATCAATTCATGAAACCTTTATCAAGACCCTGTTCTAATTAGCCGAGTTTTGGCGTAATTTTTCAATCAGATATAACACTTACAAAATTTACTTTTTTTCCGGGACTCTGTTCACACAATGAATTAACTAGTCATATCATTCTTTTGGCCAAGCGATTCATCTATGTTTCAAGCATAAAACAAGATCTTTCTTTAGAGGGATTTGTAAATTGTATCAAGATTGCTTGCACAATTGAAAATTTATAGCCCTCCAAAAAACAGGTCAGTTACCTATTGTTCTTTATTGAAGCATTCATAAAAATACTTTAACCTCATTGCCCATGTACCAATCTTGTCCAACCCTACATGTACTACTTATATCTTATACTCCAGGCTCACTCTGTCATTACTAGGGAAAGCTTTATGATACGAAAGTTGTATGTTAATGTAATATGTATCAATTGAAATCGAATAATAAAAACAACAAGATGTGTTTGTGAAACACGAATTCCTCCGGATGCATCCTGCTCGCTGTGTCAAGGTCAAGGTCACAAGGTCAAATGTCATGGTGTCATCTGAAAGGTCTCATCACAAGGGATCCATATATCAAGTATCAAAGACCTAGCTCTGACCAATCAAAAGTTATGACCAAGGTTAAAGTTTTTGTGGACAGACGGACGACAAGGTCAAATATCATGGTGTCATCTGAAAGGTCTCATCACAAGGGAAACACATGTAAAGTATCAAAGACCTAGCACTGATAGTATAGAAACTATAGCCAAGGTTAAGTTTTCGGAAACTGCTCGCTGTGTCAAGGTCAAGGTCACAAGGCCAAATGTCATGGTGTCATCTGAAAGGTCTCATCACAAGAGATCCATATGTACAGTATCAAAGACCTAGCTCTGACCAATCAAAAGTTATGACCAAGGTTAAAGTTTTTGTGGACAGACGGACGGACGGACGGACAGGTGAAAAACAATATACCCCCGGAATCTCCGATTCGGGGGCATAAAAAAACATTAGCAGAGTGTTTTGTTGAATAGAATGGAAGATGCCCGATAGGATGCAATCAAAGTTGGTTGTGCAGTCAGTGTCGATGTTATAAAAGCATCAATTTTGGCTACTGAATCGTGGCAATGGCATTGTGATATGAATCACCTTTTCCATGCTAGAAGCATGTCATTTGCGTAAAAAAATTCAAATGGATTGTTTAATTCGAGGTCTTAATCTGGGGAAAGAATAATATTACCTATCATGGCTGAAGCACGACTAAGTAAAAGTTACTACTGGTTGTGCAGTCAGTGTCGATGTTTTAGAAGTATCATTTTGGCTACTGAATCGTGGCAATGGCATTATGATATGAATCACCTTTTCCATGCAAGTAGCATGTCACTTGCGGGAAAAAATCAAATGGATTGTTTAATTCGAACAGAGGTAGAATCAACATTTTATGTTTTGATCTTGGGAGAGAATAATATTACCGATCATGGCTGAAGCACGACTAAGGAAAACTTTGTAGTTACTACTTAACTTTCAAAATTGCCTATGGAGAAGGCATAAGATTGTTTAAGGATAATAAAAATAATCATTGTTTGACAACGGCAAATTCAAATTAAAAATGCAAAAGAAGATTTCCCTATTTTGGGATATTCACATTTACATTTTTATGACAAATAACCATTTTAGTTGTTTTGGAAAAGTCAATATTTTTAGTTTCCTGTGAGTAATTTTCTGCTGTGAAGTTAACTGGTCATTCTTTTTAACTTAATTTACTTTCAAGCCATTTAACATTGTTTATAGACTCAACATTGTTCTAATACTATACTAATTAATCGAATAACATGTTTCTTTGTATTTTGACTTAAATAAGAACCTAAGTTTCGGATTTTGATATATTTTTTTAATCTGATGTTAAAAAACGTCATAACATCGATCAATTCTGGTTCAAATGTCTGTCTATCGTATCTTCAAGATCGTGACTAAGTAGAAGATCAAACTTGTTTCGATCCCATTTGGATTTAGTTATCGATACACAGGTTATTTGATCCCATCCATACGAAAGCGTTTTTTATTGATAGATTTCAACCTTAGAACCAGCGTTAAAAAACATCACAAACACATATTGTATCCTCTGCTAATTGCTTTAGCAATTACTCTATATTACCTATTGTTATTCATGTGATGTTTTTGTAATTATGTCAAGTGTATAAGCTACACATTTAGAAGAGAGATAGCAACAACCTGAGTTATTGCTGTAATAACTGAACTAGTACTTCTCAGATCCAAAGTCCTTTATTACACTGAACATCACGTCTTTTCTCTTGTTTTACTCAAACCTCTGCAGTTTAAAGATGTCAATTTTATATGAGTGATTGGTTCTCGTGACAATGAATACATAGCCAAAAAGTGAAAGAATATGTTAGGGTAGGTAATAAATTTGAGTGTAGATTACCAATTATTGAAAACATTGTCATGTCAAATAGAACATTGGAGTACAATAATCAATGAAATGTATAACAACTGAAAATCACTTGGTTGTTCAGTGATGAATAATTATAGGATAGAGTATCTACGGGTGATAACTACACGTATGAAATTTCAACAATAGGTTGTTTGTTAGGCATTAACAAATTGTTGATTGGTTACGTTAATATGTTGTTTTTTTAAACTCTTAATCAACAGTTTATCACCATTCTTTCCCCACAGAGGCAGCTCAAGTCATGTTGATTTAGCCTCTGTTCTACTACACCGAAATCCGTGGGTTCCGGCAGTTTCCCCTGGCGGAAAAAACTTTCATCTCAATAAATTTGAATTTCTTTATCACATGACAAGGCTTCTCGCATGGAAAGGGTGGTTCATATCACAAAGCCTTTGCCTTGTTTCAGTAGCCAAAATGATTGCACAACTAATTATACCCCCGCTACGACGTAGTCGGGGGTATATAGCGCTCCGCGTGTCCGTCCGTCCGTCCGTCCGAAATCGTTTCCGGAGCATTTCTAAAAAACTATACCACTTAGAAACTTCAAATTTGGTATGGAAGTAGCCTATATGGTGCTGTGGTGCCTTTTAGGGGTTTCAGCTCAATGGTCTAAATATCTTTTGAAATTTTGACCAAAAACGGTCCGATTTTTGGACTTTGTCTCGTTCCCGGAGCATAACTGAAAAACTATACCACTTAGAAACTTCAAATTTGGTATGGAAGTAGCCTATATGGTGCTGTGGTGCCTTTTAGGGGTTTCAGCCCAATGGTTCAAATATTTTTTGAAATTTTGACCAAAAACGGTCCGATTTTTGGACTTTGTCTCGTTTCCGGAGCATAACTGAAAAACTATACCACTTAGAAACTTCAAATTTGGTATGGAAGTAGCCTATATGGTGCTGTGGTGCCTTTTAGGGGTTTCAGCCCAATGGTTCAAATTTTTTTTGAAATTTTGACCAAAAACGGTCCGATTTTTTGACTTTGTCTCGTTTCCGGAGCATAACTGAAAAACTATACCACTTAGAAACTTCAAATTTGGTATGGAAGTAGCCTATATGGTGCTGTGGTGCCTTTTAGGGGTTTCAGCTCAATGGTTCAAATATTTGTTGAAATTTTGACCAAAAACGGTCCGATTTTTGGACTTTGTCTCGTTTCCGGAGCATAACTGAAAAACTATACCACTTAGAAACTTCAAATTTGGTATGGAAGTAGCCTATATGGTGCTGTTGTGCCTTTTAGCCTGTTTCAGCTCAATTTTCTGAATAATGTTTTTAATTTTTACCAAAAACGGTCCAATTTTTGGACTTGTGTTGTTTCTGGAGCATATATAAATACCAAATGACTTGCACACTTCAAATTTGGTATGGAAGTATACAGTCGAACCTCGTATACCCAGACTCCGTATATCCGTAAATCTCACCTTACGGACAAAGATTTTTCAAACAATGTGTCTATATTTCTTAAGAAAAATGACCAAGTTAACCGGACGATTTGCTATCCGGACGATTTTCACCTGTAACTAAAACAAGGTTCGACTGTATAGTGCTGTTGTGCCTTTTGGGGGTAATTCCAGGGTTCCCAGAATTTTATTCAAAAACTACATAGCCGGGGATGTTTTGAAGTGAAATAGTTTTTAGGGTTGCAAGATCATTGTGTTCAAAGTCATAATCATTCAACGAGTAATTTTCATAAATTTTCAAATTAATGTTACGTGAAGGCGGTCAAACTAGAGGCGGGGGTATGTGAGCCGCGCTCACTTTTGCCTTGTTTTGATTGCCTCCAATCAGGCATCTCCCATTCAATCCCACAAACTCGTCGTAATAGAACAGAGGCTAAATCAACATGACTTGATCTGCCTCTGTGGGGAGTGAATGCTTCGGGCATAACAGTCTTCATGTCTTCTTCAATTTCCTCTCCCTGTCTAAATTTTCAACACAAGTAATCTTTGACCTTACTGGCATACTTTTCCCCCGCTGCATGGTTCTTACATTCTCTCCCCAAAGAGGCAGATCAAGTCATGAAATGTTGATACAGCCTCTGTTCTACTACGCCGACTTTGTGGGATAGAATAGATGTTTAATTGGAGTATCCACTGTGTATAACCGTACACCGGAACTAGCGAGGTGTACGGCGGAGAAATGTTGCTAGCGAGGAGCCGAAATCGAAAGTTAGGTTATGTTTTACTTCATAACTTTCAAATAATCAACATCATGTGGCAATTTTAACACACATACTTAGGCAAATGTATGTGCTTGTCATTCTGTTTTCAAGGGACAGTAACAATGACAGTTGCGAGTAATGCTGTTGTCAGTAACATATTTGCTATCTCTGACTTTGAACAGGATATGACATTAAATAGTCATGTCTCGGAAAGCTAATGATATTAACATAGAAAAAGTTGATAAAAACGGCGATGATTGCTTTTTAAGTGCTCCCGTTTGCGATCACGCTCTTTGCTAGCAACATCTCTCCGCCGTACACCTCGCTAGTTCCGGTGTACGGTTATACACAGTGATATCAAGGCGAACAGAAATCTTGCAGAACTATGCAACCAGATCAGACTGTTTCTTCCTGCTGTATCAAGTTCTTCCTTTGAAATAATTTGCCAAGGTCCAATATCAAAGATTCTCTCATTGATTCTATTAAATAATTTTTCCAAAAAGTATAAAATGCTTGCATAACAATACTCTAGGTCCACATTAAAATATTAGAGCCAACATCAAGAAATACACCAAATTCATTCAACATTATTTTGGCTGAGAGGGGAGGAGAGCTTGTTTACCCTCATGTGCAGGAAAAACATTTAGGTGGCCAATGACATCCTTGGTACAGTCACTTAGTGTTTTTGTGTTCTTTCTGTTGGGTATATCGGGTAAAGGGAACATTACCCACTTGCATAAACAAATCCAGCAACATACAAATCAAACTCCCTTCCATTTCGCGGGCTGGCTTCCATAGCAACGCCCGGCCATTTAGCGGAAGGATGCCTCATTTACAAAGAACGTTAACCCAAACTGACGTAAATAGGGTGAAATAATAAGCGAACAAAACATCAATTTTCAAACTTTCATAACTATTTTAATTGCAAAGGTGTGATCGTGGCGGTATGACTGTTTTTGTAGAAACTTCAGTTCTCTGAGGAATGTTTGTTGGATCCTCGAACTCGTTCAAAATAAGAGCGGATAAAACGAAACATAGGCGTGTGATGGTTACAAAACTTCCTTAAATTATTTTTATGCCCCCGAATCGGAGATTCCGGGGGTATATTGTTTTTCACCTGTCCGTCCGTCCGTCCGTCCGTCTTTCCGTTTGTCCACAAAAACTTTAACCTTGGTCATAACTTTTGATTGGTCAGAGCTAGGTCTTTGATACTTGACATATGGATCCCTTGTGATGAAACCTTTCAGATGACACCATGACATTTGACCTTGACCTTGACCTTGACACAGCGAGCCTTTTCAGAAAACTTTAACCTTGGCTATAGTTTCTATACTGTCAGTGCTAGGTCTTTGATACTTGACATGTGTATCCCTTGTGATGAGACCTTTCAGATGACACCATGATATTTGACCTTTTCCGTCCGTCCGTCCGTTTGTCCACAAAAACTTTAACCTTGGTCATAACTTTTGATTGTTCAGAGCTAGCTCTTTGATACTTGACATATGGATCCCTTGTGATGAGACCTTTCAGATGACACCATGACATTTGACCTTGTGCCCTTGACCTTGACACAGCGGGCCTTTTCCGAAAACTTAAACCTTGGCAATAGTTTCTATACTGTCAGTGCTAGGTCTTTGATACTTGACATGTGTATCCCTTGTGATGTGACCTTTCAGATGACACCATGATATTTGACCTTTTCCGTACGTCCGTCCGTCTGTCCGTTTGTCCACAAAAACTTTAACCTTGGTCATAACTTTTGATTGGTCAGAGCTAGGTCTTTGATACTTGACAGACATATGGATCCCTTGTGATGAGACCTTTCAGATGACACCATGACATTTGACCTTGTGACCTTGACCTTGACACGGCGAGCAGGATGCATCCGGGGGCATTCGTGTTTCACAAACACATCTTGTTTCTGTTATTTTTGGTAATGAAAAAAAAAACCCTCTATGCTCTGTTAGACTTAACTGATATTGTAACGTCAAGTAGGATAGGGTATCATAACCAACCCTATTTCTCGTAAGTAACTAGAGTCAGTGCTCCTAAGTACGTACAGTTTTGGTCTAGCTGTGCGTGCGCTGCTTACTTCCGTTACCAGTTGTGGAATGTTATATACCAGAATGAAGCTCATCCAATGACGAGCACGAATTTATAAACCGGTTTGTTATGTTTTGCATGACTAAGACCTAGCGTATTTCGGCCAAGTATATGATATAACATAATTATGATACTATTTTGTTTTACCATACAGTTGAATAAAAAGTAAGGCCTTCTGACTGTTCTGTACCGACAGCGAAATTTTAAAACCGCTTTATTTTTCTGACACAGAATTTTATCATAAAACGCTTTGATCATAGTTAGAATCTATGAAAAGAAATCTTCTTGGTTTAGAATAAAATCAATTGGAATGTTGTCGTCCGACTGTTATTTTACCCATTTATTTGTTGGTTACACATGTTCTTATAGGCTTATATTACACACAAAGATTATTCATAATTTGATATCAATTTCATTTAGCTTATTTCATGATAGGGTGTTATTTTTGTGTATAACTATTGTGTTGTTTATCAATAAAATTTATAAATAATGCATGAAATGCGCACCAATTTTTTTCATACTGAAATAACAAACGTCAAGTGTCAATGTATGCATGCCAATGTGCTTACGAGTCTACTTCACAGTCGTAGTTCGTCGAATCACGTGGGGTACATTTCAATTAAAGAAATGAAAACATTGTTGCATTTCGTCGTTGACCAATCAGGCACAGTGAGGGCGTGTCATGAAGACCGTTTTGCCTTGGTCTTAACCATTGAAGAGCGCATTTTGTAAGAAAATCCGGCCGTCTGATTGGCTGCAATCTCATTAAAATCATATCTTTGATTCGTTCCGTAGTTTAAGTTCTTTTGTTGTCACTCATATAAGATCTGACGGAAACCCGTAGAGAGACGTGTCCACTTAAAAAAAATTGAAAGCATGAGTGACAACCCATGCAAGTAAGAGCTTAACCTATGGAACGAATCAAAGATATGATTTTAATTAGATTGGATTGGCTGTGAAATGAGGTTGTGGTCTAACGTATACTTACTAGGCATCAAAATACCCATTGTGCTGATACATCTTCAAAGAATCTCCCCAGCAGGCACACGACGTGGAATCGACGTTGGATTTTAGTTGATATGTGGTCGCGACGTCGTTCAACTTATAAAAGACGTTGTTTCCACGTCAGTAATTTCGACGTCGATAAAGACAACGTTGCTTCGACGTTGTTCATTTCGACGTTGATGTAACAACGTTGTTACAACGTCGGTCATTTCAACGTCGAAAACAACGACGTGGCCCCGACGTCGGTAATTTCGACGTTGACTGAACAACGTTGTTTCAACGTTGGATATTTCGGTTAAGGTGGCGTTGTTTCCACGTCGAGAAAATAAAGATACACAACGTCGTTTCAACGTAGCTTTTTCCGAGGTTTATGTTGATAAATGACTTTACGTTGTTCCGATTTTACAACCTACGAATTATATCAGATGAAAATAGGTTTGTCTCTTGTGAAACTAAATATTTTCGTTTGTTAGTTGATCATTCATTAAAAACGCAAATAATTCTAAAATTGTGTGATATTCGCTTTTAAACTTGTAGAGAGCGCCCCGTTATGGAAGGACTAACTAAATTACTGTTAGCAACAACTAACAGATTTCGCGACAATAAGGCATTTTTCCCTAGGATATTGTATAGAAAAATCTTTATGTAGACTCTAGAGTTGTTTTCCTTAAGTTTAGCCTTTCCATTCCTTTTAAAATTAAGCTTTTTCGAATTAACAATGCAATGTATAGATATGAAATCAGTAAAAAAAGTACGCAAAATATACATAAAATTATGTAAAACAGTCATAAATCTACATCAATGAATAAATTGATAAATATATCGTTTTAAAAGCAATGTTTCATGAATAGGCTAGCACTTGAAAATCCAGGAACAAATTCGTGAGCACTTTATTCATAAACAATATTTGCCGATAATTTGTTTCCCTAAACGGCGTATGCATATGAAAAAAGTACTTTTTCTTATATTTCCGAAGTTACTTTGAACGCCAACAAGCATACCACATTTTCGCGCCAGCACAAATGCTGATGACGTCACTGTTTCAACTATTACGTCACATTCTTAGTACTTTCGTCGCCATGTTTGTCGGTCGATGTAAGGGGAAATCAACGTTCGGTTAGATCTTATATGATATCGGATCACGATTCGGGTGGACTGACATCGCTCTACTATTCTCAAATGGTAAGTATTTCCCATCTTCTATTAACAAACTTTCCATCATTGAGTTTCAGTTGTCATTCCAATATTTATAAACTTGAAGTTATCACACTAGTCACGTCAAAATTGAACGCATCTCGTTGACTTATGTAGGCCTTGTGCCAAGGCAACTGTAGATCTAGTACGATTATATATTTTTAAAGCACTGATATCAAACTAGTATTTGAAAAATAGCATTTGTTTAGTTAAGTGAGTCACAAGGATAACAGAAAGTCATAGGTTTCAAAACTTCTGCTGTCATTCGACTTGTGTCCGCAACCATGTTGAACTCCATACAGTGTTGTGGCATAGCATAGAGTGCTTGTTATCGTAACCGGTGATGCACGGAGCTCGTAAAGATTTCGATCAGCTGTTTACGAGTTCATTTGGTTCAAAGCGTTCACTGTACAGTTCCGTTGTTGTTTTTGATTAATAATTGTCTCACTCTGAGCATCAGCTTAAATGAAACAGCAGTTGAATTGTTATCATTTAGTGGCAATGACGGCATCATAATCAGCGTTGTCCCATATTATTTTTGTAGGAATTAAAAGATCACGAAAAGGGTTGTGTTCAAACCTGGTAGATTAGCAATTAAACTTTATAATATTGATCAATTATTTAAATGACTAAGTCACTTGAACTATGATCACGTCATAGAAAGATATGGCTACTTAAGTTAGTTTTGTTGTAATAGTGTTGTTCCGCATTGCGTCATATGAATGACATCAAATATCAACATGGCATATCATTTGCACATGTATGCATGTAGCCTTGTACATGTAGGCCTATAGATGTAATTAATATTCAATGATAATAACTGAATATCATTTGCCAAAAGTAGAAATTATACGTCCGTATTTAAGAACTAGAAGGGGTCCAGTGACTCCAGTTATATTAAATTAATTTTATTTTCATTGTTAACTTTATTTTTTATTATCAAACTAATCCTATAATAATGTTCAAGTATGACGGAATGATGGCATACCACATATTTCTTTCTGAACTGTTGGTGGATGAAATTCGTTTTCAATTATTTATTTCCGTGCAAAACACAATATTTATTACCAGTGACAATCAAATATTTTAATGCATGACAGTTTAGCATAACTATAGTATATAATAGGACTAAGATTGATATCAACTCACTTAGTCTAAGCTTGAACCTACATGTACGATTCATTGTATAATCATAATGTGTATATACAAATTAATTTTAAGGGAAATTCATAACTGACACTTTTCAGTTCCATAACAGTTATGTTTGAAGGAATCCCATGACTCAATCCATGCATCAAGAAGTGTTTGAAAGAAATGTGTTAGGAAGAGTCCGAAGATATTGTTTATATTTAAATATAATACAATAATATAACTTTTCTCAGAGTCTGCTGATTGAGAGGGAGGAGAGAGCTGGAGACTGGCGAAGCAGAGAAGATACATGCACGTGCTTCTGGGAGTTGATCTGTCAAACTACCCTCAGGTATGTAATTTTGTATAATGCATACTGTTGTAAATGTCATTCAACATTCATTATGTATTAATTTTACCAGTTTCAAATGTTGAATAAGTTAACAATTAAACAATAAATCAGTTGCAATGACCAACGCTGTGAAGAAACATGTACAAGAAGACAGAATAAGATATGTATAAAAGATTAATAAACAATTATGTAAACATTATCTCGACTTGTTAATTTGTTGGTTGATTTGATAAAGCTTTTCCCGACGATATACCATTACCATATTTTATATGGTACGATTCCGGTCTCTATGATTCTTTGCAGTGTTATATACATTGAAAAACGTCTCTCATCACACCTTTTCAGCACCATTAGGAATTGGATCAACTTTTAACCAACGTTGAAGCAACATCGTATCAACGGTGTATCAACGTTTAAGCCATGTTGTATCGACGTTGATCTCGCGTTGTAATTACGTCAATAAAACGTTGTTTCGACGTTAATACAATATCGTATATACGTCGAGACAACGTTATACCAACGTTGTTGTGACGTCGTATTTATTAACGTCGTTTCTACATTGTAACAACGTTAGATTTCGACGTCGCGGCAAATTTCAAATCCAATCAAAATTCGACGTCAATTCAACGTTGGTAAACGACGTTTTTTCAACGTTGGTTCAACGTTAAAATGCCTGCTTGGTCGTTTCATGAATAAGTGTAAAATATGTGATAGTGAGATTATTTAGAGCATTTTCACGTAATATTAGTCACAAGACACCAGCAAACGTAACATTTGTCTATTTATCTGCAATATAGTTTCCGAACTTGTGACTAATTGACACACGCAAGTCGGGGACGGTAAATTGTAGGATTTTACTCCAAACACGACCTTACAGCTTTATGAAGTCTATACTGAACAAATTACTATTAACATAATAACCTTTCAAGGATAGTCAGATAAATATGCATATCTAGATTTCAGCAGGTCAATATCTAAAATGATATAGTCGTTGGATATGTGCGTGCTTATGACTGAATTATATTATTATATAATTGTATTATCTACATGTCATTCCACGGAACAATGGCATCTAAAACATGACAACGTTCACTCAGTAATAATTTTAATACGGAACCGGTACTTGTTTATCATCAGAAATCACACAAGTACACAATTGATTTAAACGTTGATTCAGTATAACAGTTCACGTTGATTCAGTATAACAGTTCACGTTGATTCAGTATAACAGTTAACTGAAAACGGTTCAGTCATGTAAATTATGATTTCAAAAGTTTCACACAGAAATCACAAAACAATGAAATTGATTTAAAGGTGTAACTAACAATGCAACAGCAACAGTATGGAGCACCTATCAGGTTATTTCTTTTGGTTCTTAAGTTTGAGTTTAAGTTCTCTCTGTTCTTTTCTAGCCTTCTTGTCTGCTTCATCTTTTAACTTTTTCTCAACTTTCTCTCGTTTCATGAGGATGATGTGCTCACTAGTAAGTATTCTGTGAGAGGTTAGCTTCCTGGGGTTTGCTTTGCCCTCTGACTTTTTAGTTTCAGGCAAAGTAAACTCCAAGTTGACTGCTTCAAGTTCCGTGGGGGGTAAACCTTCATCACTTGTAATCTGGACAACCATGTTGCCGGATTCATCAAATGATGAAGGGACGTCCCCAGTCAGTACGGAGAAGATAAAATCTTCCTGAGACAAAACCTGTGCTCCCTCTGGAAGGTTTGGCTGGGCGGTAGATGTGGAAGGTGTCGGTTCATCAACGGGTGCAACCTGTTCAGCCACAGAGACGACATCATCGGCAACTGCTTCCCCTGCATCATCCCCGGCCACTGCATCATCCTCGTCAATTGCATCATCCTCGGCTACTGCATCATCCTCGGCCACTGCATCATCCTCGGCCACTGCATCATCCTCGGCAACTGCATCATCCTCGGCAACTGCGTCCCGGGTCACTGAAGGTCTTGAATGCGCACCGTCAAAGGGCTGGGATGGCGCAAAGGCGGACTGGGGGATGGATGTGGGGTTGAACGGGAATATGCCACATTTTTTTAAGCCGCTTGTAATGTTTGTCAGGGTGAAAGCTTTGTCATACGCCACTCTAAATAGCCTTGGCCACTCCCACTTACAAACTGTGTTGTTTGGGTTGGTGCTCATGTATTCAGAGCAACAGAAGTTCCATTCTCTGCTGAATGAACTGAACACACTTTTGTCAAGTGGACAGAGCCACTGGGTTGTGTGGGGAGGGAACGCAAGAACAGTTATATTGTTCTCACGTGCCTTCTCCAGAAAACCCAGTGTCTCATGAGAGGAGTGGCTGTCCAGGATGATCAGCTGGGGTCTCTCTGAACCACAGTGCTTGAGGAAGTGGTCTTCAAACCATCTCTCCCCCAGCTGATCCTCCATCCAAGCTCTCTCCTGGTACGTGTAAACGGTGCCGGGAACACCAAGTTTAGTGTTGTATGCACCTAAACATCTTTGGGTCTTGCCCCTTACAATTGCCATTGGTGGAATGGTGTTCCCGGCAGCGTTCACACAAGCTAAAACACTAACACGATCTCTGTCGTTGCCTACCCTGCCTGGTACATTTTTAATACCAGTCTGCGCAAAAACTTTCGCCGGCCGGTGGGTGAGTGGAACACCCGTCTCGTCAATGTTCCAAATGAGTTTGGGTTTGCTGTGGAGGCCAAGTGAAGTGAGAACTTCATCTAAAGTTTGAAAGTACTTCTCAACGACTACTGGATTTAACATCCTCGCCCTGACTGTCGACAACGCCACCAATGTTCGGAGTTTAACGTCTGGGTGACGTTTGAGAAAACCTGATATCCATTTTTTCCCAGGTATCCCCCCCTTAAATGGAGTCTTAATCCTTAGCTTTTTTGATATGCGGGCCACTTTTATTATCAATTGTCGGCGAGTCACACCAAATCCCTGCAGAGATGCTGCTTTTAATTTCTTTGCAATCTGGTCTTCTACGTCTGCGGAGATGGTTGGGGGGCGTCCAAGATTTAAGTCACCTTCGTATCTCCCCTTTACCCGATCAGAGATAGTCATTGAAGGGACACCATACTTTTTGGAAGCTTTGCGGTAGGACATTCCCATGTTTACCCCATTAATTGCCCTTTGAAGGGCCTCCTTCGAGTAGGTTCTTTTCCTCCCCATCTATAAAGTATAATAACAAACTCCAATAACAACAAAAACAATGTTTGAAGACAATGTTCATTTAATATATTAATAACAACCACAGTGTTCAAGCATTTTTACAACAGCCCTAAGATCCTGTTGAAGAGTGTAATCAGGGTAATGGTCTTCAATGTTACTGATAACGCGACGTGCAAGGTGCATCATGGACATTTCATCTGTTGTCTCTTTTTGATGTTTTTATACATCGCAGATCACACAGGCCACATACTTCCCATAACAAACATCGTCTACACTGCGTAAAAGCAGTTCCTTAATAACCTCAGATTCGTCCTCAAAATACAAATCGTCAATAATTTTGTTCCTTAAGGCAATCTTCGCTATTTCCACAGCAGTAATGTTTCCCCCAAAAACTTCTTGGTCTCTAACTTTGATCGGCAGTGCCATCTGCAATGTAGTATAATGCTTTTGTTGTCAAAACATCAATAATCTAAACTATAATGATTTATTCCGGGTTTTAACTTTGTTACAATCAAAATTCATTTTAATATACTATGGTAATAATGGTTGACACCCCTATACAGAAAACTGATTTGAGCTTTTTAAATGCAAGGATTCTTAATATTGATCAAACTTATTTTCGACATCCAATTGCACAAACACATCATGTAAACTATACACTATACAGTGCATGTGTTTTATATTTTATTATCGAATAAGGCTCCGTGAAATGTCTTGTGTATAAATTGGTTTCAGTACCAACAATTCTTCAGATACAATTATCCATTATTTAACAGAACCAATATGAGCACACTGATGAGCTGTATCAATGTACCAATATCAGGATCTCAAGATATCGGGAAATCACATTTCTTGAATTAATTAATGTTTTTCTTTTATTCACTTTTATCGATTATTTTTTGTATTAGTTGGACAATAGCAAATGTTCAATGACATTATTCACAAGAGTACATACTATACTAACATATATAACAAAAAAATAATCGAAAATGACACGTAAAAGTTGTATATATAACTTTTCTTTTCTATAATTATTAGAGGTGACAACCAATATTACCATGAACTATATGTTGATACCTATTACGTTGACTATTCCTTTTAATTTTTATTTTTATTTTTACATAAAATGTTATTTTGAATATTTGACAATACTGTATTTATAATGTCATTTAATGACTATTTTTTGTCAACCCCATTTCTCACTCAATACCATTACGTTATTCAAAAGGATCAAGGACTGATGTAAAAATAACCAGAGATAGCTAGTGTACGATATTAGGAGAATGTTGATTTCTATCTTGCAATCGGGTGCCCTAATACCGTACATGTACATTTAATTTTTGATAATTGTATGAAACTTCTTTAACATTTATGAAATTGTTTTAAAAAAAATGCTAGTCGTTTTAGATACATTTCCAGTATCCATGTTCACTTTGTGTACGTACCGTAATCATTCAACAACTGTCAAAGTTATCAAGGCGTGGCTTGCTGTAATTCTCCGGTGAAATCGAAAAGACCGCGCCTGCGCAGCCAACACTGAAGTTAGCCAATTAAGATCCGTAAATTGATCATGTGATAGCTGTCAGAATGAGTGCTATAAATAACGACCGGAAACCACTGAAAAGCATCGGCGATCGAGAAAATTCATTGACGCAACGGATTAATCAGTATGTTTATTTATATGTAGTGTACGGAACTTAGGGGACCGTACGGTTTTCGGAGCGCTGACTCTAATGTATTGTTATGGTGTATGCAAACAACTAAGTGTGTAACTTCAATGGTGTAATTTATCATGACGTCACATGGACAATTCGAAATGACAGCTTGTAAAGTTATGACGTAATAACCGCACGTTTTAAGAATAAACTCCACCACTGGACTCATTACCTTATCGTGGTGTGGAGGTTTGTGTGCTTCGACGACCCCGAGAGCTATGCCAGTTGGAGCTTACATGCTCCTGGTAGGGTCACCCAAGCTGGACAGGTCGACGGGTAGAAGCCAGACCAAATTTGAGTCCTTCTAAAACCTGCTTCCTATCTCTTACTATGCCTTTCTTTCCGTCTTTTCCCTCAACCTGTCGATCCCTTTCTTCCTGATCTGTCTACTCTCTTTTGGATGGCAACATCCACGTGTTTAATAACTGAAATATTGTTCAAAACACGTTAAACACCATCTCACTCACTAAGAATAAACTAATGATACCCTATTGCACTTCAACTCTTAAAATTTCCAGAGGAGGAGGACGACACCGAGGCCATGTCGTCCTCTGAAGAGGAGGAGGAGTAGACAAACTCCTTGGATTTGACTTGCTCAGGTCGGCGTACACTTCCCTTCGATGTCAGTTTGGGGACGCCACATGGTCAGCTTTAAAGGGACATAAGTTGCAGGAGAGCTCCTGGGTGGCGTCCTTCTCATGAGCTAGTGTCACATGGATGATCAAGCCGTTGATTGTAACATATATATACTTGGGTGCACTTGGTGCATTTAAAGGTCTTCCCAAGTGGCATTCTCTTCCCACAGAGGCAGATCAAGTCGTGTTGAATTAGCCTCTGTTCTATTACGCCGATATCCGTGGGTTCCGGCAGTTTCCCCTGGCGGAAAACAACTTTCATCTCAATACTTTTGAATTTCTTTATCAAGTGACAATGCTTCTCGCATGGAAAGGGTGCTTCATATCACAATGCCTTTGCCTTGTTTCAGTAGCCAAAATGATGATTTAAGAACAGCGTCGCCGATTGCACAACTAATTTTGATTGCCTCCAATCAGGCATCTCCCATTCTATCCCACAAACTCGTCGTAATATTACAGAGGCTAATCAACATGACTTGATCTGCCTCTGTGGAGAGAGAATGCCCAAGTGGATACATCTGTAACAATAGATAAGCATGTTTGTAAATATTTATAAATTTATACTTCAAAATTCCCCTCCCTCATTAGCGCAGTTGATACTTATTTATAATATAAAGTCTCGTAGGTAACCTGGACGTCTACGGATGCGTCTTGACCCGCAGCCACTAACCACTTCAACAGGTAGGATGTCCTACAGTGCAGGTAACGCTTCTTCGGTAGACTCTTCACAACTTTCTTCGGCAAGCTCTGTGTTAAGCTAATTATGGCTGTTGACTCGTACGTTTCACCTCGCGAAGTAGCTGGTTTCATACGGTCAACATGTATTACTTGAGGTTTCCCTCCTAAGCCACAGTTTACTCGATAATTGACTTCACTGAGTTCATCTATTATTTTAAAAGGTCCTTTCCAAAAACACTGAAGTTTTGGACAAACACCTACTTTCCTTTTTTTATATACCTAAACATGGTTTCCAACTTTATACACAGAATTTTTAGAATTTTTGTCATAGTACTTTTTCTGTCTTAATTGATTTTGTTTCAGGTGTTTCCTGGCCAGGACAAATACATCTTCCAGACGGTCTTTTACATCATTTACCCATTGATGGGTTGAAGTGACATTATCTTGGATTGGGAGGCCTACACACATATCAACTGGCAGACTTATTTCTCTCCGTAGCATCAATAAGTTAGAGGTGAAGTTTGTGCTTTCATGTACCGTTGAACAGTAAGCCATAGTCAGATAAGCTAAGTAAAAGTCCCAGTCCCTCTGATTTTCCCTTACAAATGCACTTAACATAGCCTCAAGTCTTCGGTTAAATCTCTCAACCATTCCGTCAGATCTTGGTTGGAATGGTGTTGTCCTAGTTTTATGAATGTTAAGTAGTTGGCACATGCCCTGACATAATTTTGACTCAAATTGTCTCCCTGGTCAGTATGAATCTGTCTGGGTACATTTATACCAAACGTAGTGATAAAATTTTCAACAAGAGTCTCTGCGACAGTTATTGCTTCTTGGTTCAGCATTGAATATGCCTCTACCCATTTTGTGAAATAATCTGAAACCACTAAGATATAGATGTTCCCATTTTCAGTTTCTTGCAACGGTCCTACAATATCAACATCTACCCGAACTCCCGCCCCGGACAACTGCATTGGACCTTGACGTTTTCTTGGAGGTGGTTTACGTTTACAACAAGCATCGCTAGACTGAATCCATAACTCGACATCTTTACTCCAGTAGTACTTTTGTCTTATCTTTTCTACTGTCTTCTTTATTCCTAGATGCCCTTCTGTCAAACTATCATGAGATTGCTAAAGAATTAACTTCTGTTTAGTTTTGGGAATAAGTACTTGAAGTACAAACTTACTGTACACCATTAAGGCGTTTGATATATGCATTGGAAAGGACGCGCAGGTATTATGGACGTTGCAGTTTTATTGGCCTACGCAAATCGGGGGCAAATTCAGTACAGATTAAGTATGTACTTAATCTGTACTGATAAGATAAGATACCAAACAGTTACACGCACAACAACTATCATAAATGTTATTATTTTGCTAATATCTACTTTTCCAGACTTAATTTCTCTTTCAATTTGGCAAAGAGTTAAATGCACATCGTCTATCATAAATGTAATTGATTGACATTATCTACTTATTTTTCTTCCTTCGAATGACAACTATGGCAGATGAGAGAAGTGATATGTCACTAAATGTCTAGACCAATAGTTCCTCGTACCTGCATAACCAAATCTGATAGTGTTCTGGTGAGATTGGAGCAAAGTATTTCAGGTTTTTCGCATACTTAATGAGCAACAATCTGATATCAAACTTCCTAAAATCACAAAAATACAAAAGTCCTAAACACTTAACTTTAATTTCATGCATTGGACAAAAATGCTGTTTTGGTTTAAATTGTAGATTTATATAAGTTGAATTTGGATTTATGAGAAATATATTAAGTGTATATTAAAGAATAACATTGAACATTTACTAACGTTTATCAGCGACAATTGACTTTAAGGTTTGTCATTTTCTTGTCAATCTTAAAATCATACTGTCCCCTTTAACATTGACCCTATGGGAAAAAATTTTTATTGCAGAAAATGAAAGAACATACTTTGTATAATCGATTTAGACTAATCGTACACACTGATTGTTCACAAAAAGAGCGATTAGAGCGGATTTAAAAATCCCGCTGGTGGCCAGCGGAAATTGGCTGTAGACATTATCGAGGTCAAAGAGCATTGCGCATGCCCAGATTGAAGGAAAATCTCAAATAACTGGTTAGCGCGTTCGCTTGCGCTAAAAATACCTTTGCAATATGGCTGCCATCGGTCGAGTTAGTCAGCGGGCTCAATTTGAGCGATGAAAAATAGTGAGGGAGACCATTGATGTTAATACTGAGTACTCAACGAGATTCCAGCAGAGCGACTTCTAACTGCATGGTAAGATATCACCTTTTCTATGAACTCAAGATATATTGCGGGGATCCCGTCGACAACACGAAGTGACGATATCAGTTTGCCCTTGATCGGCCTAAACCGAAACTTGGCACGAATGCTCTAGATCTTTTCTCGGATAGCAAGCTGTATAGTCACCTTTTCGACTACCAAATTTTTTATAAAAATCAGTCTTTTCTTAATAATATAATTCCACGAATCGAGCATGATATGATTTTTTAAAAGTCAGGAACGATCGTTTCCATGATGTGTATTAGCTAGTAGCTACCTATTAACGTTTATTTCAGGCCTGAACCGTCTCACGAGGAAATGTCTTGCTTGACTGAGTGATCCCACTCACCAGCTGCTCACAGATCAAAACACGGAGGAAGGGGATGTTTTCTAGAGGGGCATGACATTTGGAATAAGGTTGGACCCAATTGTCAAAATATTAACATTATTTAATATCTATATGGATGTTATCAATTTACAATTGCATAGATAATAGTGATTGTGATAATTTTGAAAAAAATAGAGCCATGGGCTCTGTAGCTCATCAGACTTTTGATTAAAATATGTTTTGACCCCTGTGACCCCATTTGGGGTCATGAGGTCACGAAATCTACAATTCAGAATCCCCATTTGCCAAGGAGTCTACACACTACTTTTCAGCTCTCTAGACCTTTTGGAACTGGAGAAGAAGATGAAAATAGGCTTGTAAGGTTTTGACCCCTGTGACCCCATTTGGGGTCATGGGGTCACGAAATCTACAATTTAGAATCCCCATGGGCCAAGGAGTCTACACACAACTTTTCAGCTCTCTAGACATTCTGGAACTAGAGAAGATGAAAATAGGCTTTTAAGGTTTTGACCTCTGTGACCCCATTTGCGGTAATGGGGTCACGAAATCTACAATTTAGTATCCCCATTGGCCAAGGAGTCTACACATAACTTTTCAGCTCTCTAGACCTTTTGGAACTGGAGAAGAAGATGAAAATAGTTTTTAAGGTTTTGACCCCTGTGACCCCATTTGGGGTCATGGGGTAACCAAATCTACAATTTAGAATCCTTATTGGCCAAGGAGTCTACACACAACTTTTCAGCTCAATAGACCTTTTGGAAATGGAGGAGAAGATGAAAATAGGTTTTTAAGGTTTTGACCCCTGTGACCCAATTTGGGGCCATGGGGTCACAAAATCTACAATTTAGAATCCCCATTGGCCAAGGAGTCTACACACAACTTTTCAGCTCTCTTGACCTTTTGGAACTGGAGAAGAAGATGAAAATAGGTTTTTAAGGTTTTGACCCCTGTGACCCAATTTGGGGTCATGGGGTAACCAAATCTACAATTTAGAATCCTTATTGGCCAAGGAGTCTACACACAACTTTTCAGCTCAATAGACCTTTTGGAACTGGAGGAGAAGATGAAAATAGGTTTTTAAGGTTTTGACCCCTGTGACCCCATTTGGGGCCATGGGGTCACAAAATCTACAATTTAGAATCCCCATTGGCCAAGGAGTCTAGACACAACTTTTCAGTTCTCTAGACCTTTGGAACTGGAGAAGAAGATGAAAATAGGTTTTTAAGGTTTTGACCCCTGTGACCCCATTTGGGGTCATGGGGTCACGAAATCTACAATTTAGAATCTCCATTTGCCAAGGAGTCTGCACATCAAATTTCAGCTCTCTAGAGTCATTGGTTTCGGAGAAGAAGATGAAAATGTGAAAAGTTTACGGATGGACGGACGGACGGATGGACGGACGGACGGACGGACGCCGGACGCCATGCCATGCCATAAGCCCATCGGGTCTTTCAGACCTGATGAGCTAAAAATATAAAAATGACTCAATGATACTTAGAAATATTTTACTAATACTTTCCAAAATCATGAAAACATTTTGGGTTTTTAAAAACTATTTTATTTTCTAAATGCTTCATCATTTTCTTTGTTCATTTGTTGAGTGTTTAGTAAATTTTATGAATATTCATGATCACCAAATAATAAGTCTGGGATTCCCTCATGAGGCCTAGATAAAAGACTGAAACATGATGAAATTAGAGTTGTGAAGATACAGACATGTCACGATATGATACGTATTATAGTATTAAAGGGGCAGTAGCACGTTTTTCGGGGGAATATAAGGTGATGTCAGGAAAATGAAAAGAAATGGTTCCAATTGAAAGACAATGTATTTAAACTAAATGGAACAGTAATAATTCAAATATATAACGTTGAGTTTAGCCATGCGATTTCTTTTTCTTACACAAAATGAATTAAAGGTGTTCACAAAAAAATGGCCGCCAATGGATCTTATGTGAATCTTCAAACTTTGTCCTCTGACTATGGATGATTGACTTGTGTTATGAGATTTTTGACATTGACTAAATAATACATTTAACATAAACTTACAATTATCAGTGGAAAATTTAAAATATAAAATTATCAAAAAACGTGCTACTGCCCCTTTAAAGAACGATATGATTCAATATTATAGACAATTATATTAGACATGTCACAATATATTATTTTCAGGGTATTTGAGAGAGAAAAAACAATAACTTGACAAAAATCCTGTTATTTTTAGGCTTAGTAAGAAGTTTTAAGTTAACGATAAGTATCACAATACAGATATCATATAACAATACTTATATCGCCAGGTTGGGGTATCAAGATTCTCGATGTCTTGACATTTTGTCAAAACTCTCCACACTCACACTCTTATTGGTGAATAGTGACAATACATGTATAGTGATGTACATTCTTTGTATTGTGACAAGTAATGTTAACTTTGAAATTGCTTATTTTGCCCAAACAAAGAATATTTATCAAAAGTAAATGTTTTATTCTGTAAAAAACCTTAAGATATTGTGATGTGTATCGTATTTCTGTGAAAAATCTTTATCGTCACTCCTTTAATTAGAAGAGAAGGAAATTTAATGTTTGTTTTAGTCTTTATTTTACTTTTTTATCCACATATTTTAATGTCTTAATACATCATATCTATAATATGTATCAAGATTTTTTTTATGTAAATGACAGATTTGATGATAAGCATACATGTATGTTTTTAGTTTGATTGTATTAAAGTTACACTAGTTTGTCTTTACAAGTGATTATTTACCATAATTGTTTTCCTTGTAAAAAGTTTTCAGTCACACAAAATATATAATTAAGATTGGGCTAAATTAGGATAAACCTCAAAGGACTTTAATTAATTGCTATATCTTTTACCAATAAGATGCATTTTGTTCTTATCAGTTCAACAATTGAAATTAATGTGCATTGTATGTGATTTTAATTCATGTAAATATTTCTTTTGTTTAAGTACACAAAAACAAACTTTATATAAATATTTCTTACTTTTGTTTTTATTGATATTTTTTGAATATCCTTTGAAGTTAATCATTATTTCTTCTTTACATTTTGTTATAACAGATTGGGGTCAGTGGGAACCAGTTTCCAGTAGTAGTGCTAAACTGGATTCACTTGATTCTTTTGATGGCAGTGCTGAATCAATTCTGGTGAGATTGACATGAACATGTGTAATATTAAAATTAAACTGATAATAATTAAAATCATTTCATCTCTTTAGAATAGTTATTCTTCTTTTACTAATTTTTATTATATTAAGATCAATATCAATTCTATTTTTATTTACCTATTTTAACCAAAGGAATTATGATAGTTTGTCTTAATTACTGTATTCACATTATAAATCAGATTAACGATGTAATCAAATCTGCTTAAAAATTGTCTGTATTCCTCTGTATTTCCTTAGAGCATGTATGAAATAGAAACTCTCAACAGACTTTGTATTATAGGATTGTTTGTGATTTGTGTGTGTTTATATAATGTTTCTGCTGAAAATGTTACAGTATGGACAAGGGTGATGAGAACCACTAACAGTGAGGAGGACAGAGAAATGAGAAACACAACCCTGCATGATAAGACAGCATGGAATCTCTGAAGGAGTTAACTATATAGGGTATGTTAGTTTACCATATATAAATGCTAAAACAATTCAAAATTAAATCTGAAAGTGCAAGAACATTGTCCATGCTATGTTCATTGAAAGGCTCATTGTACTTTTTCAGATTGCACTGGGTCACAAATTAATTGTTTGCTTTTTAGCTTAGCTACAATTTTGACAAACCTTAAGGTCTAGATTAGAAAGCTTTGCACATTCCTTACCTGATAGGGATATTAAATAATAGATTGGGAAGGGAAAGTTTTGGGTCAGTCCTAACTCTTAGTTTTATTCATAGATTACCACTCTGGAACCCTTATTCCATGTACATCAGCTGTTTTTCAAAACCTCATTTCCATTGGTGTCTCCAAATAAGGTTAAATTGGGCCATACCCTTAAATCTTTTTTCCTATCCTTCTATGAAGCAAAATGCTGAATTATGATTGAAACTTTGTGTACAGGTGCTTTTGGGTTTAACATCCCTTTCAAGTTTTAATGCAGGGAAAAACCCTGCAACACCATTGTAGCTATGCATTGCAGTGAAACCTGCAAGCATGAGCTCGAACTAGCGAACCATGGTCGGAACTGCACTGAAATTCAGTTTAGAATTGCACCTAAACCTTACTGCTCGTAGAGCAGCTCTCTACTACAGACTGCAGAGCACCTGGCGGGATTCGAACTATGGGCCTCTTGATTGCATAGCTACAATAGTTTTGCAATCTTTCTCCCTGCCATAATACTAGCAGTGATAGAAAAGATAATTAACTTGAAATTAACAAATTCACCATGCATTTTATAAATGAAATAAAGCCTGATGAGTTACATGATTGACTCTCATGTCGATTTTGGTGACAACACCATTCTATGTTCTATTCTATTAAAGATAAAAACTGGGAATTTAAAGACATCAATTTCATCAAACTTATATCTTTTCTACAATCTATAAGCACCTGAAGAGTTTATTATCAACATTACAATACTGGTATGACTATTTTTTTATTTCTATTTGTATTGTGTTAATTTTTTTGTTTGAAGGGTTTTCAAGAGGAAAGAGAAGTGAAAAGGGGAAGATGTGACTTGGGACAGTACCTTCCTAGACAGATGATGTGATGGGATGTTTTCAGGGAGGACCAGTTGAAGAAAACAAGCCAAATGAGAAGATACAGAATTGGCATTAACTAATGGGATGTGTGTTTGCGCTTCATTAAACATAAACAAAATAAAAGATCTGATTTAAAATAAATTAGTTTGTTGTATATAAAATTAATTAGGAGGCTGGGGTTTTAAAATCTGTCTTCAATACTTAATTATAAATAAATATTGTAATAATTGACATGGCTTATCTGTTTCTCCCTTTTCAATTTCTCTTATTAGGTAAATCTGTGGTCATTTGTATAATCTTTCATATAATGCTTGATGAGCTACAGAACCAATGGCTCTAATTTTTAAGAGTTCATGTCAATTATCATTATGATGCAACTGCCATTGAGAAAGATACACAAAACAGTCCTGTCAAAATGTAAGATGTAAGATGTCACATGTAGGTAGACACAATAGTAATGTAATGGCTGACAAGAGACACATACATGTATCTGTATCACAAGTTTTACTGCATTTAAATAATCCAAAAAGTTAACGAAAAGTGAATTTATTTTGTTTAAAAGAAAAAAAAACTTATGTTAAAAATGTGTTTTGATGTGTCAAACTTTTTTGACAGATGAATCACAAATGATAATTTTAATTAAGTTTTTTAGGTACATGTTAGCATGATTATCAATTTCCAATGCGAACAAAACCTAAATTAAGTTAAAGGGACCATTCGAGCGGGGTATTTTTTGTGGAAACGAAATTCAGGAGGACCTTACTGTTTACAATTATATATGATTTTTACATAATAATTTCACATTAATTTCAAATATGTTTGTGAGGTAAGCATTTCAGTCGTTCAAGATTTAACAATCTGACAAAGAATAAAGTGTATCACTCAAAAAATAAAAACATCGTGAAATGAAGCCAATCATCGAAGCTACGATCGGGGAATGAATTACTACGACAAAATGCTGTTGCAACTGATAACTTTTATTAAGAATTATTTGTATATATGCTCGTCTTCTACCAATCAAGTAGTTATTACTTAATTTTGTTAATGAATAAGCATATTTCAGCACATTTGTTTTCTCGCAATGCTAACCCTTTCAAAATGGCGGATGAAAGCCCCTCGAGTGGTGCCTTTAAAGGTTTCATGATTTCATTCAGTGTGTATGTATTTAAAGTTTTTCTTTTGGTGAAGTACAACATTTCTTAGGATTTTGATGGGACCAATCACCTTGTACACAGTATAATGAATGAAACAGGTGTGTTCACATAGTTTGATACTTTTTGTACTCAACATACATGTATCTTCAGAGAAAGATGATCCATGACTCAACAGCAGAATGTCCAAAAGCCCCTGGCACCAACTGACAGTCCTAGATTCTATTTAGTTTGATTTAGTTCCTGAAAAGGGGGGTTAAGGCAAATAACCATAGTGGCTGTTTTTAAGTTGTGTCAGAAAATAATAACATCTGTTTTATAGAAAATAGAAACACCTATATGTTAGCTTTGATTCAATTTGAATATTTACATCAATGATTTTATTTATTGATAATTTTCAAATTGTCATGAAATTAAAACAAATCACAACTTTTGACTCTTACATTGTGACTCAATGCCACAAGGCAAATACTTGTATTTTAAGCATTGGTCTAAAACACTAAAATTTGATGAGAACTTTTCCTAAATTCCCTTTTCTTAACACATACACATCCCAAATCTTCAATTAATATCCTCTTTATAGTATCATCAACTCCTTATTTGATAATCCAGAAAACATACACAAGGTTCTTACATAGGTAGATGAATACCTGTAATTGATTATTTAAATAATAAATATTGACATTCTTAAATTCTAGGGTCTAAAAAAGCAATTCAAAATAGTCAAGTAATCAATTAATCAACTCACACGATTAGTTACAGATTAAGAAAAAGTAATCTACACTTTTAGATACAATATATAACATGGTATGAACTTTATATTTATCTTCTTTTTTTTTAAATTCGTATGTGGATATTTTACCTTCATTTCACTGGACATACTGGTATTATCTTTCACATTTGTACTTGCGCTTTACAAATGACACATTGAACAAAATCTTTTCTGGTGAATCACTGTAAGGACAATTTTTTTCTTCTGTTTTATTTAAAAAAAATAAGCTCGAATGAATGAATGAATGATTTTTTCTCTGTGCAGTGCAGTTTTTTTTTATTACACCAGAAAGTTATTTCTATTCATGCAAACTTATTCCTGATTTAAGAACAGATGATGTCCCACTGTAAAATTATATTCCCTTCCATTGCAAAATCATTAGGCTAATCTGTGTACAAAAAATGCATAAAATTAAAATGAATATATGAATTATTTTTGTTTTGTTAGGGACTATAGTAAATGCCCATAGTAAGAAGGGTAATTCAATTTGCATTATCAAAAATATTTATGAATCAATCAATGTTAGCAATTTGGGTATGATCAGTTATGCTTTTCAAAATTGCATTGATATCTGACAAAACAACAATATTTTTATGTGGTTGTCTTTTTTTCAACACTGGTCATAATCATTAATAATTTTTTTGAGATATTTGTTTTTACTTTTGGTCAAATTAAATGTAAAGATTTAATCATACTTTAGATAGTTCAAGAAATGATTATTAAAATTATGATGATTTTTTTTGCATTCTGAAAATAGCTCAATATCATAAAAATGTCAGGCTGGAATTAATGTTTTGATTTAGAATTTGTATACTTTAAGATTTCCATCCAAGGTATAAACTTTACCTTTTCAATAGTTTTAAAAAATTGTGTTGATTTGATTTGATTTGAAAGCTTTCAATTTATAATAAACATACTTTAAAAATAAAATTTCACACTCAATGATTCTAAATGAACATCAGTAAAATTCAAATTATACCTTCTCATTGTGGATTGAGAGTGATATGCAAAAGCGTTGATTTATTGACAAGATGTACTTGCATAGTTACATGAATAATTATGAAATGGTATCAAGAAAAAATTACAAAATGAATTACCTAAAACGTTTTGACCTATGTTTGTCATATCTGTAATACATACATTATATTTTAAAGCATGGTTAATTCTATAATGTAAAGAATTTTATACATTAATCATATTACAAATCATTCATGTGAAAGCAAATATTGATTCAATATATTAGACATGAGATTGGTTCTCATTGGTAGATACAACACTTTCATACATGATTACTATTATTTCATTATCTGGAAAAATTTTTTTTTTTGAAAATGTCTTCTATTTAGTAATGACAAATGAATATCATGCTTTATTATATTCTAATCATGTCCTTTGGAATTGAATTTGATAGCTTTACAATTTTGCTCTAATCAATATCTAAATAAATTTAATATTTCTTAAAATTACTTACCTTGTTTGATATATTTGTTTATTTGAAAAAATATTCAAATGACATTTCAGTTGGCAAATTGAATTATCTGGGTGTGACTGATATAACTTTCACTGTATTCATCTTGTAGGCCGACTTCGATTTTCTAACTAGCTAAGTAGATACTTTATTTCACCTTGGAAAACTTCTCCTCAGTAAGAACTTTCACTCAAATAAGTCAGTCTCATAATTATGCAATGGGGTCACTAGGTCCATGATTGTCAAAATCAACTGTTACCGAAGGCATGCGGTTTGAATAACAGTAACAGAGATACATCGGGGGGAAACCCAAAAATTATTAGTCCATGTCATCATTTGATAAATCTTTTTTAAAATGTTGATGCTTATGTTGAAAAGAAATCAGCAATGAAGTTTCGAAGATACACAATCTGACTCCGATGTCACGCTTTTGAAAAGACCAAAACTTTACGTTGGCGACCGTCGTCGTTTCACCGTATCCTAAATACTAAATGAACATATTTTTGGTATATAGACAATATAGATATTGCTTTAGATTATGTAAAATCTTTATCTAGAAATAAATGTTCCAAAATTACATAAAACGAACTTTTTAAGTGGCATGTCGTGGTCGGGTAAGCCACTTCCGGGTTCTTGTTGCTTGATCATGCGGGCTTAGCCTCGTTCTGGATAGTGAATGAATATATAGACTTGGTTCCGTCTTCACTGATATTAAGGTCAAGGCCGTTTAGAACTTTCCTTATATGGAAACGGCACATGATGTCTAAAAATAGGGCGTCGGTTAACGGAAGGAAATTAACAATAATTCATTAATTGTTTTGCACAGGTGAAAATTAGTTCCTGGTACTGTTTAGGATTCATGTTTACTTTGATATGAAATCGGGTCAAAATTGGGACAGTATGATTTTAATAATCACTTTGTTTTGTATTTTTAAGAATGGTCTGATGGCATGAAAAGCCTTGATTAGGTGCTGTAGTTCGACACTTCATTAGATGCTCTAGTTCATCATTATCATTATTTACAAACTATCACATAAAACAAACAAGACTCTGCAATCTATGAAGCTTCAATACACCGATTCTACTTTGGTTTGAATAATTGCCGGCATAAACTATCCAGAATTTAACTGCCTGAAAAGAATATTTTAGGTTGATTGTTATCAAAAGGTGTGATATCTGTTAACCTGAGCAGGAACAATGTAGAAGTTGTGGAATTAGAGAGTAATAGAGGTACGAGTATTCCGGAATATCTGCTCGAGTCGAAACAAGAAAAGCCTTTAAAAAAGGCATGGTTGGTAGTCGACCAATTTGGGTGATAAGTGAACAAGTGAACAGTAACAACACTTCTCGTCCTTGTTTCTTAGCAGCCCCGTCTAAGGACGGGGCTGCTATCAGTTTTTGTGAAGTTTCCATCGCCGCCGCCGCCGCCGCCGCCGCCGCCGCACTCGTACTACTAGCTATAACTTTTTTCCCCTAAGCTTTCCAGAACTCTTATTCATACCTTACTCCTCATACCTCGGGGGAACGATTTTGACACGTTCACTTTCAAGGTCAAAGGTCAAGGTCACGAGCTATGTATTCACACTAAGAATTCCTTGTAAACGCGATAACTTGAAAAGTTTTTGTGCTATGAAGCTCTAACTTGGTATATATCATCCTTGGAAAAGTAAAAAATTTTGAAAAGGTTTTGGCTACAATCCGTCAAAGGTCAAGGTCACAGCAAGGTCATGACGTAAGCATGTTTTAGCGAAAATGCTTTATTTTAACTATGAACACTTTTAATCAATACATGATTGTTATACTCAAAAAAAAGTGTTCAATGATTGTGTGACCTTGAAGGTCAAAGGTCAAGGTCATGAGATATGAGTTATTACAAAATGCACTAAATTGGGGTATAACTTTATCCCATTTAGCTTTTCAGAACTCATGAACATGTCTAAATGTTAATACTTCCAGGGAATCATTATGACATGTTCACTTTCAAGTTCAAAGGTCAAGGTCACGAGTTATAAAATCACCACAAAATTCTTTGTAAACACGGTAACTTGAAAAGTTTTTGTGCTATGAAGCTCTAACTTGGTATATATCATCCTTGGAAAAGTAAAAAATTTTGAAAAGGTTTCGGCTACAATCTGTCAAAGGTCAAGGTCACAGCAAGGTCATGACTTAAGCATGTTTTAGCGAAAATGCTTTATTTTAACTATGATCACTTTTAATCAATACATGATTGTTATACTCAATAAAAAGTGTTCAATTATTGTGTGACCTTGAAGGTCAAAGGTCAAGGTCATGAGATATGAGTTATTGCAATTCCTTCTAAAGACAATAACTTGAAAAGTTTTTGTGCTATGAAGTTTAGATTTTGTATATATTATCTCTTGAGAAGTTCAACATTTTCAAAAAGTTTTGGGTACTAACTGTCGAAGGTCAAGGTCACAGCAAGGTCAACATATATGGAGAAAATGGATTAATTGTATTTTTAACACTTTATTTCATTACAATAATGTTATACTCAATGAAATGTGTTCATTGATTGTGTGACCTTGAGTGTCAAAGGTCAAGGTCACGAGAAAATTCCCAATTTGGTGAGGCCTGTAAAAGGCGGAACAGGGTAAGGCGAAACCCAAAGTTCCGGGGCTGCTCTGCTTTTGCGGTATCCCGCAAACGCTAATCTAGTTTTGTTTATTAAAATCCGCCTGAGAAGAATTTTGAAACCGTAGTGGTGCTGCAGTAAGTAAAATCAATCAGCTGATCAGTATTCATTGCGGGTAAACATGAACATCTCAAGAATGATACAATTAAAAACGCTTCAAACTAGCTATTTTCTAAAACAACAGATGGAAGTTGAAATTCCTTTAAGAAATGCCTACAAGAGTGCGTCCCAAAAAGTTTTTTTGTTATGACAATCAAGTAATTTGAAGTTTGACAACATTTGTTCCTTTCATTTACGTCGCCAGTTTCAAGAAAGGTAATCGGATATTTACTGCCTTGTTCCAAGGACTAACCGACTTAGTTGGTTTTAAAATGTGTTGTTTTCTTATGAGCATGTATGTTTTGAAATTGAGCCACTATGGTGATTTGGTCGAATTTATTATTAATGGGTCAGCAACATTATATTGTGAAATTTCAATTAATTTTCGGTGGCAGACCGGACAGAACTGATACTGCCTTTAAAAAAAATAATCTTGAGATTTCAGTGAAATTAAACACGTAGGTGAATATTCAAGTAATGCGTTAAAATATTTACCTGTAAAAATATATGATTACAGTAATTTTATTCGTTTAACGAAGTTATTTTTATCAATGAAACGTTAAATAGTCCTGTCGACCAATCGTCTTTCAATATCCTCTTGTGTATGATCGCCAATATAGGTAATATTATGCTGATATCCATCTCAAAACAACAGTAACGAAATTAATATTCAACAAGAAGCCTTCTTCCTCTTTATGAAGAGAAGACACCATTTATTAAGTAACTAAAAATTACATGAACTGTAAAACAATTATTCCATTGCAAACGTTAATAAATAATACTAATACATTTAAGGAACAAAATACCAAATAGAAGCATATTGAAACCTAAGAGAATCTACACTACTGTACAAATGTCGGGCATATGATGTACATGTGTATATCCACTACTGTAGTATGCTGAGTATAGTATTAAGTAAACCAACTTACACCTCTCTGTGTCAAGAGTCTTGGTGAAACAACTCCGGATATGAGCATTTGATGGCTCGAAACTACCGGAAACTGTTTGAAGTCAACATTAACGTATGTTATGATCGGAATGTGATAAATGAACTGTTTTTATTAGTTAATATGGAATATCGGAATATGTGACCAGGAATTCTCTTTACTGCTTTGGAATATGTATTTATTCCTGGACTGATTTTTATAGTTTTGTACGAAAAGCACAGTAAGGTTTTCCCTTTTGTCGAGATATTTTCATTACTTTTATAAATATGATATTTATTGTTGTTGATTATTGATAACAACTATGTTTCGTTTATGTACATGTACTTTGGATGCTTTACATTTTATATTTATTGTCTTATGTATCCGAATGTATGTCATATTGCCTCAAAACCGTCGATTCGTATCATTATAAGCTCATAGAGCTTATGATTTTAGATATTATGACACCACTTAAATTCTTACGATAAAGATCTGGCAGTCAATAAATGCGTCATGCATTACACCACTGGCTGGTTGGCATTACCTGCTCACCTTAATGAGTTGAAATACAATTACCTCCCTGGAACATCTCACTGTGTGTATGCATGTTTTTGCAACATTCCAAGAAACCCCAAATAGATATTTTTACCTATACACAAAAATTGATAGATTTACAATTAAACATGTCAGTATAGGAACTAAATTGAATATATATAGGACAAAGGAACATAAATGAGAGCAAATATTGATAAATGAATGAGAAGCCAGTATTTTACTTTTATATCGATACTTCATCATCAAGATGACGATTCAGGCAGTTGTCGGACTACATTTGCATATTCACAGATGCTTACATAAAGAGATAAACCCCCTCAATGGGATCCTTTAGAGTACTGAGGTGAAATGTGAACGCAAACGGGCAAGCTTTAGTTTATTATTCAGGGAGTATAGTTTCCGATCATTGTCATTCCGAATGTTTGCGATTTGACAGGTAGGATGTCAGCAGATACCCAGACCAATAACTCAAATCATGACATTTAGCCAACCTATACTGACACCAAGTAGATTCGATTATGATTTTCATGCAAAGGGCACTATTCCTTTTAGACACAACAATATTACTTTTCTATCTGAAATACATGAACATTATTTAAATATCTTTCTTCTTACAAAATCATTGAAGTTGTTTTGTAAAATATATGATCAGGGTTTATGAAAAGAAATGAACAACGAAACTTTTCTCAAAACACAACTTACACGACATTGCTGTCTCCTTGTCTACATGTCTAACCTTTCCACACTCTACATGTACATTACTTTATTAGATGTGCACACCTTAGGTGTTATTTGTATCATCCCTGGAATCCGATGGAGATCATCCATTCATAAACTGAATGCGGAAGTAAACAATTTTACTTACTGATTATTAATCAAATCAAAATCCATAGACGTGTTACAGTGACCTCTTGTAAAGTGTCATTCTCTCCCCACAGAGGCAGATCAAGTCATGTTGATTTAGCCTCTGTTCTATTACGCCGAAATCTGTGAGTTCCGGCAGTTTCCCCTGGCGGAAAAAACTTTCATCTCAATACATTTGAATTTCTTTATCAAATGACAACGCTTCTCGCATGGAAAGGGTGGTTCATATCACAATGCCTTTGCCTTGTTTCAGTAGCCAAACCGATGATTTAAGAACAGCGTCGCTGATTGCACAACTAACTTTGATTGTCTCCAATCAGGCATACATTCAATCCCACAAACTCGTCGTAATAGAACAGAGGCTAAATCAACATGACTTGATCTGCCTCTGTGGGGAGAGAATGATAAAGTGGTCGTATCCAGCTGTTATAGATTCCTCCGTTGTAGGTGTGGATACTTAAGACATAGTGAAAGCTCTACCTTCATCACCCTGAGGAGTATACCCTCACAGCTAACGTTGTTTATCTTTTAATGAGTAAGTGAGTGAGTCGGTGTCGTCAGCTTTATATCAACTATTTGACGTGTGTGTTGCCATCCAAAACCAATTCGTATTCGTCCAGGGGTCACGATAATCTAACGAGAAGAACTTCATTCAACGCATTCCAGGGCACGAATCTATTTAATTGCAAGCTTACAACGACAAACCTTAATGTTTGATTTCAAATTACTTCCGGTACGTTAAAGCCGTGAAATGCTCATATCCGGAGTTGTATCGACATGACTCTTGACATGGAGAGGTTTTAGTGTTATTCTCGTGAGCCTACTGTACCTCGATCAGATCAGAAGATCATGTTTTGTCAAGAAAATACATTTGAAATAAACATCTAGGAGCAAGTTATTGATCATAGTAATTTTTCTCAGTCATGAAAAGGTGACCATTTTGCAAAATCGAAAATAACGCTTGTTTATGTCCGTTCCTAATTCATCAGAAAACATTTTCAATTTTCAAATCTTGATTTCAAAACTGGAGCTACCGAGGATTTTGGATGTGCTTTGGCTTTTTTACTTTGTCATTAAATTTTGGTATGCTTGGCTGTATTGACACATGCATTTGAGAAAATTAACCCCAATCGGCCATGGACAATATGTACTTTATGTGTACCTAGCAGGCATTTTGATAAAACCCTATTTCTCTGTAAATATCAGGTTCTGTAGTAAAAAAGTAGTATCAAATTGAATCTATTTTGACAGTGATTCTCAACATATGGTTTTCAACGTTTATTCGTCGAGAAAGTTTTACACATTACGCATTTCAGAGGATTAACCCCTTCGAGCCATGCTCATGGGCCATATGTGTCCTTATCATTGTATTTTGTTAAAAACTTGATATCTCTGTTAATATCAGGCCAAATAGTGTAAAAGTGGTATCACATTGATGCTTTTGTTTGCGGAGATTATTTTAAAATGGGTGTTGATAATTGAATTGGTTGATAAAATCTTTCATTTGCATGATATAATGTTTCATTTGCTTTGTAGAATATTACCCCCATACCCAGAGTCCATATGTGTCTTGATAGAATTATGTTGTGAAAAGCATGATATCTCTGTTAATATTGTGTTCTATATTGCAAACGCGGTACCAAATTGAAGCTATGTTTAATACAAATACCGTCAACTTAAATCGGTGCAGATTGTTTTCAAGTGAAATGGCTGTATATTAGGTTATTGCTAGGGACCATATATGGTCCGGGGCATTATAGGGAGTTTGGGGGGAGGGGCACATATATGGTCCTCGGGCACTATACGGGTTAAATATGAATATTGAGACGATTATGTCACGCCTAATTATTTCGAATTAGTGGCCCAAACAACACAACAATCCTACACATTTTTTAAACTCAAATTGTGAAATATGACTCAAGAAGGCATTTGACTATTTCCCTGATGACAATTGACCATTTCAAGAGAAATACCGGCTTGAAATTATGAATATTGAAAATTGTATAGAGCAATAGTCATTTTTAAAGATTTTGAATATCAACTCAAAATTGAAACAAAATTAATTAATGAAATAAATTAAACTGAATGTAATTGCAAACGTCACTAAGTAGTAAAAAGTCTAATCAAAATCAAAATCTGAATTTACTCGCACCGATTTGATAGTTTATAACACAAAAAAATTATTATTTACATCATTTAAAGTTCTTATAGAAATTGAATTTTCAAAGCAATTTGAACAATGTGATATGCAGTGAGATTTTATCCGTGTTCTTTTTCTTCTCGAGAATACCATGACAATTTAGGAGATATTTCAAACAGGAAACACATTGACATTCCGGCAGTAAGAGGTCCTTGATAGTAGATATGGAACGTCTATTACGCATTGTTTAGAGACTTGATTGTATACCGTTGTTTACGTAGACAAAGGGATTCCTTGAAAGCGAAAATAAATTCGCGAGGCAAAGTTTTAACCAAACGTTGCCGACCTAGCGCGAATGCGTTATAATTTGGCAAGTCCAATATGTCAATTATAGCTGCGTTTTTTTAACATTTCCAGGATTCATTGTTATTCAACACCCACAAATTTAGTGTAAAACAGACGGTGTAAGCTTGACTGTCAGTTATTAGAATTATATGAGCAAAATCTATTGTTGTGTAAGAAAGTCTGAGTTGAAAGGATTAAGCACCTAAGTTGGAGCTAGCGCTATCAGCAAAGTTTTTCTGAAAGGAGTTCGACATTTTTATAGTTTTGGAGTTCAATAATAAGCCCTGACTCAAAAGATCTAAGGCTATCAGAATGTACATGACAACTCGAACTCAGGCCAACATAGACTGTATTGCGATGCGACCGACACCACCATTCCCTTTATAAGATACCGACATTAGAATACACAAACGTGATGGCCGCACACCATATCTACCAGGATATCATTGTTCTCCACGGGACCATATGATTGGACGATAGTGCTCTAATTATCAGTTGATATATCAATGAAGCACGTGACATCCCAGACACTTCAATATCTACCAGGATATAGTTGTTCTCCACTGGGACCATATGATTGGACGAAAGTGCTCTAATTATCATTTGATAATATCAATATCTACCAACAAGCCCACAAAGTGTTCACAAATTCGAGAGGGGAGAGCGATACATCTTCCCTAAAGCTGATCTGCTAAGGTAGGTGTTTAACAAGTGGTTAGCACAACTGGACAAAACATTTGCGTGAGATATGTACTTTATTTGTAGGACATACTATACCCCAATGAAACAAATAACTTTAAATTTTAACAAATTTTAAATTAAATAGAAATTTTAAATCAAATCATGATTAGCGTATTGTTACACAATTATTCAAGTGTTTTGTCTATTCAATAACGAGATATTAATTAAAAATTATTTTCGTCCATGGGCGTAAAAATAGTTTTCCTTTTCTAAGTCAAAAGATGTTGTTGATTGAACGTTTTAGTAATAGGGTCAGTATCATGTAATTGCTAAATTTTACCAAGTTAATATTAGTTTTGCCAAAGTTTCTTTAATAATACGATTATCGGAAGAAAAAAAGACGATCAAGTACTAACGAATTTAACCTTTTGGGTCCCATTATCATTCCTAAAAATGCTTCTTAAGTGGATTCCCAATATGTATGCATGCATACGAACTATGACCTAAGGTTGCTTCTTACTTCCTGGTTCGCGTAATGACTATGTAGTTAGTGCGACTTTCTGGATTTTGTCTGCTAGAAATGATTGTGTCGGTATGATTGAATCGTATTTCAGCAACACCAATGATGAAAACCTGTTGTATGACAATAAAATCGAAACAATGTTTTGGATAGTTATATTCGAGGTAAATTCAAAAGACCGACGAATTTTGCAAACGAGGTTATAGGTTTTTTTTTGCAGTGCAAATTTATGATAATCATTCGACAAAATGTAGTTTATGTTTATAACCTCGATCTTCTATTGCAGTAACCGCCCAAATGTAAGGGCATATTTACAAATTTTGATTTTGATTTACAATGTTGATTGTGCTGCAAAACCTTAAAAGATACACATCCTAAATCTAAAACACGAACCTTCATATACAGAATATTTTTAGACAAAAACTATTTATCATTATACAAATAAGAAAGGAAGTATTATTGATATTGTGATAAAAAATAGCCTTTCATTCTTATCAGGATATATGTTTAGCTCAATTCTTGTGATTATCTTGAACATTTCTACCCCTCAAAACAGTGATTTGAATAAGTTCCATAAATATATATGACTAATTTTCTAAATCTAAAGCTGGTTCTGTGTCAAGGAAAGGCATTATATTGAAACAGTAAAAGAATCAACAGAACTAAACAAATATTTTAAAGTCCTTTGGCGGCCGTTTTTGAGTGAACACCTTTAATTCATTTTGTGTAAGAATAGGAATCGCATGGCTGAACTTTACATTATATATTTGATTTATTACTGCTTCATTATCATACATTGTCTTTAAATTGGAACCCTTTATTTATATTTTTCATATATGCCCCCTTAAAAACGTGCTTTTTCCCCTTTAAGAATCCACTATTAGCACCGACACTCCACTTTGAAGCTCACAGCGCACATGCCCAATTACCCTGGTCTCGAGAGTCACCCATAATGCAACCCAATTATACATTCTCTCCCCACAGAGACCGATCAATTCATGACATATTGATGCAGCCTCTGTTGTATTACGCCGAAATCTGTGGGTTCCGGCAGTTTCCAGTTTCCATAATCCATTTGAATGTTTTCATCAAATGGACACGCTTTTCGCATGGAAAGGGTGGTTCACAATGCCTTTGCCATAACTTCGTAGCCAAAATGATGAATTAAGAACAGCGTCGCTGATTGCACAATTAATTTTGATTGCCTCCAATCAGGCACCTCCCATTCTATCCCAAAAACTCGGCGTAATATAACAGAGGCTGTATCAACATTTCATGACTTGAACTGCCTCTGTTGTGAGAGAATGGCCCTTTATACTGCTTAGTAAACACGGACTCAGTTTAGATAAAGTCACATTCCCAGTGTGACAACACAAGTCGTTCAACTCAGGTCGACAGGACAACCAGGGGGTGGGACATTGAATCACCCTTTCATTATTGATTGAAGTGTATTTCATTGCATGAACACAAGATTTCCTTTTTAACCCTCAATGTGTAACTAAATGTGTTTTCGGTATTTGGTATGACAATTACTAAAATCGCTTATTTTGAAGCAAAAATTTACTTTTGGAGATTTCATCCTTACTACATGGGTAGAATTATAACCGTAAATCGTGTCTTAGGAATTGGTGTATCGTGATTATTATTCTTGCAATTCAGTATTAGACTAGAATTCAAGGACCGGCGTTTGTGTTATGATATGACTATTAGTCAGACAGTTGCATAAACGTAATTAGCTGGTATAAGGATAAAATTTTAACATACAATATCCTTCTGTACATTTTCGGTTTCGTAGCTCGGCGGGGGGGGGGGGGGGGGGGGGGGGGGGGGTGGTTTTTGCATGGGCAAAATATAATTTTTTACAGATAACTGTGTATGTAATGGTAAGACATTGTATTACTAAAATTCTCATATATTATATTTGCCTGACGAATTACAAAAGCAATTTGAGAATAAAATCTTGCTAATGAAAATAATTCAAACCAAGGCACTGAATGCTACGTGTCTGTTATCTACATATTTTGCATCTTTTCTTTCAGATGGCGACTGCCCAGAAACTAACTGACCATTTCCTGACGTGCACCGTCTGCCATGATATCTTCAATGACCCGTCCACTCTGGCTTGTGGCCATTCCTTCTGTGGTCATTGTATTCTTGGATTCACCAAAACCAGAGCTGATGCCATCAGTTCCAAATCAATTCCTTGTCCCTTCTGCCGGAGACTGACGAAAGTACCGAATCCCTCCCGGCCTGTGGAGGAGTGGGCGGGGCAGATGAGACCTACCCTCCTACTCAAGGGTCTCCTCGACACTATTGGTCCTGGCACTAAAGGTATGTACACAAATTCATGTATTCATTAATCATATTCTAATTCCTTCAAATTGATTTGCATTATTTTTTCATTTTTTTAGATATATCATTTCAAAGCTCTCGATTATATCTGAACATGTTCTGTTTTGCAGACACTACCAACTGTAACTGGTGCCACGACGAAGGGGAGGCAACTCTAGCAATAAGTTGGTGTCCAGTTTGTGATGTCTCTCTCTGTGCTAGTTGCCTCAAGGTTCACAAAAAGAGTCCTTCCACAAAACATCATGACGTATCTGATGTGACTAATGAGGTCAATGTCAAGAGAAGGACAAAGGTCATGTGCTTAGAGCACAAGGATGAGTTTGTCAAGTTTTTCTGCAGAGATTGTAGGAAAACCATGTGCCAGTCTTGTTGTATCCTCTACCACCGGAAGTGTGAGTCGGTCGTGTCTCTGGAGTCCATGTTGCCGGAAATGAGAAGCTCATTGGAGGCGATGAAGGAATCATTGATGAACAAATCAAAAGTTAAGGAGGAACAACTGAGGTACCTCAAATCAAGATGCAAGGAAGTTGAGGAAAATACATCATCTGTCAGGGCTCAGATTCGATCAACAGCAAAAAGTGCTATTGATACTGTGAAGAAGAAGGAGAAGGAACTTCTGGACAAACTGACTGAAGTTACAGATAAAGAGATGGATCAACTGAAAGCAGATATCAAGACAGAAGACATGGCCAGGGACATCTACAGACAACAGTCCGAGTTATTAGATCAGGCTCTAAGCTCCGAGGGCGAGATGGACATGTATGATCTGTACCAGTCCAGTGAGTCTGAGGCTACAGACTCGGTAACAGAAGTGAAGAAGAGAGGCACGAGGACTAGGATAGAGTTCTCACAGGATGTGGATGGACTGGAGGGAGCACTGAACGAACTGTCACTGGGGAAGATTCAAGTCCTTGACGTAGCTTATCTGGACACTGTGTCTACACCTGTACTTAGTAACACTGTTGACTGCAGCACCAAAGCGGATAGAGCTGACCCACGTATTGCCGATATTGTGAGTATGAATGTGAAAGGACTTTCTACCCTCATAGTAACAGACTACAAGAACAAATGTATCAAATCTTTCTTCAAAAGTAACAATCAACAAATATGCGCTCGACTGACAATGAACAACGCCCCAGGACAGATTGCTATGTTGAAGAACAACAGGATAGCTGTAACACTTCCATACTCCCGACACATAGCAGTTGTGTCAGTGACCCCTGACCTGAAGCTCGACTCGACCATAAGAACAACAAAGCACTACGGTGGTCTGACTACCCTCACATCGACAACACTGGCAGCAGGTTCCTTCTCTGCAGTAGATATCATAGATAGGAGGAGCGGGCAGGTGATGCACTCTATCAGCCCACAACACGATGGAGAGAAGATCCTACAGGAACCAGACTACCTCTGTACAACAAGACAAGGGAACATCCTGGTATCTGACTCTGGGACCAAGTCTGTGGTGTGTTTGACTCCCCAGGGAGAGGTGGTGTTCAACTACTCCCCTACAGGAGACAGAGCACTGAGAGGGCCTCTAGGCATCACCAGCACTGCTACAGGACACATACTCTTCGTGGACTATGATGGACACAAGGTTGTGGTGTTGAGAGAAAATGGAGAGTTTGTGAGAGATGTACTGACATCACAGCATGGGATCAATGAACCTGTAGGTATAGAGTGGGATGCGAGAGGAAGAATCTACGTCACACATTTGACTGATACCGGTGCAAATGTCCAGACGTTTGTGATGTTCTAGTGGAACAGCATGAGTTTATTGTACATATGTTATTGTTTAAAGGGGCAGTAGCACGTTTTTTGAGAATTTTATATTTAAAATTTTTTACTGATAATTGTATGTTTACGCTAAATGTATTACTTTGATAGTGTCAAAAATCTCATTACAACAGCCAATCATTCATAGTCAGAGAACAAAGTATGAAGATTTACCTAAAATCCATTGGCGGCCATTTTCTTGTGAACACCTTTAATTCATTTTGTGTAAGAAACAGGAATCGCATGGCTAAACTTTACATTATATATTTGAATTATTACTGCTCCATTTGGTTTGAATACATTGCCTTTCAATTGGAACCATTTATTTTCATTTTCCTGACATCACCTTATATTCCCTCTAAAAACGTGCTACTGCCCCTTTAATGAGTATGTTATTACTCAAGTTATCTTTAGCAATCTCAATTTTGACTTTACTGCAGTAAACTGTTTATACGTAAACATTTATTGTATCATATGAGGTTTATGCACTTCTGAAACATTAGAATCATCAAAATGTATGAAATGCTCTATGATTTCAAGTGAACTTAATGTAGGATTGTAATATTTTGTTTTGAAGTTTCATCAAATTTAGATGTTAATGATTAAATTGATTTCAATTTATTATTGAACTTCGATATGTTTTGTAAACTGCACCTAGACGAATCCTGAGTTTATAATCTCTGTCTTGATTCACCCGTGTTATGTAAATGATGTATATTTAAATTTTACAATGCTGAGTGTATATTTCTTTCACAATTGGGACTTGTAAAATGTATACATTTATTATTATATATTAATCTTTATGATATACATAATCAAATAAATTATTTACAGAAGATCTAGTGTGTTCACTTCTTTGTAAATATGTTAAAATCAAACTACGTAATTAAATGACTTATTGTCAAATAATTCAGCGGAAATCTGATGGTTTTATCAGATTAGATAATACTCAAGGCAACAAGTATTGACATACATATGTAATGTAAATTTACTTTGAAGAGAAACTAGCAAACATTAACTTTTACGATTTTAACGATTACTATTGTGTGAAGTCTTTGGAGAACCAGCCTATTAAACTTATAGAATTTTGCTAAGAAGTTAGCATCTTTAAAAAATAGTTTTATATTTTTCAAACAAAATGACTAACAACCCGAGATGAATCTAATAATAAAAATGATTTATTATATAATTAGCAATGAAATATAGGGTTATACAGTGAAAATATAATCCATATTTTAAGTAGAGCAGTAAAAAGTCATATTTTCACTGCAGTGAAAATATAATCCATATTTTCACTGCGGTGAGAAAAGTAGGACAGACCCTATTACCTCCCCTTGAAACACGATTATCTCCCTTTGAGGAAATCGAACGCACGCCTCGCGTCACAGCGTTGTCTAGGATTGAAGAAAAACGACTCTTTACGATGTTTTCGGTATGTTATTGTTAACATTTTGCAGTGACAATGTATCCTTCGATATCGTACAACAACCAGAAGTTCATATTTTGTTGTTGTAGTTAATAATTGTTTATTTTATCCCTTTGAGGAAATCGAACAATAATTGTTTATTTTATTTCTTTGAGGAAATCGAACGCACGCCTCGCGTAACGGCGTTGTTTAGGATTGAAGAAAAACGATTCTTTACGATGTTTTCGGTATGTTATTGTTAACATTTTGCAGTGACAATGTATCCTTCGATATCGTAAAACAACCAGAAGTTCATATTTTGTTGTTGTAGTTAATAATTGTTTATTTTATCGCAAAATAAATTTACGAATCGAGAGATCTGACACACCGACATAGCGCTTCCCTCACTGTATCCGTTCCCGTCAAAACTGACTTTCCAAAATTGATAAGGAGTCTTTGTTTTACCTAATTATAACCAAAAACATATTGTGGATCTGATATCATTTAACAATCACACATTATATATTTTTCGAAAAACTATTTCTGGTTAAATATCGCATTATTTCTATCGAACTTCTTTTTACCGAGAAAGTATAAATGTAGTTGCTAGACTCTCATTCATCACAACAGGAAAACTTTGCCTTCCGATATCCGACAACACTGTTTTATGATCTTAAAATTATATAATAAATAGACTAATTCATTGTTTTTGCCGAATATCATTTCTATCTCATCTCGTGAAGTGAGAAAGTGTCATTTTCACTCGTGGTTGCGCCACTCGTGAAAATATCACTTTCTCACTCCACTCGATGAGATAGAAATGATATTCGGCCAAAAATATTAAATAGTCTCTATTTATTATATGATTGGCGATGAAATACCGAGATCTATCAATGACAATTAACCGCGTTATCAGGCACTAGTGACAGTAACAATGGAACGTGTTATCAGTCACTAGTGACTGATAACAACAATGAACTGACGTCTTCGAACAAAGCTCTGATGTCTTCGACGAAGCTCTGACGCAATGACACGCTCATGACGTCATGTTGTTGCTTAGGCGACGGGCTCTAATTCCATGAAAACCTGAAGATTGCGCTTAACAAATCTTATGTTATCTGAAGAACATCAGGTCAGGATGAGTCGTGCAGTTGACATGAGACACGAGTCCAGACCTCATGATCAGGTAACATATTGGGTGTCTAACCTGTTGATTAGTCAGCACTCGCTTCCAGTGTCATATACCTTGAGAAGTACTTCATTCAATAAATGCCATTTATTGCAAGGCGATTGAAACACTCGTTATGGCGTTACTTCCAATTTTAGCTTCCGATTTCTTCAATCTTGTCAAGACTTCATGAATGCTCATATCCGGAATTGTTTCAGCTTGACCCTTGACCCTTGACATAGAGCTAATCTGGTGTATTTCCTCAGACAATAAGGCATCGGCGGAAATGAATCGGCTGCACACCACGTGTAGTAGTGTCATTCAGTGTGTCTGTCTTTCTAACCCGATACTAAACTCAATCCAACATTTAGGTCGATATGTTAGAATATATGTGTAAGCATAAACCATACCCAATATAACTTTACACTGAAAAGAGTGAATCAGAAGAAAAATTCAAGGGTATTGAAACGTTTTCACCTATTCTCACGAAAAGTGCACCAACTGAAAACTGGAACTTATAAAAAATCAAAGTCCATTCTGTTAAAGGATAACACATTTTTTTGAAAGAACATTATTTATTGTTCACAAAACTCAAACTAACAAAAGTAGGATGTCATGGCAATAACATTTATGGTCCATCATACGTTGGTATCCAAAGTCGAAAATGTAATTTACGTGACGTCCTTATTTGCAACATCAACTGATGAACTCTAACAATACAACAACTTTGAAGCATATTAAGATATGTCAATTTGACATTTGACACCAAGACTTTACTTGGTGTAAGTTCCGGAAAACGAGAAATGATAATCATTTGTAGAAAGAAACCATGGAATTACCATCGTGATAGTGCTGCTATACACACTGAATTATTTTGAACAAACTGTTTTTAATAATTTTTATAATGACAATGTATTCCTAACATTGACAGCAAATAAATTTAATGTAAGCATTACAATCACCAATGAACAAATGACGAAAATTGTCATGACACAATCTCTGTGACAAAAATACTTTGAAAAATCGTAACGTAGATTACACAGAAATATCACGTAAACAAGGGAACATTTCTTAAAAGTAAACTGAATTCAATCATCAATTAACACTCTTGGTCAGTTATGATACCATATTTGAACTGCAGTCCTGTTATTGTAACTCTTATGTAATGACAGGAGTCAATCACGTAGATTACGAAATTTCCTGAAATTTCTTAAAGACCAAATCCATGTCATTTTCCTCAAAGGAGAAGGTGCGGCGGGATCTCCCAACTGCTACTGGAGGTTTGAGGATACAAAGGAGGTCTGAGAAGGAGATCCATACTTCATCCTTTCTACTTGGCCATTTGAACTGAGTCTTGGACTTCTCCATGAATGAAATTGAGCTCTCTGCTTCGTCATCGTCTATCTCCTTGACAACGCCAACATACCACTGTTTGTCATAAACCGCAGCAACATATTTCCCTACTTCAGGTGTTACTGGAACAGAGATTGAATCAGCCGTATGAGTGCTTGACGGGCCATCTTCAGGTCTTACTGGGACAGAAATCGTATCAGCAGTATGAGTGCTTGACGAGACAACTTCTGGTGTTTCAGCAGCAGCTACTTGAATGACGTCATCCACCTGATCAGTGAGTTGTTGTGAAGCTGGTGTGTTCAAGTTTGGAATCTTCTTCAGAATGTCACCTGGAGCCCAGTCAGAGTGATATTTGCCACTAAGACACTGCGAACAGTAACAAGACGTGGTTCTGGACACAATTTTGCCCGGAGCAACTGGAGCAATAGCATGGACTTTCATCGTGCCCTTTAAAGGTATGACACCTTTCACAAGATCTTCAAGCTCAGATCTCACTGACGCGATTTCAGCACTTTTGATGAACAGGTACTTGGAACTCTTATTGAAACGAGTACCCCAGATGTAGTAGTCTTCAGCATCCTGTATAACAGCCTTGCCTTGTCGGACTGACAGATCAGCCATCCTCTTAGAGGTTCCTCCTATGCCATCACATGGCCCCTTGCCATGGCCGGCTTCAAAATAGTTCCAGCTTGCTTGAACGCCAAGGAGATTCTTATGGTCTGAGACAATGTAGAACATAGTCTTGTTCCTGTACTGAGATGAAGGACTGTCAGTCCAGTAGTGGATCCAAGATACAGGACCGATCTCCTCCTGTATGGTAGGCACAAGCTTCTTCATGAATGCATAGACAGATCCTGCATTGTGCCCACCATCATCCGAAACAAAAACATAGCTTTTATACAAAAGAGTCCCTTGAACAGCCGACTTGAAGTAGAGGACGACAGGATGCAGAGTGACAAGACTGGCATTCCAATAAGCGCTCTGTACCTCTTCTGCACTGGAACACGTAAAGTTCTCTGCAAAATCCATTTGGATAATGACATGTCCATTAGGAAGATTCTCTTTCAAGTCACGGAGAGCTCTGTATTGCTCACGGATCCTCGATGTATGCTCCAGGAACTCAGCTGTTTCTTTATGAAACATTTCTGCAAACTCTTGTTTGCTTATTTCATGCTGAACTATTTTCATCCTCTTCTTGCCGTCAGAGCAGGAGACTCTCTGCCACTTGTCATAACTGATGCTGTTGCTTTTGATTTCAGACAGAAACTTGGCAGGTCCTTCATTATCAATTTTCCTTGCATAATCCTCTGGATTTAAAGGGATGGTTGCCCCTTGCGCCTTGAGACACTTCAACAGCAACGCCATATTTTGGTGACGCTGACAAAGGCATTTGTTTTTTGAAAGGTACTTTGTCAATGTAACATTCTTTGGACGAAGTTTGCAAAATGTAGAAAGTGACATCTTTACAGTTGACATTTCAGCTTGGAATTTGAGGAAGAGATTGTGAAGACTGTCATTGAGTATCCTTCGTTGTTGCTGCTGCCCTTCTATTTTCTTTGCATCAGCTTTTCCAGGCATCTCTCTACTGTTGTCATCTCGTGTCATGAAGTCAATTACTGATGCTTTCGTCTGCTCATGGATCAGCTGGTTTCGACGCCTGGATGCAACAGAGCATGCTTTGGTATTGGTGTTTAATGTTCTCCTGTTTATCCCAACAGATTTGCTTAGCGCACGTCTCATTCTGTACTTTTTTGTAATACCCCCAGCAAGAATTTGATTGATAAGTTTTTTCCCCTTCGTCCCAGCTATGTTCCTTGCAGATTGTACCTCAGCAGCTATCACATTTGAAAGCAGTAGCTTTTTCACCACAGCCTGTGGTACTTCAGATGGACTTATCCCGTTATCAATCACATCTCTCTGAGTTCTTCTTCTTGGGGTGAGGTTTTCAACTGTCTTGTCAGTCTCATAACGTGCCTTTTGTTGTTTCATTTGTAGACGCAAACGGCGTTTACATTCTGTTTTATATTTTCTTGTAAGATTTAAGTTGTCTCTCTTTAGTTTTTCAATTTCTCTTCTTTGTTTTGATGTAGCTCTGCTTATTCGTTTTCTGACCCTGGCATAGCCTAGAGAGGAGAAAGGCATCTTCACTTGTAAGGTTTCAGAGGAACATCCACCATCAGGTACAGTACTGCTTACTTCATTTTCATCGCTTATTGTTTCATTTCTCTTCTCTTCTCTCACATTTGATTTTGTTACACTTCGTTCCTTTCTGTGTTTTCTCACCCACTTGAGAACTTTTTCTCTCCTTTCTTTGGCATCCTTCTTTGATCGTTCGGAAATTGGAACATAATATTTTTGCAGTCTCAATCTTTCCTTTTCAAGATAAGTTTCACCTTCTTTTTCCAATTTTCTCTTCCTATAAGCCCGTTGAATCTCTGCTCTGGTTTTCCCCATTGTATTAACCTACAACAAAGATTACATTTATCAAAATAAATGCATGAACATCAAGTCATCAAATTGTAATTTACGTTACCATCTTTGTAATCTACGTTACTGATATAAAAATGATAACATTTGCATGAAATTATCTTCAATCAAACTATTTATATGCTCTTTTGAAAAAGGTTAACTCAAAATATGGTTTAGATAAATTTGCACAGCTTTGTTAAGTGATAGACCATCAAACATGAGAATAAAACAACTTTTGAGAGAAACTTAGTAATCTACGTTACCATCACATTACAACGTTTGTTTAGAAATGTAAGGGCGTAAATGAGAAATGTTTTCAAACTTATATATAGATCAACATAGATAGATTCAAAGGTAAGAAACAGTTTCTGTGTTTCGGACATTCATTCAATGCAGAACAGCTTAAAAGTACACTAAAATACCACCCAAGATGTAATCACGTTACGTTTTTGTTTTGATATCAAATGTCAAACTTGACAAATCAAATGAGAGTGTAATATCAATCAATACATGGAGGTGAGCATGAACAAACTTTGAATAAAAAATCTCACTTACCTGAGGAGTCTTGTTATTTATCTATTAACTTGAAGTGACACTGGTGAATACTTCACATATTAGTGACGACGCTTCAACAACATGGCTGCCATGCCGTCTGCTTTTGGTGCTAAACAACTGCGCTAATGACTTATGTAACCAGTTGAAGGCCACTACCAAAGAAACATAACTCTTGTGTGCATACCATTAAGAAATTATGCCTCCTAAAAATGACGTCATGTAAATTACGTCACGTAAATTACATAACGTGGATTACATTGGCAACTATTAGAACCCATAAAACACTCTGAGTGTTCATGAAAAGTAAATTCTTCACCTTGTTTATACTCTTGAATCAGTCCATTCATGTTATAACCCCTATGGTGATAATGGACCCACCGTTTCTGTCTTAAAGTGGTCACGTAGATTACGGCCTTAAAAAATCTCTATGACTACTATCCTCTCAAACATCTGCCTAAGAAATTGCCTGGAATTTCATTGTTTTTCGATCGAAATATGTAATTATCCTACATTCAACTGTAAAAAAGCATAGTTAGCTAATACATTAACATTGTTTTAACAAAACTAGATCCTCAATTATGTTTGGTAACGTAGATTTCATTTATTTGGAGACAAAACACTGAGGGCAAAATTTAAGTGAAAAATGAAATATGTAGATACATTTTAGGTATGAATGAAAGGGACAGTACCATACTTTTCAAAAATTGTCCTTAATAGTCACACAACATGTTTATTTTAATTCGAAATATTCACTCATAGTAACGTACTGAATTTAGAGACATGGATATTTTAACAATTTTAATACAAATGTGACACCGGGTCACACAAACCAATGACAAATTATCGACAATTTCTGTGTTCCGGATAAAAACCAAACCTGGCATTAAATAAAAACATAAAATAACACTTCAAAATTACTAAATTTACAAAATAACACGCGAAGACACTGAAATTTCCAAATTGTGCACTTTTCGTGAGAATAGGTGTTTATATTTTGAACGGAAAATGCCTTGCCATCCTTTGCCATCAGTTGGGACAACAACAAGACAAGACCAGAACCCCTGTTCATGTTCGTTTCGGTTCGCTGTGGAATGTGCCGATAATGGATTCTTCATTATACTGCACTCACATGAACTCTGATTAGTGTAATTTTCCATTTTGTTTGACGCCTTAACTCTTTCTTTGCTGAACGAGAAGACACTATCGACATTATAATAGAAGAAGAAGAAGAGCTTTATTCAGTATATGTGGCCACATACCCAAAAGTACAGATTAATAAAACACATTTTTTTGCACATGTACAGGCGGAGATAATGCATTACCTTGAAATGTTTATATAAAAGATCTTACATATGTCTTTATTTCCAGTGATTAGTCAAGTGAAGTCAGTGAACCCTACCCTTGCGATGTAGTTTATTAACTCAACCATTTTTATGATAAAAAGAATTGAGTGTCAAAATGTTTAGATTGGCAAGGGATAACATAAAGAAGAACGCAAAGGAGAATCAAAAGATTGATACAAGTTCAGCCTAATCGGCAAAATCATCAGACCAATAATAATTCCATTTAACCTTTTGTAAGAGACTTGTAGCTTAATTTCAACTACAAGTTTTGACATTTCGTCAGTTTGAAATACAGTTTGGTTAAGTTATGTGTCGTTTTCAACAAATGACTGAAAAAAGAAAGCGTTTAAATCACATGTCACCTGAACAGTGGGTTTAAAGGTCAATAAAAGGCTGTCGAACTAAAGTCCTTTATTTTTGTGAAAACAACTTCCGGTACAAGCTTCTTGATCAATCACATCACGAGGAGCCAGGTAAAAACAGATTCAATTGATGGTATACTCAATGTGATGCTGTCCGACTAAAGCACTCGTTGTTGACATCACTAATATTTGTGAAGTTTACTGATTAAACAAATCACAAGTAGCTAGGTTACTCCAGATTCGGTTTATTCAACTGTCTCTTATTTCCTGACACTTGCAAACAAATTGAATAACAGAACAGAAGGTGACATGATTAAAATGGAATATCACTGCTGTATTATAGATCAGCTCTCTGTACATATTTGTTAAAGATGATTCTCATTTCCATTCGTCCATTATTGTCATTGAAAGTAAAAGTGATTATTACTGCTGTATAGTTTCGCTAATTGTACATGATTGGATAGCATGATACACAATACTATTCAGCTACAAACCCAAGTGATTAAATGTGGCGATTGACTGACTTGATTGAAACTTTGTTTCCCAAAGAAATGGTACAAGTAAAGGATAAATAGGAAAAGCATTGTCGGTACATCGTTGATACAATGTACTCTAATAACATTATATATAAATACAGTCAGACCTCGATAATGCGAACGCTTCCGTTTGTCATCAAAAACGTTCGGATAGTGAAATGTTCGGACTACTGAAACGAACCTGACAAGTTGGAGTATCTCCCCTTATAATCTACTGGCAGACCAGAACGTATTTAGAATATCAAAACATTCAATTTACTCACTCAGGTGTGAACAACCTGCCAAGTACAGATCGGGTACGCACGCATAGTGATCAAAGTTTCTAGGTTCCTTCGTCACCAACACACTCAAAGTATGTAATCATGGAGTCTATTAACGATTTCAAATAGGGCCCTGAAATCGTTCGTCTCAACTAGCAAAGCTTTGTTAAACAAGAAAGGATGCAATTTTACACAAGATTTATCTCTCTCTTGACAATTTCATGTGGCTAAATTTTAATTGCAACTCCTATTAAATCAGTTTTTACTCTTCAATTACCTTTAATATCATTGTTAACTTGTAATACGCTTTCCCATTAACATGTCCTTTTATATTTTGTCTATTTTCATAATCAACTTATTTATTGTATTTAATATGCGTGCTCTGTGATGATGTAAGCCAAATTCCCATCTAGGGTAATACAGATTTTTCTTCTTTCTTCTTCTTCATGTTTGCTCTCATGCTATCACACAATTTACTACAATCACAAACTCAAGAAACACAAAGTTAGACATTTCATTTATTAAAATCACAAACTACTCAAGTGTCAATCCACTGTCATTGAAGTTTACCGATCCGATCAGTGTCACGACCGCGACATCACCTTATGGTGAAATAAGACGTTAAACTCAAATCCAACAACAACGTACGTCCGTGTGTTCGTCCGTCCGTCCGATTTAAAGGAGACAACTTTATCAGATCTACAATTTAAGATAATTTAACCAAATGTGTTATGTGTCTTGATTGAGACAGAAAATCAGACCCGCGCAATCATTTTTTAGAGAATTAGTGTTTTTGAACTCTGTTCGAGGTTGATGTCAGGACAACTTTTCTCAGAATTTATTTAAGATAGGGTAACCAACTGTGCTGTGTGTCTTCAGGGTATAATACCTTGATGGAGATCGAAATGAGAAAACATTACAGAGTTACGACCCATGTAGGACAATGTGGGAACTTTAATGAAAACTAATTTGGCGGGGGATGTTGATAATTATGTCTTCTTGTTGACTATGTTTTCTATTTTCAGAAATTATTTACAACAGCAGGTATGCTTACAAACCTAACTGCTATTATGAAATGGATAGGCATTACAATATTATGGTAATACCGTATGTGACATTGGTCCTGTCTGTATATCCGGATTGTGTATTCATATTTGGGTCATTGTGACAGGGACAAACAGGGATGTTTTGTGAACTTTAACTGGTCTGGCACACATATTGAATATTTATGTATAAATACCTCGGCTTGTTGCTAAATGAATTTTTAGACATGTGTTATACTGCAAAAGAAATTGCAAAATCCGCCAGTCGAGCATTGTCTGTTATCATTGTTTATTGATATTACTGATAACCAACTTAGTTTTGCCGTTGTCAAAGATTTGCTGTTAAAAAATGATAACACCAAATGGTTTCAATGTATATGGAATGATAACGGCAATCCTAACGGTAATAAGTTACGCACTTGTCGTACCTTTAAAATTGCACCATTCACTGAAAAATATGTTAAATGTATCTCCCCAAGGGAACATCGTAGTATTTTAGCTAAATTTCGGTGTGGTACCCTGCCTCTCCAAATCGAACTTGGCCGCTTTACTCGCCCAACTACCCCTCTTTTAAACCGTATATGTACACATTGTAATTTTAACGTTGTTGAAGATGAATGCCATTTCTGATTATGTGCCCATTTTATTCGGATTTGAGATATGACCTCTTCTCTAAAATAGCCCAATTTGAACCAACTTTTCTGTCCATGTCACCTTTTGACAAGCTTACCTATATAATGTTAAATGACCTATTTTCCCAATCACTTGCCGCCACTCTATGCAAAATGTACAAACGTAGTCTCACCTAATAACGTTGTATGCGTCACTATACTTACTTCATCAATGTAAAATATATTTACACTCATGGCAAAAATTGTTGTCACCCCCTAATATTTAATGAAATTGGAGTTTATATCACATTGTATGCATGGCAATGTTGGTTTTCCATGGAAATGTCATTACAGGCATGAAGTTACATTAACTCACACTTTACAATGAACAGTGTCAGCGGTTTCATGTAGACCACGTGCATTTCATTGAAATGATGGAAATTTGTCTCCTTAGGTTTGTCATTTCCATCGATTACTATAGACCTCTTTCATAAGATACAGCTTCACGACTATAGTTTCTGAAAAGCATAGACCATGCCTGGTCCCACTCCACCAGGAATCAGACATGAAATCATTGGCATGAGTCGTGGTGGCGCTTCGAATCGTGTCATTGCTGCAGCATGTAACGTCAGTGTTAGAACTGTTCAAAGGATTAAAAGACTGCACGCCATACAGGGAAATGTTGTTCCGAATAAGTCTTCAGGCCGTCCCAAGAAAACTACGGTTCGTCAGGATAGAATTCTTCTTCGTTTGACCCGACGTCATAGACGTCTTTCGTCTTTGACTCTTGCACAGAGATGGGGGGCTCATATTAATACGCCCATTTGCCGGAGAACTGTAGTGAACAGGTTGCTCCAGCATGGATATAAGGCAAGAAGACCTGCCATCAAACCATTCTGGACACTGGCCAACCGCAGGGCACGGCTTGCTTGGGCGCAGCAGCACCGCAGAATCCAACTTGGACATTGGCGTCACGTCATATTTACTGACGAGTCTCGTTTCCTACTGCATAAGGTGGACAGGAGAATGAGAGTGCGACGTTTACGTGGGGAAAGGCTCAATGACGACTGTCTGCAGCATCAGGTTGCCCACGGTGGCGGTTCTGTACACGTATGGGCAGGAATACACCATAACGGTAAAACGGATCTTGTCGTCCTTCAAGGAAACGTCAACCAGAGGTCGTACAGACGTCTTCTTGAAACCGTTTGCCTCCCACATGCAAGAAGAGTGTATGACAACAACTTCCTGTTGCAGGACGATAATGCACCAGCCCATCGTGCACGTACAGTGAACGCTTTCATTCAGGCACAAGGAGTAACAAGATTGCCCTGGCCTTCAAAAAGTCCGGATATGAATCCGATAGAACATGCTTGGGATCAGCTTGACCGTGCACTTAGAAGACTGGACCCTGCTCCTGCAAATTTACAGCAATTGCGGGCTGCTCTTGTGAATGAATGGAACAATTTGGCTGTTGCAAACATCAACACACTGATAGACAGTATGCCTGCCCGAATTATCGCCCTTGAAAATTCCAGAGGCGGTGCTACCCGATATTAGGCTTGTAAATATACTCTTACATGACTGCAGAATGAAATAAAACCGACAATTGAACTTGAAAATGTAATTTGTTTTATTGATACCCATCCAATTGATACTATATGGATACTGTAAAAAATTGCCCTTTTTCACAGGGACCATACATATCCTAGTAGAATTTCTTAAATTGGCCAGCACAAGACCAAAATACAAGCTGGTATGTTTTACGAATGTTTTTCCCAATCACACAAATCATTCTGACAGTTATTGCATGTTTGATTATTTGTCAACACTCAGTTAAACTTGACGTAGCGTTCTCAGTCTGGGGGTGACAACCATTTTTGCCATGAGTGTATATCTATCCGAATAAGATATCTATGCATGCGTGTATATGTGAAAGAGTGAATCTCCATATATATATATTTTTACAATGAATATTTTATGATATACTGTGTCTCATAAGCCTATATAGGCTGGACTTTGCTTTTTTTACTGTTTTGTGAAATTGTTGTGCCATTTTATGTACAAATGCAAAGTGTGACACATGAATAAACTAATTTTCTTCTTCTTCTTCTGTTTTACCTCTATTTCTCTACCTCTGCACTTATTGATAATGAATACCAACAATAACTAACAGTAAGCCTATTATTGATGGTTAAGATATGAAGGAAATATCACAACATGGCTTTTTGTTTATAGTAAGAAATGTGCAAATGATGTAATTTATGGATTTGTTTTGTAGATGTACTCATAAGTTAAGATGTTTAATTTTAAATTATTTAGTTACTAACCTCCGACAAGTGACCTTAGCCTTGTTAGCCATATAACATGTAATCGACTCATTCCCACAGAAGTAATGAAAACATCATTACGCAGATCAATCAGAGTTACCCGCCCGTCACTAGTCCACTGTGTGGCGTGACCTGTCATCCAATTAGAATCATTCACATTACAGAGTCGGTAGTGTGCAGACGTGTTTCTGTATCTCTCCCGATTGTATTGAGCTATAATATTAACGTGTTTTGTTGTTTCTGACTCTATTACTTACCTTATTTAAGTATCCCCGCTGTCTTTCGTCGTGTTCATTCCTCGTGAGTGAATTCGGTGCTCTGACAGGGGTGTTTGTGGTTAACACAGCCGTGTTGACCTGGATTGTTGGAGCGCGGGTTGACTTGCACGTGCAGCCCGTGCAGCCCGGGGGTGGACGGTCGCTCTACCCCTCTGCGTGACAGCTTCGGTTGTCGTGTGCGCCTGCCGCCTGCCGCCTGCCGTCTTCTAGGCGACAGATCTCTTAGGCGTGTGGACGGGCGCTTGCCGCCTGTCGCCTGCCGTCTGCTAGGCGATAGATCTCTGAGGCGCCTGGACGGTCGCTCTACCCCTCTGCGTGACAGCTTCGGTTGTCGTGTGCGCCTGCCGCCTGCCGCCTGCCGTCTTCTAGGCGATGGTTCTCTTAGGGGTGTGGACGGGCGCTTGCCGCCTACCGCCTGCCGCCTGCCGTCTTCTAGGCGAGGGATTTCTTAGGCGTCTGGACGGGCGCTTGCCGCCTGCCGCCTGCCGCCTGCCGCCTGCCGTCTGCTAGGCGATAGATCTCTGAGGCGCCTGGACGGGCGCTTGCCGCCTGCCGCCTGCCGCCTGCCGTCTTCTAGGCGAGGGATTTCTTAGGCGTCTGGACGGGCGCTTGCCGCCTGCCGGCTGCCGCCTGCCGTCTTCTTGACGGGGTTATTGGATAGGCGCGTGCCGCCTACCGCCTACCGCCTGCCGCCTGCCGTCTTCTTGACACTCGCGCGCTAGGGCCGCTTGGATTGTAGGTCGCGCTTGTTGCCTCACAGGAGATGGATTTAGTTCGCTGCGACTCAGGGTCTGTCGCCTGTGCAGGAACACTTGCCCGGCGGATAACCGGTGTGCGGAGTGCGAGGACCTCTCCCCAGAGCAGCACAGGCGTTACCGCTCTTCCATCCGGAAGAGCGAGTCGCAGAGCCGCTGCAAGTTCACTAGGCGCCCCACCCCGGGTTCGTCTGCCGCCGCAGGCAGGCGCGTGTCGCCGGAGAGGTCAGACTTCATCATTTCCGAGGACGCAGGGGAGTTTGACTTGCCGTCCTCCCTGGCGTCGGACTTGGGGTCCCTCCGTTCGGACAAGTCGGTCCGCGACCCGCTTGCTCCCTGACGTGTCACCGCTTGTGACTCGTCACCAGAGGAGCCTCCTGATCACGGTCCCCCCTCCCCCCCTCACATCGGTCAAGTCGATGTTGGAGGAATTCACCCAGAAGGGATCTGGGGATCAAGGCGGGAAGGCCCCGCCTTCACCACCTCCTGTGACGCCGCCGCCCAGACGCGTCCGTCGGGTGACGCTGGTGTCACCGCCTCCCTCCCCATCGGACACGTCAGTGCCTCCCTCACCAGGGTCGCTGTCTGGGGACAGAACCGAGGGGGATTCCCCCCCTCGCGTTCCTCCGTTGTCCGCCGCAGGCGGCCTACGTGAGGAGGAGGCACCTGATCAGGGTGAGAGGATGGCGGCCATCGCTGACTGGTGTCAGCTGACCCTACAGGAGGTGGATGAAGAGTGTAGTTTTTCTAAACAGGCACGTTTCGAGACCTTCTGTCAGGAGGAGGAGGTAGTGAGTCCGCGAAGCGTCCGCTTCCCTCCCCACCGCCTTCTCCTGACAGCAGCGAAGGATTTTGACACCCACGTGTCATCCGCGGCGCCGGGCCGTCTTGTTCCGCCTCTGGTGATCTCGGATCGTCAGAGGTCGGGGCTCCCGGTCGCCTCTTCTCCCATACCGCTTTCTCCCCCCGTCTTGGATGACGACATCAGGCATGTGGCAGCGCCAGGAGTCGGCCATTCAGTGTCTGACAGGCACCTGTCCCACCTGGACAAGGAGGCCAGAAGCATTCTGGGCATGGCGAACTCCGTCGCCCATGCTTGTCAGGCCATGGCCGCCTTCTCCAAGGAGGCGGGGATGGAGAAAGGGGCGAGAGCACTGTATCGGGGGTTCGGTTCCGTGGCAGGGAACCTAGCTCAAATCATGCTAAGTGCCTCCCGCATCTCAGCGGGGGTCACTAACCTGAGGCGGGATGGATTTCTCGCGCGTACAAATCTCCCGGCGGAGATGCGCACCCGCCTCAGGAGCGCTCCAGCAGCGTCGTCGACGCTGTTCGACGGACAAGTCGCAGAGGCTCTGCGACACCGCCAGGAGACCCAACAACAGGAGCTCACCAACCGTTTGGCAGCGGGAGGTGGCAGGGTCTCTTCGGCGGTGACGACACCCAAGAAGCGGAAGGGTGACACTCCGCAATCCCCCGCCGGCTCTAGGACCGGCGGGGTTTCCTTTCGGGACGGGGGCCGGCCAGGCAAGGGCCGCGGCGGCTACAACGCCGGCCCCTCTCCAAAAAGGACACCTAGCAAGTTGCAGGGTAAGGGACGCGCCTATGGAGGAACCCACAAGAAGAGGTGACTCCTGGGCGCCTCCTCTCCTGCCGCCGGCAGCGGCAGAGGTTCGGGACGGGGCCGTTGGAGGCCGTCTCTCAACGTTTGTGGCCAACTGGAGGCAGTTGGGCCTGGACGAGTACGTCTGTCAGACACTGGAGCGTGGGTTTCGTATACCCGTGCACACCCGCCCCCCTTTGACTTGTTCGCCAGTGGAACGTCCGCTAGAGCCGGAACGGCTCGCGCGAACACTGGAACAAGTGGAGAACCTAATCACCAAGGAGGCGGTGAGCGAGCTTCCGCTCCAAGGTCTGACACCGGGGTTCTACTCTCCAGTATTCGTGAGACCGAAAAAGGACCCAAAAAATGGCGGCTGATTCGCGACTTGAAACAGTTCAACCGCTCCTACCTCGAGCGGCCGCCATATTTTCGGCTCTTGACCGTGCGGTCTATCATGCGGTTGCTACAACCATACAGCCGCATGGTATCGCTGGACCTCCAGGACGCGTACCTGCATATCCCAATATGCCCCGCGGATTGCAAGTACCTCCGATTCGTCCTGGCGGGTCGTCACTTCCAGTGGAAGGTGTTGCCCTTCGGGATTGCGACAGCCCCTTGGTTGTTCACCCGGGTGACCCAACCCATCGTCCAGTTCCTTCACAGGCACGACATCCAGTTCGCGATGTACCTGGACGACGGGTTCGGGAGCCACTGCTCCCCGTCAGGACTTTGTGATCGCTCTGTTCAGACGCCTGGGTTGGCTTGTCAATCTGGACAAGTCGGACCTAGTACCGACGACGTCGCTCGTCTTCCTAGGCGTCCGTCTGGACACGACGCAGGACAAGGCCTTTGTCACGGAGGAACGGATGGGCCGTTACAGGGAACTCCTGGCGGACGCGTGTCGCGGGCCTCTCTCGCTCCGACGGTGGCAACGTCTGCTAGGATTCTTGACCTCAGCTCAAGACTTCACGAGGAGGGGGAGGCTTCACCTCCGGCCCCTCCAAATAGTGCTGAACGGGCACGTTCGGGAGGTATCTTGCGGCCATCACATCAGGATGCCGCAGGACCTCATTCACCACCTACGATGGTGGCAGGACGAAAGCAACGTCTTGGCGGGGGTTCCCCTCCGGCAACCCCCCGCCGGGAGCCAGTTGTATGTGGACGCCTCTACCCAGGGGTGGGGCGCGCACCTGGGGACCGACAAGGCGGCGGGCGTGTGGTCGCCGGCGCAAGCCGAGCTTCACATCAACTTCCTGGAGTTGAATGCCATACGTCTGGCGATCGATCACTGGTCGGATCGTCTGGAGAACCAGGTGCTGTGTGTCCACACAGACAGTTCGACGGCAGCCTGGTCGATCAACAAGCAAGGATCGACCAAGGCGGGATCGTTGTTACAGCTGGTGATGGAGCTGTTTCGACTGGTAGACGAACTCAACATCTCAATAAGAGCGGTGCACATCCCGGGAGCAAAGAACGTCCTTGCGGACGCTCTTTCCCGCCCGGACAAACCTCCCTCCACGGAGTGGATGTTGCACCCTCGAGTGTTCGAGGCGATCTGTCTCCAGTTCGGCAGGCCGCATGTCGACCTCTTCCCGACACGGCTCAACAACCAGCTGCCGGTATACGTATCCCCAGTGCCAGACCCTCTGGCATGGGGATTAGACGCGCTCGCGTTAGGATGGGAGGGGATGGACACTTACGCTTTTCCCCCCCCCCCGCCATTCTGACTCAAGTGGTGGCAAAAGTCCAGGAGACGAGACGCCTGCGTCTGCTCCTGGTCGCACCGAACTGGCCGGCAAGGCCGTGGTATGTCCCCCTCCGGAGACTCTGCGCTCAGGAGCCGGTTCCCCTGCCAACCAGGTGGGACCTTCTCAGAAGCAACCCAAGCAGACGGGTGCACGAGAACCCTCAGGTTCTACATCTGCACGTATGGGTTGTCTCCAAGACGGAATGAGGAGCGCAGGGTTCTCGGAAGCGGTAGCCAGCGCAGTGGCGACCTCAGAGCGGTCATCCACGCGCAAGCTGTACGATTTCCAATGGGCTGCTTTCATGACCTTTTGCGAAGGGAAGGGGTTCGATGTGCGGTCGGTAACGGTGCCCCAGGTCGCGGATTACCTGGTCCACCTACGCACAGTGAGGAAGCTTAAGGCTTCCTCCATCAACACGAACCTCGCGGCCATTTTGTCCGTCCTTCGCAAAAAGGACCCCGACTTGAACACCTCGGTCCTTAAGGAGCTCATTAGGACGTACAGGAACGTGGATGGCCGCCACAAACTGAGACCGCCAGAGTGGGATCTGGCGATAGTTTTGAATCACCTCAAGTCTGAGCACTATGAGCCGCTGACGGACACGACGCTGCTGCGTCTCATCATTAAGACTTGCAGCATGCAACACGATAACTATGCCAATGAAAGTAAATCTGAGCGAATAAACTGATGTCGGATCTTGGTCTGATTCGCTATTGAGAAACACCTCTATATTTAAAATAGGTTAAAACCGTACTTCGACCATATTGAAAAGCAGTCTCATAAGGAGTCCTCTGATAGTTGTCCTTCCTTGATACAAACCCCTTTAGTTCCTTCAAGTCAAACAAAAAGTTAAGCATATCTACCTGATCAAACACAGATGCTAGGTGGAGTACATTTTGATTATTTTGGTCCAATGCTGTAACACTAGCGTTACGTTGGAGTAGAAATTCTACAGCTGCTATTTTACCACAAGCTACGGCCCCCATCAACGGAGATCTACCGTCACTTCCTCTACATTCAATATCGAATATATTTAGTGACAAGACATATTTCACCATGTCTACATGTCCACCAAAGCAAGCATAATGAAGGATGTTGTCGCCACGATTATCTGCTGCCTTCATATCGGCTCCTCGTTCCTTCAAAAACTTCACGATTCGATGATATCTCTTTTGCACCGCCTTCATCACAGGAGTTCTACCGCCCATATCTCTATCATGTACATCACTACACAGGTTATCCACCAATTTCCTAACAATGCCCACGGCTCCATATCCAGCGGCAATATGCAACACACTGCTGTTGCGCTTATTCCTAGCTGTAAGATCACATTTCTTTTGCACTAAATAGTCAAATATTTCTGTCTTGTTCTTCCAGGCTGTATACATGACAAGAGTAATCGTATTTGTGAGTCTACAGTCGACACCCAAGAGTCTCTTGTCAAATAGTTTTTCAACTTCAAGTACATCATTCTTGTCACAGGCTCTTGTGAAGCGTTGGACATTCCCAGATGAGCAGCGTGCACCTGAATGGTTGAATTATGTACAAAGTTACGTGTTTGTTGTAGAGTAGAGTAAAAAGTCGTTGAAAACAGCCAAGTTATAGTATCAAATAATTCAAGCAATCATTAGGCCGATATCGCAATGTTAGAATAAATTCATACCAATTTTAGCAAAAGAAAGAATAAAGATCATTTTTGTAGGAAACAAATATACAGCTGAAATGTACACAAGTTATACTGGTACTTGGTTGGCAGGAACCTCGATAATCTGGGTAAATGTTCGAATAATTCTTCTTATCTAATTTATATCATGAGCCCAATGATGCAAGGCGTCACTACACAGCTTTCCGATTTCCAGAGTCATTGGTGTTTTATAGTGACACCGTCTTCCTTATTATGTGCATATCAGGCAAGATTTATATATGCATATATATATATTTCTGATATTAAATGTAAAGAAGGACAAAAGACTTACTGATGTTTATGATGTTGATTCATAAAATTGGTTCTTTATGAATAACACTTATTTAAGATCTTCAATGACGTACAGAATATGTGTATAAATATGGGACACCTGTTCACTCTTCAAGTTTTCTTAAGTTATTGAGGATCAAAGCTGGTCAACAATTGTAAATTATCCTATGGAGCAAAACATGTATCACACCTATAGAAGACAAGTCTTTAATTAAATGTATCAGCGTCTACATTTGCGTATAAACATTTTTTAATCATTTCACTTAAAAAGATCTTATGTAATTGTCCCCTTATCAAGAAAAAAAAGTGCCTACCTTGCTTCTTGGGATTTACAACCTTCCTGCCATGCGGGATAGGACACGGCCGTTTCAGAGTTGATTTTTTATCAAAAAGTTGGCATGATAATTGTATCTCATCGAATATCTTAGCTGAACAGCCTGTCTTCAGACAAAGTTCTTCACACAGTTTGGGACCACATGGCTGAACCGTTCTGTGACTACAAACCAACCAGATACCCTCAAGCACTAGGACCAGCTTGATGAGAAGAACATTGGCCATTTTGGAACAACACTGTGTCAGGATCCTGAAAATGAAAGGTTCACAAACTAGACGGATAGATCTAACTGTCAGATGTAACCATCTCCCCACAGAAGCAGATCAAGTCATGTTTATAAGCCTCTGTTCTATGCGCCGAGTTTGTTGGATAGAATGGGAGATGCCTAATTGGAGGCATTCAAAGTAAGTTGTGCAATCAGCGACGCTGTTCTTAAGCATCATTTTGGCTACTGAATCATGGCAAAGGCATTGTGATATGAACCACCCATGCGAGAAGCGTTGTCATTTGATAAAGAGATTCAAATGGATTGTGATACAATTTTATTCCGCCACGGGAAAATGCCGGAACCCACGGATTTCGGCGTAGTAGAACAGAGGCTGTATCAACATTTCATGACTTGATCTGCCTCTGTTGGGAGAGAATGTACTTGATGGTGACTTCATTAAGATGCTTTGAAGGAGGATTGTAGCAAATGACGTTCTTTAGAAACGTTATACTTCAAATTGTCCTTCATAAATTGACTGCAAAAGAAGTAACAGAAAAAGGAGGAAAATACAAACCGGAATAAACTAAGAACACAATGTAACCTAAAATAGATACAACATTGTAATAAGATATCTTAATGTATAAGGACTAGCAAGAATGTCAAATGTAGAACACATGCACATTACTTATTAATGCTAAAATGTAAGTACTTAGGGTAAGTTATTAAGATACTTAATTATCCATAACTAGAAAATCAACAGATAAATCCTTATTGGCTGGCATGAGAGATAAAATAGGTGTCCATCACGAAGTTTTGATATGCACTATTGTTAAAAGAATGAGCCTATCTGGTACTATCATTAAGATCATATGCAAATTTACATCATATCATTTAGTTAAGCATTATCATCGGGATGAGTTTTCTATACATGTTCGCTGGTGATCATGTAGTGTTTAATTTCATTATAGCTGTTCACTGTCTTAGTTACAAAGTAGACATTCTCGATAATCCAGAGTACGTACCGATAGTATCTTCACTAACCTCTTGAAACAAGCAGGGCTCCATGCGATTCATAAATTACCTCCAGGACCTGGTTAGTGGAGATATTATCGGAACTTAAAATCGGGATTTTCGAGAATGGGTTGATTGTACAACGACCAAAAATTAATAATTGATATCTTACGTTTGACGTAGAGTAGATAACATATATATGTAGATAATAGGGGACATGTGGATAACTTCAGATGAAAGCGTCCATTAACACTATTTCCATGTAACGACAGATTGGGTAAATTCTTGGCTAAAATGCCCTGACACCAATTGGAATATATCAAATGAAAAATAAGCAAATATAATTCTTACATTTGTATGTTATGTGAAGTCAAAAGTCTTGTTCCCCAGACGAATTGCTGAATGTCTCACCTTGCAAAAAATTAGATATATCGAATATATATCACTGATAAAAACAACATCTGAATAAGTTTCCAGGTCAAAAACGCCTTGTCAAGTTTGTGCCTATTCCATGTACACTCAATTTTTCATTGTTCTCATATCTTGCATGATTTTGTTTAAATTCGAAAAAATGGTCTCCTAGCTATCTGAATGTGAATAATATTTCTCATACTTTATCAACACATTGCTCTTATGACCCTCCTTGTGTATTTGTATCACTGTCTGGTTTCTAGTAAGTTTGTGTTTTCATTGTTATTTTTTTATTGCTGTATTGTTATGTTTTGTATACACTGAATACCAAAAAGAACTTTGCAATTTTAAAACTGAAATTTCGAAAACGATCTCATATTTACATTTTCATTTAACTTGCCAATGACATAGTTGAAACCCACACTTTCAAGTTTAAAACTTTTAATTAAGCAATATTCATGCATTTTTGCAGAAATGGCAAAAATGTTATAATCACGTGACGTTTCCGCTGGAACTTAGTCACGTGACGAACAAGTTTAATAACTGTCCATAATGAATGTTTGTCACTGCAATAGTGAACAAAACCATCTTAAAACCAGTAAACGGTATAGCAAAAATATCGCGAATCGCCTCTGAAAATTGTCATAATTGATCAAAAACAACACTTTTTACAAGAATCGGTAGTGTTCCTTCATTTATAATGGTAACTTGATCCGGCTATACAGAGAGATTGTGAGGATTGCTGACAACCCTGAAACGCAAAACACAGTTGTTTTTTTCACTGCATGAGAGTCGATATCTGTGACGTTAGACCACCGCCAACGTTGTCTCTTAGTGACGTCAGAGATAGCACACATCAAAGGTCGGCATGTTGTTATGTTCTCGTGCACTTTATGAACTTGGACAGATCTAATCAGAGCTCATCGACTGCTAAGTTGATAGCTATTGGTTACTTAACATCGACACATGGCAATTTCATTCGAGGTTATAACGTCAGAATTGGCATGCAATAACAAGATTTAATTGCGATTGTTGTGCTCTTAAGGCTGTTTACCATTTGTACGACTCAAAGATGTGTCAATATGACAAGTAAGACTTGTGTCCACACATTCCCATTAATGGAAAAGCTTCGATGCAGACGAAATGTGAAGTTGAGTCTGCTGACAAAAGACGTAATTTAACGTTTGACCTTTTGTGTTACTAATGACAGAAGTGGAAGTTATAACATTCGGGCTGCTCAAACCTGGTACTAAAGTATCACATTTTAGTACTTTAACGAAATTAGTGCGACACCATCATTTCAACGAACGTCTGAATAACCAAAATTTTGACCCCTGCCCACTTCAGATCTAATAAGTGCAAAACTTGGTTTCCCACCTTTAATTAGGATTCGCTGGTCGTTTAAACAAATGATTGATTAATAAGAGGTACTTTGTTTTAAATTTTTATCGTTTTTCATTCTTCAATCAGAATCATTACAAAATGGTGCAAAGTTTCTTTTGGAAGTCAGTGTATTTATTTATGTGAACTGATGAATTTAAAACAGACTGACAATCTCAACAATAAATTTATAATCTCACCAATACTTATACTTATATTATTCACTTATTCTACGAACAAAATCTGAACATCTAAACATGCAACTAGCAACTGAAAAGAATCAACGAATATAACGAAATTTAATATTCTATGGATACGATACCAATTATCTATGAACATAACGAAGAAATAACGTGTAGGAGTTCTGGTATTAAGATGTTTAAAGTTAAATACGGTAATTTCGTCATTGAAATATAAACTATCTAGAGTGGTATCGCTCTTCCCGACCTCTCTCCATGTCCTTATCATCTGAACAGATTACACCATTGGCTTGGGTCCTTGATTCTTCAGAAATTTTAGAAATGACTTTATATCATTCTACCAATTCGAACGTATCGTTTGTAAATGTGATAATACACAAAACTTGAAAAATTTCACATATGCAAATACAATTGACAAACATTCCTTAAAAACCCAACACTATTTGATAAATACTTTTTATGTATCCGTGCCCTAAGATTCCACTCTTTACATCATACTTTAAATTACAGTCGAACCTCACTTACCCGGACCCCGAATAACCGGAAACCTCGCTATACAGACGATTTTATAGTAAACGAATAATGTCTATACACAAAACGACTTGAAAGGTGGATACAGGGAAGAACTCTTTTCAGGGAATTCAGGGAAACTAAAAGACTTTTTGAAGTTTTAATACTTTCCCTCATGCAGCGTGAACATGTATCAGTATGTGTATCAGTATCCAATCTTAATACAAACATGGAGCTGACAAGATATATCCATCATTGTATGCACATGTGTAACGCATTAATGTCGAACACCTTAAAAATATATTTAAAGATTAGAAAATAAATGTTTTGGGTGAATTTGACAACACTTATCTAAGTTTATAAATTGAGAATGTTGAACAATTAATTGATTGCGTGTTGTATTATCTTGCGCAAGTCATGTTCTAATACCAATCTATTCAACTAACTTATAATCTTAAGTGACTATCATACACGTCATGCCAAATATAAGGCTTTTACTTTTTACATATTCGGTACATTCTCTTTTCGTGCGATACTGAACAAAACAATCAACTTCGTGGTTAATATAGCTGCTTATTACCAAACTATTTGCCGACTAAACAAATCTTGGGGGGAACTTGTGATAAATACAGAGGGTACGATAAAAGAAATACCTTGAAATTGGTTTCAACAAAATGCGCTGTTATTTATTAATTTCTTTAAAAATGTGCTGATTGATATATTAACGTTTTATTCTAAATTATCGGAGTGTCAAAATCATATTAATAGTAAACTAAAAAAGTTTTATATCCTTGGCTCTTTATTTTTATTCTTGTTCATGTTTTCACTTATTATGATATACAAAAAATGATTTCGTGACCATTAGCGAATCACATTTATTGCATTTTTGTGCGTGAAGGTCTAATGTCTATCTTATAAGTAAGTCATAATTTCATAAAGTATCCTGGATCGTTAATAGTATATATCAATAATTCACAAAGCATTTAGTGTTTTGTTATTATAGAATATAAAAGAATGTAAAGATCGAAATACAAATTGTATTATAAGGTGCTTGCAAATTTCCTAAAATAAGCTTACAAAGCTGCCACTTTTTGAATTAATTAATCGAGACATTGTACTTTCAATTAAAATGATTTCATCTACATAAAATGAAATTCAATTGAGCCTAAAAAATGATATTTCACAGAGAGAATTATTACAAGAAAATGTATTTATGATTTAGAACTGAATAGGTAAAGTAATATGTACATAAAATACTGCAGATGGTTCAATAGAATTTAACGCAAATTGGTTATAACAGAGATAAATAGCTATTCATAGCAACAAGATTGAAAAAGAATATGACCAAAAGTATATTCATGTATACTAAAGCAGGCAAACTCACTGAAACCAGTCGAAACAGTTGCTGACGACTTGGTTAGGTTCTAGGATATAGTTTGTTATATTAAAAAAAGAAACGTTTACCCAGAGGTACGGATTTTAAAACTCAATATTTGGATAGATGTACTTTTGACTCACATATAATGAAATAAAGAATATCTCAAATCGTGTCTTATGCAATGTCTATGTAAATTTGTACTTTTTATTGTATTGTCTATTTACTATTTTATTTTATCATTTAATTAGAAAGTAAGAAATGAATTCAAACAATTTTTGAAAAAAAGTTTTCTCCCCTTACATATAGTATTGATATCAAGCATACTCTAACTTTTTCACTCGCAGAGTTAATTTCTGTACGATGTGCAATCAGTTTACATTAACAACTTTAAAGTAAACAAAACCAGTGAAAATAAATAATCATAATCTAAAAGTACATCCAAGCAAACGGATTATTTATCGTTCGGGGTTTTCTGTAAGAGGCTGAACTCAACACAGCATCAATCAGAAACGCAATGCTGTGAATATGTGACAGCCTTCAGCAAGATAGGGTATCTTTTCTGGTTGCCTCAGGGGCGAATGTCAGAGTTTAGCGGGACCGACCGCCCGCCCTATTTAGATTGCTGATTACTAATCATTTGGTCTCCAAAATAAGGTTTGTTGATATAGGGAATCGAACAGAGTGATGTCACAAAACGGAAATAAGTGAGTCCAATTGCTTGGCATTTTTGCTACACATACAAAGTTCCTTTAAAATGAGTATCCGGTGTTCATTAAAACTTTCCAATTAGATTATCAAGGCTCGAATGAATGATTGGTATTCATAGATAATGATCACTAATTGCTAGCCCTGGATACCTTAGATTATCAAGGCTCGAATGAATGATTGGTATTCATAGATAATGATCGCTAATTGCTCGCCCTGGATACCTTCTACAACTACCGATCATCAGGTTACCTGTTGAAACAATTCACCACCTGGAGATAATAAATATTGATGAAGGCAAAAATATGTCAAGTAATTATTTAAAAATAAATATGCGCTACACTCACTTTTCTCACCGTTTAGAAGCCTACATTGGCCTCATGTGCAAAAATCATAATACATAAATTGTTACTTGAAACACAACCCCAACTTAACAATTTGGAATGTAAAGCTCATATGATTTTTTAACCATTTCAGTTTACGGTTTGCTGGTTTAAATTAAAAAGGAAAAGGTCTTGCAAAATAAAAGGACTGCATTTCTATCATTTTTGTAAAATGAATAACTTTTTAAATAATGACCTACATGTATGCAAAGTTACGGAATGTTCTTTTGTTTAAAGATGAATTGCAATACATATATTACGCATATTGCATATATATATATATATATATATATATTGTAAGTAGAGGATATATGTTCCAAAAATGGATAACGTAACTATTAGAGGATAATTGTCTCTTGTAAAGGGAATGCCTATGTATTGATACTGATGTCTTATTACTCAGGGGCAAAAGAAACGATACCATATAAAATACATGATAGGTCAAGCTTCGAGTGATAGTTACGGCTGAAACTGGGTTTATTTGTTTCTTCAAGAGCTAACTGAACTAAGTTTTTAATTTCAAAGCTATATCTGCTAACGCTTTTGAAATATTGTTGAAATACAGGCCTTTCAAAAAACACCGTTTTAAAATCTCCTTAACTAGACGAGATAGGAATGAGAAAATGACCCTTTTTCTTGTTTTTAAACCAACATACAGGCAACATGCGTGAACAAATTAACTTCTACCCGGGTTTTTTATATTGATAACATCTTATATTTATAAGATTGATACATTTCATAATTTTTGTATTCCAATTTAAAAGATTATGACCAGAAATAACATTGAAAAAGCTGTTTTCTGACCCCTCGTGTATTTGAACAGTCACAGAGTTTTAAATATCATACTTATATGTTTGAAATTCTTAGTACTTCTTCACAACTAATTTGTCTATCACAAGGGTTCGTAGTCGCATTTCATTTACAACAGAATTTTGTTCTGTACTCTTTTGGAAAGTTGGTATCGTTTCTTTTGCCCCTGAGTGTATATGATTTCATAATAAATACCTTATAATGAGATCATGCTAACCTCATTTGGATATAATGAACATCAAATGATGTTTTCATCAGAAATTTAGATAACTTTAACAATATGCTGTACTGAGGTACTAGATTTTACTTTCCTCATCTGTATCCACATGTCATTACTATGTACCCTTTACTTCTAAAGCCGAAATGAGTCGTTACAATATTATGTTCTACTAGGTATAACCGCTTGTGGGTCTCATGTCTATATTTACGCTACTTTGTCCAACTTAGTATTTCAACCATATATAACAGTGGGTTTGCTGTGTTCCCATTAGGTTTTTCGTATCTTAGTTTTGATTTAAACTTATTAAATTATGTTGACTATATAATAAATAATAAGATATATAACCATTTTTATACGAAAGTATTCATATTTCAAGTAAAAAACATCAACACTTATGTGAAGCCCAAAAACAATTTACTCGCTAACCCTCGATAAAACACAACAGAGCTCCAACTTGTCACAGATTATCCATATAGTATTTCTTCCATAAAATATAACGCTGTATATAAAATATAAACATAAACTTATTCAAAAACAGATTCATAGGCCGTCAAAAGGAAAGTTTAGGAATTAATCTTGTTATTTTTCGAAGAAGGCCTGGCTCCAATAAAGTATTAACTCATGTTTATGTCGTGCAGTAGAGAGGTGCAGTAGAGAGGTACTTCATCGCGTGGATGCGTATATGGATGCAACTAGAGCCAATGTCGCTTAATATCATAACCAGATCTAGATACCTTTCCATCCCGTCATAAACCATCTTGAAGTTCTAAAAGAAAGAATGGCTCGTCAGTTGTTTCCCCTTTGTTGATCTCTTTTAATCATAGACATGCTGTGCCATCAATGTATTATCTCACTTGTCCATTTTTTGTTCAATTCATATTACCTGTTTACGTCAACTCAATTTAATGAAACAAATTGTAAAGATCCATAGGTACAAGTTTGTAGCTGAATAATGCACATTCTCAATTAAATCTAATCTTTTTGTTTTATGATATATAATAAGGTCATTATGTTAACTGATTATATAGAACGTAAAATGTCACTACTGATGACACGAGAATGACAAACGAGCTGAGTTGTTATGAAACCTGACAACAACAAATTAGTTAATTTTCTAAAAGAGGCTCTGTAATGCCCATAGAAGATATTGAGGATAGCGTTAACACAACAATCAGGTTAGCATGATATATTTTATCTCTGAGAACGATACAATAAAGGTTTAAATATGCCGATCAGTATTTTACGTAAGGTAAGTAACATTTTAAGGTAAAAGAATATGTTAGGGGATGGGTGGGTAATATATGTGAAAAAATTATTAAAAGTTAATTAATAAATAATTAATGTACGTGTTTTTAATGCAAACAGCAGTCATTCAATCTCCATTTATACATGATATGTAAACTTTCAATAAACAAATGCACAAATTTGATTTAACATAACAGATTACCATCTACCTACAAAGCTCTATTCATTCCTCCCGAGCAGCATTCATCCACGTTACCAGATGAACAGTGTTCTAAACATTCTCTCCCCACAAAGGCAGATCAAGTCATGTTGATTTAGCCTCTGTTCTATTACGCCGAGTTTGTGGGAAAAATGGGAGATGCCTGATTGGAGGCAATCAAAATTAGTTGTGCAATCAGCAACGCTATTCTTAAAATCATTTTGGCTACTGAAACAAGGCAAAAGCATTGTGATATAAACCACCCTTTCCATGCGAGAAGCCTTGTCATTTGATAAAGAAATTCCAATGTATTGAGATGAAAGTTATTTCCGCCAGGGGAAACTGCCGGAACCCACGGATTTCGGCGTAATAAAACAGAGGCTAAAACAACATGACTTGATCTGCCTCTGTAGGGAGAGAATGTGTTCTAAAAGATGCGGGCTAGAAATATAGAGGTTTATTTGGATGTAAGTTGTGCAATCAGTAACTGTTCTAAACTCCTCATTTTGGCTACTTTGTAGAGGCCTCGGTAAAAGCAACCATCCTTTTCCATACGAGAAGTTTTTTATTACCTGACATTTTTCAAAAGAGTTATGGCGCAAATGTTTGCTGCTAGGTGACCTTGGAAGTGTGTTTATGAGGTTGGATGTGTTGACTTGAAGGACTCCTGTGGAGAGAGAAAGAGTTATATTTCATCATTTCGAAAACACTAGGTGAAAATGATTAATGGGGGCAGACAACCCCAATAGCCCACATGAGTAATGATTTATTGACGCAGTCCGAAAAGATATTGGTAATCTAAATTCTAGGATCATTTGACTATAGTTTATCATTAGTTTATGATAGTATATGATCAGGACACACATCGTAACATATATAACATTTATGTATATGTCCATAGTCAAATAAACATGCTTTTTGATTTGTAAATTATAACATTAACAAATAAGTAGAAAAAACAATGCAAGTTAAAACTTTCCAATTCATTTCACAGAAAATATAGTATGTCAATCATTTCAGTATATGCCGGCGACTATTTTATTATCCCCCGCCGCGCGTTTAGCACGAAGCGGGGGATATGGTATTGGGCAGCGTCCGTCCTTCCGTACGTACGTCCATACGAATGAAAAATTAAATAACTCAAAAACTATTGACCAGATTTTTTTCATTTTTTGTATATAGCTTCATCACCAGGAGAGTAAGGTCCATATAGAGGTCCATGACCTTGACCTTCATCTCAAGCTCATAAGGAGACTTTGAAATGTTTTTCCTTGTCAGCAGGATATCTCAAGAACCATTCACTGGATTCTCTTCATAACTTACACAGTGCATCTTATTGGGAAGGTGCCGGGCCCAGTCGATTCTGGGGACCTTCATATTATTTTCAAGGTCACAGCGAGGCTTTGACAATTTCAGCATTGAAACCTGTATTTTAGGCTTTTCAGCGGGATATCTCAGGAACCATTCACTGGATTCTCTTCATAATTTACACAAAGCATCTTATTGGGAAGGCGCGGAGCCCGGTGGATTCTGGGGACCTTCATATTATTTTCAAGGTCACAGCGAGGCTTTGACAATTGAAACATTGAAATCTGCATTTAAGGCTTGTCAGCAGGATATCTCTAGAACTGTTAACTAGATTGCCTTCAGTCAATTTGTTATTGTCTAAAATTTGGTAGCATGACAAGTGTAGACAAGTGTTTCTATGTATAACATCAATTTGCGGCGGGGGATCCTGTCACCTTTGTGACAAATACTTGTTTTGAATACATTTGATCATTTTCGCAAGTAATTGAACAGGTAACATTCGTTTTGAAATTGCATCCCTTTAATGAATTTCAAGGTCTGGCAAATTGTGACAATTGTTTTTATGGAAGAACACTTTGTTTGGCTATAAAATCCTTGCTACTGTTCCGTCAAAATACCACACCTTAAGCTGAGAGGCAAATAAACTGTTGCAACATTTTGTTCCTTGGCACAACGTGATAAGAAGCTCAAGATAAAGTCTAGTATTTACCATGCTCAGGGTATGATTTATCTTAATACTTTGTCTCTTCCTGCATTTCATGCTTACAGTGAACTAGGAAGTGCTTCTTCTTAACGTCAAGATCATGATTTATAAAAACGTTTGGGTAATATTCTCTCAATTCACCCTATTTTAAAGTGTTGCGTTCTCAAAGTTAACGATCTTGTAAGTGTAGTTACGTACATGAATCCATGACCCTTTTCGCTAATTAATTCATTTTAATAAGACAATATCTAAGATACTTATGATACGAAAAATTTAACAAAAATGTTGTGATACTATAACCTAAACGAGTGGAAACACGAAACTATGCCACAAGAGGTAATTCAAATGTGTTATAGAGCCTTCCCTAGTTAAAGACAACGCCTGTTGTCATATCCATGTCATATCCATATTGAGAGTCAAATGAGAGTTATTAAATTTTGGATTAAACTTTTAAGAATGCCAGAGTATAGACTACCGTATCAATCTTATCAAATGTTACTAGCTTTAGATAATCGCGGAAAGCATTCATGGGCTATTGGTGTAAGAAATATGTTGTTTGTAAGTGGATTTTCCTATGTCTGGATTAATCAGGATGTTGGTGATTTCTGGCAATGTTTAAGCAACCTATAAAATATATTTTTATACAAAGGTGGTATGAATCACTTGACGCATCCACTTTTTAAACTCATTATTCCCATTGCAAATCAATATTTGGGCCAGAAAAATACATAAGTGTCCTCAATAATAAGTCTCTTTTAAGCAGTTTATGTAAATTTAGAATTTCAGTTCATTCCCTTAAGATTCAATCCTTTAGAAAGGATCATCATACTTTAAACGATTTAACATGTTCATACTGCTCCTCGGAGGATGAAGCTCACATTATTTTAGTTTGTAAAGCCTTCTCTGAATGTAGAAATAAATTTGTGAAATGTGTTAATCCACAAACTATGTGCAATCTGATAAATTCAACTAATCCTGAAGTCATTTATGATGTTGCAACTAATGTGAAACAATTAATATGAAATCGTATGTCAAATCACGTGACCAACAACGATACCTGTAAATTCAACTGTACTTTGGGCCACCGAGCCTTTTATACTGAATAAACATGTCTGTCTGTCTGTCTGTCTGACAACGCCTGTAACACATTGGGCGACCCTATTCCATCCATAATGATTCACGGAAACCTGAGAATGACACACTTTAATGACTGACTTCAAACTTAAGATTCCGATATCATCCTTCTTCTTAAAGCCATAATGCTGTTCATATCCGGAATAGTTTAACAATCTTCGTGCACAGAGATGGTCACATTATTCGTCAATCGAAAGTCATTCAGATGAGTGAAAATGAGGAACTAATAATTTTACCATATTTACTGCTCATTCCATACATCATGACATGAATAGATAACAACTGTTAACCTTTTATGCATGGAATCAATTAACATATAATAATAATTGTTATATTGATCTTCTCAATATACTTTAAAAAAAAATTAAAAAAAGCATTTCAGTTTTCACATGTGATTAGTTTATTAAATTTTGTTTTTCGTTTTTCTTGTTCCTGGGTATTTTTGTGTGCTTGTGACTTAGTTGAAAATTAAACGTAAAGGATCAGAAATGCATAATCAGTGAAAACGTTTACGAAAACTAGAATTTATGTACGATAGTATAAATTGAAAGAGCTGTGGTAAATCAACGTACCCAGTTCGGTAACCCAAGGCAAATGCAATTCCCTACAAAATGTACCTCAAATGATTGAAAGGTGTTCACATACAAATGGCCACACAGTTTGGCTTTACACTGAATAATTTCTTCAACCACTGCGGATAATCAGGTTGGGAAATCAGGTTGGGTAACGACACGTTGGAATCTCTGGGGATCATTCATAAAGTCGTATATGTTTTTTTAAATTTGTAGAAACACAATTTTCCAATTTGGGTTATAGTTTCTGTGAGTGTTTGCTGTTATCATTTGATGTGAGGCATGTAAACACTCGATTCTTAATTTTTGGTCAAACTGATGAAACAAATGTTCCAATTTTCTTTTTAAAAACAATTTTGTAGAAAAAATAAACGATAACAACTTTATAAGAAGGACTTTGGTAAGAAATAAAGCAGTCTAAATATGTAATAACATTAATTACAAATCATACATCAATAAATACAAATATTAATAACACTCCTACCAAAACCAACAAGGTCGACCATTGCTATGTTATATCATCTCTTCTTTTATGTCTGTTCGAGTTTCTAAAGTATATATATATACTCCATATATAGCATATATATATATATATGGTACTCCCTGAAGATTACAATGAAACTAGTAGGAGTCTATTGGTGTTGTGTGTTTTTTAACTTTTGAATATATAAACATATATATATATTCTTTAAAAATAACAAACTGAAGATTAGTCTTCATATAAGTTCATTACCAACTGGTTCCACAACATAGTGATCATCAGGTAACTTATACATTGTGTTGCTAATGGTATAGCGCTAACAATGTATAAGTTACCCTGAAGATCACTATGTTGTGAAACCGGTTGGTAATGAACTTATATGAAGACCAATCTTCAGTTTGTTATTTTTAAAGAATATTTAATAGCTTAACCATGAACATTTAACTCTTAAATCTACATATATAGATATATGTCGTGTAAATGACATAATTCAATGTTTTAAAATCCGTGAAGAAGAACTGTAACCAATCTAATATCTGTATCTACATACACAGTATGTACAATAATCTACTTTGGCCCAGATGGCGTTGAATTCACAATCTAGTTCAATAAATAAAAGTAGTTTCTTAATGTTATTTCATATTATGAATGTCAATGATATAAACAATTATGATTTTGAAAATCAGCCCATGAAACATTTGTCATTAAATAACCTAAATTGTTAACTCTGTGCAGTTATAAGAAGTCAATAAGGTAACCAAGCAAAAGCTTTCAAAGTTGAACTTATACATTAGGTGAAGGTGCTTTGTTCTTGCTTACATAATAATTGCAATATTCACTGCAGCAAAGAGCTATGGATATATCAATCTGGAACCTTACAACGATTTTTTTGATTGATTGTAAACTATCAAAAGTTTCAAAAAGGTTTTGAGGTTAAGATGCATCGGATTTATGCTTGTGTGACTGGTTTGAAAGGAGTATAAAGTGTAGGAACGTGAATTGTAAGATGTAGAAAATATAGAGAGCTGCAGAGGAAACATTTCTTGTCCTTTGACTTATATTATATAGAATTTAAAGGGGCAGTAGCACGTTTATAAGGGGAATATAAGGTGTTGTCAGGAATGAAAATTAATGGTTCCAATTGAAAGACAATATAACTAAATGAAGCAGTAATAATTCGATTATATAACGTAAAGTTTAGCCATGTGATTTCTTTTTCTTACACAAAATGAATTAAAAGAGTTCACACAAATGGCCGCTAATGGATTTTATGTGAATCTTCATACGTTGTCCCCTGATTATGCACGGGTGTTTGGCTTGTGTGATAAGATTTTTGATACTGTCAAAATAATACATTTAGCATTAAGTTGCGAATATCAGGGAAATATTTAAAATATGTAATTATCAAAAAACGTGCTACAGCCCCTCTAAGGCATTTAAGGTTATTTCAGGAAAATCAAAATAATTGGTTCCAATTGAAGGCGATGTCTATGAAGTAAATAAAGCAGTAATTAATCAAATATATAATGTAAAGTTCAGCCATGCTTTTCCCTTTCCTTACACAATATGATTTATAGATGTTCACACAGAAATATCCGCCAATGGATTTATGTGGATCTACATGTTTCTAATTAGTTCTCTGACTATGGATGATTGGATTTTGTAATGATATTTTTGACACTATAACAATAATACATTTAGCATTAATGTACTATTATTAAAAAAAACGTGCTACTGGCCATTTAACGTTAGAATACCAATGCGAGTTTACTGTATATTTTCAGACATTATACAATATTGGTTACATATTGCTCTCTCTAACTGTTTTGTATTTAAAAGCTTCTAATCACGAAATTGGTAGAATCACGAAACTGTTTTACCGTGTCCATTGTGAGTCAACTAAAATACATTACTTTTTAATGATCGATTACCATTGACAGACTAATTAAAGGTGTCTTCATTTTTGTGAACTAGGAAGTGCTTCTAAACGTCAAGATCATGATTTATCAAAACGTTAGGGTAATATTCTCTTATTTCACTCTATTTGGAAGTGTTGCATTCTCAAGAACAGAAATAACTATCTTAATAATTTCATAAATGTAGTTACGAGTCCATGACCCTTTTCGCAAAATAATTCTTGTAAATAAGGCAATACTTTATATACCTGTGACATGGGTTTTGGGTTCTAAACTATTAACATATTTCATTTAAATCTTAAGATCCGTGGAGAAGCACTGTAACCAATATCATCTCTGTATAAACATGCACATTATGCGCACTTATGTACTTACTTAAAAGCAGTTTCTTAGTGTTATGACATGTTATGTTATGTTATGTTAGTCAATGATAAAATCAATTATGATTTTGGCCCAAAGAGCTTGCAAAAGTCATGAAACATGCGTAATCAAATTACTTAAATTGTTAACTCTGTGCAGTTATAAGAAGTCAATAATGTAACCAGGTAAAAGCTTTCAAAGTTGAACTCAGTGAAGATTTATACATTAGGTGAAGGTACTTTGTTTTTGCTTAAAGAATAATTGTCATATTCAGTGCAGCAAAGAGCTAATGCATATATTAATCTATAACCTTACAACGATTTTTTTATTGATTGTAAACTATCAAAAGTTTAAAAAGTGTTTTAAAGTTATGATGCATCAGAAATTTTGGTTTGAAAGAAGGAGTATAAAGTGTAGGAACTTATAAGCTGTGGAAATAATCACGAGCTGCAGAGGAAGCATTTCATGTCCTTTAACATATATTAGATAGAGTTGTACGTTAAAGTACCAATGCGGGTTTACAACCTGTTTTCAGACATGAAACAATATTGATTAGATATTGCGCTCTGTATTTCTTTTGTATCAAAAAGCTTCTAATCACGAAATGGGTAGAATCACGAAAATGTTTTGCTTTGTCCTTGTGAGTCGACTAAGATACTTTCTCAGTTTTTAATGATCGATTACCATTGACAGCCTAATTAAACTTGTCTTCATTTTTTAAAAAGAGGAAATGAAGTCATTACGAAACCATAACAACCGACTGTGGCCACATTTTTGTATTTCCTGCATTATGTCATAAGATTCAGATTTAGCAAAAATTATCTGCGAGTTAAAACTAAACTCATTTCATTTCAGCAAAATTTACATTTTTAACATTTCATGGTGACATTTATGACTTTGATCGATTTTGTATTTAATCTACCTGTCAAAGATTAACATATATCGTTAACGATTCTTGTGAACATTGAAATGTTGTGACATTTATTAGTTTTGCAAGACATATATCTTCATGAACTATTATTTCGAAAAGGTGTTCAAAGAGTATTTTTATAATATTCACCCAAAAGGTTATGGCTAATTTTTTTATCATTCTATCATTTGATTTGCATGAATCACATTGACATATCCGTAATGATAAAATCATTGCGAGCTGAGTGTGATTTACTCACATTTTTTAATTCATTTAACTGAGATTGGAATAACCCATTCACTTCGATTTCAACCTCTTGAATTTGCAGATAAAAGCTGTCTAATTAAAGACTAACGTTTTTTTGAGAAATGTCCATTTTGTCACATTTCTGTTAAAAAAGGATTTAGATCAATACTGTGATTAATTGCGTTTTGTGAATGCATCAATTACTACATTTTAGATTGTAACTTGTGAGATGTTTTTCGTGTGACAAGAGTTTGACAGATGTGACAAAATAATATCATTGTAAACATGCATTTATTCACAAAAGAAGCTAAATAGATAAGATGAAAAGATTCAGTAAAGACGAGGATTCAAAGCATTAAAAGGTAAGTTATATGGTACTTAATAAACCCAATAAAAGTGACTGCGCTCTCAGAGGTAATAAAACCATTAACTTTTAGAGTAAAAACATAAATATGATATTTCGAGGAAACGCAATTTAATGAACTACTTATTAACTTTTTTTCTCAATAGAAAATGACCAGCGTTTTCTCTATCTTTTCCATGTTAACGATATTTTAGGATGTCAGTTTGTGCTAAGAGGCGATTTAATTGATTTAACATGTGATCTATAGCGTCTTCTAAAGGCTCACTTCTTGAGTTTTTAAGTTGTATTTCAAACTTACTAAATGAAGTCATTGAATGATAACATCTCCAGAACCCTTCCGTCTTCTTTGTAGCTCATTCAGACCCCATGAAATAGCAACTTGTTCTATTGTCCCGGGACCTTTTTGGAAGTGGTAACCAAAAAGGGAACCTCATTCACATCGAAAAGTGGGAATATCTGCATAAGAAAAAACTCTTCCGTACTGAGAGTGAGTTGGTTATTTGAATTCGTTTGATAACAAAAACACTAGAAATCAACTTAACTGTGTTTATATCTTTCTCATCAGTACTGATCTTACAACGTACAATATTTAGTTTAAACTCATCAATTATTGCATCAAACACCTCTAAAGGATAACACACGTTATTACTTGACGTCATGACAATCTGAAATCAATCGTCTCTACCATTATGAATCCGGTGGGTTTCTGTTGATTAATTTCCATGGGTGAATTCGTACTATTTCCTTGAACATCATATCAAGTTATGATCCAAAGTACTATTAAGCAGCTGGTTCTTAGAAATATATGTTATTGTTTAGAAACCATAAAAAAGCTGTTTAAGATGACGAATTGTAAGACATAGTTAAGGTCAATATTAGCATTCTCCGCACAAATGACAGTAGATAAAAAAACAATTGTTCCCACTGATATAGAGATTTAGTTTTATTGGAAGTGAAAAACAAAAATTGCCAAAAACGTAAAATGTCACTTCCTGAGGGCACTATAATGACAAACGAGCTGATTTGTTATGAAACTGGGAAGCAACAAAATTAGTTAATTTTCTATAAGAAGCTGTCTCATGCACATTGAAGATAATGAGGATAGCGTTCACACAACAATCAGGTTGACATGATATATTTCATCTCTGAGAACCTCAGAGGGTGATGATATACAATAAGGTTAAATATTCCATCAGTATTTTACGTAAGGTAAGTGACATTTAAAGGTAAAGGAATATGTTGGGGGGTGGGTAATATATGTGAATAATGATATATGGGAGGATACAACCCAATCGCTTATATGGTTATTGATTTATTGATGAAAAGAAGAAAGCATTGGATTTTATTCAAGTTTCCTTAATTAATTCAGAGAACATATTCTGTTTAAGTTTTTATTGAAATAATGTATGTATGAGTATTCTCTAAAATCACATATTGGCTTATCTTTTTGTCTGAAGGCATGTTCATATAAAACGTGTATCTCCATTTTGACTTGACTTTGTCAGTATTCCCTGACATATTGATAACTTTAAAATGACCTTTTTACAAGCACTTGTTGAACAAGGAGGAACATATTCTCTATCTCAAGATATTTGCAAATAATATGCCACTTGTCAGTTAAGTCATGCCCCTCTGTCACAAAATATAGAATAACATCCACAGTTAAAACTGTAGCAGGATAGTCTAGGAAACTGCCTTGCTTTGTTGATTCATTTGACTGTACAAACAATTGTGTCAAAATGGATAGATATTTGTCATCAAGCATTATAAACCTCTATGGTTTTCAATGAATTATACCATACCAAAATCCTTTCCACATGTAAAAACAAATTCAAAATGAAATAGATAAACTAATATTTTACATATCTTTGGGGGGGAATATTTAAATATATTTAATGTCAATAAACATATAAAGGTTTCTCGAAAATGTAGAAAAAAGAACACAGATTCATCATATCCTTGCAACGAAACTGCTTACCGACGCCACAAGGGTGATAATATTATTCTTGTTTTTTCCCACAATAAATGAATACCAATTGGTATTGAACCAATTTGAAATCTGTATAACCAAATGCAGCCACATTGGTCTGTGCTAATAAAAGTAGAAGGGAAGTATTACAGGCATGGAAAAATGAGGCGATTAATTGTGGTTTGAACTTGTTGCCCTTGTAGATACACTGCGATTGAATTAACGACTTATTTTCTTTTTAGGAAAAAGTAAAGCAGCCATTTCAATGGAAAGGAAACCCTTTGGCCATGCTTTGATTACCTAGCTTGACCTATGTGCATGTTCCTGATTAAATCCAATCTATCTTTCTCTTCGATTTCACTCCTTCCTGTAACTAACAGATAAGTTTTAAGCTAATGACCCTTTTAAGTTAGACTTAATTAGGGTTTAAGTTAGTACACGATGAAGAGAATGTAAATATTCTCAAAATAAAGACATCATCTTGGTTATCTATTCTGATGATATTCAAAGTTTTAAGAATTTACAATTTATTAATATGTTATGATTGTTTAGTCTGAAAAGATATAGGCAATACATCGTAAACTAGTTATAATATTTGTGTATATTTTCATAATCAAATAAACATGCTATTTTATTTGTATATTAACACATTAACAAATAGGCAGGAAAAAATCCGATTTAAACACTTATAAAATCCTTGCTAGTCTTCAGTCACAATACCAAACGTTAAGATGAGAGGCAAATCAACTGTTGTAACATTTAGTTCCTTGACAAAACGTGATAAGAGGTTCAGGATAAAGTCAAGTATTTACCAAGCTCAGGGTATGATTTATCTTAATACTCTGTCTTTTCCTGCAACTCATGCTAAAAGTGAACTAGAAAGTGCTTCTAAACGTCAAGATCATGATTTATCAAAACGTTAGGGTAATATTCTCTCATTTCACTCTATTTGGAAGTGTTGCATTCTCAAGAACAGAAATAACTATCTTAATAATTTCATAAATGTAGTTACGAGTCCATGACCCTTTTCGCAAAATAATTCATGTAAATAAGGCAATACTTTATATACCAATGATGTGAAGAATTTAACAATGTTGTTGTGAAACCGTAACCTGAACGAGTGGAAACACAACACTATGCCACCAGAGGTAATTAAAATGTGTTGCAGAGTCTTCTCCAGTTAAAGACATCGCCTGTAACACATTCGACGACCCTTTACCATCAATACTGATTCAATGAAAGCTGAGAATGACACACTTTAATGACTGGCTTCACACTTAAGATTCCGGTATCATCCGTCTTCTTGAAGCCATCAAGCTGCTCATATCCGGAACATTTTAACAAACTTCTTGACACAGAGATGATCAAACGTAATTCTAGCTACAGATGAGTGAAAATTAGGATCTTGGCATCTCAGTACTGCGCATCTCCTTTCTTCGAATTTTACATTATGACATGACTATTAACCATTATTTCATTTCATCAATAAGCATACAATAATAATATTGTTATCGATAAAATCAGTATAATGTTTAAAGAATAAAGAATATTTCAGCTTTCAGATGTGATCGATTTTTTTTGTTTTACATGTTCCTGGGTTCTTTTGTTTCTTTCTGACTCATTTTAGTTGAAAAGTAAATGTAAAGGGGCAGAAATGCATTTTCATGTGAAAATATCACGAAAATGAGAATTAATGTACGATAGTTTTAAATTAAAAGGATCTGTTGTATATCAACAGTTCGGTAACCCTACGCAAATGCATTGCCCTACAAAAGGTACCTCATGTGATTGAAAGGTGTTCACATAAAAATGGCCACCAAAAGTTTTGGCTTTATACTTGATAATTTCCTCAACCACTACTACACTATCGGGTTGAGGAATCACAAGTTGGTGTCTCTGGAGATGATTCATTTCTATAAAGTCGTACAAAATTTGTAAAAACACAATTTGCCAATGTTAGTAATACTTTGTGTGAGTGTTTGATGTTATCATTTGATGTTTGGCATGTAAACACTCGATTCTTAATTTTTTGGTCAAATTGATGAACCAAATTTTCCAATTTTCCTTTTGGAAACAATATTTGTATAAAAAGTAAACGATAACAACTTATAAGAAGGATTTTGGTAAGAGTTAAAGCAGTCCAACACTACTCCCAAAATCAACAAGGTCGGCAATTTGCTATGTTATATCATCCCTTACATTATGTCTCTTTTGGGTTCTAAACTAATTACCTATTTCATTTCAATCTTAAAATCCGTGGAGAAGCACTGTTACCAATATCATCTATGCATATACATGCACATTATGTACTTACTTAAAAGCAGTTTCTTAGTGTTATGACATGTTATGTTATGTTATGTTATGTTAGTCAATGATAAAATAAATTATGATTTTGGTCCAAAGAGCTTGCAAAAGTCATGAAACATGCGTCATCCAATAAATAACTTAAATTGTTAACTCTGTGCAGTTATAAGAAGTCAATAAGGTAACAAGGTAAAAGCTTTCAAAGTTGAACTCAGTGAAGATTTATACATCAGATGAAGGTACTTTGTTTTTGCTTAAAGAATAATTGTCATATTCAGTGCAGCAAAGAGCTAATGCATATATTAATCTATAACCTTATAACGATTATTTTTATTGGTTGTAAACTATCAAAAGTTTCAAAAAGGTTTTAAAGTTATGATGCATTCGAATTTTTGGTTTGAAAGAAGGAGTATGTTGGTAAGTAAAAGCTGTGGAAAATATCAAGAGCTGCACAGGAAGCATTTCATGTCGTTTGACATATATTAGATAGAGTTTAACGTTAGAATACCAATGCGGGTTTACACAATATTGATTGCATATTGGTCTCTGTTCAAAAAGCTTCTAATCACCAACTTGGTAGAATCACAAAACTGTTTTGCTGTGTCCGTTGTAAACTATCAAAAGTTTCAAAAAGGTTTTAAAGTTAAGATGCATAGGAATTGCTTGTGTGTGACTTGTTTGAATAATGAGTATAAAGTGTAAACGTGTAAGCTGTGGAAACTATAGAGAGCTGCAGAAGAAGCATTTCATGTTCTTTGACATATATTAGATTGAGTTTAACGTTAAAGTACCAATGCGGGTTTACTACCTATTTTCAGACATGGAACAATATTGATTACATATTGCGCTCTGTAAATGTTTTGTCTCAAAAAGCTTCTTATCACGAAATGGGTAGAATTACGAAACTGTTTTACTGTGTCTGTTGTGAGTCGAATAACAAACGGTATCAGTTTTTAATGATCGATTGCCATTGACAGCCTAATTAAACTTGTCTTCATTTTAAAAAAAGAGGAAATTAAGTCATTACAAAACCATAACAACCGACTGTGGCCACATTTTTGTATTTCCTGCATTATGTCATAAGATTCAGATTTAGCAAAAATCATCTGCGAGTTAATACTAAACTCATTTCATTTCAGCAAAATTTTTGATTTTTAAAATTTCATGGTGACATTTATGACTTTGATTGATTTTGTATTTAATCTACCTGTCAAAGATTAGAATATTTCGTTAATGATTCTTGTAAATATTAAATTGTTGTGACATTTATAAGTTTTGCAAGAAATATATCTTCATAAATTATTATTGTTTCGAAAAGGTGCTCAAAAGGAAGTTTTTTTATATGTTTTATTTGATTTGCATTAATCATATTGACATATCCGTAATGATAAAAACATTGCAAGTTCAGTGTGACGAACCCACAGTTTTCAATTCATTTAACTGAGATTAGAATATCCCATTCACTTCGATTTGAACCTCACGAATTTGCAGATAAAAGCTGTCTAATGGTTTTTAGAAGTGTCCATTTTGTCAGATTTCGACATTTCTGTTTAAAAAGGTATTAGATCAATACTGTGATTAATTGCGTTTGGTGAATGCATCAATTACTACATTTTAGTGTGTAACTAGTGAGATGTTTTTCGTATGACAGGAGTATGACAGATGTGACAAAATTATATCATTCTAAACATATTTAATCACAAAAGGAAGCTTAGTAGAGATAAGATGAAAAGATCCATAGAAGACTAGAAACTTTCTCAGCATTAAACGGTCAGTTATAAGGTCATTCATAGTTATTACATCTTTGTATTATTGAAATAAACCCAATAAAAGCGACTGTGCTCTCAGAAGTAATAAACCAGTAATTTTTAGAGTAAAAAATAAAACTTTCTTCCTTTTAAGAGGAAACGCAATTTAATGAACTACTTATTTACTTTGTTTTTCATTAGAAAATGACCGGCTTCTTCTCTATCTTTTGTTGTGAAATAAAATGATATTTTAGGATGTCAATTTGTACTAAGAGGCGTTTTCATCGATTCTTTATAGCGTCTTCTAAAGTTGAGTTTTTAAGTTGATATGTCAAACTAACTAAATAAAGTTATTGAATGATAACATCTCAAGAACCTTGCCCTCTTCTTTGTAGCTCTTTCAGACCCCATGAAATAGCAACTTGTTCTATTTCATGATGTCAAAGCTCCGTCTCACTTTTCCTTGTGTTTGTGAAGCCAACCATTAGTCTGTAAACTGAACCGAACTCTCTTTGTCTGATATGGAGTCCGATCTAAATTCTTTCCGGGACCTTTTTGGAGGTGGTAACCAAAAAGAGAACCTCATTCACATCGAGAAGTGGGAACATCTGCATAAGAAAAAACTCTTCTGTGCTGAAAGTGGGTTGGTTATTTGTATTCTTCTGATGTCACAAACACTTTCCGCTAGAAATTAACTTAGCTGTGTTTATATCTTTCTCATCAGTACTGATCTTAAAACGTACAATATTTAGTTTGAATTCATAAACTATTGCATCACTCACTCCTAAAGGACAAAACACGTTATACTTGACGTCATGACACTCTGCAATCAATTGTCTCTACCATCATGGATCTTGTGAGTGTCTGTTAATTAATTCCCATGGGTGAAATGTTATCATTTCCTTGAACATCATATCAAGTTATGATCAAAAGTACTATTAAGCACCGTGAGTGAACATTGGTTCTTAGAAAAATATCGTATCGTTTAGAAACCATAACAAACTGTTTAAGATGATGAATTGTAACATATAGTTAGGTCAATATTAGCATTCTCCGTACAAATGACAGTAGATAAAGAAACAATTGTTCCCACTGATATAGAGATTCAGTTTTAGTTTAAGTGAAAAACAAAAATTGCAAAAAAACGTAAAATGTCACTTCCTGAGCACACTATAATGACAAACGAGCTGATTTGTTATGAAACTGGGAAGCAACAAATTATTTAATTTTCTGTAAGAAGCTGTCTAATGCACATATAAGATAATGAGGATAGCGTTCACACAACAATCAGGTTGACATGATATATTTCATCTCTGAGAACGTCAAAGGGTGATGCTATACAATAAGGTTTAAATATTCCATCAGTATTTTACGTAAGGTAAGTGACATTTAAAGGTAAAAGAATATGTTGGGGGTGGGTAATATATGTGAAAAATAATTGATGGGAGAACCTAATCTCTTTTATAAAAAAAAAATATGATTATTAATTTATTGTGTCTCTTATAATCTGATATAATGATCATAAAACATTTTGACTTGACATAGTTAGTGTTCCCTGGGATACTGATAACTTTTTACAAGCACTGGTTGAACAAGGAGGAACATATTCTCTATCTCAAGGTATTTGCAAATAATAAGCCACTTGTCAGATAAGTCATCCCCCTCTGTCACAAAATATTGAATTACATCCACAGCTAAAACTGTAGAAGTCTAGGAAACTGCCTTGCTTTGTTTATTCATTTGACTATACAATCAATTGTGTTAAAATGGATAGATGTTGGTCATCAAGAATAATTAACCTCTATGGTTTTTAATGAGTTATACCATACCAAATTCCTTTCCACATGTAAAACAAATTCAATATGAAATAGATAGACTAATATTTTTCTTAGAAGGGGAATGTTTAAATATATTAAATGTCAATAAACATATACAGTTTTCTCGAAAATGTACAGAAAAGAACAAAAATTCATCATATCCTGGCAACGAAACTGCTTACCTATGCCACAAGGGTGATTATAATATTCTTATTTTTCCATATTGATTGAAAACCAATTAGTATTGAACACATTTGAAATCTGCATAACCAAATTTAGCCACATTGGTTTTTGCTAATAAAAGTAAAAGTAAAGTATAACAGGCATGCAAAATAATGTGTCAATTAACTGCGGTTTGAACGTGTTGCCCTTGTAGATACCCTTTGGTTGAATTAACGACCCGTTTGCTTCTAAGGAAAAAGAAAAGCAACCATTTCTTTGGAAAGGAAACCCTTTTGCAATGCTTTGATTACCTCGCTGAACCCATGTGCATATTCCTGATTAAATCCACTATATCTTTCTCTTCGATTTCACTCCTTCCCGTAACTAACAGATAACCTTTTTTGCCAAGAACTCTTTCAGTCAGAGGTAACATACTCGAGTTTACAGTCTCTTAATATAGTTGGTACACGATGAAGGGATTGAAAATATTCCAAAATTTTGAAAACATCCTGGTTGTCAACTTTTTTTATACTCAAACATTTCAAATATTTATCAATGTCTTATGATTTTTCAGTCCGAAAAGATATAGGTAATACTCATTTCTAGGATCATTTGACCTTATTTCATAATTGATTTGTAAATTAATACATTATCCTTTCATTTCATTTCACAGCAAACATGGTAGTTCAAAAATTTTATTATATGCCGGTGACTATTTTATAATAGTGAACACATTAAGATTTGCGGAAGTAATTGAACAGGTTACCTTTGTTTGTTTTGAATTTGCGAACCTTTTAATGAAATATTAAAGGGTCAGTAGCACGTTTTTAGGGGGAATATAAGGTGATGTCACGAAAATGAAAATTAATGGTTCCAATCGAAAGACAATGTATTTAAACTAATTGGAGCAGTAATAATTCAAATATATAACGTAAAGTTTAGCCATGCGATTCCTTTTTCGTACACAAAATGAATTAAAGGTGTTCACACAAAAATGGCCGCCAATGAATGTTATGTAAATCGTCATACTTTTTCCTCTGACTATGAATGATTAGATTGTTTAATGAAATTTTTGACACTGTCAAAAAAGTCATTTAGCATTAACTTACTAATATCAGTGAACATTTTAAAATATAAAATTATCAAAAAACGTGCTACTGCCCCTTTAAGGTTTCGCAAATTGTGACACATTGTATTTCTGCGAGAACACTTTGTTTGGCCATAAAATCCTTGCTACTGTTCCGTCAAAATACAACAAGTTAAGATGAGAGGCAAATCAACTCTTGTAACATTTTGTATTCAGGATAAAGTATAGTATTTAACACGCTCAGGGTATGATTTATATTAATACTCTGTCTTTTCCTTCCATTCATGCTAATAGCGAACTAGGAAGTTACTCTTCTAAAACGTTAGGGTAATATTCTCTCATTTCCCGCTATTTTAAAGTGTTGCATTCTCAAAATTAACAAGCTATTAATCTTGTCAGTGTAGTTAGGTACATGAATCCATGACCCTTTTCGCTAATTAATTCATTTTAATAAGACATTATTAAAGATACTTATGATACGAAATTTTTTACAAAAATGTTGCAAAACCGTAACTTAAACGTAATATTCTCTCAATTCACCCTATTTTAAAGTGTTGCATTCTCAAACACAAAAATAACTATCTTAATAATGTTGTATATGTAGTTACTTACTAAAAATGTATGTACATGTACATAAAATAATATTTGAGATACTTATGTCATGAGAAATTGAACAATTTTGTTGCGAAACTGTAACTTAAACAAGTGGGAACACGAAACTATGCCACAAGAGGTATTTCAAATGTATTACAGAGCCTTCCCCAGTTAAAGACATCGCCTGTAACACATTCGACGACCCTATTCCATCAACACTGATTCACTAAAACTGAGAATGACACACTTCAATGCCTGGCTTTAAACTTTAGATTCCGGTATTATCCTTCTTCTTAAAGCCATGAAGCTGCTCATATCCGGAATAGCAATCTTCGTGACACAGCGATGGTCACATAATTCGTCAATCGAAATTCATAGATACAGATGAGTGAAATGAAGAACTTACCATATTTACTGCGCATCTCCATGGTCAAATGTTACTTTATGACATGACGAAATAAGACTATAAACCATTTTTTCATTGAATCAATTTGCATACAATAATAATATTGTTATCGATATAATCAGTATGATGTTTAAAGAATAAAGAATTTTTAAAACGTATTTCAGCTTTCAGATGTGATTGATATTTTCGTTTTACATGTTTCTGTGTTCTTTTGTTTGTTTGCGACTTATTTTAGTTAAAAAGTAAATGTAAAGGGGCAGAAATGCATTTTCATGTGAAAATATCACGAAAATGAGAATTAATGTACGATAGTTTTAAATTAACAGGATCTGTTGTATATCAACAGTTCAGTAACCCTTCGCAAATGCATTGCCCTACAAAATGTACCTCATGTGATTGAAAGGTGTTCACATACAAATGGCCACCAAAAGTTTTGGCTGTACACTTGATAATTTTTTCAACCAATACTACACTATCGGGTTGAGGAACCACAAGTTGGTGTCTCTGGAGATGATTCATTGCCATAAAGTCGTACAAAATTAGTAAAAACACAATTTGCCAATGTTGGTAATAGTTTGTGTGAGTGTTTGCTGTTGTCATTTGATGTAAACACTCGGTTCTTCATTGTTTTTGTCAGATTGATGAACCAATACCAATTTTCTTTTTGAAAACAATATTTCTAGAAAAAGTGAACGATAACAACTTATAAGAAGGACTTTGGTAAGAGTTAAAGCAGTCCAATACTTCTACCAAAATCAACAAGGTCGGCAATTTGTTATGATATATCATCCCTTACATTATGTCTGTTTTGGGTTCTAAACTATAAACATATTTCATTTAAATCTTAAGATCCGTGGAGAAGCACTGTAACCAATATCATCTCTGTATATACATGCACATTATGTACACTTATGTACTTACTTAAAAGCAGTTTCTTAGTGTTATGTTATGTTATGTTATGTTATGTTATGTTATGTTATGTTATGTTATGTTATGTTATGTTATGTTATGTTATGTTATGTTATGTTATGTTATGTTATGTTATGTTATGTTAGTCAAGGATAAAATCAATTATGATTTTGGCCCAAAGAGCTTGCAAAAGTCATGAAACATGCGTCATCAAATAACCTAAATTGATAACTCTGTGCAGTTATAAGAAGTCACTAATGTAACCAGGTAAAAGCTTTCAAAGTTGAACTCAGTGAAGATTTATACATCAGGCGAAGGTACTTTGTTTTGCTTAAAGAATAATTGTCATATTCAGTGCAGCAAACAGCTTATGCATATAGTAATCTATAACCTTACAACGATTATTTTTATTGATTGTAAACTATCAAAAGTTTCCAAATGGTTTAAAGTTATGATGCATCAGAATATTTGGTTTGAAAGAAGGAGTATAAAGTGTTGGAAAGTAAAAGCTGTGGAAAATATCAAGAGCTGCAGAGGAAGTATTTCATGTCGTTTGACATATATAAGTTAGAGTTTAAAGGGGCAGTAGCACGTTTTTAGGGGGAATATAAGGTGATGTCAGGAAAATTAAAATTAATGGTTCCAACTGAAAGACAATGTATTTAAACTAAATGGAGCAGTAATAATTCAAATGTATAACGTTAAGTTTAGCCATTGGAATCCCTTTTCTAACACAAAATGAATTAAAGGTGTTCACAAAAAAATGGCCGCCAATGGATTTTATGTGAATCTTCATACTTTGTCCTCTGACTATGGATGTTTGGCTTGTGCAGTGAGATTTTTGACACTATCAAAATGATACATCAAGCATTTACGTACCATTATCCGTGAAAAATTTAAAATATAAAATTATCAAAAACGTGCTACTGCCCCTTTAACGTTAGAATACCAATGCGGGTTTACTGTCTATTTTCAGACATTACACAATTTTGATTACACATTCCTCTCTGTATTAAAAAGCTTCTAATCACGAACTTGGTAGAATCACGAAACTGTTTCGCTGTGTCCGTTGTGAACTATCAAAAGTTTCAAAAAGGTTTTAAGGTTGAGATGCATAGGAATATCTTGTGTGTGACTTGTTTGAAGTAATGAGTATAAAGTGTAAACGAAACGTGTAAGCTGTGGAAAATATAGAGAGCTGCAGAAGAAGCATTTCATGTCCTTTAACATATATTAGATAGAGGTTAACGTTAAAGTACCAATGCGGGTTTACTACCTATTTTCAGACATGAAACAATATTGATTACATATTGCGCTCTGTATTTCTTTTGTATCAAAAAGCTTCTAATCACGAAATGAGTAGAATCACGAAACTGTTTTGCTGTGTCCGTCGTGGGTTGACTAAAATACTTTATCAGTTTTTAATGATCGATTACCATTGACAGCCTAATTAAACTTGTCTTCATTTTTTAAAAAGAGGAAATGAAGTCATTACGAAACCATAACAACCGAATGTGGCCACATTTTTGTATTTCCTGCATTATGTCATACGATTCACATTTAGCAAAAATTATCTGCGAGTTAAAACTAAACTCATTTCATTTCAGCAAAATTTTGATTTTTAACACTTCAAGGTGACATTTATGACTTTGATCGATTTTGTATTTAATCTACCTGTCAAAGATTAACATATTTCGTTAACGATTCTTGTGAACATTGAAATGTTGTGACATTTATTAGTTTTGCAAGACATATATCTTCATGAACTATTGTTTCGAAAAGGTGTTCAAAGAGTATTTTTATAAAATTCACCAAAAAGGTTATAGCTAAATATTTTTTCATTCTTTCATTTAAATTGCATGAATCACATTGACATACCGTAATGATAAATACATTGCGAGTTCAGTGTGATTTACTCACATGTTTTAATTCATTTTACTGAGATTGGAATAACCCATTCACTTCGATTCCAACCTCATGAAATTGCAGATAAAAGCTGTCTTATTAAAGATTAATGTTTTTTTGAGAAATATCCATTTTGTCACATTTCTGTTAAAAAAGGTGTTTGATCAATACTGTGATTAATTGCGTTTGGTGAATGCATCAATTGCTACATTTTAGTCTATAACTTGTGAGATGTTTTTCGTGTGACAAGAGTTCGACAGATGTGACAAAATAATATCATTGTAAACATGCATTTATTCACAAAAGAAGCTAAATAGATAAGATACAAAAGATGCATCGAAGACTAGGAAGTTTCTCAGCATTAAAAGTTAATTATAAGGTAATTCATAGTTATTCAAATTTTGCATTATGCAAATAGATAAAAGCGACTGTGCTCTTAGCATTAATAAAAAAATAAACTTTTATGGCAAAAACATATATAATAATTATCGAGATCTTTCCCATTATATAAAATAAAATAATATATTTTATGTCAATTTGTACTAAGAGGTGTTTTCATTGATTCAACATGTGCTTTATAGCATCTGTAAAGGCTTACTTTTGAGTTTATTTGTCAAACTCACTAAATAAAGTCATTGAATAATAACATCGCAATAACCCTGACCTCTTCCTTGTAGCTCATTCAGTCATTCATGAAACAGCAACTTGTTCTTTTTCATGCTGACAACGCTCAGTCTCACCGTGTGTTTGTAAAAGCTGACTATTAGTCTATAAACTTAACCAAACTCTTCTTGCCTGATACGGAGCCAGATGCAAATTCTTTGCTACATGTCCCGGACCTTTTTAGATTGGTATCCAGAATGGAACCTCATTCACATAGAGAAATGAGAGCACTTGCTTAACAAAAAACGCTTTCTTACAGAGAGTTAGAGGCTTATGTATTCCTTTGATGGCAAAAACTATTTCCTTTAGAAATCAACTTAAAAAAAACAAAAAAAACAACAACTTAGCTTTGTTTATATCTTTCTCAGTACAATCTTACAACGTACAATATTTAGTTTAAATTCACAAATTATTGCATCACACTATTGCTATTCAAGATAGTGTGATCCCAAATACAACAGTGTTACAGGATAACACACATTATTACTTTACCTCATGACACTCTGAAATCAACCGTCTCTACCATCATGAATCTTGTCTGTTGATTAATTCCAATGGGTGAATTCTAATTACTTTCTTGAACATCATATCAAGTCATTATCCAAAGCACTTTTAAGCAGCTGAGTGAAAATTGGCTCTTGGAAATATATCGTATCGTTTAGAAACCATAAAAAAGCTGTTTAAGATGACGAATTGTAACACATAGTTGAGGTCAATATTAGCATTCTGCGTACAAATGACAGTAGATAAAAAAAAAATTCTCTCCGATATAAAGATTCAGTTTGAGAAAAATAAAAAACTATACATTGTGCCTTTTAACCATAATGCGACATCGTCGCGTATGCTCACAGGTCGTCTTATTGCAGGTGAAAACATTTGTGATATCAATTGATATTAATAACATTATGAACTGAAATGAAAATATTTGAAGAAAAACTGTTGTCAGTTATTTCTAAAGACTATGTTTTAATTATTTATATCTGTATTAGTGTATTCGGTTTGTTTGTTATGCATGTAGAAGGACACAAAAGGGTTATATTGTCATTTTACGAATGCTTCTCATGATGTAATCGTTGTCCGATATTAGATATATACTCCCACAGAGGTATATCAAGTCATTAGATATCTATTTATCTCATGTTTGAATAAGCCGGATTTGGGGATAGAGATAAATAAATCACTTTAGTCATTGAATGAATTTTCAATAATAAATGTACATTTCCAAAATGAAAAACGATATAAGAAAGATATTTCATTAACGGTTGTATGAAAGATCTTTATTAGAAACCTGTGTACCGATACTGAACATTTTGTTTTTCATACCACCAAATTTGACATTGACTCTTTGCTACATTTTTGTCAAATTACTTTCTTGAATATGTTAAAACAATGATTAAAATTTAGGCGAAAAATAATGTCCCCAATGTCATTGTCATTGTTTACAAGTCTCCTATAAGGACTCAACTTGCATGTATATTTCGAGGGATATCTCAAAGTGTAGAATAAAATATGATCAAGTATTATTAGAAGCGTTGGTATGAGTCATCAACATGTATTTTATTTATCTATACAACTTTATGCCAATGTTTGAAAGGGGTGAATGAGGAAATGGCATGGTCCCATATATGAAATTTCTTTTATATTAAACGAATCATAAAACATAAGGAATGAATTTAGGATTTCAAAAATCCAATAGAATTTATTGTCAGCATTAAAGTGCAAAAGCATTTTTTTATTGTGTCAATTTTTGTTTACATTACTGTTTAATCAATCTTTGTTAAATAAAAAAGGAAAGGCTGGAGTATTACATTTGATTCACCAACCACCCAAGGAAATTAGTTATCGCCAATTTTGAGGTACAATTTTATCTCACTAGATGTTTGAGAGACAGTCCGTGAATGTGGGCGGACGTTACGTAAGTTTTTGTTCTTTTCGTCATTTAGGTATTATTAAATTGCTCAAAATAATCAAATAAAAGTAGAAATTTGAAGGTAAAAAATGATAATATCATATGAGTATTTCGAAACATGTTCACTTCAGAAACATTGCTTAACATTTCATCTTCACAAACACAACATGTCACGACGCATTCATAAAAATAAAGAAATATTCATACTCCTTTTTCCTGTAGTATTTCTTTTTCGCAATTAGAGTTTAAAAACGTTAAACCAATCCCCTGTTTTGACACTTATTTCTGACAAAATTTGACGGTTATGAGAGGAGCCGTACTGGTTGGAATGAATATGTCATATCCATGCTGTCATTAGAGAATTTCACGATCATGTGAGTCTGATACTACAGCTAGCGTCTAGGTCATGATATCTGATATTCATGGGTTAATAGAGTTAACAAATATCAAATTGGATTTATCTCGTATTGTAATTATACATTTCATACCTTCATACAACTCTTATTTACATTGACGATATACTTGATGATATTGGAATATTTTACGTCTGCTCTACTGAGTTTTCAATATAGAGATGCTTTCAAGGGTGATTCCCATTATTCTTGGTTGATTTGTCAACAAGGAGAAAAGTCGTCTTACTATAATAACAATTTTAATACTGTGAAACTCTTTAGCATAGACTGGTTGTATGCATGGGTTGTACTGCATGAATTTTTCACTGTTGCATTGGGTACCCCCTGCTGGAAAATGTCCTGACCATTTACTGGCTTATTGCCCATCAGAATCTTTTTCAGGAGCTTGTTATTTTATATAAAATAATGTTTGTTCATCCGTCCTTGTTTAGCAGATTCTTTAAGAAATAGTGTTATTGTATTTCTGATATAGCTTTTATATAAGATATGGATATTCTATCAACCTCAGCGATCACAAGTGGGTTATTTGTTTTGAATTGTGATTCGAAACCATGCATTTGTTGCGACGTGTCAGTTTCATAATTACTTTATTAATTGTGTATTATCTGTTTGTGTGTCATCTCATTATTAATAATCATTTTAATGTTATTGCAGTGAATGCATGATGAATGAGATTTGTGACAAATGTGGTTTTGGTTATGTTAATTATGTACAGCTAATTCACAATACATTTTATATTTGAAAGTTGTAATATTACAGAATGGTTGTATCTGACAATCAAGTGTTCATACTCAGGCTGCAAGGTTTACAAGTTTGTGCTGACAGGTTGAAACTATTCTGTACAGCGATGGTTTCATTTTGTAATTTCCAAATGTTTCTAGTCAAAAAATGTCCAATGTCCAAAGTTGTTATATGATACAGAGAGAATATTAGGAGAGGAAGAGTGTCAATTTACAAAGTTGTCAGAATGTGTGTATTCCCTGAGCGAAAGCGAGTTTTGTTAAAACGTTGCATTAAAACAGTTCTGAATGTATTAACTCTATATTGCCGATTATATTTAATCGAAGGTTCAAGCAGTTATGAACATTTGCAAACTTGCACACTTGAATTCAAGCACACGTTGAACTATGTTACATCGTAAGATTAAACTAATTTGTAATAAATATGATTTATGTTATAGTATCAAAACATGTTTTAGCGATTTTTGTTGAAACACATTTTCCCTGAGAAAAGTTGGAATCTATGTGTCAGTCAGAATAGATCTGCACGAGATAGTATTCAGGTTGGGCTGACTCAACAGACTTCAGTTCCTTGCAGGATCAACAAGAACTCAAGTTGAAGACACTTTGACACAAGTTTGGAAACGTGTGGTTCCGCCTTTGGTGGGAGACAGTATTATAATGTTGCGAAACATATATGAAATCATTATGATCCCTAGTTGTGCATTTTGTATATATCTGTCAGATACCTAAATTATGTTTTCGGAATTGTGACTTTTTACAAAAAGATAACTGTACGAGGATATCATTTGATTCCCTTTGATCATAACTCAAAATATAAATAGGAACTTGATCAATGAATATATATCTAGATGTGTCTTTTGCATGTCATGTACTCTCAATAGTTTTAGATCTATATATAGTCACACTGTATGGACCTTGAATTTATACTATAATGACTTTAGAAGAACCATCAGCGTCCACAAAGACATTGTTACTTCATAAGAGCTGACGGGGTTTTAATCCAGGAAGTCTATATGTGCAATGTTTTACTTATATACGAAGTAAAACTTTGCAATTTCAAATAAGGAATAAGGGTCAAATTTTTGTTTAAAATCCTCGTGTGTCAGGAACAACAACAATAATCAGTCAAGATCGCAAATCGTTCATGAATTATAATATTGTATTGAATCATGAATGTGCTTTAATTTCCGTGCACAGAATGAAGAACATCGAAACATTTTGACCAAATAATATGTTGAACAAATCAATAACCGTGTTTCCAGTGGTGAAAAATGTTATCAAGTAAAGAGATAACAACCGTGATAAACCCATCTAAAAAGATAATCGCGCTTTAGTGAGACTTTAGTCAAAGGAACTGAACTGGCGGAACAACGATGCATGACAACGCAGCTTTTTAGAGTGTTAGTTAGTGTTACTCCCCATGTTCTAGCGACGTTGACAAGTGACTCATAATCCTTTCCTGTTATTAAAGAACGACATGTTAACTGAAGGTAAACTCGTGAGCTGGCTATCGGACACATATGTTCATTGATTTTAAGAAGACGTGTTTCTCACTTGAATAAGTATATCATGAAGAAATATTTCCTAGTAGTTCACACCCGTGTATCGCTGACATAGTGGCCTTCACCTTGGCGTTTTGTAAATATAATTACTCCGCTAAATGTAGGTCATAACACAATATGAAGAGTTCAGATTTGCATTCAAATTCGTCTTTTCCGTAAATTAAATTATATGATAAAGAGATTATTAACCTCGTGTGGTTTCGTATAATTAATATCACATATTAAGAACAAAATAAAGGTAATATGCTCGCCAAAGGCTCGCATAGTTCAAATTGTGTTCCTATTATATGATAATAATGATACAGAAACACACTCGGTTAACAATCTCTATGTATGAAAATGTGCATCTTCTGATTATCCAATATAGAACTCCCCTTATTGTAGATGTCGCTGTTTCCCAAACTGTTTTTATTTTTTATTTCCAGTTGTTTGCTTACTAGCAATCGAAAGAAAGGGCAAGTCAGAAGATTTGTCTGTCTTGAATTAGGCAATTATCACAAACAATCGTTAATGTAATGTAAATCCTAATTGATGATAACTTCGTGAGATATTTCACTAATGAATGTGTCCAACACGAGCATAAAAGTAGTTTTTTTATTTTTTCATGAGTCGTCGGTCAAACAAAGGTTACATATATATAGACCAATACTGATCATGTTTCATTTACACAAACCACGTATGTTATAACAAATCCCCACCCATTGTATGTACAACCGCAATCGCTTATTGACTCAAATGATAACTTCAACGAAATGAAAAACAATTTTAATTTTCAACGATTACCAAATTGGTATGTTCGATTTCTATTTGATGGAAAGTTAAATTGACTTACGATTCATTTAACTTGATATCACAGGTAATATAAATAAATATATTGCAAAAAATATCTTTTAACATGCACATCTATGTCATACTTATTGCACAAAATAGAGGATTCACGCTTTGAACCCACTGAGACCATAGATGTGAGTTAGTGGTGTTGGATGCATTTATACATTGGCAGCAATGGTGGCATTGCTTCGAAATGACTTCATCATTTCCATAGGGCATGTATCATTTAAATAACTTCATGCTTCTTATTCATCCTTTTTCTTCTTTTCTTCATTCTTTGCACTCCGTTTGAAGCCATGGACATTGAATCCCCCGAGAGTGTCAAGGCCTCGCTTAAATCCGTGGACGTTGAAGCCGCCTAGGGTATCAAATCCTCGCTTGAATCCATCGTGAACGTTAAATCCTCCAAGTGTGTCAAGGCCTCGTTTGAAACCGTCGTGTACGTTGAACCCACCAAGGGTATCCAGACCGCGCTTGAATCCATCGTGAACGTTGAATCCACCCAGAGTGTCAAGGCCACGCTTTTTGAAACCGTCGTGGACGTTGAAGCCTCCTAGGGTATCCAGACCGCGCTTGAATCCGTCATGTACATTAAATCCGCCAAGCGTGTCAAGCCCTCGCTTGAAGCCGTCATGGACGTTGAAGCCACCGAGAGTATCCAGACCGCGCTTGAATCCATCATGGACGTTGAATCCGCCAAGGGTGTCTAGGCCACGTTTTTTGAAACCGTCGTGGACGTTGAATCCACCGAGGGTGTCCAAGCCGCGTTTGAATCCATCATGGACATTGAAGCCACCAAGGGTGTCCAGGCCTCGCTTGAATCCATCATGAACGTTGAAGCCACCCAGAGTATCCAGACCACGCTTGAAGCCGTCATGGACGTTGAAGCCACCGAGAGTATCCAGACCGCGTTTGAACCCATCATGGACGTTGAATCCGCCAAGGGTATCCAAGCCACGTTTAAACCCGTCGTGAACGTTGAATCCACCAAGTGTGTCTAATCCCCGTTTTTTGAAACCGTCGTGTACATTGAACCCACCCAGAGTATCCAGACCACGCTTGAAGCCGTCATGTACGTTGAAGCCTCCAAGGGTATCCAGACCACGCTTGAAGCCGTCATGAACGTTGAACCCACCCAGAGTATCCAGACCACGCTTGAAGCCGTCATGGACATTGAATCCACCAAGGGTATCCAAACCCCGTTTAGCTGCACCAGCTGCTTTGTCATCCTCAGCAGCATCAGAAGCAGAATCTCTCTTGAAGCCATCGTGGATCTGCGCTCCACCAAGGGTATCTAGTGCTCTCTTCTTGCGACTTTGAACCTTGGCCGGAGCTACAGTTTCTGCTGCCCTCTTCTTGAAGCCATGGACATTGAAGCCTCCCAAGGAGTCCAGGTATCTCTTGCTCTGGACTTCGACGTCAGCAAACGGGTCGAAGAAGCGCTTGTACCCTCCGCTCTTGGCTCCCCCAAGACTGTCGAGGGACACCTTTCCCATGTCTGTGAGGTCGTCGACAAGGTTTCGTCTAAGTCCGTGGACGTTCATGCTACCCAGACTGTCGACTGGAAGCCGAGGAGAATCCCTCTTCATGGCGGTGTTGAGGTCGATGAGGAGACGCTCCATGTCCTGGTCGGAGAGGTCACGCTCCTTCAGTACGTGGGCCTGCAACAGAAGAGGATCACTTTATGACAAGCCCTAGTGGATATATAAAATCTCCGGTAAAGAGCATAGCTTCAACTACTTTTATCAAGGTAATAAAGATTAGGAAAATTTGATCGTGTGTTTACGCTCATTTGGGGTTGATTTTGAATTAACATGAGATGTGAATTCATTAACAAAATCATGTAAATGACCATAACTAATAAGACCTTCCTCGTGAGTCTTTAAGCGGATATGAGCATTTTCACTGGACTGAGCGATATTTAAGTTCCTGTGTAAATAGATAGACAAACGTTTTGGCTATGACATGTTGCTCGTTTCAATATCATTATACATCAAGCGACATCACTGCAGCGACAAGTGACTAAAGCAATCATTTTCAAAATTGTTGGAAAAATGTCATGAAATCTTTTACAAAGGTGACTGTTTTCCGATAAATGTTCTCATTCTAAACTACATGTTTAAATCTCATTGCATCAATATTTGCAATGAGATTGCATATCCAGACACGGACTCGACATTTCTTGATAAGTAAGAGAAATCTTTTTGAGCCAATTTTCTCATTGTAGTCAGGCTGATCAGTGTGTTTTACATCTGCGTTAGTATTCTCGTTTTGTTCGGTGAACGGCCGACGTTTGCAGGTCACATATAAAATATTAAAATGTAATAAGGCACTTTTGAATAAACACGGTAATATGGGTGACGCCGCTCCCGTTCCCAGCGACACGATACAGCCAATTACATTCAATTACAAAACAATGTACTTTACTGCAAAGAAAATGCCATGATTAAGTTGTACTAAATAAACTACGCTAATGGGTATCTGATATTTTATAAAGGTATTCATAAACGACGAGTACATTGCAATCAATGTATGTGATGGAGTCACTGAGGTCAATTACATCATTGTTTGTCACTTTCAGAATTGGAGAAAGGATGAAGGACCGAAAACCTTTCTAGTTTTTGTAAACCTTATCTTAACGGGAGATTCGATGTATGCTCCTTAAAGAGATGATGTAACGCATTCTCTTTTAGAACAACAGATGGTTATCTCCATTAACATTATCTATTGGAATTCAATGAGCTCATCATGGAGACAACATGCATTTTATACCCTATTTTGTGAACGAATCTCACAAGAAGACACTTTGAAAACTCACCGGAGCATGACTGACTCCGCCCACGCAGATCGTGTCGGCGTAGAGGCTAGTTCTTAAAGTTCCTATTTTATTGGTATTAAACGGAGTGTTCACTTTGTTTATATTTTTCCTTATGTAAAAATGCACCACCAATATCATCTAAATCACAAAGGGTAAATACCCTTTCAGTTACAGGAATTCTTCGTCATCTACCTATTTCAATTGGGAGATCATGATTCACGGGCAGTAACAGAATTCATGTTCCCTGGGTCAACAAATGCGTCCAAATGTGCAAGTAATATGCATGTCTTTCGTATATAGAGTATGTATAAGAAACAATGTCATTCACAATTATTTTTTATCTAGAGGAAACAAGAAGCAGAACGAAGCAGTTATCAGCATATTTCAGATTGAATAACTGGTACCCTTGGTAGGTGTAGATATTTTAGTGCGCTTCCTACACCTGCCGTGTATGGCCGTTGTCAAACTGTTCGTGCATTTTATATTTGAGTGATGTAATTTTATGTTGGTCGTATTTCCAGTAAATAACACTTTATTTCTAACATTATATTTTTTTCTGACTTTAATACGAAAATAAAAAGATGTTTTTGTATTTTCAGGTTTTAATTGAAAATATGTGCGTTTGAAACAGGTCCAATATGAATTGATACATTTAAATCTGTTAAAATATTAATTTATGTAAATATTTAAGAACACCATTTATTTGCAATACAGTTATTTATATATTCTTCACAGAGACGAACATGTACTTATTTTATATGTTCCCCGTATAATAAAATGTATTTTTTTTCATAAATTTCAAAGATGAAAATATAAAAAGCAAAGAATATTGCGGATCCTTATTCCAAAAAAAATAAAATGAAAGCATTTCAATGACGAAATATCTCTATATAGAATACACCATATCTGGGCATGACCATGTATAAACACGTGCACGTGATCTGTTCAGACGAGACTCAAGGGAAGTAACTCTGTCAGACATAACCTATAACCATATCAGGCTAAATTAAATTTTTCTCTTTGACTAAATTTTCTGAACTCTCAAATATCTATCAATAAATGGTTAACTAATTTTGAAGATTATCCCAAGAAGGTTATTTATTGATAGTTTTAGCTAAAAGACTCTTGATATTAAAGAACACCAGTCTCTCATGCATCAATGAGTTTTGGTAGTGATAGAAAGCAGCCATTGATAAAGTGGGTTACTCAGTGCGTGGTAATTAGTCGCATCTCTCAGTCTATTGGGATCTCAGTAAACAATAAAATTCATGGACCGCTGGTTGTTAAGAAACTACACGTCTGATAATTACTTAGTCACTCCTTTATCTATATATATGATAATTTTATGGAAGTTTTTTTTATGTTGTGGGTAGTGTCTTATGTTGTGTTTGTTTCTAACGCGTTTGAAATTTACATGGTTGTCACAATTGAAGTCAGGTCAATGTGTTATAACGAAGCCAACCAACACTAATTATACCGTTATCCTGTCGCCCTTAACTTGTTAATATCTATGTATTGTGACATAATCACTTAAAACATATTGTATTTCGTGAAGTAGATATTGAAGTACATGCATATATAGAGAGGGAATTACACAACTACTGCAAAACAACAGTACAGTCGTAACGCAGTGATATTAACACTTTTGGATTGATATTGTCAAATTCGTCAAATGCCATTACTGTCCTCTTATCTCGAAAAGGTAAAAACATATTAACATCAAGGCCTTTGCTTCTGTTTATTTCTATTGTTCGGTTTTGATTGAAGAACAATAATTGGAAAGAATCTGTAAGACAGAATGGAGATCAAACAGTAACTGTTTACAACGTATGTGTATTTAGACCGAACATAACGTCATGGTACAACACTTGTGCCTATCAAAACAATACCAAATGTGATCATATCTTACATACTACAGGGAATAGCCAGCCATGCATGGTGTCACTACTGACTTACTGAAAGCTCTGCATCGAATACAAGTGATTCCTAATGCAGGAATACGTGTTTTCATTTGCAGATAAGTTGCTGAACCCATGAGATGAAACACACCTCAAACCCATTGATCGTAGAGTGAATCTTTTAACACCCTATTGTCCACCCCGTACTGTTTGTGAGTAACCAGACAATACAACCAAACCTGGTTTTAAAGCATGCATTGTAATTGTTCTGTAATTATAAAGAGAAACACGTCATCAACATCAATCAAAAGTGTTTTATCATTCTTAGGCAAAGCCAATCATGAACGGACTACGGTTTAACATTGGTTAGCATTGGAAGGGTCATTGAATTTGTCAACATTATGAAAAAGATAGATTTGAGGTATCGGATGTAGCCATTACCAACATTGTGATAAAACCTAACCCTTCAACACAACATTAAAAGTGCGAATTTGTAAGTGTCTCCCGTGAAGTCACGAGTCGAGAATTTACAAATTATTAAGCCCACGTGGTCACTTGTTATTGACACAAAAAACTACTTACAATACCCTCTGGTAAAGTTTAATATCAAAGTAAAGAATTCGCTTGCCAAACTGGCCTCTTAGGAAAACAAAACACTCCCGAAGTGAGAACAAATTGCGGACGATTCCTCGTCAAGTAGATCATATAAATGTTTAAACCTATAGCCAATGACCTATGGAAAGTTTCATTGTCCAGTGGATCTCAAAACGATTAAGGAAGTCATATTGATTGACCTACATTGAAACAAATATTAACAAACCATCTATATTAATGAAAATTAGTACTTATATGAGGTTAACGGGGTCATGTTGATTATTGACAACGTCAGAGGCCGTCATGAAGATATTAACACTGAGAGTGACAATGTTGTTTGATCCTAAACACTCACTGACTGACCAAACCTAAGGGACTTGTCTTGTGTTCCATCTTCGAGAGCAATGAGTTCACAAAGTCACACAGTACACACGATGGTTATCCTTTCTTCATTATAATTTTACTATTTAGTCTTCCCAACTAGAAACGTAGCTAACTCTGTGTTTGTCCTTCTTAGTTACGTTCAATTGTTAAAATGAAATATAAGATTAGCAACATACATGTAGATCCACATGTTAAAATGACAGAAACTTCTCTCTGTGAATCCGTTGTTAATGATCGACATTCATGACGAGAGGTTGTCAATACCAATGGTTTAATATTTAATATGTAAAATATACGGATGTTTTGATAGTTTAGGTCATTAAAAGATGATTTTGAACAATCATACTGAGAATATTCTGCTATAACCATTAAACAGAAGATAAAGTTATTCCTACAAGTTTCGCCAAGATTTAATCACTTTTCTCCAATGATAATATCAGATTTATATCAAGCTTGTTACTTGTTCAGGATCATTTCAATTTCAACGACTATATTGCATAATACATTGCTCAATCATCCAAAGTGAAAATCCATCCAAGTCAAAATAATCTTATATCCGCTGTAATGTCATTTAAGTTTATGCACTTGGTGCTACCGTGTCTATTTTATAAACCTGTATACATCTACTTTTTAACGTACTAAATCATTTTAATTACTTCCAAAACTTCGAAAAATATGAACGTCCTGTGTCACGTTTAATTTTGAATCTAAACCGATTGGCAGTCATTTTATTAGACGTTTCGTCCGAGGTATTGTTCTAAAAACAAGACAAATTATTAATTCAGTTTGTCTAACACGTTCATACTACAATTTTTAAAGGGGCAGAATTTTTATATTTTAAATCTTTCACTGATATTTGTTTGTTAATTCTAAATGTAATACTTTAATAGTGTCCAAAATCTCCTTAGACAAACCAATCATGCATAGTCAGAGAACAAATTTTAAAGATTCACATAAAGTACATTGGCAACCATTTTTGTGTGAACACCTTTAATTCATTTTGTGTAGGAAAGGCATGGCTGAACTTAAATTATTTATTGAATTAATACTTCTCCATTTAGTTTAAAAACATTGTCTTTTAATTGAAATTATGTATTTTCAATTTCCCTTCATCACCTTATATTCCCCCTCAACACGTGCTACTGCCCCTTTAACTCCCCCCTCCCTCTGATGCAATGTTAGTGTTCAATAGTACCACTGTTAAGTGGTTGATCTATCGATGTTGTAGTCGTCCTCTAAAGCGAAAACGCTCGAGACATATTGAACTGAATACCTTTAGTTCTTCAGTGTGAGATACACTACTTACACGTACATCCGTTAGAAACATTTAAAATCGTATTTGAGCTATCAACGGTTCGACGTTACACGTCCCTCGAATCACTGTCAACGTAAACGACAAATAGCTATCCAGCAATAGAATCAGTCCGATACTCAATTGCCTAAAACGCTGAATTGTTGCTTCGCGTTTGAAACTACGATTTGTCCAAGAAACATTTTGGTGATAAATGAACTGAGTAGAAAAGCTACTTTAGGTGCAAACAGTTGTTTTACAGGTGACGGTGTTCTGTCAGTATATACCGTTGAGAGTGATCAATAGCGTGACTGCTGTCCGAGTACACCTCAATCACATACAACGTAGAGCCGCCATAGTAAAGTCTCTTTGCTAGAATCTCATTCTCTCCCCACAGAGGCAGATCAAGTCATGAAATGTTAATACAGCCTCTGTTCTATTACCCCTAAATCCGTGGGTTCCGGCACTTTACACTAAAAATGCACTATTTGAATTTATTTATCCAATATCAGTGCCTCTCGCATCGAAATGGTGGTTCATATCACAATGCTTTTGACATGATACAGTAGACAAAATGGATACTAGATGTTGATGTTTTGCAAATTGAAAATGGTTTTGCTCATAAGAAAAGTTTCATATAAATTGTAGACCGCTTATCATATTTTTTTCCAAGTGATTATCATCTATTTGTAGGCTTTTTTTTTTTTTTGTTGATAGATAATTCAAATACTTATTAGCTCTATCGGTATACCTCTACAGCTGCATACCAAAAGTTTGTTCACATGCAAATATCATGTAATTTGGGTTTCGTTTTGACGTTCATAAAATAACTCCAGGACCACTTACAGAAAATCATCAATTGCCAATGTGTAAAATAACAATTCCCAAACCATATCTCGGGATTGTCTTGTCACTGATGCTGAATGTCGATATTTGGCATTCTTAAATAGACAGATGGGGTCATATTTGTGAAATTCGGATTTTCTTAAATTTCGATTAAAATCATCCACGTAAACTTTGTAGGTAAAAAATCAGCACAGTCACGTTGCCTCAGGGCAAAAGAACACATATGAATAAGATCTAAAGCTGTTGGTCACTTATGACGGATTTTGTATAGCAAAATAGAAATCAGTCGTTTCGAAATGTTGACCCCTCGTCACTTCAATGACTTGCCAAATTTGTTACAGCTATCTGCTAGGTATGACATACGAATATGTCAACGCAAACTGAATCTTAACTTATGCAGTGAATTTCATCATTATCGGTTTTGTTTTCACAATGATATGATGTCTCAAAGACATTACAAATTACATGATTTTTGCACTAGAATACGAAGGTAGGTGCACAAACTAAAGATACGCTGCTGTATTGTTTAATTTTCTTAATATGTTTCAATCAACACTGTATGGGAAATGGTTGAAAAACGATGACACTCTTGACAATCAATTATCTCCCAATGTTCGAATCATACATAAAGTATGTGCTCAGTTACAAAAATAAGGAGCATTTTTGTAATATATGGTTACTGTTATCAGGTCGGTAGTTATCTGCACATCTTCTTTCATAATTAATTCATGGCTTCTCACCTAGCTAACAACATATCTGCCATTTATCATGGATATCTCCGTGGTAATTTAACCCTGGATGATTTAACATCTGGAGCAGTGGGGTATATCCCAAGGGTTTGACTGGAGGCTCCATATTGCAAATACATAGAGTTATATTTATTGACAAATATTAAACACTCATGTTAATCAAAGAAATCGTTGTATGAAGAAAATGACAATCTATCATAACCTAGTGGATCAATCTTAATACTTTGCCAAATTTTGGTCAACAATCATTTCGGTTCCCCTATTGACTCTATTCTTTCAACATACAACGGTGTGATTTATTATTAATTAAGCTGCACAGTGGTATAGCTTTTAGTATGCTGGCCTCTCACACCATAGTACCGGACTCGAATCCCGGTGTAACCTTGGTCTCATGCTGTGTTGTGTCCTTGGGCAAGACACTTCATTCACATTGCACTCAGGCAGCTGTTGAATGGGTACTTGTATATTGGATGTCTAAACCCAACACTTAGTGCCTGCTGTAAGTACACTTACTTTGGGGGTAATGTTTGTGGGAGGCGCCTTGGGTGTGGAAGAATGCGCTCTAAAGATCTCAACATAACTATTTACTTATTCCTATTCTCCTTTAACCCATAGGTATGATGCTTCGTTGATCGTCAATCATTATTGCTGTGAATACCCTGGTCCAACTCGGATATTGCATGTTGCCGAACTAGTATCGTATTATATTTATGTTAACACAATTATATTATGGTAACATATAGAGTTACAGTAATACCTTCTACTGTTAACAACGATTGATAAATACATTACGTAGAGCAGTTATTGATAATAATATCTTAGCAATCTTAACAATCTATATTACAGTATTAAACGCTACCAAGAATAAAAGATTTGAAATGGTAAAGCATTTCACTGAGATGTGATACATCTTAGGTTCTTTAGTATTTAAAACCTTTTTAAATGAAACTAGCAGTCTTGAACTATTATATAATTTTAAATATCAATCAGCAGCTCAATCAAGAAGGGGAGACCGGGGCCGGTACGTCCCCTTTTCACTAAAATAGAGATAATGAGTCGTTCTCTTGTAATATACTAATGTACGTTTGTACATATATTAAGACATATCTTAACTTTATTGCAATAATTGTTGGAAGTGCCTAACTCAACTAGTTTGCCTATTACTATGCTTTTAAGACGACGAGTTGAAAAAACGAACACGCCCCGCATCGGGGTAGGTTCGGTTTCCCTCAGGGGCAGGTTCGTTCATCGTTGGGAACAACTAGTACATGTTCAGGCTACACGAATTAAAGAGAGATAATATGCTATTCATAGTATTCGATATTTGGGACAGAAAAAATACTACATTACTTCACAAAGATATATGTTATAATGATGAAGAATCAGTTAACTTTCAATTACGTATAGGATTCCGATTTTTTTCCAATGAGAGGAGCCAAGTTTTCAAGGACCTTCAAGAGGGTCCTTTTGAGGAGGAGGACCTTTAGAAAATGGTTTCTAGGACGACCTTAATGTTTGTGTGACTCGTCCTCACGGCCGAATGTGCCCCGCCTGTAATGAGCGAACAAACCCCTCACACCACGTTTGTTCTTTTTTATATGCTGCGAAAATACACATAAACAAAATAACTTGTTCGTTACATATACGTCTTTGCATATTCGTTTATGTTCACTTAAGAACATATTCCTAAACGCAGCGAACATTTGTCAAAAACATAGTGAACTGAAGTCGAATATTTTACTCAACTAGATGAAAAACGGGTTTTCTTCCACAGTTTGTAAAGAAAATGTTGGACTGTCACCATTTTAAAGTCAGTGTTGGAGTAAGGTCATGTTGTCTGTTAGGAATTACTAATTTTATTTAAAGTGGCCCCGAAAAAAAATTACAGAGAAAAGACGAACATGCCCCGGGGCCGTGCCTGCCCCGGTCTCCCCTACATAATCACGTGTCATAGCCTCGTTACTGGATCAAGTTAAACAATTAATAAGGTTAACGGATGCTCGGCATATATGAATACGAAACATCTAAGACATCCAACTGTCATATGCAGCTAAACGAAGAGATGAATATTTCCTTAAGCTGTCCACCCTTCTACAGACACCGGTAGCATGATACAGCGACATGCTCAAGGCTCTGCACGTGTCCTGCAGTTCCCTGTGGACATACAACACACAATGCTTCTTTATAATGAAAGTGACTGTGCACTTTACACCACATAAATAGTAATGATATCCCAACGTTTCCTGCCCACCGGATATAACTAGAGCTGTCCACCGGAGAAACAGCCGCAAGCGAATAAACTACGTGTTCAATATGTTTACCTTGCTCTAGGGGAACCCGCGAGTGTTTGTGATATAGCGTTGAACTGCCAAAGGGAATCATTTATGTGTAGATAATTAACTCAATGGACAGATATTTGCTTCATCAGAGGAGAAGATGTCTTCTATATAGACAGTTAGTAAGAAAGCCAGTGGAGAGAGAATGTAATCCTAAACAGAGGATACTAAAGGACCTTCAACTTAATTCTATTTAATTGTTCATGATTTTGCATAAAAAGAGAGACAGCAAATCATAAAAATAGTATTAAATGGAAGGATGTTTAGTATTCTGTTTATTACTCGCCCTAAAAATCAAGAAAACATGCCGAAAATATGCTGAAAGTAACAAAATTTGTCTCGTATCTGATTTGTTCTTCTAACACTCTAAGAACTAACGAGTAGAATACATCATTAACTATTATACGAGTTTTCTCCTACGAGATCACAATTTATATACTAAAATAGAAGGCCATACACATTTGTCGTGTATATATTTTCACCATCTTACACTCTGAAAGATAAAGCAAATAAAAAACAGATTACATTATAACAGATCATTTCCCCTACAAGATCATACTGGATAGTCTAAACGTTAAGGATACTACTTGGACCTATACGATCACCTGGACCTGGCGTGGTCTATGGCGGTTCACGCACTACCAGACCGCCAAGTTTTAAGGCAGCAATATAGTTCTGGTCCTTTCAGCAACTGCGTTTTATAGCGTGTTAAGCTATCTCTGCTCATAATTGAATCACAATGGCACGTTTTCAATTTTCCACTCACCACATAAATGCTGGACATTAATTGAAAACGGAACATTAATGATCACGCAGCAAAAAATAGGAAGATCTTTTTAACTACAACATCGAGTCTGAGACAATAACGGTTTATTTATTGGCTGACATTATCGTAAAGAAGCGCTCAGCGATTCATCAAATCTTGACAAGTCATCTAAGGAGTCCTTTAGAGATGTCTGAAGAAGACGGATTACAAAGAACAAGGTAAATGATGAATAACGGATAGCACAGAACATGGTTATGTTCGCAGGAATCTCACAGAGAGAGTACACTGTAGTTGCCTGTCAGTTTTTTTTCTGAGTAAATATCTTAATTATTGAATTTAAACCTTGATATTTAAACATCGATAACAGTATAAAACAACAAACCAAATAGTTGAACAAAAGTCCTCAAATGATCCATTTTATATAATTTTCATTTATTTTTTTTATATTGAGATTCTTTTTTAACTTTTTTCCATGCACTGTGATATATAACAAAACTATTTTAGTTAAATCGAAAATAAATTCATTCATAATTTCATCTCTATTTATGCTATTTCAAGTACGGAATTCGTTCAAAGCTTAACTGCCATGATGCGAACATGTCATTGATCATACGGAAACACAGCAGCTAGACATCAAAACATGTTTTTAGGCTGCTTTCATTTTAGACACCCGCTGCTTTAATAACAATTTAATTAATTACTTCACGCCTCATTCGGAGATAAACGCACATAGAGATTTTACATCACAGAGAATCTTAACCCGTTATGACTTCAATTATATGAAACATTAAATTATGTCACTTTATAATGCCCACATTAACTCTTTTTGTAAAAGCATGAATAGTGTTCGGCAGGGCAGTTTTGATGATAACTAACGTGATCCACAGCTTGATAACACTTTGCCTGTCGGGAAACTATAAAACGTTTGCTGAATCAAAACTTTCAAAGGCTGATTGAATAATATTCGTATTCAACATATCAAGTACACATTAAATAGAGGAATTGCAATGTTGCAATTCAAAGCCATTTCAAAATAACACATGTGTAACGATATTTAAACGTATAACGGTTTTTATAAAAAATTACATAGAAATCACGTTTAGAGCAAATCAGAATCATATTATCAAACGGGCGACGAAAAAGATATTTTAAGGAAAAGAATGTCTTAAACTACGAAATGTTTGTTCATTTCATAGTTTTGAATAGCACTTCCAATGTTAAATCATGCATTTTCAAGGGTATTCAGGTTTTAGTCAGATACTAGAAACGCCAACGAAACGTTTGATCTCCTTCCTTCCTGTTGTCATAGAAGAAGAAGAAGAAGAAGAAGAAGAAGAAGAAGAGGAAGAAGAAGAAGAAGAAGAGTAAGAAGAAGAAGAAAAAGAAGAGTAAGACACTGTCCGACTAAAATTGAAACACTAATCTCATCACAATGCATGTTACAAAAAAGAATGATTTATGTGTTCAAACCAAACTTCATAAAACATAACATATAGTACATAGAGATAACCCAGTGCTTAATAACATTTATATGAAATACAACATTAAATGGTTACCAAACATTATATAATTCCCGGTGTCTATATCATACGAAAAAGAAATAAAAAAACGACATCATAAACGAAAATACATTTTGGAGATTAAGCTTAAAAATCACATTAGAAGTGAAACAATATTAAAACTGCTATGATAGGAATTTTTGTTCTAATTATGTAAAGAAATATCTACAGATGTATCGAACGTATTCTCGAATTTATATAAGAATTTGGAAACCAATATACGTTTTCCTTGTTGAATATTTATATAAAGTATCTGAAAATACATACTCCAAACAAACATAGATAAGAGAAGTGTTTGCCCTACAGTTCTCCTAAAGTGGTTCTCAATTAACATGTACCTGTACATGATCATACAGTGATATCGAATAATCGAATATCTAAAACAATATGTGTACACTCCACTTCTTATCCTGGCAATGTTTGAAACTTGCACTGCATGTAAAAAATATTATTGGAAGTAAAGTGTTTGCCAAAATTGAGATTCCAAATAAGTATCTGAAAGTCTAAGGAAAGTGTTTGACTGATTGGATACTCGTCTCTGATGATGATGAGGGGATGATTGAAGAGAATCCACTACCAATATATACATATAATATTTTCTTTAAGTTACTCAGTGTTCCAGGCACTTGTGGCTAAAATGGATCATTCAAACATTTCATAAAACGTAAACTTAAAAGACCCTTAAGATATAGGAACGCATTCAAGCTAAAATCTGGCAGAATTTCTGTTAGAAAATCGACGAGAAAACAGGTGGGAAACAAAAACATTTACATTACATCAACTGTTTTATCTTAAAAACTGTTTGAAGTTTCAAGAAATAATTTGTGTTAAAAGCTTTTTTACAATAATGTAAGAGAGTCTTTCCACTTGACTCAACGTGCAATTAACGAGACATTAAAATAAAGAACCACGTGACATCAATTGAGATATTAAAAAAGAGACAGTTTTGAGAACGAGAAAACGGAGAGTTCAAATAGTACATCCTTTCCTCTATAATTGCTTTAAGTTAAATCAAGAAAAGTTTTTTTCTAAATATATACATTCAGTTTGATAAACCAGAGACAACACAAAGGTGCGTGTGTGTGGAAAAAAATCAATAGCATAATAAAAGAGTTCAATGTCACTTGTAACAATTCATACAAGTCAAGCGCTATATGGTATCCATTTAACAAATATCGTTTCAAAACGGGATCCAAATTACTCTCACATCATAACGTGGGTTCTTTAAAGGGGCAGTAGCACGTTTTTAGGGGGAATATAAGGTGATGTCATGAACATGAAAATTAATGGTTCCAAATGAAAGACAATGTATTTAAACTAAATGGAGCAGTAATAATTCAAATATAAAATGTAAAGTTCAGCCATGCGATTCCTTTTTCTTACACAAAATGAATTAAAGGTGTTCACACAAAAATGGTCGCCAATGGATTTTGTGTAAATCTTCATACTTTGTCCTCTGACTATGGGTGATTGACTTGTGTGATGAGATTTTTTACACTGTCAAAATAATACATTTAACATTAACTTACAATTATCAGTGAAAATTTTAAAATATAAAATTATCAAAAAACGTGCTACTGCCCCTTTAAATAAGACAAAGTGTAAGACTAATGCTAAGTGTTTGCTCTGTAGTGCTAATATGTCTCTTTGTCTACGTGTGAGTCAAGGAAAGGCTTTCCCGTTCAATGCTTTGTTCTTGATTGCTTTGAAAAGCAATTGGTTCTTTTGCCTACTGTGGTTCTTTAAACGGATTTGCTACCGAAATGAAACTATTTATTGGTCTTGTCTATTCCCGTTGCCATTCAAAAAGGTAACATATGAATTCTTGTTTGAAAATTGCTTTTACCAGATCCCCGTGTTAATAAGATTTACACTGAAAGAAACCAAAGTGGATAGAAACGTTTGAAGCGTTCTAAGCGCTAACAGGCTTGAAGTGACTAAGGTCTTGTCCGTTTATGTCGATATCTGTATTCAAGATTGAATGTATCAGTCAAATTTACATAGACCTACGAACGCAGAATAAATATTAGCATGCATAAATGTTCTGCTGTTCTGAAAAAAACTCTAACTTAATTACAAAAGACAATGTGCATAATCGATTTATCGACGTCTAACATACTTATATATGCCTATAAATATCGTATTGCCTTATCATCATGTAAAACTATGCATCATTAACATAGGGTAAGCAGACATAACGGTCGTTTAAACTGCTATTAAATAGAAACAAACAGTAGTCATCTTAAATTCAAATGACGCAAACTATTCTTCTTTGAATATGCTGACACACACAACATTTTTTATGCCTTTTGAATTAAATATTAACGACACTACGTGCACATAAATAGCTTCATACTTGAATGCAGTCTTAAGGATATAGAGAGTATACATAAAGTTACAAACTTGACATAAAGGAATACAAGACAGTGGGCCCAGAAGTCATGAAACCAGTTATGTAAATACGTTGTGTCAGCAGGAAAAGAACAAAGCAGGTCCCTCGGGTTTAGACTTACGCGGGAAGGTTGATAATGTAACAAACACGAATAAAAAATTATTTGTCAATAGACAATAGACACCGGCATTAAGTTTTCATGCATTGCTTAACCAGGTAAAACAGATCTCCCGCCTATACAAACGTTGGCATTCTCGGTTTACTATCTTCTTGTCTTTTACATCACCAAAGCAAATTGATGTTTTGAACAGTCTACTTGAAGCCTGAATGATTGATAACCAGGTAAAACAGATCTCCCGCCTTAACAAACGTTGGCATTCACGGTGTACCATCTTTATGTCTTTTACATCATCAAAACCAAATTGACGTTGTGAACGCACTTATAGACTGAATGATTGATATTGAGAAGACAAGTGCCATACCGACGATTGGTTGAGAACAAATCAAACAGCAAAGTTGTTATTCGCTACACCACAGACCCACGGGCTTTTAGCACTCTCACAGGCAGTAAATACAAAGTAAGAATACTCGAGCAGCCGCGTATAAACTCGAGCAGTGATAAACGATGTGTCCAAGGCATTAGGGACCTGTGTGACTTCTCTATGTGGTAAATGAGCAGTGCGCTGATTCACAGTAACGTCAGAGTCAATGAAAAACCAACTTGATAACAAATGGAAAATTGATGTAGCAAATATGAGGATTTCTCTGTTGTTAATCAGTACTATTGTATGAATTCATAGTGTATTTACAAAGGGGGGTTATCTTGAGGTGTAAAGTGAAATCATTCATGCCCAATGTTTGCTTGAGTTATCGATTTGTTGTCGTCTCTTTTACAAATTGGTAGTTGGTTGTCAGGTGACTGATTGCTTGAAATCAATTACCGATTATCATAGAAACAGAAACTTCAGTTTCCGAGTTGGCGAAATACACCTCTCATAGCAGCGAACTATGATTGAAAACAAAGAGGGAGCTATCGGTTGGGAAGTTCATGCTGATCTTGTTCGGAACGTCCCTTGTTCCTATATGCTTCAGACAAGAACTGGTGCAACTGACAATAAGTCTTAACGATATCGTATCGCTATACACTATGTCACAATGAAGAGTATCCCATTTTAGTATTATGTAAACTTAAATGTGCAAGAAAATAAAAATAATAATTTGAAATTACGGTTCAATGTTCATAATCAATGATAATTCATATCGCACATGATTATTCTAATATAACTATAAATGAGTGTTCCCCTTTTACATTATTGGGTTCTTAATAAGAAAAAACACAGATATGTTTCAACAAAACTACATCATCTCATGAGGATAATCAATTTCCCCCTGGAGACAATAAAGAACTATAAAAGCATCAACATTATTTCTAATAAAATAGTAGCTTAATCAATGACCTTAACGAAATGCACATATGTTCTAATTACTTCTACAAATAATATTCTTTTACAACTCTCTTTCTACATGTTATTTATCTCTCCCCTTTAACTATATCAAATAACTTGCCCATGCTGATCATGAGTAATGTTTGTATAGGGTAAGGAACCATTCGATTCGTCTGGCATGTGACGTGTTTATCACACAAAACATAGCATATCTTTTGTTCTGTTAACATCAATAACTCCTCGTCACAATAAACCTATAATAACTATAAGCCATAACCTATGGATGAAAATACAATGGAAGATGAAGACACTGATAATATACAAAAAAAAACAAAATCTGTAGGTTTCCTTAATGGATATCGATCCTGATCATTAAGTCACCTCACCTACTGCCGATTAATGGAGCAGAGTGGTGTAGTGGTTAGCGTACTGGCCTTTCACGCAAAAGGCCTGGATTCGAATACCGATGGAGACACCAAAATGATTTGACATGGGTCTAATACTGTGTTGTGTTCCTGGACAAGACACGTTATCCACATTACACTCAGTCCACCCAGCTTTATAAATAGGGAGAGAGAGAGATAGAGAGAGAGAGAGAGTTTGTTTACTTTTGTCTCATCTCATACATTAAAAAATAAGTAATTGTAAAAACGGTTGTACATGGATTCGTGTGCGCTGCCGGACACCCCCGATAATAATTCCGCCGAGAAACAATATGTGGCGCTTAGAGCAACTGCTTTGTAGTAAGATATAGTCGTATTTTAAGCGGACTATAATTTTATTAAGATTTATGGAATATTGGTTATTTTTCTGTATTAGACTGTAGGAAGGAGTAAATGTTGTAATTCTAGTAAGTTGTCTTAAATATCTTACCTAAGAAATAAACTTTCCTAATAAACATTTATAAAATCAATACTAAAGGTTTGTAGTTGCAACATTAAAAATAGAAGATGTTTTCGTTTACACGTTATTTGGAAATGTACGACCAGGCTCGAGCTCCGATCCTCTTGAGAGTTTTGTAAATAGATAATCTTCCATAATGAAATACATTACTTTTGAACAAAAGGGTATTATATTTTGAGACAGAAGTAAAACCACATATTCTACTATAGTCGAAACTATACACAACGGCAATGCATTTCAATGCCTTCAAAACGATGACCTTTTTGGTAAATCCAGTAAAACTAAATTGGTAATACACGTTTATATTCAATTATGATTAAAAGACAAAATCAGGCAAATCAGAGCAAACGCATGTCCCTTTAGGTAAAATTCGTGTATAATTCCAGTCAAACACATAGCCTGTAAATCAGGAAGTCCTTTACATCATTCTTAAATCAGTCTAAACCACCAGCTTACCATCCGAATCTGAATGTGATGTAGTAGCTTGTGAATGGTTCTCTGGTCATGTAAGTGGCCTCAGAACATTATTCATCTAATCAAGAACCTTTCAACCATATGTCAAGTTTGAGTTAATGACTAACATACATTTACTGTCAAGGAAAAAACATGGTAACCACTTACGGGTTCAAAGAGCATTATGGTAGAAGAATCAAGAGCTTTCTTTCAACAGGGTCCAATAAATCAAGAATTCGACATCACCTAATGAACCTAGACAGTATGCATTAGCTAACATGATTGTAAAATGTTTTAAATAACTAAACTAAATTACTAATCACTTAATTACTGCGTTACCTAAACCAATTAAACTTTTATTTTTAGGAGAAAATATGATGAAATTATCTCGCAGCGGGATGTAGGAAAGTTTGAATATCGTTTTCGTCGTTGATAACTAAACAATCTTTTTTTGTGAAATGTTGATTGAAAAATGTCAGAATAGAAGAATTATAGCAGGAAAATATTGATTTTTTTGTTATAAATCTCATGTTTTGTCAAAGATGATAACATGAGGGAAATTTTCGGCATCATACTGTCTTCCGACCTCGATATTCAAGCTGGGATTACAATGACATATATGTGATAAACTATTATGAAACTTACAATACCTTAACGACATTCATATGGAAAATTGATTATTTTTTAGTATTACATATACGAATCATATTAAAACAAAGTAGTCTATAACGGTCGGTATAAATCTTGTACATAATGGCTTATATGTCAAATATATACGATGTTAGATATTGGTAATGTGATATTGCTAAACATAGCAAAAACGGAGTGCGACTTTAGTCAAATATTTTTTTTCATCAGAGGTAATGCAGTGTCTATACGTCGTAAATTAAAATACCTTTTTCATCATAGGTAATGCGGTAAATATACAAGTTGTAAAGCTAAAGACTTATTTCAACAGAGGTAATGCGGTATAGATTATATGTTGTAAGAAAGTTGATAAGAAGAAATGAGACAAGTTGTGAATGGTTTAAAACTTTTTGAGGCATTAGAAATCCTACACACGAAAGGATGCATCTTCTGTTTTTAATAGATGTCCTCATTATTTTAAGGGTGACAATTTTGAATGGTTGCAAATATTTAAGGCTAAAAAAGACCTGATTAACGAAATATTACATTTCTAATAACATTCAGTTCAGAAAATCGTCCAATAGTTCAAGACGTCCCCAACCCTTTCCAACTCTCCGGTGTATAACAAGTAATATATTTACACAAAGAGTGTAGCGTCCTGGACTATGACCCTTGGTGGAAAGTGATTGATTACCTGAGGACCATAAGGATAGAACCCACGGGTTGTTAACACTATTTGTCACAATCAACTGTTTACATTGGATCACCGTCACTTTCCTTCCTACTACTGGGAAACCACTGTAAGAAGGAATGGACGGATAGGACACGATATCTAGGTGTGGTTAGCGTTCCTTTGAATCATCTATTGCATGTGGTCCTGCACGTTGTATGTAGGAATTGCAAGGCAAGTCCCATACGATGAACACGAGACTTGTGAGCTACTTGAGCAGACCCACCTGCGTCAACTTGACATATTTCAAATTGCTTTGTGGCTTGGATATCTCTTATTAGTTTGACGCGTTCACACCTGGGTCACTCGGTAAATATATGTATTGGTGCGATATGCACAGTGTATTTGTCATTGTAAAATCAGTCACCTTTTCCGTGTGCTAAATAACCTCAGAAATTGTGACGAACGATCAACGTAAAACAACGTTTTTAACTGCAAAATTTTCAAGTAACGAAATATGCATGTTGGATTCTATTTGATAGTTGAGTCACAGCGTTATAATAGCAACGAACATATATCCTGGATTATATTGGTTTGGTGCGGTAAAGAATGTTAATTCTTAATAGTTTGTCACAAGATATTTAAAAGATCGTTTATCTACATTGTATATACGTTTAGGTATCGCTGATGTTGATTTCTTTATTTTGGATATAATTTGAAAATATTTCATATCTATCATATTGTTTGGAATATATATCATAGATACCGTGGCGTCAATATCCAAGCCGTTCTTGTATTCATTGCCTCTATTTAATTTATGTCATAAATGGGTCTGAAACTAGACTAAGTTAATTAAACAAACACATACCTGTTTCGTTAAATTGATTTGATTTCAGGTAAGATAAATTATGACGTATTATGAACTAATTATTATCGACCCTGACTGTAAACATCGTCTAATGCTCGTGTCATTTATACTTGATTATATGTAATTAGTCACATCGATCAATATGGTTATGAAAAAGGCAAACTCGCTGCACATTAATTATGAATGAAAACATTTATGAGCAAGAAAAGTTGATTTATTTGCACCCTAGTATAAATTCGTATTTATGTATGCTTACCATTACGGCGAGCAGGCGATGTACATGTAAATGGTATCAGTTACATCCATTGGACAAACAAATTGATTCTCATCAGTCAATTTTACTTACTTTTCCAACAGAGGTAGATCAAGTTCTGAAATGTTGATCGAGCCTCTGTTCTTATTAGACCAAATCCTTGAGTTTCCCCTGGCGGAAAATAATTGCACCACAATCTATTTAAATTGTTTTAGCAAATGACAATGCTTCTCGCATAGAAAGGTTGGTTCATATAACAATGCCATGATTCAGTAGCAAAAATGGTGATTTTAGAACAGCGTTGCTGATTGCACAATTAACTTTGATTGTCTCCAATCAGGTATCTCCCATTTTACCCCCACACACTTGGCTAATAAGAAGAGAGGCTCGATAAACATTTCATTGCTTGATCTGCCTCTGTTGGGACAGAATGAGTAAATGGCTGTTCTGCTATTTATGATAATCCTATAATATACACGTTACATTTTCTTGATAATGCAGTCTAAGTAAACCTAGCCTCAAAAGTATTTGTTTCACTCCTATAATGAGTCTAAAAAGGTCTAGTAGAGGGTCGCGTCAGCCCACGTATCGAATTGACCAATCAGAGCTTACCAAGCCACAATAGCTACCTTCGCACGTATAACGTTCGGAGGTCATAGGTCGCAGAAAGGTCGGCTGACGCGACCCTCTACTAGACCTTTCTAGACTCAGTATAGGAGTGAAACGGATAATATTGAGGCTAGGTTTACTTAGACTGTTGATAATGATACCTGCTGATATACAGCGTATTATAAGCACTGGGCAAAACATAATGGTAAGGTAACAGCTTCGAGAGATAAATTCGTTTCCTTTAGTTATTCAAACGAGCATGCTATCATGTCACTTAACAAGACACATGACAGTATTGCTACCTTTAACCTAGAAGCAGTGAGAGGGTCATAATGCATGGACAATATTGGTGCCACGGAACCCAATATGCAAGAACGTAAATATTTATTGCCTGAAATGTCAGTAGAGTATACTGCTGTATATCGGTTATCGGGCCTGATGTTTCGATGACCTACAGTGTATCAAGCCTTGGACTTTTCATTAGGAAAATTTGTTCTGAAAGTATTACGTGGGGTCTGTAACGCAGTCATAACGTTCCGAGTTAAAAATGTTAAGTGATATGCCAAACGTTAAACAGTTCGATTTTGTATCCTACTAAACAACCCTCAAAACTAATCTGTATGCAAGTGAAGAAACAGTGATAAATAATTTACACCTCCTTTACGCAGAGTGAACAACAAGATTTCGCCATGGAAAAGGAATATAGGTTTGGCTTTTATAGGTCCATTAAAACCAATGATGCCATAGTTTATTTATGGTTAATGTCGATTTTAAGACAAAACACAAGGGCTACATCAATAAAGTGAAATGATCAAAGTATATAGAGTCAGCTTCCAATTTCACCAGAGACAAAAGAACCTCCCAAAAGAACAATTAAAACTCTCTTGGAGATTAGCTGACGTGGAAACCTCATGAATATTCATAGTCAGGAGACAACACTAAACAGTGTTGCTATCATAAGATGTTATTTCCATGTCAGGTACATTTTATTGACGGAGGAGTTCCATCGCATCCAGAACAATATTATCGTACTTTATCGTAAGGTTAAGGATTTAACACAGTAAAGTGAAGCAAAAATGAGCGCAGTTTATGACAGGATGGGTGACCTGCGTCATTATTGGTAAAAAATAAAGTTTGATGAGTTAAGGGTTTCTGGCCAACAATTAATAATAGGGGTGAAAATTCTCGTGTCATCTTTGGAATTGGGATCGAGAACTCCGAAATGTTCACCAGACCATTGGTATCACTCAAGAGAAATGTTTCTCATTCTGACCAATCTAAAATTGTCAACACTTGACCTCACAATATCCACCCCTGATGGCTTTTGAAACAAAACAGATTCATTGATATTTATAATTTTCTGAGACATCGGAATGGAGTTTTCCGTTACACATGTGATCTTCAAAACTCTTCCTGAAGTGATCTGTCAAAGGGGTCAATTAGGCATTACTTTAAAAGGCGTTTTATGCACTTTCACAGAAGTGGTACTTTGAGATACTTCTTGGTTGTGCTAATTAAGCTAAACAAATGTGGAAATGATAAGAAAGAGAGTAATTCCATATATCAGGCACCTGCTTTGACGTTAAGGCTATATATCTTCATTACTGTCCGTGTGGTTTTGATGTAAGTGTCTTTTGCAGGAGGTAGACATTTATCCTTGTACACGAAACATCAGTTGCGGTTCTTTGTGTTGGAAAGATACTTTTACTATCCACTAAGTATTTGAATGAGTGGATGATGTGACAAATATAATGAATGTTAATATTATTAAGTCAGCTTGCTTTACCGTTAGAAATAGACTTTTTTCGTAAGGAAGCGTTAGTTTTTTTAATAAGACATCGTTTGACATTCATATTTTGCGATTTTATTTATAAGAGAGCATTCTCTCACAGTAATGACAAGCTTTGACACCAAAGATCGACGTAACAGTGCATAGCTCGTGATAATTTCCCCGAGAGTTCCTCATTCCGAGGCTTACGACAAGAGTATGTCCCAAATATCTCAACTCTATGACGTGCAATACTTCTTGAAGACACCGTTTTGAGTTCTACAAGTTGTATCTGTGATGTCTCACATCCTAAGGACTGGTCCTTTTAGGAACGGAAAATTGTATGTCGAATTGCTTCGTTTCTTTGAATGAGATAGACTATTTGCCAAATTCTGGGAAGTAGCCAATTCCTGGAATATGCCACGATATATACAACTCAGTAACTACGAATTACATCATTTATTTGAAGCTGTTATAAGGGGGAGGTAAGTTAAGTTTACACAATTTCTTAACATAAACACAATGGAGCATGTTCAATGATATATTGAGTTCCTGGACATTGAGAACTTTTAAACTAGTTCGTTTCTCGTCCAATCTCTCCTAACGAAGCCTTCTCCATATTAAATGGTGTTCATAAGAGTCTATCATTACACACAAACAGGTACCCGAAAACCTAATATTCAACCCTTTCATCTGCTTATGTGTTAAGCTACCAACTTTATAACTACTGGTGTGGTAATTCCTCAACACATCTCAAAAACAGGACATAATTACTTGCTCGCAAGCTTTCAAGGAAACCTAATTAAAGGAAATATCCCGGAAAAGAAGTATTCAGCCTAACTACCGATAGAGGAAGAGCGACTGGATATAGGCGATGTTCATGCTTCTTTTATTTCAGTCGCTTGTACCTGAACGATTGTAGCAGAGTGGCTAGTTGGTAACGGATTAGATCGAGGTAACTAACTTAGGGCTTGCCTTTGTGAATTACAATGACGGCGGGCAATATTCCATTACCATAAATACCCTAACAAGATTTGGAGCTGATGGGCTTCATGAATGAATCAGGTACTTAAATCTGGAAATGAGACTTTCTTACAATCATGATATTGCATTAAAGATTTAGAACGAGTTCGTCAGTAGAAAACAGTCTTCCATAATTGTCAGTCTCTATCAGTCTGACAATATTCCAAATGTAGAAGTTTAATTCAAAAATGGATTTCTCAATACATAAACAAATTAAAGTTTTATTCAAAACAGCCCCCCTTGAAGGACATTGCGTCTTATAACTACCTTGCATTTGTAATGCATTTGAGATATTCGGTCACTTAATGACAAAAAGTAGTCGTTAAACATAACTTATCTAAGATATAATCAAAAATGTTCAGGTAGGCTTAATTCGTAAAGAACCTAAAAATAAGTGAAATCCTCATCATTATCATCGGTGATGACGCATTTTTGTCACAATTTTAGTCGTTTGTTAAAGGGGATTTTATTAGAGGTATATCTTTTTAACAAGATCTACATTGAAGTCCCAATACCCTGTACTTAATTTTGCTACTGACTTAGGCAACTAAGAAAGTAAAAGAGATACCAATATTATTATTTACAATATCAATGGTATATCACATTCACAAGTTTGAGAAAATTTACTTTTTTTGTTTTCTTTTTTTTTGTTTCCTACTGTGATGTATATCGAAGAAAGAGCTGGCAGTGGGATTTCACTCATTCTCTGTCCACAGAGGCAGATCAAGTCATGTTGATTTAGCCTCTGTTCTATTAAGCCGAGTTTGTGGGATAGAATGGGCGATGCCTGATTGGAGGCAATCAAAATTAGTTGTGCAATCAGCGACGCTGTCATTTTGGCTACTGAAACAAGGCAAAGGCATTGTGATATGAACCACCCTTTCCATGCGAGAAGCCTTGTCATTTGATAAATAAATTCAAATGTATTGAGTTGAAATTTTTTTCCGCCAGGGGAAACTGCCGGAACCAACGGATTTCGGCGTAATAGAACAGAGGCTAAATCAACATGACTTGATCTGCCTCTGTGGGGAGAGAATGGATTACACTCGGCTTTGTACAACTCAGACAATGTCAAATATATACCATTGTAAGTAAAATTTGCAATGTTACGTCATAACGTCGTACCGCTATATCATTGTAAGTCCAGCAGAATGACTAAGGTGTAGCCCGACATTAGTTTTATTATTGATTAAGGTGGAGCCCAACATTACTGTTTTATTATTGATGTCCATGTAAATGTTGTTTGATCTTTTTAAGCTGATAGTAAAGGTTTAATATTACACATACGTCATCGGGAGGGTTGAAAGTATACATTGTTATTCGGAATAATTCGGCAAACATCGCGAGCAATCGGTCTATCCATAGTAATAAGTGAAAAAGTGAGGTTATTGACAACATTCAGAAGAAAACGACAACTTTTAATTTGAAGTTCCGATGTTTGAAAATGCATAATTCTCCTATGTAATAACGTGACCATTCGCTTGGTATCAGTTGAATAAAGGAGCAACTCAAGCCCAATTGCACAGCGCTTTCGCTGATCATTTTAATTTTAATTATTAACATGCTATCTTGAGAAGTGTCTTTGTCTGCCTTTTATATATTTGAACACACATATTAAGAGCAATTTGTCTTTAACGGAAACTTTAATTTTCACAATTGATTGTCAAAGAGGCATCTTGATGATGTGTAATGTAATAAAGGGGAAAATATTCTAAATAAGATAAGTGTTAATTCAATGGTTTTTGACGAGCTACTCTTTACCGTGTTGAAATTCGTAAGACGCGATGAAAGGAGCCATGCCTTAAAGTGATTATATGATTAAACTAATGAAAGTCAAATTGAAAACACATAATTATTTAACACATCGTTTCTACAGCTGATTAGGTTAGTTTAAAACACCAATTCACTGATTACATAACATCGATGTTTGCCAGGAGGAAAGGTAATAAAAAGTATCCTGTTTTGACAAATTTGATATGTTTTACTGAGAAACGCTACGTTTTTGACTTTCTGGAAGTGAGACATGTCAGATGCCATCACCTGTGTCATCATGTCATCCCGGACAATCTTGGAAACTTTACACAGGAAATTGCGTCGTCAACGATCGCAACAGTTTCACGAAGTTCTTGTTCAGAAGGACCATGTATGTCTAGAAAATTACATGAAATTTATTCTTAAAAACCATTTTCATTCAAGTATCTGCCTCAGATAATGCTATGAACAATTTCTGTTCGCTGATTTAAACAGTTTTTCCTTTTCGACACAGGTAAAGGTACAATTCACCATTTGCTAATACGAGGTTACGGATCGACAAGTTCTTTAAAATGATTAACTTGAAGAATTAGAAACATTTTGAAGATCTACTTTTATTATACTCATGAATTTAATAACATTTTTAAGAAACTAACTTTAGATATAGACATTTTGAATACAGTCTAAGTTACAACAGACGCATTATTATTCCTTAAGTTTATTGAAACATATCTGTTCAATTAACACATTTCAGGATAAATTAAATTCATTCCTGATGGTCCCTTTGAATGTGTTCATATCTACAAAAACTGTTTCAAGCCCTTGTAATTCGCGGCACGTTTTGAAATACAATGGAACTGCTAGAACTCTTGATATTTATTGTCTTTACATAGGAATGTTGGCTATGCTTGCCTATATTAGTAGATATTGAGTCGTGACTTCCGTTCAAGATGACAACGATACAACAAATTCGTCCGTTGAAGTAAAAACTAACGTCATCGATGTGAAATTTTCCTACGACTTTTTGAATTCAGACGACGCCCGATCAGGAAAAGCTTAATATAAAATAGATTGGTTTTAAGACATAGCATACCCCATTAAGGAGACCTATCATTATAACAAAACGTTATTGTGATTTTATCCATGTGCATTGCATATCAGCATTTGAAGATTTGGACACTGTATAGCCTGTTTTAAATAAAATAACGTCTGTACCATATACATTTATGATTTCACAAACCTCGAAATGAAAGTCTCAATGATAATGCTAGAACTTCTAATATTCATCGATTTTGTATTGAACACATAAATTACATCCAAGGACACAGTTAATGCAGTTAGGAATTGCGAATCGTTTATATAATACAATGAAAGGATATAGTTGGTGCTGATTGGGAACTATTTGAAGGAATCGGCCCTCTGCTAATTATCTTCTATCCATCTTGCAAGCAATGTCGACCACCATTAATGGACTTATGTTCGCTAATCTGACAAGATTTAGATATAATCAGATTTTGTTTCAATCTATTTACGATATATGCTGATACCGTGTACACCGTCCATCTGTGTGAAACTTGTCCTGCATATCATTGGCACTCTCTATAATATTTTGTCCTGCATATCATTGGCACTCTCTATAATATTTTGTCCTGCATATCATTGGCACCCTCTATAACATTTTGTACTGCATATTATTGGTACTCTCTATAATATTTTTTTCTGACGAAGTTGCTTTCACATGAACTATTCGAATGTCAAAAATATTCTAATATATATAAAAGTACATCAACACGATATACGTTATATACATTGTATCTTATATTCGGCAAGACCACCCCCTCTTCTCCCGTCCAATGTGCCGCATTGCCAAAACACAGACATAAGCGCCGGGTCTCAAATAATCGCCGGTAAATTCAAACCACAGATAGGTGCGCAATCAAAGCACAAAACACCTATGCCGCTACGAACGTCATGTTCTAAACGGTATATGTCGTTGTACGATGCAGCGCACAAACTCATTTCCTTATACTATGGGGGAATTTGCTTGAAGCTGAAAATTAAAGACGTTATCTTTCAGAGACAATCTTTGAAAAAATCTTCAAAGAATTGAAAGAAGAATCACGTTAACGAGTTTTTGTGACGGCAAAAAGAATACCTAAGTAATTTATTGATGTAGTTTGCGACGCGTCGCACTAAGAGAGAAAGGCAGTTTAAAGGTAGAGAACCAAGACAAAAACTTTTCGCAATGTCATGAAATCCCTTTACGAAACCCGCACAAGTTTATTAATTATTTGTCGATTACATTTACCTGTGCTTTTCTGAAACAAGTTGTTAATTGTAAATAAGACAAACAAAAGGATAAAACTATTAAAGTAAACCCATATATGCAATACATATTTTCATACTTATAACATTTTCGCGACATACTTCAAAGGAAGGAAATTAATATCAATGGCAACATTTTCCTCTTTTAAGAAAAGAATCGACCCTTTTCTTCATGAACAAGAGATTCAAATCAAAGTTTCAGTGCCAATAATCAAACTGTCCATGATAAGTCAAACCCTAATATCGTTTATGAGGCCTCATTATCCTCAGTTACAAAATACAATTACAAATACAAATACAACTTCCAATTAGCGCATTGATTACGTCATATATTAGCGAAAATCATAGATTTTCCGATGGAAGGGAATCTGCTGATACTGCGCATGTTCATTTAATATATCGCATCTTCCAGATTGTTATTGAGACATGAATGCCAGAGCAATCTTACTTACATCTAAATATAAACAAATGACTGTCCTTTGTTAGTTTTAGTTCTTTCAAAATATTTTTGAATGTCTCGAATACAACACCTTCTGTGTGTTTAATCTTTTTGGTATTCGAACATAGATTCGATACCTTCGGAACCGAACGCGACAACACGTAAACCATAATTAGTAAAACACTGCTATCCTTGTCTCAAAGACATATTTTAGTCAAAGCAATTATAAACCTTTATATAAATGAATTGGTTGATATTAATTGATATTAAAATTGGAAAAAAATGGTTTTGTGAACGCCATTAATGAATGATAAGAAATACCACATATTAAATACGGTTTATTCAAAAGTTGAATTTCCATGGAGACAAGTAAACTCGTAAGATTGATATTAAGAATAAAGGTTTGCGTTTAAGCATCATGTATATGCAGAATTCAATAATTGTAATCTTTATAACAGATATGTGCTACAAAACTATGTTATTATGTATGAACAAAATCATTCACTCAATTATAAAAAATGCTGCATATTCATTCTTCATTATTTGACTAGTTGCGTCATGTATCTCTTTCACAAGAAAACGCGTTAAAAGTAGTCACCGAATCGAATAAAACGCTTATCAAACTCTGATTTTTGTTTATGTATGTGATAAGAAGACCTATAGTCAATTTCATTTGTCTTGGCAACTTCTATCAGTTTTTGTATGAAACATTCCTATTCTCTCACATTGTGAAAATAACATTATCTGGTGATAAGATAATTAACCCCTGTTTTCAGCGTAAGCTTGTCAGTTATAATCAGTCTATGAAACATCACTACTTAATCTTTAACGGAGACAGTCAAGTTTCCGTCAAACATCACTGACATTTAAACAGTTTTAAAAGATTAGCTTTTAATCACTTCAGCCGGTTAAGTGTCCTATGCGGAGCAACATCTAATGAAGTTCGGAAGTTAATTCCAATAATCTCAATCTACAAGCATCCGATTATCGATTAGTTTCAAATTAACTCACCTTATCGGAATCCTTCACTGCAGGAGCACTGGCCGCTAGAGCGAGGAACACCATGATGACCGACACAACTCTTAGAAACTGGCCCCAGTCCATCCTAACTTTCCGTCTTGGACTAGCAGAAGTTAGTTTCAGGAATCGGTGCCGGTATTAATGAGAATCAGCCTTCAGTGACGACCGGCTGATTTGAGAGACCAAGCGATGTCCCAAGTCCTTTTTATAATGTACCTTTACACCTGGGCGCGTTGAGGACCTGATGGGCGGAGCAAGCGTTCATATAATTATGGGCTAGGTTTTCCGGCAGATTGCATTAGACTGTTAGTTCCCGGACGAGCCCATCAATATTAGATAGGCCGGGTATCAAGTTAGCATGTCCCGTTGTTCAATGCGAGTGTGCGCGCAAACGGAGGATAAACAATTGCCGTCTTCTCAAGTAGAGGAAAGAGCTATTTGACGTAGGAGAACTGGAGCAAATACTTCACGCCTTACAACCCTGTCTAATTTACCTTCCCGTGTTTATCTTGAGGATTACCTCATTAAACTTGTGAATGAACGGGAGTACATAGACTCGCATGCACGGATCGAACTGAAAGTTTGCATTGGTAAAAGAAAGAATGGTTAGAGGCATTTCATTAGATTGAACCCTTTAACTTTCTTAAAGTGGTCTCTTATTTACATTGAAAAACATGATTATTATGGTTTTTGTTGTCACGGGTATAAGCTTGGTTTAGTGAAGGACTTAACTGTGTTGATCATTTTAATAAAAGTTGTTATCAAAATATAAGGAAAGAAGAACGTTAGAAGAGTTATCGGGGACTCAAAGAGTCACATCTTAATATAAGTCGATTGAGATGTCCTCTGTTCTCCGCTAAGGGCGCCCTAGGCTGTCCAGATTAAACAAGTCGTGTAATACGTATTACTCTTTTGGGTTCCAAACGTTCCGAAATAGGAAATTAAGCTAGTGTGTGCGTTAAGGCTAAGCATATTTTGGCTTTGTCGTCGGTTCCAATCCTCCCGGAAGGCTCGTGTTTCGAAACATATGGTCTAATGAGAATAAATCTTCAGAAATTCTGCCAGAATGTAAGAATCAGAAAGCTATGTAGATTTACGTAAATCATATGAAATGGTGAGTTATTATAAGAATCTTAAAAACTTAAGAAAATTTCCCCGATTAACTTGAAAATGTCGTTATGTTTGCTGTCATAACTCTTTTTAATAACCAAAATGTATTGAAAGATTAATTATCTTCTTCTTTTCGTTTTATTCCCCACGGGCAGACAAGCACTGAATAGAAGAGGCTTAATAAAAATGTAAAAAAAAAAAAGTTACATGCTAGAAAGAATGAAGATTCAGCTAAACGTTATGGTGAACAAGAAGGTTGTGTATTATTGAGCTGTATTGAGTCAATGTCGAAGAAGATAACATAAATCAGCGAGAAAAAGCAGTTACAAGAGTAATATACTGTATAATTAGTGAGAAAGAATTGAGACTAAAGTTTACTAAGATTATTCAACGACTAAAAGATAGTTGATACTAATATTATTTTGAGACGAAATTTCCACAGGAAAAAATATAGCAGTTTAATGATGTTCACTTACCAGGAAATTCCGAATTTCATGATCAGTGAACGTCAGTATACTTGGCGTTCACAAAAATTTCCTCCCCATGAAATGCCCCGTATCCAAAGTCATTAAACTCTTCGATACTGCATGAAACTATAGGATACTATAGGAAATTGTTATAATTCTATAATGTTTTAATAATCTGACTTCAACAAATTTATATTTGGTGGATTCAGTATTTTGTGAATGCTTAATATTGATATAAAGTTAGTTATATTGACTTCAGAATATATTGGAGAAAAACAACTTAATAATTAAACACTCACAATAAGTACACTTACAATATGTTCTTTGTCATAGATGCACATATTATACATTATTTGGTTCTACACTTAGAAGAAAACTGGATGCACTGCAGAAACATTGGAAACCAACATACATGTATTTTATAATGTATATTTATAGTTTATATCTTTTAAGTCGCCACCAGCTATTAAAATCTGTATAATGCCCTTCTTACAAGTATGGGGTTTCACAAACATGAATCAGTTTATAATCGTTATATATTTCAGCAAATATTAACAAGAATGAACGTTTGAATATCAGTAAGTCCTTTAATTTAACTTGTGAAGGCTAACGATATTTCAGTATCAAATTTAAGAAAAATATTACCCATACCCATTGAAAATTACAAAATCAAATTTAACTTATTTGAATATTTGTATATAAAAACAAGGGTGATATGCAATTAAGTGTCTATCAAATAACAATTGTAATAATTTGTCTCTGAAATATAAGACATATTGCATTTTTATTTGTTTTACAAAAACCTTTTGATAAAAAAGCTAGTGATAGATAAGATATTTTATAATTTGAGCTTATCTGTAAATTTGTAAATATATTTTTGTCTATTTCATATGTACTTACTTCATTTATCATGCTTCTACGTTTTCCATTTTAATTGCATGATTAATTTGTTAAAAAATGTTTAAACAAAACATACATTGTTCTTCCTAATCTTTTTGTTACAAAGGGACAAAGTAATTTAATGTATTTGACATAGTAACAATCTTACAAATTTCGATATCAAACAATTTAAATACATGGCAACCATATATACAAACTACATATCAAATTACCAAGTTTGCCAAAAGATAGGCTGCAAAAGCATGTGAAACTTACCTTTTCCGAATATGAGTACCAATATTCCATCAAATGCACATTAATCCATCACTGATTTGATCAGATTAAGCAACACATTTTGGCCTCTGTCTTCAAAGGTCATTTCAACAATGATCAGGTCGGGTACATACATGTAGGTCAATGCAGACAACTAGCTAAAATCATCTCATTTATTAAAATCTAGATCACTACAGCCTAAACAAAGCCTACAGTACATAATTTGACGAAATCGGCTACTGTAATTCAAATTTAAAATAGTGTACTAACTGAGAGGTATTTTTTTCAGTGAATACCTTTTGAGATTCCAAATTTGTTATGTCATTTCGCTTATCATTCCAAATCTATTGTACTTGGTAAAACAGACTTTGAATTTATTGGAAATAAATGTTAAGAGAATCAAATTCAACTGGCTGCACAAAAAGATGGTATATGAGAATCAGTTAATTATAGAGTATTAAATTAGATTGCTAGTCGTATATTTCAAAATCAGTGTTGTCTCTGCATATTATATGTGTACAGACCTGTCCATGTGTGCGTCACTATAATTTAACTGTATTTTGTAAGGGAGCGGCATTAATATAAGCATTATTTACTTGTTTTCCAATCTGGTTTCTTTTTTGAAATAATATATGTTTAACTATACAGCTAACTCTGTTGGATAAACTTGCATGTACTAAGAACGTTCTATAGCTGTAGCTAAACACATTCATCGGACGGCCATTGGTATCCTTGTGAAAAAGACAATATCTGTGAAGTAATTAATTTGCACAATATATAACTGGGTCAATTCTTTTGGATTTCTTTACGTTTATCAAATATATCCTGCCTGAGATTGACTTTAAGCTTGATCTCAAGTGATTCATTCTCAATGAAGAATGTAATTAAAAATGATTTACTTATATGAAATAAAAAAGGATAAATGAAGAATATAAGCTATAGCACATGAAACTATCATGTAAAATAATTTCAATTTAAATTGCGGTAGTAGATTTTCTCCAATAATACGCACTCGTCTTAGACTTGAATGCAGCAATTCGTTTTCGTGTTGGCGTTTGTATAGTTAACTAGATAACTTTTGTATACTCACAATGACTTGTTCTTTATCTTCTTGGCGTTTGTATAAATGATCAAAACAGATCAGCAAACGGAATTTTATATTTAATGACCTATCAAATATCCATGTGTAATTACCCTATTTTATTCATAGTTATAAATTCAATTCAAATAACATAAAGTACTTATTTACAAGATATTTACAAAGATTAAAGTACTTATTTACAAAAATAATCAAGGTAATAAATATCTGTTAAAGATGATATTTACAAGATATTTATTATTTTGTAAATGTTTGTAAAGGTTTGTAAAGGTTTGTAAAGTTTTGTAAATATCATCTTTAATAGATATTTATTACCTTGATTATTTTTTACTTTGAAAAGTGATAATTGGCAAAATGTCGACTTTGAAAAGAAATAATTTGAAAAATGTTGACTTTGAAAAGTAACAATTGGTGAAAAGTTGACTTTGAAAAGTAACAATTGGTGAAAAGTTGACTTTGAAAAGTAATAATTTGAAAAATGTTGACTTTGAAAAGTAACAATTGGTGAAAAGTTGACTTCGAAAAGTAATAATTTGATGAAATGTTGACTTTGAAAAGAAATAATTTGGTGAATGATGACTTTGTAAATAAATAATTTGTGAAATGTAGACTTTGAAAGAAATGATTTGATGAAAGGATGTCTTTTGAAAGAAATAATTTGATGAAATGTTGAGTTTGAAAAGAATTAAGGTGAAATATTGACTTTGAAAGGTATTAATTTGAAGAAATGTTGGTTTTGGAAATTAATGATTTGATGAAGTGTTTACTTTCAAAAGTAATAATTTGGTGAAATGTTGACTTTGAAAACTGATATGTTTGAAGAAGTGTTGACTTTGAAAAGAAGTAATTGGTGAAATGTTTACTTTGAAAAGAAATAATTTGATGAAATGTTGATTTTAAAAAGTTATTAGTTGATGAAATGTTGAGTTTGAAGAGAAAAAAATTGTGAAATGGTGACTTTGAAATAAATATTTTTTTTGAAATGTTGACTTTCAAAAGAAATAATGGTGAAATGTTTACTTTCAAAAGTAATGATTTGGTGAAATGTTGACTTTGAAAACTGATATGTTTGAAGAAGTGTTGACTTTGAAAAGTAATAATTGGTGAAATGTTGACCTTCAAAAAAAATAATTTGATGAAATGTTGATTTTAAAAAGTTATTTGTTGATGAAATATTGAGTTTGAAGAGAAAAAAATATGAAATGGTGACTTTGAAATAAATGGTTTTTTTTGAAATGTTGACTTTCAAAAGAAATAATGGTGAAATGTTTACTTTGATATGTAATAATGTGATGAAATGTTGACTTTGAAAATTAATAATTTGATGGAAGGTTGATTTTGAAAAGAAATAATGGTGAAATGTTTACTTTGATAAGTAATAGTTTGGTGAAATGTTGACTTTAAAATATATAATTTGATGAAATGTTGACTTTAAAGGGGCAGTAGCACGTTTTAGGGGGAATATAAGGTGATGTCACGAAAATGAAAATTAATGGTTCCAATTGAAAAACAATGTATTTAAACTAAATGAAGTAGTAATAATTCAAATGTATAAGGTAAAGTTTAGCCATGCGATGACATTTTCTTACACAAACTGAATTAAAGGTGTTCACACAAAAATGGCCGCCAATGGATTTTATATGAATCTTCATACTTTGTCCTCTGACTATGGATGACTGGCTTTCGTAATGAGATTTTTGGCACTGTCAATATAATACATTTAGCAATAACTCACAATTATCAGTGAAATATCTTAAATATGACATTATTAAAAAACGTGCTACTGCCCCTTTAAAAAGAAATAACATTAATCTCAAAGACTATACCTGAATAAACAAACATTTATAAAGCAACTACCCGACAAATAAACTTGGCAAGTTTTCAATAAATGTTTATCTTGGAGCATAAAATAGAAATCATCAATCTATCATCTGCTACCTGCTCTGACTCCAATACCCTCCTCGTTAAGTTAAACTACATCCAATTAACATAAATCTCAGATGACTAACCTGAATATACGAACACTTAACAAGCATCTACCAAACAATTAAACTTGGCGAGTTTTCAATAAATGTTTATCTTGGAGCATAGAGAAGAAATCATCAATTCATCGTCTGCTACCTGCTCTGACTCCAATATCCTCCTCGTTAAGTTTAACGACATTCAATTAACAATAATCTAAAATGACTATACCTGAATATACAAACAATCAACAAGCAACTACCCGACAATTAAGCTTGGCGAGTTTTCAATAAATGTTTAATTGGAGCATAAAATAGAAATCATCAATCCATCGTCTGCTACCTACTCTGACTCCAATACCCTCCTCGTTAAGTTAAACTACATCCAATTAACATAAATCTCAGATGACTAAACTGAATATACAAACACTTTAAAGCAAACTACCCGACAATTAAACTGGCGAGTTTTCAATAAATGTTTAATTGGAGCATAAAATAGAAACCATCAATCTATCTCCTGCTACCTGCTCTGACTCCAATACCCTCATCGTTAAGTTAAACTACATCCAATTAACATTAATCTCAAAGACTATACCTGAATATACAAACATTTAAAAAGCAACTACCCGACAATTTAACTTGGCGAGTTTTCGATAAATGTTTAATTGGATCATAAAATAGAAATCCTCAATCCATCGTCTGCTACCTGCTCTGACTCCAATACCCTCCTCGTTAAGTTAAACTACATCCAATTAACATAAATCTCAGATGACCAAACTGAATATACAAACACTTAACAAGCAACTACCCGACAATTAAGCTTGGCGAGTTTTCAATAAATGTTTAATTGGAGCATAAAATAGAAACCATCAATCTATCTTCTGCTACCTGCTCTGACTCCAACAATCTCATCGTTAAGTTAAACTACATCCAATTAACATAAATCTCAAAGACTACACCTGAATATACACACATTTAAAAAGCAACTACCCGACAATTAAACTTGGCGAGTTTTCAATAAAACTTTATCTTGGAGCATAAAATAGAAATCATCAATCTATCATCTGCTACCTGCTCTGACTCCAATACCCTCCTCGTTAAGTTAAACTACATCCAATTAACATAAATCTCAGATGACTAAACTGAATATACAAACATTTAAAAAGCAACTACCCGACAATTTAACTTGGCGAGTTTTCGATAAATGTTTAATTGGATCATAAAATAGAAATCCTCAATCCATCGTCTGCTACCTGCTCTGACTCCAATACCCTCCTCGTTAAGTTAAACTACATCCAATTAACATAAATCTCAGATGACTAAACTGAATATACAAACACTTAACAAGCAACTACCCGACAATTAAGCTTGGCGAGTTTTCAATAAATGTTTAATTGGAGCATAAAATAGAAACCATCAATCTATCTTCTGCTACCTGCTTTGACTCCAACAATCTCATCGTTAAGTTAAACTACATCCAATTAACATAAATCTCAAAGACTACACCTGAATATACACAAATTTAAAAAGCAACTACCCGACAATTAAACTTGGCGAGTTTTCAATAAAAGTTTATCTTGGAGCATAAAATAGAAATCATCAATCTATCATCTGCTACCTGCTCTGACTCCAATACCCTCCTCGTTAAGTTAAACTACATCCAATTAACATAAATCTCAGATGACTAACCTGAATATACGAACACTTAACAAGCATCTACCCAACAATTAAACTTGGCGAGTTTTCAATAAATGTTTATCTTGGAGCATAGAGAAGAAATCATCAATCCATCGTCTGCTACCTGCTCTGACTCCAATATCCTCCTCGTTAAGTTTAACGACATTCAATTAACAATAATCTAAAATGACTATACCTGAATATACAAACAATCAACAAGCAACTACCCGACAATTAAACTTGGCGAGTTTTCAATAAAAGTTTATCTTGGAGCATAAAATAGAAATCATCAATCTATCATCTGCTACCTGCTCTGACTCCAATACCCTCCTCGTTAAGTTAAACTACATCCAATTAACATAAATCTCAGATGACTAACCTGAATATACGAACACTTAACAAGCATCTACCCCACAATTGAACTTGGCGAGTTTTCAATAAATGTTTAATTGGAGCATAAAATAGAAATCATCAATCCATCGTCTGCTACATGCTCTGACTCCAATACCCTCCTCGTTAAGTTAAACTACATCCAATTAACATTAATCTCAAAGACTATACCTGAATATACAAACATTTAAAAAGCAGCTTCCCGACAATAAAACTTGGCGAGTTTTCAATAAAAGTTTAATTGGAGCATAAAATAGAAATCATCAATCTATCATCTGCTACCTGCTCTGACTCCAATACCCTCCTCGTTAAGTTAAACTACATCCAATTAACATAAATCTCAGATGACTAACCTGAATATACGAACACTTAACAAGCATCTACCCAACAATTAAACTTGGCGAGTTTTCAATAAATGTTTATCTTGGAGCATAGAGAAGAAATCATCAATCCATCGTCTGCTACCTGCTCTGACTCCAATATCCTCCTCGTTAAGTTTAACGACATTCAATTAACAATAATCTAAAATGACTATACCTGAATATACAAACAATCAACAAGCAACTACCCGACAATTAAACTTGGCGAGTTTTCAATAAAAGCCTATAAGCTATAATGTATCAGACCATCTCCCCATCCTTGTTGTGTTTCGTAATACTACCCCATCACACAGCTATAATGGTGGTATACATCTCAACTGGCGAAAGGCCAATCAATTAGATCATTCACTTTACCGTTACGAAACTGAAAACTACTTCAGAGACGTAAATTTTGATTGTTCCCAGTATGCTTCCCCAGAAGAATATATTGAAGCTCAGTATGAATATGTAATCAATTCTCTACATTCTGCAGCTTGTATAAGTATTCCTTCCTCTAGTTATAAGCCAAACTTGAAGCCATATTGGAAAACGGATAATTTAAAACCTTTGCATAATGATATGAGAAAATGTCGTAGAGAATGGATCTCTAATGGTAAAATCCATGATAAAGATAATAGCTATTATGCTGCATATAAAGATGCAAAACGCATCTTTAGAAAACAACATCGCCTATCAAAGAAACATGAGGATGATCTTAAATTTAAAAGAATTTACGAGGCCTCTGAACTAGGTATACAAGAGTATTTTAAAACTATCAAAGTATACAAACGTAAAAAGGAATCTACTCAAGTCCTCACTTACGAAAACGAATCTTGTGATACTCAGGAAGATATATGTAACCTTTTTGGTAAATATTTCAGAGATCTCTCCTTGCCATGTACTGATGCTATGTTTGATTCAGACTTTACTGATTATGTGAATAATTTTGTATCTCATCTTGAAAATACTTCTGATGATTGTGATGATACTTCTGTACTGCTTCAATGTCCTTTTACATTTGACGAAGTTTTGTGTACTATTCGCCGACTTAAGAACGGCAAGTCACCTGGTCCTGACGGTGTTGTAAATGAACACATTAAGTACGCAAGTAGATCCGTTATAAATCACTTGGTAGCACTATACAATTCTATTGCTTTCTATGAATATCTCCCTTGTGGTTTTAATACAGGTACCATTCTCCCCATTCACAAAGGTAAAGGAAAAAGCACACGTGACCCCTCAAACTACCGTGGAATTACCTTAACGCCAGTTCTCAGCAAATTATTCGAAAGAGTCATCTTAGAAAGAATAGAAAATTGGTACAGCAAAAGTAACTCATTCCCACATGAATATCAATTTGGATTTCGAAAAGGTGCTGGCGCTGAAACAGCGGCATTAACATTACTAGAAAGTATAGCCTTCTACAGGGAAAGAAAATCGCCAGTATACTGTGTCTTCCTAGATAACGAAAAAGCTTTTGATAGAATATGGCTCAATGGTTTATTTTACAAGCTCCATCACTTTGGTATAGATGGTAAACTTTGGCGTATATTACGCTCTAAATATACTTCAATGCAATCATGTGTTAAAATAGGTGGATTTACATCCTCTTCATTTCCTATTAAACAAGGTGTTGGTCAAGGATGTGTCCTGTCAGCTTGGCTCTTTTCACTATATATTAATGACCTACTATATGCCCTTGAAACATTACAGCAAGGCTTATGTCTTCCCTGGGGTAATATACCAGGTATTTTGTTAGCAGATGACACTACTATTGCAAGTGGAGCCATATATACTCTACAGTGTGCACTGAATGTATGTTTTGAGTACTCTTGCAAATGGCATCTTAAATATAATGCCGACAAAAGTGTATTTCTATTATTTGGTAATTCCCAAAATGATAAATGTCCATCACTTTACATTGGGAAGAAATTAATAGCACAAAATGATCATGTTGTGTATGCTGGCTTGTACATAACAACTGCAACTACTACCTTTGTACGTACAAAAAAATCATGTGATAAACTGAGAATGTTAGCTAACACAAATCGCTGGTGTGGTTTGGCTTTTGGTGGTCTCAACCCCATTTCTGCTACTGGTGTATGGAGTAGAGTAATGTTACCATGTGCCCTCTTTGCCTGTGAATTGTGGTGTCAGTTATCATCAAAAGAATATGAAATACTTGAAAAGGCGCAATCATATTTTTGTAAAAACATCCAAGGACTCTCTAAGTATTCTTCCTCAGTTGCTGCACGAGATTGTTTAGACTTAATATCAGCCCAAGCTTACATTGAAAAGCGATGTCTTATCTACCTCGGCAAATTATGTAGGAGTGATTTTCACTTTGTATTCAAGAAACTGTTAAATTACAGATTAAGTCAATTCTTTACTGACTCACTTTATGAAAGAGAAACTAAAAGTAAAAAATCACCGATATACCACATGCTACTTTTGACGTATAAATATGACTTGAATGATTTTGTTAATGCATACTTTTTGTCCAGCAGCTTTCCTTGTAAATCAATTTGGAATACCCTTGTAACGAAAACAATCTGTGATGCTGACAATGAATTTGTTTGTAAAGAATTAAGGTTAAGAGAAAACCAACATAGATATCTCTCAGTTCGTGACCAAAATACTCATCGACTCTGGTTATTATCTGTTTTACAACCTGATTCATTTTATTGCATTGCTAACTTGGTTAAAATCAGTAGCTTGCGCATACAATCAAAAGAATGTATATGTGGCACATTTGCATTTGATATTGTAAAACATGTATTTATGTATTGTAAAAAGACTAAAGACCAAAGAGATATTCTCATTGATTCAATTATTGATATTTTAGATGTTGATACGTTTTCCAGTCTTTGGAACACTGATGAAGAACTGTTTTTATGCTTCTTACTCGGGGGACTCCCAACACAACCTTGTATCCTCCTTGATCACGACGTATGGACTAAATGTATGCTCCACGTATGTAAAACTGTGAACCGCTGGACGCACTTTTTTGCAAACTGTCTGTAAATATTTGTATTAACATGTATCTCATGTAAATTTATATCATATATCATGTTGTATCTTCAATCATTGGAGGAAATAAAGAATATCTATCTATCTATCTATCTTAACAAGCATCTACCCGACAATTAAACTTGGCGAGTTTATAATAAATGTTTATCTTGGAGCATTGAGTAGAAGTTAACACTCATACAGAATGACAATATGAAATTCCGACTTTCATTTTTTTTTTTAAATTCTTAAAATGTTCTGAAATTGATCAAAGTTTATTTTCAATTTATTCTAATATCAAATTATTATTGAATTATTGGCTATTTTGGGGGATGAAATATTTAGTTTGAAGTTTAGTTTGATGTTGTTTAAAAGTTAACTTTGATAAATATGAAAAGTATGTTGTCTCTTTTTAATGTTTTTAGAATATATTTAAAGATATTCGAATTCAGTTAACATTCCCAATGAAAAATAATCCTTCATTGAGTATATTATTGTAAGTGTACAGTTAAACAATACGCTATACTGATTAGTGAATGAATGGTTTATTACCATGAAGATCACACAAAAAATGACATAGAAAAAAAAACAAACAAATAAACATGTTTGATTATGGGAGCATGCGTAGACAGGTTTTGACACTCTTTCAAAATATCCACTGCAGTTGTTTATGTTCTTATGATATCAGTGATATAAACGTATCTAAAGATGGAAGTAATGAATATTATACATTGCTAAAAGATGGACAAACCATTATAAGATGAGCCACTTTGTCTTGTTAGCGAGCAAACAATGCTATTTTCATCAATCTATGGATTGTTATTCACCCTCTCTTTCTCCAATACCTAAACGACATGCAATTAGCATAGTCTTAGATAACTTTATCTGAATGAACAAATAATAACAATGCATCCGTCAATATTCATTAATTTACTCATTACCTCCGAAATATATGTGGCAAATTAGGGTGATCCTCCTCATGAGGGCCACATATCTCTCAATAAGAAAGTTCACATATATAAGTCGCTTGAAAGCACCTCTTGTCTTATCGCTTCTACTTGTATTGCAATGAGGTCACTTCGGTGATGTAGTTTGATGTATTTACCACATCGTCATCAAATGAATTCAGTGTATTTTGACCAATCATCAATAAAAGTCGAATCTAGATTTTACTACGGGTTTGATTCTCCCGCGAACAAATATCTAATCAGGCTCTAAAAATTAAATCACTATCATAATAGATTGACCTTGAAATAACACTGTCTCAAGATGCACGCCACTGATTGAAGCATAGCAATCGTAGAACAAACACGTGCATATGCTTTCATCGGACAAAAGTCTTCATGTAGCCACACCCCTGTTCAATACCCATTGAAACACCGTCTATTCCATGCCCACAGTTTGCTTTTTTTACTTAATATTTGCGTTTTTGCACAATATCCTCTTTGCATCTGTTATTCTGTCATGTGAAGGTGGAATGTTGTTTTTGCATTCTGAATTTATTTTTCAAAGTAGAGATTTAAGTACGTAAAATGTATCATAAAGGTTCCCTTTTAAGTTGAGTATGTAATAATGTGACATTCTACATAAAAGGTTTAATAAGATGTTTGTGGGTTCAATAACATTTCAATAGGTCAATTAGAGCAAAAAAAAATTTTTATCTTTTGTTGAATGTCTCACACCATCTCGGATCTGACATTACTAATACAAAATGCATATTTTACATCATATGCAGAATTCATACAGGGACAAAAGGATATAGATATAACTACAATAAGTCAATCTGTTTAATCTGTTAAGTTACAGGACTTGCTCACCAGAAATATAGAACACGCCCATCACGTGTAAACAGATTTAGGATATATTTACAAGCATTCGTATATAACAATATATTTTTCAAAATTAGCATGTCAACCACATCAACTGTATTTCAAAGTAACCATTTCATCAAAAGTATCATCTCTCAATATAGCCAATAATTATTATGCATCTACTTTGGAAATCACTTGTGAACAATATAACAACTTCAGTGTTTGTATATTCAGGTATAGTCATGTGAACTTTATGTTAATTGAATGTCGTTTAACTTAGCGAGGAGGGTATTGGAGTCAAAACAGGTAGCAGACGATAGATTGATAATTGTTACTCTATAATCCAAGATATACATTTAGTGAAAACTCGCCAAGCTTAATTGTCGGGTAGTTGCTTGTTGATTGTTTGTATATTCAGGTATAGTCATCTGAGAGTATTGTTAATTGAATGTCGTTAACTTAACGAGGAGGGTATCGGAGTCAGAGCATGTAGCAGATGATAGATTGATGCAAATAGCATTGATTGCCCTTGAACAGGACGAAGGGGCCTAAAATAGTATATGGTAACATTTGAATTGGTAGATTTTACACAATAATGAATATGTCTATCAAGGTCAAAATGTTTTTGACGCTACATATTTACAAAATAAAATAATCCAAAGTAAACTTTCTTTCAGAAACATTGCAAATATAAAGTCTCATTGAGAATATTTTTCTCAAAAATATGCAGTCATGAAATGAAAATTACTCAATACGTTTGCCCATGAAGCTGAACGTTAAAAAATACATCATCAATATGTTCACAAAGTAGTTATCACAACAATTGTTATACAGACAAACTGAAAGACAATGATATCTATTCAACTTGCACTCGCTGGTTACATAATAAAAATAGATAATAAAAATAGATTAAACGTTCACAAATAACAATTTTTTCTGAACTAGCATGTCAACAACATCAAACTATACTTCAAAGTAAACACTTCATCAACATTATAAACCCTCAAAATAGCCCCTTTTCATACGGGCTATACTTTGGAAATAACCTTTGAACAATATGACAGCTTCAGAGCCAATAATGTACACCAAATTCAATTATATTGGAAAGTCAGAATTTCAAATTTTCACTTTGTCTGTATTCATGTATTATCATCTTATATATTGATTGAATGTCGTTAAACTTAACAAGACAGGTATTGAAGTCAGAGCAGGTAGCAGACTATAGATTGATGCTAAGAGCATTGATATCCCTTTGACGGGACAAAGTGGCCTCAACATTATATTGTTGAATTTGAATTGGTAAATTGTACACATGAAGCAGTATGTCTTTCATAATCAAAATATCAGTGACACCATGATGTACATGGTAACATGATATAGTGTAATATACTATCATTGTGAATATGTCACCCAGACAAAGACAAGTACTACAGTATATCTTGCTGATCACTAATTTTAAACAACACAGAATCAATACCCTTACTATGATTAACAATAACATAAACAATAAGTTAATATTCAACTGAACCTAATTGCTTTCAAAGTCAACATTTCAATAGAATCATTATTTACGAAATTAGGATTTATCTCCTCATTGTTTGTGTGTGTGGCAAATAAAGGATGTTTGTACTATACATTCGATGAGCCTTTAATGGGTAAAGATATTTGATTCTCATTATTTAGTTTATTGCACTAACAATAACATAACAGGTGCAGTGACACACTGTGTTTATTAGGTAGTAAAGTGGTATGCATGCATGAAGACTTAACGAGCCTTTGGCTGAATCCTTGACAGACAGACAGACAGACAATAGTTTATTAACGTCTCACTTCTGTACAAAGCTAGAATACATTTACATTTATACCCACAATTCCTTTATAAAACATGTACAGAACCATTCAAAGCAGAATTATGAGAGACATAAACCAATATTTAACCATATAACAAGTCTTTCCTACGTTGTAGTATTAAAAAGCAGATTTTGGCTGTATAAAAACAGATATCATGATTTGTGAAAATAAAATACATTTTTTCAAGATCCGATTTATCTAAAAAGTCTGGAGATAAAATAACACATTGATTAAACAGAGAATCTCTCAGATCATCATATAATACACAGTGAAACAAAACATGTAATTCATCTTCAACGTCATTAATACAATTAAAACATTTTCTATTTTCTAATAAAATATTTTCATAACGGCCGGTTTCCACTCTAATGGGAGCAACGCCACATCGAAATTTAGACATAGCCGACCTGTAATGTCTTGGCATGTGATGGACAATATAATGTTCAGAGTTAAAATTATACTTAAAATGTTTATAAAGTCGAAGTTTATTCGAACCAGTTCTCCCATCTTCTCTATTTAACAATGAATGCCATAAAATAACAAATTTATTCATAACCCTATCCTCAACAGTTGTACATAAAAGTTGAAAAGTTGACATGTAGAATCTTGGCAATGTTTGATTGTCATTGCTTCTTTTTTCATTGTCAGTGAGGTCATGGGTTGCGCTTTTTTTGCAAATATGTTATAAATATATTATTTAAAAGTGTAAAGCTACATGTAAAAACCTTTTACATTTAGGATAACTGATTGGAACTTAAAATCTTGAAATTCTATTTCTTATGATTATATCTAAACAATCAACAATTACGGTTGATTAATTAATTAACAAATATGTTGTATTAAGTAGATGATTTGATTAATTGAAATCATCAATTCATTGATTCAACCTATTTCTCAAAATCATTAGATAAATCATGTTAACTATTTAATACTTGGTTTTTCTAACAATAGGTCTACATCAGGTAGAGAATGCACCAAATGAGTAAAACCTTTCATTCTTTCATTATTGTCTACTCTTATGCCTGGGTGAGGATCCGGTGGGGTATCCGGCGCCGTATCAACTTTACCATCTTAATTCATTAGTTACTACTTAGTTAGTAAGTACTTAAAATAACAATGTACATTCTCCATATGTATCTACGCTGCAATCACCGTCCACCTGTATCACTTTTTGTATCACTTTATGTAACCGCCGATAAGTTGTGTAACTTAAGGTTAATAAAGAATTGAATTGAATTGAATTGAAATTGACAATTTCTAATACCTACTATATATTTAACGTTTAAACACATTTAGACTAAAACAATTTTTAAAGATCTATTGCAGTATTAGGTGTTTTATGTATCCGTCAAGAAACTAATGATGGACACCTCGCCGACAGGAAATTAAAAACTGCAACAACCGCTAACCTCGATCACTTTTTGATTTACTTTCAAAGATATTTCAACTAAATAAGAACTGGGTGTGCTTTTTGTCAATTTGTCCAATAAACACCTTCAATTAGCTTTTTATTAAGACTGCGTAGTTAACGGCTGTAAAAAAGCTACCTGAGATAGGGGCCATAAAACTCGCGCGGGTGTGACGTAATAAACAGACTATATAGACTAGCGCATCATTAATTGAACTGAAATACCGCCTTAAATAATTGTTTATTTACAAGTGATGTTGATATCTTTATTACTTCAAACGCTTAATAGTGTTACATCGTCAAATGACTAATCCAACTGAGTGTTTAACATTTTCTGAAAATCGTTAATGAATGGGTTTATTTGGTGATCTCGTTAAGATAGATGTATAGAGCTCGTTGTAATCATTCTGTATATATGACGTCTCAAAAATGGCGTGTGACCAGTCATGCATTCACGGGTCTGTCGCGAGACAGATCTAGCTGTCCATCAAGTCGGCATTCAAAAACGGCTTTAGTTACTAAACTGAACATAATTGAGTATCAACCTTTGACACACTATAAAATATTTAATCAGACATACTTATATTCAAAAGAAAATAGCAACATATGTTTGTGGTTATATGATGTTTAACATTTAAACACATTTACACTCAAACAAGTTTTAAAGATCTATTGCAGTGTAAGGTGTTTATGTAAACGTCAATAAACTATTGATGGACACCTCACCGACAGGAAATTAAAAACTGCAATGAGATATTTGTTTAATTATTTTATTATTGTGTCACGCAAATGTTGACATGTCGTATACATAAAAAATAGCACCATATACATAAAACAACATTTGCCCGGCATACAAGATGGTCGATCCCAATGAACAGTGCTAGGGTAGGCTTTTAAGCTGAGAGTTGATCCAGGCGTTGAGCCATGAAGCATATCAAGCATGAGCTAACGGCATTGCCATTCAATACACAATCAACATCTTAATTAATGAGATATTCCAACAGGTGTATTCGTTAAGCTACCTACAAGTGAGGGGAATTTAACTTCTAGTAAGCTGTTTGGATTCCTCAAATCAGTGATTAGTTTTTCTTTTTCTTATGAAAATAAAAAATATTTCACAAACTAAAGACAACAGTAAACATTTCCAGTATCTCATGATTAATTTTTCATCAAAAATTGTTTCAACGAAATCACCATTACAAATCTTCATTCAACAACACAATGGATTTTATAAGTCTATGTTTTACAAAAGGTCAACATTTGAAATTATCAAATTTTCCTTAAAAGTTAATATTCCATCTGAAAAAGTGACACCCATTAAATGCGTAATGAATACATCGAACTGATTATGTAACAGCATTGTAACTCAATAGACAATCAACACCTTGACGTAATGAGTTATTTAGCAAGTGTATTCGTTAAGCTACAACCTAATGAGTGGGAATAATTTCAAACAAGCTGTTTTCATTTTTCAACACTGTATTTATTATTCATATTAGTTAAAATAAGGAAATATCAAATTATATCTTTTCTAAGTCATTATTTCACAAATTTCACAAAATATTTCTTTTTTTAAGTCAAAATGTCAAAATTATCCCATAGTGGGCCACGAGTAGATTACGTAATGAGCAGACAGCGGCCCACTGTGGTTGAGCTCGTTAATGAGGTGTGATAGCCCGGCCCATTCTGGGAGAGGTTGTTAGTTGTGAAAACATACCATTGAAGGTGTTAATGGTGATTAACCAGGTGAGCAATAGATCAGACAAGGTGTTAATGATGAGCAATAGGAGCCATGAGACCAACACAGGGACAAGACAAGAAGACCCGACAAGAAAAGTGCAACTATTGACTTTGCTGATCTCTAAAGCACGATCTTTAGGTCTTACATTCAACCCTACCACACTCACCGTTGAATTCGAACTGGCTGTTCACAACGCCTAATTTTCTTTCTTTCCATGAGTAGTCTTACCAATGGTTAATCACTTGACACCTCTTAACAAGGTAATCACTCCTGTTAATTAAGGCAATCAAACCTATGTGGGCCACTATGGGGGAGCTCGTTAAGAGGGTGTGAACACAAACGGCCCACTATGTGATGGGCCACTGTGGAAGCAAACCCATCAAATTATTACTTTTCAAAGTAATTATTTCACCAAACTTATACGTTTTCAAAGTCTTCATATGATTCATTATTACTTTTCAAAGTCAACATTTAACAAAACGTATAAGTTCCCAAAGTCATCATTTCACTAATTCTTCCTCTTCAAGTCATAATTTTACCAAATTATTCCTCTTCAAAGTCATCATTTAACCAAATTACTTCTTTTCAAAGTCAACATCTTATAAAATGTTCACGTTTCAAAGTAAACATCTATAGAATAATCACTTTTCAAAGTCACTATTTCATCAAATCATTTCCTTTCAAAGTCATCATTTCATCAATTATTTCTTTTCAAATTCAACATTTCATCAAATTATTACTTTTCAAAGCATTTTTTCACTATTTCACCAACCTATTAGTTTCCAATGTCATCATTTCACTAATTATTTCTCTTCAAATTTATCATTTCATCAAATGATTCCTCTTCAAGTCATAATTTTACCAAATTATCCCTTTTCAGAGTCATCATTTAAACAAATTATCTCTTTTCAAAGCCAACATTTCGAGGAATTATATTTCTCTTCAAACTAAACACATTCATCTTGTATTTCTTTTCAAAGTCAACATTTCATGAAATCATCACTTTTGAAAGTTAACATCTCATAAAATTTGTACTTTTCAAAGTTACCATTTGATGAAATTGTTGATATTAAAAGTAAAAATTTCATCAAATTATTTCTTTTTAAAGTCAACATTTTACCAATTATCACTTTTCAAAGTCAACACTTCACCAAACATATTAGTTTTCAAAGTCATCATTTCACTAATTGTTTCTTTTCAAAGTCATCATTTCACCAAATTATTACTTTTGAAAGTAAACATTTCATCAACTCATTAATTTCCAAAGCCAACATTTCTTCAAATTAATACCTTTCAAAGTCAATATTTCAACTTTATTTCTTTTTAAAATCAACATTTCATCAACTTATTTCTTTCAAAGATATCATTTCACAAATTATTTCTTTCCAAAGTCATCCTTTCACAAATTATTTCTATCCAAAGTCAACACTTCATCAAATATTTCTTTCAAAGTCAACATTTACCAATTTTTTTACTTTCAAAGTCTACATTACAGATTAAAGATGATATTTACAAATATTTACAAAAATTTACAAATATTTACAAAAATTTACAAATATTTACAAATATTTACAAAAATTTACAAAGGATTAAAGATGATATTTACAAAGAAATAAATATCTTGTAAAGATGATATTTACAAAAAAATAAATATCTTGTAAAGGTAATAAATATCTTCATTTCACCCAGTGAGACCAACAAATATATGAATCTTTATTTGTAATTATTATCTTGTAAAGTTATTACATTTTAATGCATTTTTCTGAGAATGTCAGTTATTTGTTCCTGAATTTACATTCCCTTTTATCACATATTCTTATTATTAATATAGTTTTATGTCTGAACCGTTTAAGATTGTATAACGTGAACATTTCTTTTTTTTCTTCCTTTTTGTGGTACGTGAACATTCTTCATAAACAAGTTACAAGTCACAAACAGAAAATACTACAAATATTTTATGTTTATAAATTGTATGTGGAACGGATATACCCACATTACGATAATAGATATGTAAAGATTTTTAACCATGCTGGAATATTCCAGCATATGTCAAGAAAAGTCATTATCTCTGTATCTTTGAACTTTTTATGGCCCTGTAATAAAAGTCTCGTTAGTAAATATGTCCTCGCGCGGGTCTGCCCTTTAAATGTGTATTGCCTACAGGTACTTCGTATTCAGGTACAGGCACTTGTACTGGTAATTGTTGGATTATATTTAATTCGTCAATATTGAAATGTCTTAGTTAATTCATTTGTAAATTCATATAACCTGATATGTCAGTTAATGTGTTGTAATAACACATTTCAAGATTTTGATAAAAAAAATAGATAAAACAATTTATTGCCCTATAATCAGAGTACGTAGATCAAGTCTATTTTATTAAGAACTTAAAGTGTGATATGCAATTGTAATATATTACTCAAAGGAACACTCGAGATTTTAATATAGTCTCTGTTAATTCATACCCACATGCATTACTGACGTTGGGCTACTGATTTTAAAACTGATTTGTGGAAATTTGATTAGTTTTTGAATTTCTGTATTTTTAATCACATTTCTTCAGAGGATTTCACTAAAGGGGATATCACATTCAAAGCAATAAAATAACCCAAGACAAGACCTCAATGTTTTGAGCATGTGCAATCTGACGTCCTGTAACTTTCATTTTCGACCCTGGCCTTTAATAAAGGTAATAAAGTTTCATTTTTTTATTCATAGATACACATAATAAAAGGTTTTTTATTACATTATAGAGGCGAACTAGAACATGCATATTTCCGCGTGGAATAAATATAAACATTTGGTTGTTTACCAATCCGGTTCCTTCTTTTGTGTTTAAACCACATGCATATTTGTCAATCTTTGCCATAGTTCATTGATTAAGCACTTCTAGTTGAGGGCAGTCATTACTGATTAGGAGCATTACAACTGGCCATTAAGGGGTATGACATAATCAATTTGATCGATGAATGGGATAACAATTTCATTTCTTTTAATATGATTAAAGTATACATATTTTGAAAATTGTCGGTGTTACATTAATCTTTTAAAAAAAAAATCTTCCTTAAAGTATTATTAGCATCAAAGTTAAAAATTAAATTCCAAATTTCATCAATTTCAACAATATCAAAGTCACAAAAGTAATTGTCTTAAATTTCATTAAACTTTTCCTATAATTCCTCTAAAAATCAAACAGAGAGAGAGAATTTGTTTCTTTATGTTTCATCTTCAACAAAATTGGCACTTGATGAAATACAATAAAACATGTAAGATCCGCCAAAAGACAAAAGACAAACAATACATCCCTTAGCACTGACATGCATTCTGCTTTTTTAATTTTTTAATCAGTTAATTCGAAATATTACATTTAACTTTTTTAACTAAAACTTGTTTGATAATAATCTAGTGGAAAAAATTATTTCAAGGATGCATACAGACATCAAAATAAAGCAGTATCTTTAACTCATTTTAGGTTGTCATGTCTTTTTGTACAAAACTATAAAAAAAAACCTGGGCTAAAGATATATGCAACAAAAGGGAAATATTAATTATATTTTATTTTATTTTTATGTGTTCTTTCTTTAAAACCGCGAACAAAATTATAAATGAATATGAACACAATGAAAGCAGGTTTTGGCATTTTTGGTGTAATGAAATATGTTTCACTTATATATCTGTTCCTGTATATCTGTATCTATATATTCAGTTATGTATTTGTCTTTTCAAAGACAAGCTCATCAATGTAAGCCGTATATTGGAATCTGTTTTTGTAGCATTCAGCCCTCGTTAACTATTGGTGTCAATTAGACGATACCATTTCCTCATTAGCTTATGGCGTCAATTAGACAGATTGACACGTGTATTGACAATCCACGCTGACAGGTGAGTAATACTCGAGGCATTGTTTGTCACTCTTATCTAGTTATCCAATCAGATGTTAGAGGTTAACCAAGACCAAATGCAAAGTTTCTTTCCCTATATTTCTGCATATTCATTTGTACCTAACTTGTGATGAAGTAAGGCAATGTGCTGCAACATAGTGTTATCACTGATGGATTTATGTGCTTTAATATAGAGGATTTCATTGTCGATAAGGTTAGTTTCACATGTTTTTTATGCAGCCAATCTTTTGGCATACTTTGTAATGCCGTTGTCACATAATATGTATAAATGATATATGGTTGCCATGTATTTCAAAATTGTTAACTAATTCATTCTGATTCTTAATCCCTCATAGAGAGAGAGAGTTTATTCAGTAACTAGACCACCGGCCCATTATACATTGCATAGTTATAAGAGGAAATGGATTTTTTTTACTGGTATAAGAATAATATCATTTACAATTATACCTAATCGAGCATAGATAAGAGAGGAAGTATTTCATACATTAAAGTACATTTCATTTATCGGCCTGTCTTATGTAAAACACCCTAAAGAGGGGACTAGAAGATGACTTATGACATTATTCTTTCTTTCTTCCTTCATTTTACAAATTTGTAATCAAGGTACAGCATACAGTATAAAGATATTCATTCAGTTGTTTTACTGGAACAGATTATATACAGCTTCTTCCTTGAAATATATTTAAACACAGTATGTTATCATTTGGTTTGGTTATTTTTTAAAACAGTTTTCATTTTTTATACTAACCTGTAAAAATTTTAATCTACGAACCTGTTGCGAATAAACGAACGAACGAATAAACCCCTACAAAGGCTTCTTCCATAAGAAAATATTTTACACTTAGTTAATATAAGAAAATAGATCACAAATTTCCTGACGTTTACTTGAGTATCATGACATTTCCTGGCATTTCCTCCGCACATGAAATTCCCTGTATCCTGCTCATTAAACCTCATTAAACGCCTGGGGTTTCCTGGTCATTAAACTTCATTAAACGCTTGTGGTTTCCTGACGTATCCTGGGTCATTATACGTAGGATTTTCTTGAGGTGTTCCCTGTTCGTGTAATCTACCCGAACCATTTCCTAACATTCTATGAATAAAGGTATTCACACTTAAATGGCCGCCAATTGAGGACTTATTATTTTCTTCTACAACTCCGGATCATCTGCTTGAGTAACGGGTATTTAAAATCGTATTGTGTAAGAGAATGTCTAGTTTTGAAACTTTGAAGAAACAGAATAACAAAAATATGCCACTGTTCCTATAAGAAGATTATGTGTGTGTAAATACACATAAAACTATTTGCAGTGCAGTTAGTTCCCAAACAACAATGAAACCAAAACTTATATTTGAACAATCTGGTATCGGTGATTGAACAACTTGACTTCACTGGGAGATGAAAACACCTCGTTGCAAATACCAAGCAATGTAATTTTACACTTTTGATACAAATCTTTGAAGAATATCCATCATTCAGAAGGTTAATCGTCTTTTTACTCAACTCCATTATCAGAAGTCGAAGAGAATCGCATCGGGTATCAAGCACAAATTGCTAACGGCATTGTAGTGTGAACACTTTTACTGTGAACATCATATGATGAACGAAAATTGATTCGTGCAAATGACATCGAACCTTCATCGAGGTAATCAATGCACTGGTTTAAGATGTTTCTATTCAAATAGTTCATGGTTAAATAATAAATAAATCTGTCGCAGTGTCCTATAGTTTACCTGTTTTTCTGAAAATCACTGTATATCTTTGAAAACGTGCGAGCGTGCCTTTTAAATAACTAAAGACTGTCAATTTCAAAGTCTGCTTTCTGCCCTGGTTTCATTTTTTCCACTTCCGCCGCAACATAATCTTATCATATATGTAAATCATTTCCTCATCTTGTAATTCGGAAAATAGTTTCCACGGGGGATGTTCTTAATTGAATACAAAAATAGATTGTATCTATTTTTCAGGTATATATAGTTTCAATTTAAAAAAATATGATTGTTTCCCCTAAATGTTTCTCATGTAAATGGAAAAAGGTTATTTTTTCTTCGTGTCAAAGAATCAATTTATATGTATATATGTTAAAGGGGCAGTATCACGTTTTTTGATAATTTTATATTCTTAATTTTTCACTGATAATTGTTAGTTAATGTTAAATGTATTATTTTGACAGTGGCAAAATTCTCATTACACAAGCCAATTATCCATAGTCAGAGGACAAAGTATGAAGATTCACATAAAATCCACTGGCGGCCATTTTGTGTGAACACCTTTAATTCATTTTGTGTAAAAAAAAGGAATCGCATAGCTAAACTTTATATTATATATTTGAATTATTACTGCTCCATTCAGTTTAAAGACGTCTTTCAATTGGAACCATTAATTTTCATTTTCCTGACATCACCTTATATATGAAGAGTAATTCCGAAACGTAATAGCATGCATGAGTCTGCAAACGATATGGATTTGATGGCAGTGTATGATTCAACTACTACATGGAAAAAAAGACGATGGTACAAGAAAAGCAAGTATGTTTGAAAATTTGTTAGCGATCTTATTCATATGATAACTCTTCCGTTCCTTCTTTTACCAACTATGCTTTTCAATAAAACATATATCCATTAAGGTCCAATGCCAACAATCGTATTCGAATTAAAAAGGATAAATATACAATTATTCGTTTACAAATTTTGCTGTGGGTTTCACTTATAAATACAAAATCAATATGCTGTATCTCAGTTGATAATGTAAAGTAAACATTGATTGGCCGAGTAGTAAAGTAAACATCGTTAGAACTCTTCTAAGGTATACAACGACACTGCCAGTACTTACTTACAATCAAATATCGATTATGAATAAAAGGATTTTGTTTGGGGAAATTGAGAAGTAAGTAGTTTTCCATTATCATGCAATTTATTGATTTGTTTAATATGGAAGATGCGTGTATTTTTTGTAATGAGAGTAAATCAATAACGAATTTATTGACAAACTCAATAACTACGAGAATTTCTATTTTAGGTTAATTTCAATGTAAGTCAAAGCTTTAAAACAAGCACGCTGTTTTACGTGATCACTTTCTTTAATATCTCCTTGTAAGATTGCGTAACTAAAGGTATAAATTAGTTATACATTGCATCACTATACACCTTTTTCGCATCAACACTGATAATTCAGGTTTATTAACAGAGTTTATAAGGATATCATAACTTGTGTATTGTATTTATCCGGGCAATGTTTAACAATACACATTAACAATAAAACTCATTTTTCACAATCCATACTGTGTCGAATTCTAAGCCAAAACGTATAATATGAACAAAATGTACATTTAAACAATTCTATTCATACCAAATCATACCCAATGTATCTGTATAAATACTTGTAAAAATGTCTGACGTTACAGCCGTTAGAGCATTTGCTGATTTTCTAGATATTCTTCACATTCTTGCTACATCAGCGTACTTGTGTCCGTGTAGCTTCTACATTATCATATTTAGACCAGTAGAAACCTCCGAAAATTAAGTGAACCCGGACGATTACTCTTATTAATACTCAGGGATTGTATAATTACTCTGCAGTATCAATGGATTAAGGAATCATGTTATATTGCATTGTCTATCATTTCAATGAATTAAAAGCCTTTCTACAAGAAAAATATCGTTTTGTAAATAATTGAAATGTTCTTGCATTTTTTAAGTTTTTTGATCAAAACAATTATTTAGCTAATGGTTGATTTTGGTTGGGTTTTTCATGGTTCATCAGCATAGTTATGATAAAACAACAATTGTCTATCATCGAAAATATCCGTTTTTAAAATTATTTTTATAGAATAAAAAGTTTACGAGAAATATTGAATATAATGGTGGAGTCACTTTAAAAGTAAAAATAATAAAAAGTACATGTAGCAGGAGATTCATTTCGGTGCTATAATGTACTCATACATAAGAAAATGCCCATGAATAGTATGAATGAAACATAATGTTCATTATTTAATAGACTATCATGCTTCTAAAATATATGTACATATTAAACTCGATCAAATTCAAATTTTCTTGACCTGTTTTGATTTGTTATATATGTCTAGACTAAAAACTACCGCACCTGACTCAGTTACATGAGTTATTAATGCAAACGGAATAGGATGTCAGAATCAACTAACTGAGGAAATGATGATCGTTATGACATTAGCATAAAGCAAGAGACGTAATCTGTCCAGTGAATACAGATACTACTGCAGCGGTAACCAACTTTGCCAAATTAATGATGCATTTCAGACTAATTTCACGGAAGCATCATCATCGATTGAAGGCTCCAGCTGATTAGCCGGTGTAGGAGCCCCAAAACACTCCCCCGCCCCAAAACACTCTAGAGTGTTCTGGGGCTAGGCTCAAAACACTCTAGAGTGTTTTGGGGCTAGCCCCAGAACACTCCCCTCAGTCCCAAAACACTCCCCCTTGCAGCCCCAAAACACTCCCCAGTCCCAAAACACTACCCCTGATTAATTAAAAGCGTCGTTGAATGAATTCTTAGGTGTATGTATAGTAGCATTGAAGTCATTCGAATCAAAAGTAAACACATCGACCATCCTGATGTTTTTGTTGTGAAGGATATAACAAAATTAACATTGTGCAAGGCATGGCATGAGAATGAAAAAGAATGAGACTTCATTTTATCATAGGTATGTCCAAGAAAACACTTTGTTTATCTATATATGTTTTTCAATTGTTGTAGATTATTGTAACATAAGTTAAAACATTCATTCAATTTCAACGTTTTTGCAGATCTTACTATTTTGGTATTTATTATATTACAACTGTAACACCAATTTTGTATTACCTTGCTTTGAATATTGCAACCTTTAATAACTAATTATTGAAAAGCAATTAACACATACGGATAGTTTGAACATTCAATATGGAAAAGATTTGTACTAACAGGTCATCAATGCTGAAAAATGTGTCCAGATATGAGACTACAATGTTTAACATCACAAAGATAGAAAAAATGTTATGAATTTGGTTGGAGTTGCTTTGACAATGTCATTTTTATTTGCATAAATGTAAATATAAGTATTATAGATTGACATATATTTTAAACATGTTTGAATTATGAGTGTTTTGATAAGTTACAGATACAGATCTTATATGTTGTCTGATAGTGCATGATGACTATATGTTTGTAATGTATGAATAGGGAAATTAGGTATAACTTATGTTGCTTATAGTGTATGACACAACATTGTGTATGACTAACTAATAAAGTTAAACCCAATGTGTCAAATTACGACAATGGTTAGTAAAATCAAAATGAATGTCTTAGTTTATAAGATAAAGTGAATGTGATATTGGTATCGGATAGTGTGTAACATAGGAGATAAGATAACTCAATATCATTTGATTGTTTATAACATCTGGGGGACAAGCGTATGACAAAATAAATCAAATGTATTATTCATATCTGATATTGAACGACCAAACATTTTACAAAATACGTATGAGAGTTGGCAGTAAATACAGTATAATTATGTTCTTTAGTGAATATTGGAAAAGAAAATAGAAATGATATGTCTTCTTGTATGATAATGTAGAACAACGGAAGATCAAAAGTAAATGTATATGACACTGTTTGTCAACAAAAAATGATTATTCAAGGACTAGTTATCAGTAAAAAGAAGTCAATACAGTGTAGTAGTGTATGAAAATGGGAGGCGATTATTCTTATTGTGTCTATCATATTATGAAAAGGAATACTTTATAACAACAGAAAGTAAATGCAGTATAAGACCAATGGTGTATGGGAAACAAATCTATCAATGTACATGTACATAAATGTACCTGGGGTGTCTGACATTGCATGATTTACAAAGAAAAGTAAAAATACTATATATGCCTGATAGTAAGTGGCAGAGAAAAGTATATTTGTTTTTTTAGTGTATAATCTAGTAAAGTAAATACAATATATGTATCTTACAATGTTAACAAGATTATACTATATATGCTAGATAGTATATGATAAAGGGGTATTAATATACATCATGTGTCTGACAGTGTAAGGCAAAAGAAAAAAAATGTAAGTAACATATACCTCATGACATGCGAATGCTATATGTGTTAACGTGAATGAAAATTTGATTGTTTAAAGGGGCAGTAGCACGTTTTTTGATAATTTTGTTTGTTGAAGTTTTCACTGATAATAGTAAGTAAATGCTATATGAACTATCTTGACAGTGTCAAAAATGTTATTACACAAGCCAATCATCCATAGTCAGAGGACAAAGTATGAAGATTCACATATAATCCATTGGCTGTCATTTTTTAATTCATTTTGTGTAAGAAAAGGAACCACATGTCTAAACTGCACGTTATCTATTTGAATTATTACTGCTCCATTTAGTTTAAATACATTGTCTTTCAATTGGAACCATTTATTTCAATTTTCCTGACATGACCTTATATAATATTCCCCCTATAAATGTACTATTGCCCCTTTAAAGCCTAGAAATTCAATATACTATAGACATGGTATGGAAATCGGTTAATGCGATGCTAACGTCTAACAAAGAATAATACAAAAACATGTACATTATGTATGACGAAACAACAGTGTATAAACAATATAATGTTTGAGAGTTCATATTAAAGGGGCAGTAGCACGTTTTTTGATAATTTTGTATTTTAAAACTTTCATTGAAATTGTAAGTTAATGCTAAATGTATTATTTTGACAGTGTCCAAAATCTCACTACACGAGCCAATCAGCCATAGTCAGAGGGCAAAGTATGAAAATTCACATAAAATCCATTGGCGGCCATTTTGTGTAAACACCTTTAATTCATTTGTGTAAGAAAAGGAAATCCCATTGCTAAACTTTACGTTATATTTTTGAATTATTACTGCTCAAGTTAGTTTAAATACATTGTCTTTCAATTGGAACCATTAATTTTCATTTTCCAGACATCACCTTATATCCCCCCTAAAAACGTGCTACTGCCCCTTTAAAGAAAAATAGATACGTTAAGTTTGATATGTGTTTTTATAAAAGGTTTTGGCAAAAGAAAGCAAATACATGTACTTAACGTATATTGTGTATGATAACGACAAGTTATAAACCCTATGTGTTCGGTAGAGTATGACAAAGGAAAGTAAATATATTACCTATGTGTCTGTGAAATTGTATGAAAGTGTACAGTATATGTATAGGCCAAACTCATTCTCTTCGTAAGCTAAAGTTTGTATTATCACACTCTGTCTTCAATAGAAGATGTCATAATATGCGTGCGAGGTATGGATATGCTAAATATCAGTAAAATTAATTACTACAATCTGAAGCAGCAAAAATTGATATTTTGAAATTTGGTGGAAAATATTAACTGAACGCAGGAGAAAGCGAAAGCTTTGTTTATTCTAAAAAATACGAAATTATATGTCGCCATCATACCTAAAAGATATTTTACCTTTTTTTTTTTTAAATCATCTGTCTTATTAAAATGGCTTTTTATCCCTTTGGCTTGATTAATTTTTTTCCATTCACAACAAAACTCTGGAACGAACTTCCTTTGGAATTTACAAAAGTATGCCAATCAATTCTTTCAAATCCAGTAGCAAACATAATTGTCATACTCCTAAATATATACAGTATTCATGCAAAGCTACGTTACATGTGTAGTCCCTTTAATTTTGATCGCTTTCGTGTAGGTATTTTCCTCAAGTTGAAATAATTGTGAAAATTCGTATCATTACTTATTGTTTTTTTAATGCTGAGGAATATATGGATGACAACTTCTTTGTTCATTGTATGCGACGTTTCAACACAGATTCTTGTGTCGTTCTCAAGCAGAGGAAGAGTAATGAGCTAGGGGGCATATATATAAGTAAATAATACAATGCACAGTGACAACAACTTAATGAAATGTAATAAAACAGGGATGAGTGGTAGGAAACCAGTAATGTACAATGCAGTGCGTTACATTTAATTGACAGAGGCCAGTGATGTACACTGTGCATTGTATTATTTACTTATATATATGCCCCCTAGCTCATTACTCTTCCTCTGCTTGAGAACGACACAAGAATCTGTGTCGAAACGTCGCATACAATGAACAAAGAAGTTGTCATCCATATATTCCTCAGCATTATTGTCATCCCAACTTCTAAAATGCCTCTCAAAGAAGTTATTGTTTTTTTAATGAAAATATTTCGCAGTGCTGACAATTATAATATTACTTGTGATTTGATTTTAAAGAAGATTTGATCCATAAAAATCATTTTGTGTTTAATAAAATATATTTAAAAAAAGAAAACATATGTACCTGGAAGTGTATGATACAGAGCGTTATATACATTACATGAAACTGATGATGTATGATATAGTATAAAATAGTACAGTATACATAGTAAATGTATTTGATAATGTACGATAAAGGAGGAAATACACAGTTTCTGTACCCTTAAATGTATGAATAGGGACGGAATACACAGTATATGTAACTGATAATGAAGGATCAAGGAAAGTGTACATATTATATGTATCTGATAGTGTACTATAAAGGAAGATGTACATAGTATATACATCTCATATTGCATGATATTGGAAAGCGTACATGATACAAGTCTTTGTTAGTGCATGATAAAGGAAGGTATACACAGTACATGTATCAGATAATGTATCACAGATGAATATGTACATGTTTTTTGTTTCTTTTAGTTAATGATAACGAAATGTGTACATAGTATATGTATCTGATAGTGTGTAAACAAGGAAGGCGAACATAGTTTATGTATCTGATAGTGTGTGGTGAAGGAAGGTGAACATAGTTTATGTATCTGATAGTGTGGGGTGAAGGAAGGTGAACATAGTTTATGTATCTGATAGTGTGAGGTGAAGGAAGGTGAACATAGTTTATGTATCTGATGGTGTGGGGTGAAGGAAGGTGAACATAGTATATGTATCTGATAGTGTGTGAACAAGGAAGGCGAACATAGTATATATATATATATCTGATAGTGTGTGAACAAGAAAGGTGAACATAGTATATGTATCTGATACTGTGTAATAAATGAAGGTGAACATAGTATATGTATCTGATACTGTGTGGTGAAGGAAGGGGAACATAGTTTATGTATCTGATAGTGTGGGGTGAAGGAAGGTGAACATAGTATATGTATCTGATAGTGTGTGAACAAGGAAGGTGAACATAGTTTATGTATCTGATAGTGTTGGGTGAAGGAAGGTGTACATAGTTTATGTATCTGATAGTGTGGGGTGAAGGAAGGTGAACATAGTATATGTATCTGATACTGTGTGGTGAAGGAAGGTGAACATAGTATATATATCTGATAGTGTGTGAACAAGGAAGGCGAACATAGTATATATATCTGATAGTGTTTGATCAAGGAAGGTGAACATAGTATATGTATCTGATACTGTGTAATAAAGGAAGGTGAACATAGTATATGTATCTGATACTGTGTAATAAAGGAAGGTGTACATAGTTTATGTATCTGATAGTGTGTAATAAAGGAAGGTGAACATAGTATATGTATCTGATACTGAGTAATAAAGGAAGGTGTACATAGTATATGTATCTGATACTGTGTAATAAAGGAAGGTGAACATAGTATATGTATCTGATAACGTGTAATAAAGGAAGGTGTACATAGTATATGTATCTGAAAGTGTGGAGTGAAGGAAGGTGAACATAGTTTATGTATCTGATAGTGTGTGGTGAAGGAAGGTGAACATAGTTTATGTATCTGATGATGTGTGGTGAAGGAAGGTGAACATAGTATATGTATCTGATACTGTGTGGTGAAGGAAGGTGAACCGAATTTATGTGTCTGATACTGTGTGTTGAAGGAAGATGAACATAGTATATGTATCTGATACTGTGTGGTGAAGGAAGGTGAACATAGTATATATATCTGATAGTGTGTGAACAAGGAAGGCGAACATAGTATATATATCTGATAGTGTTTGAACAAGGAAGGTGAACATAGTATATGTATCTGATACTGTGTAATAAAGGAAGGTGAACATAGTATATGTATCTGATTCTGTGTAATAAAGGAAGGTGAACTTAGTATATGTATCTGATACTGTGTAATAAAGGAAGGTGAACATAGTTTATGTATCTTATAGTGTGGGTTGAAGGAAGGTGACCATAGTTTATGTATCTGATAGTGTGTGACAAAGCAAGGTTAACATAGTATATATATCTGATACTGTGTAATAAAGGAAGGTGAACATACTTTATGTATCTGATATCGTGTGGTAAAGGAAGATAAACACATATGTATCTGATAGTGTGTGATGAAGGAAGGTGAACATAGTATATGTATCTTATAGTGTGTGATAAAGGAAGGTGAACATATTATATGTATCTGATAGTGTGTGATTAAGGAATGTGAACATAGTTTATGTATCTGATACTGTGTTGTGAACATAGTATATGTATCCCCCATCGATACATTATCTATAAAACATAGTGACACAAAAATCACATATAGTGACATATAGATGTCAGCCCCAAAAACAACCCCCTTCCATATGTTATTTATTACATACGGTGATATTTAGATGTCAGTCCCAAAACAATCCCCTTCCATATGTTATCTATATCAAATAGTGACATATATATACAAGCCCCAAAACAATCCCCTTCCATATGTTATCTATCACATATAGTGACATATAGATGTCAGCCCCAACACAATCCCCTTCCATATGTTATCTATCACATATAGTGACATATAGATACCAGCCCTAACACAATCCCCTTCCATATGTTATCTACTACATACAGTGACATATAGATGTCAGCCCCAAAACAATCCCCTTCCATATGTTTTCTATTAAATACGGTGACAAATAGATACCAGCCCTAAAACAATCCCCTTCCATATGTTATCTACATCAAATAGTGACATATAGATGTCAGCCCTAAAACAATCCCCTTCCATATGTTATCTATCACATTAAGTGACATATAGATGTCAGCCCCAAAACAATCCCCTTCCACATGTTATCTACTACATACAGTGACATATAGATACCAGCCCCAAAACAATCCCCTTCATATGTTATCTATCACATATAGTGACATATAGATGTCAGCCCCAAAAAAATCCCCTTCCATATGTTATCTACTACATACAGTGACATATAGATGTCAGCTCCAAAACAATCCCCTTCCATATGCTATCTATCACATTAGGTGACATATAGATGTCAGTCCCAAAACAATCCCCTTCCATATGTTATCTACTACATACAGTGACATATAGATACCAGCCCCAAAACAATCCCCTTCAATATGTTATCTATCACATACGGTGACATATAGATACCAGCCCTTAAACAATCCCCTTCCATATGTTATCTATCACATGTAGTGACATATAGATACCAGCCCCAAAACAATCACCTTCCATATGTTATTTATTACATACGGTGATATTTAGATGTCAGTCCCAAAACAATCCCCTTCCATATGTTATCTATATCAAAAAGTGACATATATATACCAGCCCCAAAACAATCCCCTTCCATATGTTATCTATCACATATAGTGACATATAGATGTCAGCCCCAAAACAATCCCCTTCCATATGTTATCTACTACATACAGTGACATATAGATGTCAGCCCTAAAACAATCCCCTTCCATATGCTATCTATCACATTAGGTGACATATAGATGTCAGCCCCAAAACAATCCCCTTCCATATGTTATCTACTACATACAGTGACATATAGATACCAGCCCCAAAACAATCCCCTTCCATATGTTATCTATCACATACGGTGACAAATAGATGTCAGCCCTAAAACAATCCCCTTCCATATGTTATCTATCACGTATAGTGACATATAGATTTCAGCCCCAAACAATCCCCTTCCATATGTTATCTATTACATACGGTGACATATAGATACCAGCCCTAACACAATCCCCTTCTATATGTTATCTATCACATTAAGTGACATATAGATGTCAGCCCCAAAACAATCCCCTTCCATATGTTTTCTATTATATACGGTGACAAATAGATACCAGTCCTAAAACAATCCCCTTCCATATGTTATCTACATCAAATAGTGACATATAGATGTCAGCCCTAAAACAATCCCCTTCCATATGTTATCTATCACATTAAGTGACATATAGATGTCAGCCCCAAACAATCCCCTTCCATATGTTATCTACTACATACAGTGACATATAGATACCAGCCCCAAAACAATCCCCTTCCATATGTTTTATATCACATTAAGTGACATATAGATGTCAGCCCCAAAACAATCCCCTTCCATATGTTATCTACTACATACAGTGACATATAGATGTAAGCCCAAAAACAATCCCCTTCCATATGTTATCTACTACATACAGTGACATATAGATACAAGCCCAAAAACAATCCCCTTCCATATGTTATCTACTACATACAGTGACATATAGATACCAGGCCCAAAACAATCCCCTTCATATGTTATCTATCACATATAGTGACATATAGATGTCAGCCCCAAAACAATCCCCTTCCATATGTTATCTACTACATACAGTGACATATAGATGTCAGCTCCAAAACAATCCCCTTCCATATGCTATCTATCACATTAGGTGACATATAGATACCAGCCCTAATACAATCCCCTTCTATATGTTATCTATCACATTAAGTGACATATAGATGTCAGCCCCAAAACAATCCCCTTCCATATGTTTTCTATTATATACGGTGACAAATAGATACCAGCCCTAAAACAATCCCCTTCCATATGTTATCTACATCAAATAGTGACATATAGATGTCAGCCCTAAAACAATCCCCTTCCATATGTTATCTATCACATTAAGTGACATATAGATGTCAGCCCCAAAACAATCCCCTTCCATATGTTATCTACTACATACAGTGACATATAGATACCAGCCCCAAAACAATCCCCTTCATATGTTATCTATCACATATAGTGACATATAGATGTCACCCCCAAAACAATCCCCTTCCATATGTTATCTACTACATACAGTGACATATAGATACCAGCCCCAAAACAATCCCCTTCCATATGTTATCTATCACATACGGTGACATATAGATACCAGCCCTTAAACAATCCCCTTCCATATGTTATCTATCACATATAGTGACATATAGATACCAGCCCCAAAACAATCCCCTTCCATATGTTATTTATTACATACGGTGATATTTAGATGTCAGTCCCAAAACAATCCCCTTCCATATGTTATCTATATCAAAAAGTGACATATATATACCAGCCCCAAAACAATCCCCTTCCATATGTTATCTATCACATATAGTGACATATAGATGTCAGCCCCAACACAATCCCCTTCCATATGTTATCTATCACATATAGTGACATATAGATACCAGCCCTAACACAATCCCCTTCCATATGTTATCTACTACATACAGTGACATATAGATGTCAGCCCCAAAACAATCCCCTTCCATATGTTATCTACTACATACAGTGACATATAGATGTCAGCCCCAAAACAATCCCCTTCCATATGTTATCTATCACATATAGTGACATATAGATGTCAGCCCCAAAACAATCCCCTTCCATATGTTATCTACTACATACAGTGACATATAGATGTCAGCCCTAAAACAATCCCCTTCCATATGCTATCTATCACATTAGGTGACATATAGATGTCAGCCCCAAAACAATCCCCTTCCATATGTTATCTACTACATACAGTGACATATAGATACCAGCCCCAAAACAATCCCCTTCCATATGTTATCTATCACATATAGTGACATATAGATACCAGCCCCATAACAATCCCCTTCCATATGTTATCTATTATATACAGTGACATATAGATGTCAGCCCCAAAACAATCCCCTTCCATATGTTATCTATCACATATAGTGACATATAGATGTCAGCCCCAAAACAATCCCCAGCATAAATATCAACTTAACAAAGACATTGACTTACTAGACATGTATCAAATAACAAAGTGATGATCCATCTGACAAACATGTAATATGTCATTTCATTGCAAATATGCCTGGAGTTGTTAATTTAATAGGGGGAGTGTTCTGGGGCCGAAGGTGAGTGTTTTGGGGCTGAGGGGAGTATTTTAGGACTGGATGGGGGAGTGTTTTGGGGCTAGTCCCAAAACACTCTAGAGTCTTTTGGGGCTAGCCCGAGAACACTCTAGAGTGTTTTGAGGCTAGCCCCAAAACACTCTAGAGTGTTTATATAAGGGGAGTGTTTTCAGGCTGCTACACCGGGCTGGTTTATAGCGCGTTCACGTCAGTCAAACAGACAGTCAGCAACTCACACATTCCTCATTGCTGGTCAGGACAGGCGCAAACTGATACATGTAGTTTAAGACTACGAATTGTAATTCAAATATTAAAAACATTTCATTTCACAAAATATCACATGTTAATAAAGCCATTACCATGTTTGAAGAAAGCAAAATCATTTGATAATGCCGATTACACTCGGGGAAAAGGTATTGGAAGATTTCCAAATTTGTACAATTGGATTGGAATTTCAAATTGGAGACGAAATTATGAAGAAATTTATTGGTCATGTGAATAAGAATTCTCATTTAAGAACCTTTAGCATTGTTAATATGTGTATTATATAAAGATAGCAAACAGGAACCATTTACGTATGTAATTGAAATTGGCTGCATCTCAATCGCATTGAAATAAAAATCACTGTTCCCTCGTCAGTCAAAAAGTGTTTACCTGTCAAACATCTATGATCTGATGGTATCAAGTGGAACTCCACGAACTTAATAAGTTACCTATCATTATCGTGCTCTAGATTACTGAAATACACTCAAAAGTTCAAACCTCGTTTTTACGAATAACGTTGCAAAAAGTATACTGTAACGGAAATTGTTGAAATTTTCAGAATGCTCGTCATGTGAATGCACATGGTCGAGTGAAAGTGTTTTTCAGTGATACGAAATAATGAAAACTTCCATCAACTTAGTATGCATGGCGCGTTTTTAATGTTTTGCCGTATGACCCGAACCTTGGATATGTATTACTGCTTCCACACAACATTGTTTTGTTACGTCAATTTCAGTGATGTTACTTTCTGTTTCTTTATTGTTTATACTCTCCTTGCTTCTGCTCAGTGTATACAAGGTGTAATCAATACGGAGAATACATGTATATCCCAAGCAGCCATTGTATGTTGTGTAGGTCCTTATCACGTTTGAAGGCGTATGTTTACAGTTGAAGATTTTAGTAAAACTCCCAGTGGACCAATCTGTACTGGGTTTTCATTAAACATTAATAACTACTTGATAAAGAGCTTAGACGATGTCAATGGAGACAGAAATACTTTCATTCCGTCATTGCAGCAATAAGTTCGACATGAAGGTTGAACAATTGAATAACTTGAAATGACTTTTCACCTGCATGGTTTGAGCATCTTTAATTCAAATATGTCGTGTTTTTCCTGTTGGGTAGCTACTTCAAGAGTATGTACATGCCATTTTTCCCAAAAAGGAATATCTTAAACTTACGGTACATTATATTTTGATATAACTGTTTACATTGAAATAACTGACATCCCATGGGAATTATCAATCGCATCGTTACTGTGTTTTTGTACTGATATGAAATAAATTATAGATTGAAAAGGTCTGTAAATCATAATTATTTTTTAGGCAATTAAGCATAATTTTGACCTAGTTCAAAGTATAAGATAGATAGTATAAGCTTGAATAACTATATTATTTTCTTGCCAAAATCGATTATTTAACCCTCACGCAGTATCGTTAATGACACCACCTTTGCGGCAATGTGGGCCTCAGAGGCTCAGGCACGTTCACATGCAATTCAGGAACGCTGCGAGGGAAAAAATGTCAATATTATTAATGATGTTATGTATAATATGTCACCTATGTGTTCCAATCCTTATCAACTGATCGGTGATATGTTTATTTAAGACTCATTTGCAGGCTTGTTTGGTAAAACTTTATTTAGAGTAAGTGTAAAGAAAGCAGAATTCACATGTAAGAGTAAACGCTAGATCATGTGATCATATTGTTTCAAATTTCGTTATTCAATTTTACATGAAACAAAGGTTATCATTATGCATCGACATAGTGTCAGAAATTAAAACGTTGTCGAACATGAAATTGAAACCAAAGTTTCATGGTTCACAGTAGTCTGACATTATAATATTCATTATCGCCATAATGCGCATTATTGGTTCGTTCCAACAGGCCAATCCGGCCAAAAGAGCGAAAGATGCACGTGTGCATTAAATTAAGAGTTGCCAACGAAACCCAAAATCTCTACATCCGGGTTTAAAAATTTCTTCATTTTCTTGCCATAGGGATACAGATTATTCACAACATCACCTCCTCCAAATTGAAACTTTAGGAAAGCGTTTGCATGAATGGGATATTTGACCATGAAGGCCAGTTATCGCCCCTGTTTTTTGGTGGCTTCAAAGAATTCAATATTATGAACTGGCGTTTACGATCAAGATCTTGAACCTTAAAAGTTCTGGAGGGTTTGGTTTACCAAAAGTTCACATATTCGTCAATAACAAAAAATAACGTTACTTTGAATTGTTTACAGTAAGAAAAAGGAACATGTTGCCAATAGTTTATGCCACAAGTGAAGAGGTTGGGACAGTGTTATTGGGTTGGATACACTATTAAAGGGGGTCTGCAACCCAAATTTTTAACTTCCAGAGTTTTATTAGCAGGGCCCCGAAAGAGTCGTAAATGCTCGGTAGGGACGTGATCGTTTGGTTACCAACTAATTACAGCTGACAGCCAGTTCCAAGTTTGTGTCACATGACCCCCTTACCCGTATGGACGCTCTCGTTAACGGTGGTCAATTTGGTTTCACAAGCTAGGTTGTTGATTCCCTTTAAGCACACAAAGATGTAGTTAATTTATTGTATTGAAGAAGTTGAGGGGCAAATCACAATTTCGATAACGTCCATGAACGTCACTTGCATCAGATTATTGACCGACAAAGATAGTGCTTCAATCGTGATAACTTGAATATACTTGCAAAACGTCAGATTACACTGCATTTTAGAGTAAAGACGTTGTTAATGCCTAATTATATAGGTATTTAAAACCAAATAAAACATTAATTGTATGAATTAATTAAACGTGTACGTCAACATCACAATACGCCCGAGACACACAATAACAACTGGTCATTGCATTGCAGAAAGAGTGGGGTAGAACTGCATGGGGACTCCATCAATGTGTCCATTCATTTACAAGGGAAGTCAAGCAAGAATTTTTGCAAATGCCAGGAATTCATAAGACTGACTTCAACGCCATCTTGTGATTAACAGAATTAGGAGACAAACCTAAAAACTAGTTTTCTTGTTTTGGCTTACTCTTTTACATTTGACAATTTTCGCTTTGATATCATTGAAATCATGTACCGTTTTTGTTTGTTAAGGCGAAGAAAATGATTCTCTGAAAAATTACATATGCGTTTCAGTTTTTGGAGAGTATATTACTATGTAATTTTTTTCGGATGTTGGTTTATCTACATCAGGAAGTCATTTCAAGGGGTATTTCTTATTAATTTTTTTTATTGCGATTCTGTATATTTTGAACCGAAATAAGGGTTTTATTTACCCTGGGCCTTTGAGGCCCGAGCTTACAGCAAACGTATGTATTTTCTTAAAACGTTAATAAAAAACCCAGTATCTTGTCTACAGTTATGACGTCAGACGTAGCCTTAGAAAACATGCTAATGGAGGAATACATGAAGTAAGAAGTCGCTTAGTTCAAATGTGTTGATTCTGGGTAATGTCAAACATGTAACCGGGCCTCAAAGGCCCCACGATACTGCGTGAGGGTTAAAGTACATTCATTTACTTATCAACGTTAATGTGATGAAACGTCCTAAACATAGATTCAACATCGACGATTTGGGTCGCTGTATTATGTCTATTTTACCATTATATCAGAAAGTGTCAGAATAAGCACATGAATTATCTGTTAGCCCACTGGAAATAACGCAATCAGCATTACAGAAAATAAAAATTATGTGTTTTACTGAAATTTATAAGAACGATAATGTAAGTAAATTCTCTCATGGGTTAAAGGTGAGAAAGTATTAAATACATAATTAACATAATCATGACTTACCTATTGTTTTAATAGAAAATGAACTATATATTTTGTATAATGAAACTGTTATTGAATCTATTAACCAAAAAACTTGAATCGATTTTGTTTGGAAAATATTTATTTTCCTCATATGCTTTGACGTTAAGTTTATATCGTGTGTATTTATAAATCTTACTGCATTAAATGTCATGTGACCTAAATGTTGTCAACACATACATGTACCTTTTTACAGAAACGTTAAAGACCTAAAACGTATAGAAATTTGATCCCTTCAGCTTATACAGCATTGTCAAAATGTGCCGATAAATATGGATGAAAACACCAAAAAGAAAAAAATACCCTTATCTAAATAGAAATATGATTTGGAAATCTTGACAGAGAAAAACTTTCAAATCTATGTACATAAGAAGATTATGAATCATACAGCATTGTGGGGATATATAAACTAATCAGAGTGTGAGAGTAAAAGTGAGAAAATCGATACAGTGCTCGCAAACACTGGTTGTCATCTAAGAACAGTTTTATCAAGGCAACTTCATCACAAGCAAGGGCATATGGTAACATTCCTGTACTTCTACAATAAGACCTGTGTTCAGCGAGTTCAATTATATTTTATTTATGGCAGAATATACACTGAGAGACAAAAGAATGTTTGGTTTTTACTACATGTATATGTAATTTTTTTTAAATACAAACAATTCAACTTTATGACGTGTTATTCAAAAATGACACTTTTAGGAGATGTATCATCAGACAAAGAACACCACTAAGGGGATTTTGATTTTTTAAAACATGTCCAGCTATATTTCATTTGCAGGATATGCACTGAGGTACAAAAGAGTGTTTACTTCGCAATTGGTGTTAATATATGTATTTTTTGACGTCATACTCCCAAACTGACAATTAAAGGATATTTATCATCAGTTAAAAAACTTTTAAGGGGATTTCTTTCATTAAGATAAAATAATGTATCTAAATTAAGTTTTAAAAAAACACCTGTTGATAGATATATTCTATTCCTACATGTATTCTTTTCGCCTTTATAACTTCTTGAACGTAGGTACATATTAGAATAACTTATAATCTACCCTATCCTACATGAAACAAAGAGTTTGAAAATCCATAGACAAGATACCTTAAAGTCCTTAAAACCTACTGTAAATTTACTTTAAACATATCATCATGAAATGCATTACAGGGCTTTCAGACATTTGACAATTCGAACGAAACAGTGGTGTAAAGTTTCTTTTATTTCTCAGTGTACCAAGTTATTTTGGCATAACTGAATCTTTATGCTTTTAAGTCTATTAGTACATGTATATTATCCTTTACAAATAGTTATGAGTCAATCTTTCGGCTTGGTATAAACAATATCATTGGTTTCTATTTATTTTACCTAATAAAATCTAACATGCCTATTCATGTACTTTTTATGACACCCTAATTTTATCATTGGCTTGTTTTAAGATTTCAATGATTCTCATTGGAGCGTTATTGAGGGATATCATACAGCAACAAACAGGACTGCTTTTGAGACAAATATCCTTCATTTAAACATCTTTTTAAATATAATGAATCACTTTTTTGTTATTGAAAGAAAGCATGGCTTTTTTGGTTTTCAAATTAACTTTTCCTGGTCTGCTATATCTTATTTCACCTTATAAGCAGGAAACCTGTAAGTAGGCAAGTATAATCGATATAACAAGAAAAAGATATATGTAAATTCAATAACTATTTTCAATAGAGTTTTTCAGAGTAAATACTAATGATAATGGCAGAACAAACAGCTGTGACCTCTGCTGTTTTCTCGTTATATAACTTGATGGATGGTACTTTGTCAATTATTGAGAGTATTGGAACCATTCAAGAACAACACCGTGTGATACATGTGTTACAGCCTTACGCCATTATTAAACAAAGAAATTCATAAACCTATAAAAGGCCAGTGGTGTAAAAGTGACAAAGAAAAGACCCTATCAATGTTACATGTAACGTCATTATTAAACAAATAAATTGATTGACCCATGAAAGAACAGTGATGTGACATAGAGAACCTCTTTCATTTTCTCAAATAATTATTGTTAAACCAGTCGAGGTTAACAACACCTAATGCAAATGTATTAAAATCGAAAATATTAAAACGTCAAAGAACCGTTCGTGCAAAATGAAAATTTAGAATTATTGCGGACAATGTTTATATCACATATTAAAGGAAATGCAAAATAAGCTATCAAACATTTAGAAATGGTAAAAACAGCAATCTTTTTCCTGTAAAATTTAAAAAACTAGTGATAATGATAGAAATCAAAAATGAAATGTAGAACACAATAATGAACTGTTTTTTTACGATTCAGTAGAGAAGATATAAAAATGATTCAAATATAGAAGAGGGCGATATTCAAATACACCTTATGAGATTCAGTTTTCACCCATTTCTTTAACTAACAAATTCATGAACTTTCTTATTTAGGTAAGGTCAGTACTTGAGCTTTTATAACCAAATGTGTCCTAATATATACATTAATAAAAACGAAGTTAACAACAAAATGCTTGTCAATTTCCCATGGAAAGCTATAGAATACCTTAAGTCTCACAACTCGTTTCAATTTCACCTCGTATGGTTTGCTAGCTTGGCATTAGTTTCTTCCTATTAAATAAAACATGATAAATAATACTTTTGCGTTTTTTAAAAAGATATTATTTTGCAAAGCCATATTCGTTTTGCTTATTTTTACACAAACAAAAACATTCTTAGCCACAATTTCTTACGGTAGCATTTCATTCACCCATGTGTTGTTTGGTGTGAAAGCTTTGAATTTATCTGCTCCAGCTAAGTCAGGACATCAATGTAACTGGTGTTTTCTTGCACACCTGGTCTAGTCATTGGATCAAATGTGTTTATTTCACTTATTAATTGTTACCCTTTTTTACAAGCGATATATTTGTCTAAGATGATACAGCCTAATGTAACCTCTCCATTATTGCTGTATTGATCTACAGTCAGTCTGGCACTCATCAGTTTGTGGCGGAAGAGGTAACATGAACTGAAGTGGAAACATACAATGTACGTATTATTTATTCGCATGTCTAACACCTTTGATTATGTATTCAATTGGGGTTTAATTACTCTTTCACTGATAAAAGTTTTTTTCTACAAAATTAATTCTGCTATATTTGATATCGATTGTTACCATACGGTTGTCAGAAATCGATTGTTTGAAATTAAGTAGATACACTGTCGTCAATTTGTATGTATTTTCTCAAATGATTCCAAATATGCAATGTAGAAGTTGTTGTTTCAATATGAATACCTTTACATGATATGCTCCGAATATATACTGAATTCATCAATCTTTATTGCTGATAATATAAACCTTAAATCTGATTTTAAAAACTAAAGATAAACTACGAAACAGTGAGGGGGAATATAAGGTGATGTCGGGAAAATGAAAATTAATGGTTCCAATTGAAAGACAATGTATATTAACTAAATGGAGCAGTAATAATCCAAATATATAACATAAAGTTTAGCTATGCGATTTCTTTTTCTTACACAAAATAAATTAAAGGTGTTAACACAAAATGGCCGCCAATGGATTTTATGAAAATCTTCATACTTTGTACTCTGACTATGAGATTTTTGATACTGTCAGAATAATACATTTAGCATTAACTTCCAATCATCAGTGAAATATTTAAAGTATAAATTTATCAAAATTAATTATTATTATTATGAAAATCCTCGAATTCAAGTCGCTATTAGTTCAAAGTATGGTGATTCTGAATTTCAAAAGCAGAAGGTAAACTTCATTGACCTATGGTAATGGCTTCCTTTGTGAGGAACGTTTACATGGATGTACCAACGCAACCAAGCATTAAATAGGTTTGTAGGAAACGTAATCAAGTGGAAATTGACCCATTATCAAAGAGAGGCTTCATCGTGTGGCATTTGTGGACAAGTAAGTACCTTGTTGTAACTTTATGTTTCTTGTTAATGTTACACGACAATACATTTCTTCTTTTCTATGGTTTTTTAACTAAGAAATTCAAAATACAATATCGCATAGTCAACAAAACAATTATAAATTTGATTTTAAGAATTATGAAACACAACAATCATAAATTAAATCCTGCAAAACTGATCATATAGTAAATGAAGTACAATGTAGATATCCGTTAATCTTAATGTACTGTTCATTATTTCGAAATTACGTTCTCCGATCTGAACATACAAACAGATGTGCAAATTTCTGACATGTTGAACTTAGGTGAATTTTGGGGCAAGTGAAAGCTAATGTTAGTGTGATAGGGGGTGTTGTTTATCCACTTCTCCTCAAAAACCATTCAATGGATTTAATTTAAATTGCACAAATGGCTTATAGGCATCCTAAGGATGTGCATTTCATATTTTGTTTTACAATTTTTGATTTTTTTTTCAAATTTCTGACATCTTGAACTTTGGTGAATTTTTGTACAAGTGAAAGCTCATGTTAGTGTGATAGGGGGTGTTGTTTATCCACTTCTCCTAAAAAAAACATTCAATGGCTTTAATTTAAATTGCACACATGGCTTATATTGGTATGATAAGGGATGTTGTTTATCCACTTCTCCTAAGAAGGTACTGGATTGACTGCGCTGATCTTTCAAACATGCTTTATAGGTATCCTCAAGGTGTGCATTTCATATTTCGTTTTGGGAATTTTTAAATTTTTCTACATTTTAACGGAGGAACTTAAATGAAGCTAAAGATGGGCATCTCTTATTTTCTTTTAAATTCTATGGTTGAAAACTTTTGGGCTTTTATATTAGCGGGGGCATCTGTGTCTCATGGACGAAAATTTTCTAGTTTATCTTTTTGTACAGAGGCAAGTCCAAGAATGTTGAAATTTTGTATAGAAACTCCTTGACCAACAATGATAATAATAATAATAATTCCATTTGTTATGCGCTAGTATTCAGTCACTCAGTGATTGCTCACAGCGCTACAATGATTCATCAGAGTCCAATCAAGATGGATAGCCCTGCCTAAACAAGTGTGTTTTCAAAGCTGCTTTGAACAAATCCAAAGTAGGATGCTTCTTTACATCTAATAAAAGTTGATTCCAGAGTGTAGCAGAAGTAAATTTGAATGATCTGTGTCCGAACGATTTCAATTTCGCTTGTGGAATTACAAATTGCATTTGGTCAGTTGATATCAAAGTCCTGGCTGGATAATACTTCTGTGTTATGTCTGAGAGGTACCCTGGAGCTGTTCCATGGTAGCAGCGGGAGCAGAGGGTGAGAACCCTGAAGTCTACTCTGACTTTCAAGGGAAGCCAGTGTAGTGACATCAGCACAGGTGTGATGTGAGAGTTATTTCCTTTCAATGATATGATGTGAACAGCCGCGTTTGCACACGTTGTAGTTTTAGAATAAGGTCCTGCCGAATGTTATATCTTGAGATCGAACAAGATGGTGTGTTGCTTCAGACGAGAGTAGATTGCAAATGTGGCGTATGTTATGGTAGTAACAGTTCTTTACTATGGAATTCACTTGTTTTTCCATGGTGAGTCCATCGTTGATGTGGACGCCAAGGATTTTAACAGACTTGGAAAAGTTAATGACTGAATCAGCGACAGTCAACGACTGCTCACAGACCAGATTCCTCTTGGACTGATGACCATGAGGATAACTTCGGTTTTACCTCCATTTAACTTCAGCTTTTTTGCAGTCATCCATGAACTGACATCAGAAATACAGTTCTGTAACTGAAGAATCGGAAGCTGTGACTCTCTAGGGATGAACGATTTCAGCAGTTCTGCATCGTCCACGTAGCAGTGATGATTGACGTTGTGTTTACTGGTGACTAATCCAAGCGAACCTATATATATGGTGAACAACAATGGTCCAAGAACAGAGCCTTGCGGGACCCCATAGGACAGCACACATTCTGTAGATCTTGCATCTTCTATCTTTACTGACTGACACCTATTGTTTAGATAGGATGAGAACCACGCAAGAACTAATCTATCCAGACCAATATGCGCTTGAAGACGTCCAAGGAGTTTGTCATGATCTATGGTATTGAATGCCGCCGATAGATCAAAAGGACAAGGATGCTGACGTTACCTCTATCGGCAGCACAGAGAAGATCGTTTGTTACCTGTAGAAGAGCCGTTTCTGTACTATGACCGCTATGATATGCAGATTGAAATACCTTGCATGATGCATGATATAAGACAATAAAAAGCTGACGTACCATTCTAAGGTTAAATATGTTATTTCTTAAAATAGGAAATAATGATTGTACAAAATAAGGACAATTTGTTAAAAGATCCTAGGTTATTGGGCATTAAACAGAGTGTTCATTTTGTCCATAATTGGTGTAAAAATACTTGTGTATATATATTTTTTTCTAATTTTAATTTCGGACATAAAATAAGAAATGAAATTCATCACCAATATCATGTAAATCATAAAAAGTACATACCCTGTCAGTTAAAGGGAGTCAACGCAATCAAACTGTTTCAATTGGGAGAAAATGATAAGAAGTTTGTAATTTCAACAAGTGATTGGAAGTTTCACACTGTTCACACTGTGGCCCCTGGTCAACCTTTGTATTCTATGCCGTAACATTACCAATTGCAGATTTTGGTAGCCTTCTTACTCAATATTAGGTCACACTGTTACAACTTCTTTTTATATTTTCTACTTATTGTCTTTGAATGCTTGAGCAATTTCCATTTCTGAATTTATAACAGGTATCTGAAATCTGAATCTACAAGGCCCTACACGCTATTTTATAATTCATGGCCCTGTGACCCTTATCAAAACTGTTATCTTTTGTTTAATCTTCCTCTACAGAGGCACAAGGCATAGAACACTGAACTGTTTGTAGACTGCTTAGGTAATGGGGGATTCGTAACAGTACATTTGGTGACCCCGTGATTGAACCACATTGACCACAACCTAAAACGAAATTGACTATGAAGCCTGATGAGCTAGAGAGCAAATGGCTCACTTTTAAAATGTGCATTGAATACGTACGTTTTGGAACACCAGAATACGAAACGAATGCCTATAAGTCGTTCTTTAATATGTACACACATATTATATTGGATTACTCTCATTTGCCTACATGACAGGTGCCAAATCATAGTCACTTCTTGAACGTTAATACACATGTATATAAAAACATTCTAAAATCCAAGTTCAAGTCATATGTTTGCTCAAACTTGGTCAGATCTGATTGGTTAACTAATCGAAACGAACCATGTTAAGGCCTGGTTATTTATTTGAAGAGGATGATAATACTCTCACATTCTGATTCATTGTATTCTAATATTGTTATATTCGGAGAATTAATGAGACTGTACTTTGAACATATTTCATTGTAGGTGTTGTAGCATAATACAGAGTTCAGAATTTTCTTAGTCAGGGATTTCTTAACGGTCTTTAAATTTCAGCTGAGATGAGAAGATGAGAATAACGAAACACCATGGGAGTCATTTGTCATTTACCTAAGAACATGAGTTCACAAATTTGTAATTGGCGACCATTTTCCACATTTATTCTTTTGTACACTGATAGTTTGGAAAGCTTGTTTAACGAGTCTTGTTGGTGAAACATTCTAATTTCTATTCTTATCCTTCTGACTAAAATCATAATATTTTTTGATAATTATTACATAACATAGACTAACAGATATTTACATTAAAACATTAAATTAAAAAATTAAAAAATTGAGTTCTCATAACAGTTATGTTTCACGGTTGCTTATTTGTACTGCAATATTAACATTAAACCCTTTGAAATTGCTATTTCATTTTTGTCTTTCAGTAGGGAATTAGATTCATCTAATATTACCAATTATGCCATCATGCAGTCTGTGGCTTTATTGATCAATAGCTATTTCCTTTAAAATAGTCTTCAACAGATGACAGATGCAAGATTTTGAAAGTTTCTTTATGTCGTATTTAAATAATTTCAATTCTATTAAAACTTTTAGTTGTGTGTATTGCAATCTGTCAAACTGTATGAATAGATCAAAACGTAATTGCACTGCCTTCAAGATGATGCTCAAGTGATGATCTATCTTTAAGGGCCTTTGCCAATCGTCTATGAAGACGGGTGTAGAAATTAGTTTTGTATTCTAAATAGTAGCTTAACTGTTTGTGATATGTATTCACTCATGCACATGGAATAACAGCAGTATCACCTGCGGCTTCACAAATGCATATGGATGTCATCAGACGTGGAACATGCCTCCACATTTCCCGATCGATGCAAAATATCATAATGAACCCGCAAGCAACATAGATCAATGATCTCACAGAGGGCAGATTGGTGTCCTTCACTCCCTTGATACCTTTGAGGTATTGCATGAACAGTGAGAACTTGAGATGTACTTTTATCCTTGAAACACTCCCTTGTGAAGTGTTGCGTGACCCTGCTCAACTTAACACTGAGTGTGTTAGTGGTTGGATAAACTCATTAATAAATAAACATTTGTGTGACAGTGTCACTGTCTCAAAAGAAGTGTATCAACAACCTACTGTGTTCGTGTCTTGGCTTCCATGACAGGGAAACAATTTCCTATGAGAGTATTGGTCCACAACACCTTATAAAATTAAACATATATGCTTGGGTGTTTTTCTTCTCTGTGATTCAGGTTAGAATATAGATTTGACCGCACTTGCATAGGGTAAAAAGAAATTTCATGACAAATTTCAAAGTCTGGGCCAACTTTCATGTATAGTATTTTATAATAACCTAGATTTGGATTAACACGAAATTAACACTTTGTGTTGATTAAAAAGACATACATATAACCTCCATTTCATCAATTTTAAACCAACTATAAGCACAAAGATTGAACGTACAACAAGACATAGCTTACCTCCTTCTTGACAAGTTGACAGTATGTCATCATTACATTAGATAACAATAACAAGTCATCAACATCTCTGGCCAAGTTAGCACCAACATTTTCCTACATGTACCATTACTCTGTAATTTATGATTTCATAAATCTCATTTTCGAAGTTGTCATCCATATATTTCTCAGCATCATCACTTGTGACTAGATTTCCCAAAATGATTTTGCGCTTCAGCAAAATGATCATATGTCAGAAGGAACTGCACATTATATTCACTTTGTCCAGTTAACAGTTTTATCCCACTATATGAATTCACTTGATATAATAATAGATCCTGTGTCAGTTTCAGAGTAGTATGCAGTAACTCATGTCTATCAGATTGGTCAGTTATCAATTACACCCACGATTGTTGAGGCAATTCAATAGCACTGCAGTTATTATTTAGATTGTTACATTGATCTTTAAATTACACAAGCAAAAGAGATTAATCATTATACAGTAGAACTCGGATATAACGTACTCCAAGGGACCAAAGAATTTAGTTCGCTATATCCGGTGTTCGTTATACGCATATAATTTTAATGATACTATATAGGGACGGGACTTGAAAATTTGATCGCTATATCAGAGTGTTTGATATATCCGTGTTCGCTATATCTGTGTTCTACTGTATTTGGTTTAAAAAGCAACTATGAACTTGTCTACTCATAACAAAACTACTACACCTATTTTAGAATTAAAGCTGAAATTGATGAAAGCTCCTTATATAAATAGAAAAATCATTGTAATCAGCAATAATCTCTAAATGTTTAATATACATTTGTACATACCAAAGGTGAAAGCAAATTGATCTATGTTTTTTTCACCGACACTTTTACACCCTTTGCATGTTTTGAAAACATATGACACAAGAACTTGGTCAGTAGTAACAGTCGACTTAAATTATTCATACCATAATTACACCTGTTGAAATTAGAGAACTTATCTTAGAACATAATATATTCCTAAACTTAGTAGCCCATTTCCAAGGTAGAATACAAGCAGGTATATTTGAAAATCTTTTTTGCAATCTTACTCATATGACATTAAGTTTTAAAACAACATCGTATCTTCTATTGCCAACCATGGTAATTAATAAAATATGTATTTATAAAGGTCTGCATGTATGTTGCAAACATGATGAATTTAAAAGTGCATTTGATCTTAAGTAAGCACCTTCTGAACTCTATGCATCTTCTACTTCTGATGAGTGAAGACACTTTCAGTACTTACTTTACCAACAATGAAAAATCCATTATGAATAAAAAGATTGTTTCTTTTGAATCTGAGAAGTAAATTATTCATCATATTCGTGCAATCAATTGATTTGTTAATTATTCAACTACATTTTTTTTGTAAAGAGAGTTAACAATTAATCAATTCATTCACAAATTCAATAACAACAATAAACTGAATATATGGTTGATTTAAGTGTAACTGATACTTTTGATGCCAAAGCTTTGAAAACAAACACATTGATTTGAATGAATCAATTTCTTTATGTTTAATCTAGATTGCATAACAAAGATATGAAATAAATAAACATTGACTTACAACATGATATTAGGTATTCCTCTTTGAGATTGATAATCATGTTTTTGTCACGTAATTTGTTGCGAAATCATGCTTTGTGTTTTGTTTATAAAAACAATGTTTTAATGGATGTTCATTCAAGAATACACATTATAAAAATTGTCAATGTACAGAATGAATGCAACAGATTGCACATTTCTTTGAAATTATAATATTTATCAAATATTTGAACATATTAATCTCGACAAAATTCAAATTTTCTTGACCTGTCTTGATTTGTTATATATGTCTTGACTAAAAACTGCCAAACCTGACTCAGTTACATGAGTTATTAATGCAAACGGAATAGGATGTCAGAATCAACTAACTGAGGAAATGATGATCGTTATGACATTAGCATGAAGCAGGAGACGTAATCTGTCCAGTGAATACATATACTACTGCAGCGGTAACCAACTTTGCCAAATTAATGATGCATTTCAGACTAATTTCACGGAAGCATTATCATCGATTGAAGGCAGTCAGGGCTGATTCAAACAGACAGTCAGCACCTCGCACATTCCTCTGTATCATTGCCAGTGGTCGGGACAATCCATATGATACATATAGTTTGAAACCACAAATGTAATTAAAATGTCAGGTTTTTCAAATAATTTCACTGATAATGGATCCATTACTATGTTTGAAGTAAAGAAAAATCACTTTAGTAGTGCCACTTGCATATCGGGGGAAAATGCATCGTAACATTTTACAAATTTGTTCATTTAAATTGAAATTTTATTTGCGTCAAATAGTTGACCAGGGTGCATTTGTGGTTATGACGAGATTTATTAGTCTTGTGAATCCGAAATGCAATTCCAATCTACAGAATTGTTATGATGTGTTTATTGTAGAAATAAAGCAAACAGGAATCAGTTCGATATTTATTTAAATTTGGCATCGTTTTAAGCCAATTGAAATGAAATCAATGTCCCCTTGCCTACTCATAAAGTTGTCACTTGTCACTCATGACAGAAATCTGAATGCCTGTAATGTGGTTGAGCAAATCATTCAGTGATAGCGCTCCTCTAGATATATTGTAACAGATAATTCCCAACATATGGCATAAACGACAAAATTATGGTAGGCACATATATTTCAACTTATAATTAATTCTCAGATTCTTAATAGTACAGAAAAGGCACCATAAGTATGCTTTCATGAGTTTATCAATGACACAAGTGTTGGTATTTCTTAGTTTGTTATGGTCTGTCTCCCGTGAAATAATGGATTATGCATTGAAAAGATGTTCATATAAGGATGACCAGCTCGCTATTTTAGGTTCAATTAAAACAGTTTCTGAAATAATAAATTAACCTCAGACCTCTACATAATGACCAAATGTTAATCACTGCCATTTTATAGTTGTTTCCTTACGAGTTCATGAAACGGATGTTACAGCTTTTCATTCTAAACAATTGTATACTGTTAAGTACATGCACGTTTATTAATAAAAATCCACTAATGTAAATGATATTTAAAAAAATATTTCACTATGTTTAATCTCCTCTAAAATCTAACAGTTCTGGTTTTGTGTTTCATATTGAATTCCAATGCTGGTAATTTACATCTTGGTGTCTAATACCATACAGGAGGAAAACTTATGGTTCTAAAGAATTAATATATGTTTGAGGAAAACAAAAACAAAGAACGTTACAACTCATTTGTATGAACAACTATTGAAAGAAAATGGAAACATCGGATTAGGTGCATTACATTAATTTGATATAATAAATATTATTTGTAATATATATCTTATATTTAATTAAACTCATCAGACGGGAACTCAAACATAGTTTCTCAACATAGAGAGTAAACGGGAACTCAAACATAGTTTCTCAACATAGAGAGTAATTGTGAAGGAACCATGGTCTTTTTACATCTCTGATGAAGTAAAGAGAAAGTAGATTGTTATCAAGCATCCTAGAATTGACAGAAACACCATAATCATCCTTGATACTTTTTCAGTAAAAACATCTTACTGTTCCAAAAGAAATCTAAATCAAATGGTATAGCTGTAGCCTTTGATGAAACTTGTCTTTCATTTTATGCCATCCCTTAAATCATAATGTGTCAATGTCGATATCATTGTCTATAAAAGGCAAAAGAAAACTATTTCTTAGCAAAAAGAATGAGTTATACAAGACGTATACAAGACGTTGATTTTGCTTATAATACATTTTTTTAGCAACTATGTCGTTATTATTCTATTTCAGAAATGAAATAATATTTGCATGAATGATGAATTTTTATCATTAATCATTACAGTTTCAAATGGTGTCAATTCATTCAACATCGTTGGAATTTCCTTTGGGACTGTTATCTGTGTTGGTGGTAAAATGTCAAAGGTTCATAGAAACGTCAACATTATTTTGCATGTCATGTTGTTAAAGTTTTACAGTTTGTCTCGAACCATTAGCTTGTGATGTTGCTTGTTAAATCACGTCTGGTGATGTTTTGTTGTCTTCTTTGTTTAAAATCTGTTTGATCTTTGCTCAGTGTTTACAACGTATCATATATATCGAGAATATGTCCCAACCGTCATTGTTTATTATGCAGTTCCTCTCCACACTTGAAGGCGTATGCTTACAGTTGAAGATTATATGAAAACTCCCAGTGGACCAATTTGTTCTGGGTTTTCATTAAACATTGATAACTTGTTAATAAAGAGCCTAGACAATCTTTGTCAATGGACACAGAAATACTTTCATTTCGTCATTGAAGCAATAAGCTCAACACAAAAAGGTTGAACAATAGTTTGTGGTGTGTATCTTGAATACAGATATGTCGAGTTTTGCCTGTTAAGTAGTTGATTAAAAAGTATGTACATGACTTTAACCATAAAAGAAATATTGATAGCACAACTGCTTACTGGCAATAAGACATTTCCTGTCGGAACGCATATGAATGGACATGTCATTAAGTTCTTTGAGTCTACGACGAAACAACTTATTGATGACATAAAGTTTAATCTATATTTAAAGGGTATGTAAATTATAAGGGTTTATCAGGCCCTTGAGCATAATACTTACCTAGTTGAAATGATAAGATAAATAGAATAAGCTTTCGTCAGACAAAACAAAGTATGGTTATGACAGCGACCATGTTTGAACTGAAGTTGGATATAGTCTTCATTTAAGGTTCAATTCCTAACAAGACCGCCAAGACGGTTTCGAACCAAAAGCAGTCACTGCTTCCATCTTAATATGCCATCGATGTTGACAATCGTAAACACAACTGATACCTTCCATGCGACGGAGGAGTATGTATCAAGTCAACATAACCGCTATGAGAGAGTGTTTCCATATAATACCTTCTTAATTAAGACTATTTTTAACATATGTTTCCATACAACTATAGGTCATCATTTGCATCAATAAAATAGAAGCTTCTGTATCACCCCATCATCTTTATATCGTTTTAATTATAGAAAAAATCGATAATGTTCTTGAACATGAGGCCTTTACATTCTCATTCTTTTTTATCTACACAATTTTCTTTCAGTCATTGTTCTACATGAGGACAATCTACTTTTAAAACGTATTTTCTTCTTACTGTAAAAAAAGTAGTAGTTTTTACGTATTATTTATGGTCTTCTATATTCCATTTCACCTTATAAAAGAAAACCATAGAAACAGACAAGTGTAATCGATATTACAAGAAAGAAATGTATGTAAATTCAATAACTATTATCAATGGTGTCATGTCAGCATTACAACCTGTCGATATGACAGAGCAAACAGCTGCGACCTCTGATGTCTGATGTTTCTTGTAGACTTTTACCTTAATCAAATTCAAAAGAGCATGTGAAATATGTCCTCAAACTGATTAAAGGCAATCCTTCCCTTCTTTTAAAACTGATGACAAAAAACAAAAAGCAATAAGAAGATATAAAAATGGTTCGAATAGGTAATGAGATGAATCAAATGCACGGAAGGAGATTAAATTAATCAAATGTAACATAAGGTCAGTGTTTGAGCTATTATCATCAAATGTAACTGAGGATACAGTAATCAAAATGACGTAAACAGCAACATATTTGTCAGTTTCCAAAGGAATGCAACAGAATAACTAAAATCTCAGAATTTCACCTTGTATGGTTTGCTAGCATTAGTTTGTTCCTTGTAAATAATAAAAATAGATAAATAATGCTTCCGAGGTCATAAGTTTGTTTTGGTTAACTTATAACCCTTTTGCCCTTTTAAACACAAAAATACATTCTGTATCCACCAGTCCTTATGATAGCATTTGTTCAACGTGGTGTTGTTTGGTTTACATTGTGCTTAAAATATCACTTATTAATTATTCATTAATGAGTAGTAAAAGGGGAAGCATGAAATTGTACCAATTACATATGTCGCAGGTCGAATGTCTTTGATGTTTTATTCACTTGCTTAAGAAGTGGCTGCTGTAGGTTTTAATTACATTTTCAGTGTTGAAATGTTTTCCTGCAATCAATTCTGCTATACGCATGTATTATTTATTATCTCGACTTGCACTGCAATGTCGGCTTACCATTGGTCAAAACCGGTCACGTGCCGTAGGTATATTTAGCTATGTCAAACTGGGCCACGCGCTCCCCTAGTGACAAGCAACAACGGAGTCAAGAGTTATCTCCCTTGCCCTTTGTTCGGTAAACAAGCGGCTACGCTACGCTTGATTGCTGTAACGTCATGTATGCTTGATGAATTGCCCTGTACATGCTAAAGTCAGCTTTAAGTTATAACTTTACTGGTATAAGTAAAATGTTCTTCTAATAAAAGATCGGTACCGCTAAAATACATTAGCAAGTCATACGGCATCTCAACGGCATGTTGACCCGCTCACTAGCAGCAAGGTTGTCTATCAGCGAGCTCAAGATTCAAATTATGCAAACAGAGAGTCGATCTATGAACATCATTTAAGTTAAAAGTCACCGCTATTTGTTTATTGAACTCTCAAACCAACCTGTACATTCTGCTATGATGCCTGTCGTATCTATAACTCCGACACTATCAAACTCGCTCGCCCCCACTTGACAGTCCGCCATGACAGTAACGGGGCTTCTACGGCCGCTTCAAATCGAATGTGATGCGAGTGCACGAGGTCACGTGACCAAACAATCACAATTTAGGAATGCCCGCATTGCTCGGTATTTTGATTTTTTTTCGTTAATCCAAAATTTCCGTCTAGTACCGTGCGCTTCGCTCCGGTACTAGACCATACTTTTGGTCATTAACACGATGGTTTAAAAATTATATTTGTAAATACCTAAATAAAAGAGTAACACTGATCTGATCAGACGACATTTTGGCCAATCCCATCTTTCAAGCCAGATTTAAAGCATTTAGAGAAGGTGCTCGTCGAGATAAATTCGTTACCATGTGTCCGCGAGTTTGATATGGAGATTTATCATGTGTCCGAGTTAAATATCAAACGAGAACGAAGAGTTTGATATGGAGATTTATCATGTGTCCGAGTTAAATATCAAACTCTTCGTTCTCGTTTGATATTTAACTCGGACACATGATAAATCTCCATATCAAACTCGCGAACACATGGTAACTTATAATGTCGATTGTAAGCAGTCCATTGTCAGCAATCGATTGTTTGAATTTAGACTGAGTAGATACTCTGTAAACAATTTGGATGTATTTTCTCAAATCATTCTAAATATATTCCGAGAATACTGAATTTACTTATAAAAAATATACTGAGAAATACTGAATTTATTAAATTTATTGCTGATAATAATAACCCTAGGCCTTAAATATGCTTACAATATCTTATGACAAACTTTTAAAAAGTGATAAACGAAAAAGTGATGTCTTGTATATGAAAGGAGTTTAGTCACCAGCTGAACGCTAGTGAATTTACAATGTTGAATTCGAAAGAGTCTTATTTAAACATAAATTGATACTAATCTTCAGGTAATGCTGAATCTTCATATAGCTAGATGTTTGAGGTCCTTCATATACAACTTGAGATAGTGTGATAAACATGAAAACTTTATTCCACAAACCACATCTTTAATTTCGTTTCTCAAATCATTTTAAGGCGACTTCTGTATTTCATCTATAAACAGAAAAAAACATATATCCAGAAATAATCAAAGTTCGTCTGCGAAATCAAATTGAGATATTTTAAAACAAAATTGGGATTATAGTATCTAGCAATAAGTAACATTATTGATATACTATTCATCACCTACTGTCAATAGCGAAAAACAACCGAAATATCTATTTAATTTTTAATTCAAGTCACTATCAGTTAACTGTATCGTGATTCTGAGATTCAAAGCAGTAGTTAAACTTCATTGACCTATAGTAATGGCTTCCTTTGTGAGAAACGTTTACATGGATGTACCAACGCAACCAAGCATTAAATAGGTTTGTAGGAAACGTAATCAAGTGGAAATTGACCCATTATCAAAGAGAGGCTTTATCGTGTGGCATTTGTGGACAAGTACCTTGATGTAACTTTCTGTTCCTTGTTAATGTTACACGAAAATACACCTCTTCTTGTCTCTGTTTTTCTTGTACTAAGAAATTAAAAATACAATATCGAATTGTCAAAAAAACAATTATAGATTTGATGTTAAGAATTATGAAACACAACACTCATACATTTAATCCTGCAAAACTGTTCACATAGTTATTTAATTACAATGTAGATATCCGCCAATCTTGTGCACTGCTCATTATTTCGAATTTACTTTTTCTGATCAGAACATACGAACAGATGAACAAAGGATTTTCCTTGTCCATGCAAACTCATTGTTCAATGACAATCATACATCCAGACTATGTTGATTAGCAAAACACAGCAAGTGATATTTTGTTCCATTTCATTGCTGTTAATATGAATGTTAGCAGATGTGATTGTGAATATGGTATCCAGCTGTAATTGCTCACTACTCATAGAATCTACCAGATATTTATTCTCATTATTGCCACGAGAAAGCCGATCTGGGCGCTGCTATTTCCCTGCCATCACATTTGGCGGCGATCATTGAAATGGTTTATTGTGGGTTAAAAATATTAAATTTGCATTCAATTCATTTAAATGTTTGATTTAAAGGGCTACATTGACAGTTTGTGTCTCAATTTTAATTTTTAGGCTGATGGTATGGTATTGTGTCTGGCATCCGTCCATCCGTGTGTCCATCTGTACAGTCGGTGCATTTTCAACTTCTTCTCCAGAAGCATAAGGCCTAGAAAGCTGAAACTCAGTGAACTGACTCCTTGGCTAGGGAGGCTTATAATTGGTGTCTTTGGACGGTCTCTGGCTCCTTTTGAGGGCCACAGGGGCCACGCCTTTAAAAAACAGTTTTTGTTTACTCTCCAAAAACTAAGGCGAATGCCCATCAGTCCTCCATATATATTATCAAGGATTTCTCTCATTTGCTTACATGATAGATGCGCTAGCATAGTCACTCCTAAGGTATTATATATATTTATTTAGGAAAAGAGTTCTAAAATCTTACTTAAGGTCATAGGTTTGTTCAACCTCAGTCAGATCTGATTGGTCAACTTATTGAAATGAACCAGCCTTGTTAAGGAGTGGTAATCCTTTGAATGGGTACTAAATGGGAATGAATACTCTCACATTCTGATTTATTGTATTCCAAAACTGTTGTAATCAGAGAATTAACGTTAGTGTACATTAAGTTCATTTCATTTGAGGTGTCGTAGCATGAAATGAGGTCTTTGTTCTTTATACAGTGAAAGAAAATGACTCTACTGGAAATTCAAATGGAAACGTGAGTACCACAAGTCAGGGATTTCTTGACGGTCATATGTTTAAGCTTGTTTAATCATAACTGGAAGTACATGAGATATATGAACATGTCAATGTGAATGAATTAGAATACAAACAGAACCCTTTCTTTGTTCTTGAATGTTTTGAAAGCAAAGAACAGGGTTTATCCTGCTGAATATCATACCTTTTATCTTCAAGTTATTATTTAGTATCTGAAGGTGAGTTTGGTGATAATATAATAAAAGAAGATCAGAATAACGAAAGAGCACAAACGTTTCTTTCCTTGTCATTATCCTGAAGAACACAATGTTAAAAAATAGTACTTTGCGACGATTTCTCAAGATTGGTAAATTTTTACTCAATATGGCTTTTTTGCATTGCTAGTTTGAGAAGCTTGTTTAAAATCTTGTTGCTGAAAGATTCAAATTTCTACTCTCATCCAAGTGACTGAAATCATAATCTTTCTAATAATTATAAAATACATACACTAACAAATACTTTCAAATTTCTTAATTATTTGAAACATAAAACTATTTTCAAAAATCAATTTTAAAAAGATAAATAAATCCAGTTCTGAAAACAGTTTTGTTTCACGGTGGCTTATTTGTACTGCAATGTTAACATTTAAATCCTTTGAATTTGCTATTTCTTTTATGTCTTTCACTAGGGACTTAAGATTCATCCAATATTACCAATTATGCGATCATCCCGTCTGTTGCTTTATTGATAAAAGTTTGTTCCCCCAAAAATAGTCTTTATTCAACTTTACTTTAAAGATACAGGATTTTAAAGGTTCTTAATGTCTTATTTGAATATTTTCAATTTTATTACAAAGTTAAGTGATGTATATTGCAATCTGTCAAAGATGTCTTAAGAGGTCAAAACTCTATTGCACTGCCTTCAAGATGATGCTCATTCGGTAATCTATCTTGAAGAGTTTGCAGTCTTGTATGAAGAGGATGAAATATAAATATATAAGTATATTTTGTATTCTGTATAGTACATGTAGTTTCACAATTTGTGATAGTATTTCCTTGTGCACATGGAATAACACCAGTATCACCTGCGGCTTCACATCTGCATACATGTATGTATTTCAACAGACATTGAACATGCCTCAACATTTCTCTATCAGTACAAAATGTCATTCAACTTAAATCAATGACCTCACAGAGGGTAGAATGGTGTCTTTCGCTCTCTTGGTACCTAATGGGTACTGCATGATCATTGTGAACTTGAGACCTACTTTTATCCTTGAAACACTCCCTTGTGAAGTGTTGCGTGACCATATTCAACTTGACACTAGATGTGTCAGTGGTTGGAAAAACTCATTAATAAATAAACATTTGTTTGACAGTGTCACTGTCTCAAAATAAGCTTATTGCCAACAAGAAGTGTATCAACAACCTACTGTATTCGTGTCCTAGCTGTCGTGACAGGGGAGTAATTTCCTGTGAGTATTCGTCCAAAATAGTGGTAAATGAATACGTTAAACATATATGCTTGGGTGTGTTTCACTATACCAGTGGGTGATGGAGTTATCTCGTCTAATTTGCCATAGAGCAGACAAGATGTATATATTTTGTTATTCTCGATGTCTGAAAATAAAGGGAATAGCTGTTAACAAACTAATAGGCTTTACATAATACTTATTTAAAAAAGAAAGGGAATTGGTAACCAGGCAAACAACCTGAACAATCGAATTATAGGATATTAATACATATCTCTTTTGAACGAAAAGTAATTTGAAAGTGATTCAAGTTTAGATTTAAAAAAATCTATACTACCCCTTAAGTTATTATATTTCAAAATATAAATGGACATGTAGCTATTGTACAAACCCTCGTAAGTACACCTTGCATTGCTGATTACTATATCTGGATGCAATATAGAATTTAGGTCAGACACCATGTGACATGGCTCGGAATCCAAGAGCTTATTACTACTCACCTGTACTTGAGAGCCAGGTAATTTCCTGTGTAAATGTTGAGTCTACAAGCTGATAGAACGAGCACACGTGATTGATTTCGTACAGTTCTCCTTTACAACAGGTTGTAGTTGCAAAGACATAATAATGTCTGATATAGTGCCCAAGAGGCCGTAAGCACAAGAAACAAACAATTATTTTTGATAAATTATACATCATTCCAAATTTTAATTTAAGCCAATAATACTTATTTTTTAAAATCAAATGGTCTGACAAATTGTAACGTTTGAATTTCAAAGAATGACATTCGTTTAGCAAATTAAAATGCAAAACATAAGATATCTACACTGACATCTTATAACATCAACAGAGAATGTCAGCAAACTATTTTATGAATGATGTATTTCAAATAACAAAACACCTCTGTGTTTTGTACCATTTGTTTGCCATTCATATAAATCTTCTTGAAATAAAGAAACAAAATTATGGGTATAATCTATCTTGAATAGAGGTTCATGAAATGTATGGTTTCCGGATCAGTTGTACACAAAGTAAGACAATGATAAAGTTTATTATTTCTTGTGATGTTAATGCCAAAAGATCAAAACAGTGGTTTGTCACGAAAAAACATATATCAATATCAATGAAAACAATTTAGATCAACAGCGTTTCAAGAAATGTCAAGACAAATAACTGAAAGTTTGCTGTGTCAAAGATTTAATCTTGCAAGGATTAAGTATTTCATATAAACCTCGAGCTCCTTGCTTAGGGACGATGGACAAGCTACCATTTAAATATAACATTTGCAAAGATTTCCTCTGATATCATAGGAAAGCTTTCGTGTTACACAGTTCATTTATGCGTAAACGCTGTGATCTCATATTGTTTTTAATAAGAATTTACTACATCACCGCATCATCCACAAAACCTATTTAACGGCAGACAACTTTCACAACGCTTCAACCTTTGTCTTTATCCAGGTTACATCCTATGTCAAATTGAGTGCACCATTTGATTACTATGACTCTTTAAAATGGACATTTAGAAAAAATAACCTAGAGCTACGAGTCAGTGGCGGAGTGAGAGGAACCATGTAGGTTAATTACATCAAACAAAGTATACAAAATGGACATATCAAGCGCTTTTTTCACTGATCATTATCTGTGTTAAGGATTCATGACTAGGATTAGGATTCAGGAAAGGTATCCAACTGTAATGTTGGTGGAGTGTTCTAAAATTGGTTTGATTAAATAGACGTAACATCCATGTCATCAATTTTAAACCATCTTAAAGTATATAAATTCAATGTAAAACCAGACATAACTAATCTGCGTCTCTTTTCAATAATATATAACCCTGAAAGTATAACAGAGAAACGGAATAAACTTAGAAATAACAAAGACAATACAATTTTGACTTCTCCTGCAGTCATTGTTGAATTCTGCTTTTATCACATCCGTATTTCACTAATTGCTGTAATTTTCAAACTATGATCAGTGCATATTGTGGTTGAAGCGAGATGTTACAAATTACTAGTTTACATGTTTAAATCTTTGGCGTACATCCCTTTCGATACATTTGATCCAGGGGACAATCAGTTACTGCATTTTTTACTCGTTGCAAACAAATTAACAACTAAAGATATTTGCCAGAAAAAGAAAAGATATTCATCGGGAAAAATGTAGGTAGAGAGAATCTAGGATACAGGGCATGTAATCATATATAACACCATAATTTGATCACTACCACCTCAAAAACATGCAAATGTGATAACATGTGGTGTTCTAAACATTGATATGTTGCTTAATAATTTGTGAGGAGTACACTATTCTAAACTCGTATTTGTGACTAGATTTCTCTAACTGATACAGCGTTTCAGCAAAATGATCTTATATCAGCAGGAACTGCACATCATTATTCACCTTTTCCAGTAAACAGTTTTATTCCACTTTATTAACTCACTTGACAAGATAACAGACCTTGTGTCATTTGCAGAGTCGTATGCAGTCAGTAGCTAATGGCTATCAGCTTAGTCAGTTATCAATTACACCCACGATTCCGGAGCTAATTCAATAGCCCTGCAGTTACAAACTGAGGTACCATGAGATCCCATGATTTGACTGTACACATGATCTGTATTTAATTCACATATTCTTCGTTGCTTACACAGACACTCTGTTTGACCTTGAGGTGACTGTTGTAATTATACGGATGTGAATGGTTTACACTATAAGAGAGATCTTTGGGCGCGGCAATGGAATGTCATTCATGTATTTCAGCATCGAAAAAGAAGACACTACTGTTTAAGTTTTTTTTTTTTATAATTTTTTATTTTGTTGCATTTTACAATAGATATGGTTACATCAATATTGTGAATCTGAATACAGAGTGTCTATTCAATTATAAACAGATGATGACAGGATGACCAGAACTTATAAAATCTATCTATTCCAGGACCAATTAGAGCTGCGGCTTTACTCAAAAAGTAATACTTATGGATCTCTTCTTGCATGAACTGGAAACATGGTACTTTTTTAGATGATCTATATTTGAAAATGATGTATTTACAGAGAATAATGATAATATTGATTGGATCATTGTTTCGTCTCTGGAAACCAAACAGAACATGTTGTTTTGTAAGTACAAGCTTTACTTGAATCTTATGGAAGAGCCAAACTTCCAGTTCCTGCCAAATCGGGTTTACTTTGCTACAGTCATAAAGTACATGGGCGATTGATTCTATTTGGTTCGAGCAAAAGCTACAAATTTCAGAGTCAATAAGTTTCATTTTAAAGAGCTTCCTGTTAGTCGGCAAGATATGGTGTAGCAATTTATATTGGAACCATTGTAATTGTGTATCGTGGGTACATCTAAAAGGAAGATGGTTGTAGAGTCTCCAGATCTCTGGTTCTAAATTGATTTCAACTATCTGATTCCATTTAAAAACATGTTGATTAGTTGTGGTGTATTTGGTAATTAATGTTCTATAAAAAGTTTGGGTGTTGCCCTTTACTATTTTGTTCAGGGTTGAAGGTAAGATTGGATTCTGCACCTTTTCAATTGTAATAGACCTAGAGGTACACCTTGCTTTAATAGCACTTATAATTCCCATATACCTTAGAAAATTAGTTTTTACCCTGAATTTGTTTGCAAACATTTCAAAAGATAAAAAGTTACCGTCATCATTCAAGATGTCGTTAACGTGGTGTATTCCACTATTACTCCATTCACGATAGAAAACTGTCTTTTTACCAATAGTTACATTGTCGTTAAACCAAATACATTCGGTTGCTAGGTTTTTGGGTTCACAGTGAGAGTCTTTGTGGGCAGAAGTATAATCCCACCAAGCACATAGTAGATCGCTGTAAAATTTGTTACGGATATTTGGGGCTAAAATATGTCTCAAATTAGAGCAGTTATATTCAAATATGCATGCGGAGCCCAGTTTAGGAAGGTTTGCTGAAAAAAGTTCGCACCATTTGGAACTCTGTTGTAGAAACGGCAAATAACAGACAATTTCTGAGATTGTATGATTGGTTTTAATTTCGGAGCGTTTAGACCGCCATCTTTTACTTGGCAGATGATTTGACTTCTTTTGATTTTATCTGGTTTATGGTTCCAAATAAATTTAAAACATTTTCGTTCAAATTGTTCAATTACCCGATCGTCTGGGTCTGGTAATGATGAGAATAGATGATTTAGTTTCGGGATGATAAGAGATTTTAACACAGTGATTTTCCCAAGTGGGGAAACATTACGAGAAGACCAAATGTGCATAAGTGTCTCACATTGTCTAAGTTTGTCTTTGTAATTAAGGTCTATCATATTTTCCAAATCAAGGTTAAATGTAATACCAAGAAGTTCAAAATCGCCCTGTTCCCAGTTTAATTTCCAATTGTGGCATAATTTTATCCTGCTTCGCTTTTTGGAGCCAAGCCATATGATTCTCGTCTTATCAACATTAACCTTCAATCCGGAAAATCTTGCGAAAAATACTAGCAAATGTAGCATTGCTTGTAAACTGCGTTCTGTTCCATCTAACGTACATGTCGTGTCATCAGCAAACTGATTTAAGAGGTATTCAACGTTGCCTACTTTGATTCCTTTTATATCGGTGTCATGTCTTATCATTATTGCCAATATTTCTACACATAGAATAAATAAGTACGGGGAGAGAGGGTCGCCTTGGCGACATCCCCTAGAGATGTTAAACCTTTGTGTCACAAATCCATTTATCAGAACACTTGACTGAATTCCATTATAGAAGACTTTGATCCATTTTTTTATGCATTCGCCAAAGTTGAAAAGGGTAAGAGTCTTTTCTAGAAACGACCACTCTACCGTATCGAAAGCTTTTTCAAAATCAATTGATAACAACAAGCCAGGTATTTGGAAGGTTTCTGTATACTCAATCAAATCATATATTTGTCTTGTTATTTCGCCGATATACCTTCCCGACATGAATCCTTTTTGGTCTTCGTTTATCAATTGGTCTAGAACTGATTTTATGCGCCGTGATATACATACAGATGCGAGTTTATAGAATACAGACAATAGCGATATCGGGCGCCAGTTTTTCAAATATTGCTTTGGTTTATTTCCCTTTGGGATGCAAGTAATAAGTCCTAATTTTTGGGATACTGATAATTCACCTTTTTCAAAAGCGCAGTTAAGAGAACGGACAAGGAATTTTCCAATATCACTCCAGAAAAATTTAATAAATTCGGCTGTAAATCCATCTGCTCCTGGGCTTTTGTCATTCTTAAGGCCTTTTAAGGCATTGAGTACTTCCTGAATAGTGAGCTTACCTTCCAGCGAGTCTGATGTAAATTGGTTTAGTTTTGGAACGTCATGTTTGCTTAGAATCTTATCAAGGTCGACTTCTAAGACATCATGTTTACAATAAAGTTTTTGGTAGAATAGTTTTACTTCATTTTTAATATCTGATAGTTCATTGAGGATACGTCCGTTTAAATCTTCTATGTGTGAAAATGATTTATTGAGGAAGTTTCGTGATTCAAGTTTTAAAAAGAAAGAAGTTGGTTTCTCGCCATATTCTATCCACCTGGCTTTTGCTCGAGTCATTTGTCCCTTTGTTTTTATTGTAACTATATCCTCTAATTCATCACTGAGTGAGCTTATTTTATTGAGTATAATTTTTTTGCGAGCTTCGTTTTCAGTTTTATCTAATTCTATTTCTTTCCTCTGTAGTGAGTCTAAAATTTCATTTTCTTGCTTTTCTCTTTCTTTCTTTTTAAAGGATGAATACTTTATCGTTTCCCCTCGTATCATAAACAGAAGAGTTTCAAAGAAAAGTTGATCATCAATTACAAATGAACTAGTATCCTGTCCATCATTGTCTTTATACTGATCTACAGTTTCAGTTATTATCCGTTTTACACTCTTTACATATTCCTGGTCTCTTAACAATGAATTGTTGAATTTCCAGAAGCCTTTCCCTCTCTGCATGTCTGATAATGTAAATGTAATCGAAATCGGCGAATGATCTGACATAAAGCTAGAGTCTATTGATGTATCAGTAATTGACGCAATCATATTATGGGAAACTAAGAAGTAGTCAAGTCGTGCCTGCTTTAGCGGAGTTGGTTGTCGCCAGGTGAATCTTCTGTCAAACTGATTATGGTATCTCCAAGGGTCTAAAAGGTCATGTTCGTCTTTTAGTTGTTCTATGCGTTCTTGTGCGTTCTTATTATTTAAATGTTTATAATTATACGTATCCATTGCAAAGTCTTGAACGACATTCCAATCCCCGCAGATTATAACATGGTCACTTTTAAGTAATTTTATCTGTTGATCAAGATCATCGTAGAAGTCGGGATCATCATTATTTGGTCCATATAAATTTATTATAGCAAGCTTATAATTATCTATGGTGCATTCAATAATTATCCTATTGCCCATATCGTCGGTCGTCATGTTGTTGACATCAAAGTCAAGATTTTTCGAAAATAGGATAGCAACCCCTCGTGCATTGCTCTTAAAGGAGCTAAAGAAGCAATTTGTACTCCCCCATTCATCACAAATAGTTTGTTCCATGTTTTCCGTAAAATGGACATCTTGTAGGCAATAAATTGAAGAGCGTTTACGTTTAAGAAAATTGAAAATATTTTTCCTTTTCACTACATCATGAATACCTCTGCAGTTCATTGAAGTAAGCTTAAGTTTGTTAGTCATTTTGATTTAAAGATAGTTCATTCAAAACATGCCCAGACTTTGATTGTAGCAAAGTAAAATTGTGGTCCATGGTCCTTAATGTCATATGAGATAGCAGCAAGTGGTAAGGTAAACTTAAAGAAGGTATCAGAAGAGCACTTTTGTCAAAGTAATGAGCCTCATGAGGTACATACATCATACTATGCAACAAAAAGAAACAGCTAAAACAAACTAAAATAGTGGATCTGATGTGGAATGTATCCACAGCCCACGGATAATCATGGAAACAAATCTAGCAGCTGGTCGTTGCTAAAAAAGAACGTGACTACTTACAGTTTGTAGCAGTAAGAAACATCCAAGAATCACACTGAAAAGGCACAATATATATAGTATCCATGAAGAATTACAGTACATCCAGTTGCGGAACAAGATATCCTATATGATTTCACTGTCTCCAATGGATAAGTGTAGAAAAACACCCGACAGATAGACACGCACACAAACGAAATACAAGTTTGTCTGTCTTCGACCACGTGTTGGGTAAGGGCGCGAAAAGCGTGGACATGAAAAGCACGTGCAGGCTCTTACATACCTCAAAACTACTAACGTTTACTACTACTGTTTAAGTTAGTTGCACAATCCATCTTGATATTTGGACTGCATTGCGATGAATTGCAATAAAGAATGCTCACGAAAATATATCATCTTCAAATAATTGATATTTATCAGTCACCTTGATGTGTACAAGGAGCGAGCGACAAAGCTTATAACCAATACATATAGTTTGGTTTCAAAAGGAATATATGAACTACACGTAACTAACTACAAAGATCAAATACTTTTTAATTAAACCTGGAATTGATATGTCTTATTATAGAAAAAGCACTCCTTTGAAACAGGATCAGTGGTCACCATCATAAATCTATAAATATCAAATATACAGTATTATATACCAATCATGCGTGCGATATTCATCTATTTTACAATATTTACCTACCCTGCTATTTCATTTGAATTTTTTACCTTCTTTTGAAGGCAGACATTGTATGAAGTCTTCATATACATCGATATTGATATTCTCCGTTGACTTGAATGGGAACTGAATTGTTGACAGGGTGATATATAATTCTTAATGGCCTTACTAGCCGAATTGGTATATAAAAAAGCAGAAAGAATTGCCCTTCACTTCTTCAAACATAGACATATTTGACAAAAAGAAAGAAGGGAATAGTAGTTTTTACTCCCGATGTTTCCAGGTGATTCAACAACACAACAATATTACCAAACTAAAGGGGAAAATCAATTAGATGTTGTATCACCCCGCAGTGTTGATGGTGTATACCTCCATACAATTGCATAAATACAAAATGACAGACTATCCACATTTTGCAATGTTGAAATATAAGTGTTTTATCATTTAGTTAGTGAAAGTATAATGATCAAAATATTTCGACAAGCTCCTCTTAAATGGATTGAAATCAAAACAGAAACAATTACGTTTTGATTCAATGACAAAGATAATATTTTGAATTTTTATGTTCATGCCAAAACAAAAATATTTATATTCTTAGTCCATTTATATCAGTGATCGATTCCACTTCAATGGATTGATAGCAAAACAGACACACGCAGAAACAATTGTTTTGATTCAATGAAAATATTATAATATATAATGTCTTTAATTTCATTTTCATGCCACAACAAGAATAAATACACTCATTTCGTTTTATCAGTGGGTTTGTATTCTCATTTGAGTCAGTTAGCCAAACGATTAGACACTGAGTGGTGGTAACTTTTACAGCTTGGATATATTCCTCAGCATCAGGGCACTACAAATAACAGCAATCTTCAGTTTACAGCCACAGAAAACTGTTCAATGGTGCTAGTGATTTATACAATTAAATTCGTCAAGGTCATGTAGAAGTTGGTGTGTTACTACGAAATACACCTTTCTGATAACAACATATCTATTGATTCGGAAACCTAGTGAGAAATCAATGAAGAAGTTCTTATTCATACGAATTGTTATTTCTACCGCAATAAGTATTCAACGTACTTCGAAGTACAGAAAACGCCTAGTGCTACATATGATTTACACTCATAATCTCGAACTTGCGTATTCTTTTGAGTATAAGGAATAAATCAATATGTAAATACCTAGATGTAATAACAGTTTGGTCACACGAAAGAATATTGTTAACTGTCCTTCCTATGCTTTAGCTTCCGAGATGAGGCGGCAGAGTGCAAAGCTTCATATTCAATGCGCTTTTGAATTAATGAGAATCCATGCTTGATCACACACATTCAGGGGCCAATCAAATAATTTAAGGTTTTTGTTGTGATATTCCTTTGTCTTTAGGACGTTAATTTCATTTGCCTGATTGAGTTCACGTTTCAATTAGCCTTTCGTTTAAAATCAGAGCAATTCAATAAAGCATGCCAAAATCTTTTGAACTGACCCTGTCAATTGCAAAATCATTTCAATTTTATTGGAATCCGTATCTAATAAACGTTAAATTAAATATTTTTTAGCATATTTGGTATGAAAAGGTTTTTTTGAAACGTTATTTACGCACATAACGTCTGACATTATCTATCATTGCGTATTAGATTTACCAGATATAATGAATTCGTTTGAATATGGATTTGTTCAAGATGTATCAAGATATGGTAAAAATATATGTAATTTGTTTTAGGGTACTGCATTAATTCAAACTATTAAAACTCTAATTATTAGTTTCTCGGAAATTCCAATTTCGATAATGGGTTAACGTATTTAGCAGCCCCGTCTAAGGACGGGGCTGCTATCAGGTTTTGTGCAGTTTCCGCCGCCGCCGCCGCCGCGTCCGCCGCGCACATACTAATGACTATAACTTTTTTCTACTAAGCTTTCCAGAACTTGTATTCATACCTTACTGCTTATACCTCGGGGGAACGATTTTAACATGTTCACTTTCAAGGTCAAAGGTCAAGGTCACGAGTTATAAAATCACTAAACAATTCCTTGTAAACGCGATAACTTGAAAAGTTTTTGTGCTATGAAGCTCTAACTTGGTATGTATCATCCTTGGAAGAGTAAAACATTTTGAAAAGGTTTTCGCTACAATCTGTTCAAGGTCAAGGTCACAGCAAGGTCACGACTTTAGCATGGTTTTGCGAAAATGCTTTATTTTAACTATGAACACTTTTAATCAATAGATGATTGTTATACTCAATGAAAAGTGTTCATAGATTGTGTAACCTTGAAGGTCAAAGGTCAAGGTCATGAAATTTGTGTTATTTAAATGTGCAACTAATTTGGATATAACTTTATCCCATTAAGCTTTTAAGAACTCACAAACATGTATTAGTGTTTACACCTCTGGGGACTTAGAATGACTTGTTCACTTTCAAGGTCAAAGGTCAAGGTCACGAAATATAAAATCACTCAAAAATTCCTTGTAAACGCAATAACTTGAAAAGTTTTTGTGCTATGAAGCTCTTACTTGGTATATATCATCCTTGGAAGAGTAAAAAAATTCGAAATGGTTTTCGCTACAATCTGTCCAAGGTTAAGGTCACAGCAAGGTCACGACTTTAGCATGGTTTTGCGAAAATGCTTTATTTTAACTATGAACACTTTTAATCAATAGAAGATTATTATACTCAATAAAGAGTGTTCATTGATCGTGTAACCTTGAAGGTCAAAGGTCAAGGTCATGACATTTGTGTTATAACAATGTGCAACTAATTTGGATATAATTTAATCCCGTTAAGCTTTTCAGAACTCATAAACATGTGTAATTGTTTACACCTCTGGGGACTTAAAATGACATGTTCACTTTCAAGGTCAAAGGTCAAGGTCATGAGCTATAAAATCACAAAAAATTTCCTTGTAACCGCGTTAACTTGAAAAGTTTTTGTGCTATGAAGTTTAAATTTTGTATATATTATCTCTTGAGAAGTACAACATTTTGGAAAGGTTTTGGGTACGAACTGTCAAAGGTCAAGGTCACAGCAAGGTCAACAAATATTGAGAAAATGGATTATTTTAACTTTAAGCACTTTAATTCGATACATTAATGTTATTTTCAATGAAATGTGTTCATTGATTGCGTGACCTTGAGTGTCAAACGTCAAGGTCACAAGAAAATGCCCAATATGCTGAGGCTTGTAGAAGGCGGAACAGGGTACGGCGAAACCCCAAGTTTCGGGGCTGCTCTGTTTTTGCGGTGTCCCGCAAACACTAATCTAGTTTACAAAATACTTTTTGTTTACGGAAATAGTTCTTATGTTTTATTTTTTTCATGTTTGCCAACTAGTGATTTTCTTGGTTCACACGAGTTTGATTGTACCTTTGACATCGTTCATTTTCCAATGCAAACACACAAACTGACATACAATTCTTAAATAAATCCATTTGTGTAACCAAGTTCATTAAGTTTGAACATATAGCCGACAAACTTATTTAGATGTAAAAGTGATTTAAAATTGAAATTAAAATTAGACTGATTGGTTTTTGTTAGACCATGACTGGTGCAACATAGTCTTAAAACGTTTTGAAACTAGTCAAGTCTAACTATGTCTCACAGATGCCGTATTATAAATTAAATTATGTTGTATTTTCATCCTTTATCTATACCGGGAATAGAATGGGTTGCTCTATCGATCAAGGAGAGCATTTCTTGACGTGTTGTATAGAATGTTGTATGCAAATGTAATTTTTAAAGCGTAGTTTTGTTGTTACCCGTGCTACAATATTTTCCTTATTCGACTATCATTAGATTTACAATTCCTAACTTTTATACATATAAATTTTGCATAACTTTCGTAACAAAGTCCTTTTCATCCATTAGCGTTATTTAAGTGCAGAAAACAACTGTCTCATTACATATTACGATTCAAGTATATGTAAATACACAATATGTCCCAACCTAGATAGGATCTCACGTATCTGAGGTATAACGTGGGCGTCTTTGTTATGTTATTTGTTGATGTGTTGTTTTGTTCAAGATCTCTTCAATTATTCAAGATTTCTTCCCTTCAAGTTCTGGCTAAATAACAGGCATTGTTTACTCCCTATTTTAAGTTCACAACGCAACCATTAGAATATTCTCCAAGGAGAGTATCTAGACAACTACCAATGGGTTATATAAACAGCGTTCCAAGATAGAGAGTCTTTTGACTTTTCGCGGTTTGAGAATCGTGACAAAAGAGATATATCTTTTCGTTCAATATGTCATTAAGCATTAATGCAGCATTAAAAGGAAATCGTTTATCTGAAGCTTTGATTTTTTTTATGACTTCAAGACATATTTGACTAATTTTGCTTGTTTAATAAAGGCTTGTTTCTATTGAAAAATCATTATCCCTATTAAAACATAATACATAATAGGATCATTATCATTGAATATCCTTTCTATACTGTGGTTGTGCTTTGTTTATGCGGCTCGTACTGCAAACAGGCTATGAAGGAAAGCATGACAATACGAGGGGAAGTCAATATGTCCATAGAACTTAATATCAAGCACATAACTGCATTGGTGATTTTGATTTGATTTTTAGATGTAATGCCTTAACCTTGAAACACTTTGCCAAATTGTCCTTAGGCTATACATTCCCTTGAAATTGAAGTCATTTCAGTGGCATCTTGAGTTATATCTATGAATGATGCAATAAATGATAATCACTAGGCATCATATTTGGACGGTATGGGGGAAGTTTCAATTAAAAGAAATAACATTTTTGAATTTCGGCTCGTTCAGGTCGATCAACACTTATGCACTTATGCACTTATACGTTGACATGACTCAACCAGTCAAGCCTTTGTTTCTTGAAGTTTTTAGTTAGCCAGAATATAAGGCCCCAGAAAGTTTTTGGTTGTTAATAATGTTACTAATAATGGTCTATTTTAACATACCCTTTAAATCCAGCAAATAGTGGACATGATCTGGTTGGATGTGGTTGTCTCATTTTGCGTTTTAAATCAGTTCAAGTCATGATAATGAACGATTGCTTTGTCAAAATCGATGACAGCCTTTGTTTAATGTACGTTTTTGAGGAATTTGAATTTTTATGTTTGTGACTTCATAAGAGAACAGCGTTAGCCGATCCTATATCTATTGTCTCCATTAGATGCCAATAAACAGAAAGGGCTATAGATCTGATTAATTTAGGTATCGACAGTTATTTTTTTTAAAAACCTTCTTCAAATGCGAACATCTTTTACATAGGATACCTGAGATCGTAAATCGTTGCGATATTGGCAAGCTGCGCTAACAACTCCCTCCCTCACACAAGGTCATCCCCTTCTGATTCATTTTAAAAATACTAACATCCCTGCTAGCACATTGAAAGATAAGTAAGAGATTACAACGTTTCCTAATACCTAAAATGGCAACATATGGAAACATCATTGAGAATATAAAATAAGTTAATAGCATGATTACATAGTATTTTGATGCTGTATTGTATAGTCAAATCCTTTTCATGTTCTGACATTTCATTTTTTTTTGAAAATGTCGAGAAAATAGAAGTTATGACAACCACTTGTCAGCTTGTCTTTGGCATTAAGCTGGATGCAATATTGTGTGTTGTAAATGCCAGGCGATTTTCAACTAACCAATACCACATTTGAATGCCTTCACAAATATAACTTTACTCATATTTCTTATTACTTTCCAATATCATACCCTTTAACATACAATCTGTATGGAATTGGTATCAAAATATTGATTGAGGATATTCGAAACCAACGGCATAAGAAACCTATAGAAACACAATCCCGTTGTTATTTATTTCACTCCATACAATCTTGTATTTGGATTTCTACTACTACATCGACCACTTTCATTTTCATCTTTTACTGTGATGGTTTCATTATGGTCATAAATAAGTCAAACACAAAACTGTTGTCAAACATTTGCAACGATCAAACAATCATTTAAAACCAATTCTGCTTTTAATACTTTAGGTATGAACTTTTACATCCAAATGTTTGTAGGTAGTGTATTGTAACGTTTGAACTTAACGGCTTTAATTTAGCTGAACCCATATACATTCATTTTCTTAGGCATAAATTAATGAATGAGGAATGAAGTCAAACAAAACTACCCTACTGTTCACATTGTATATTGTATCATTCCCATGGTATCAAACTTCACTCAGATGTTACAACATTGATGGATATCATAAATCAGTAAACTGGCTTAAACTATTTGATAAATATTGGATATATCATTGCTTGCTTCTATTACAAAAAGGTCCATATACATGTTTACTGTGCTCTTGATATCATAAGTGAACACGGCAGTTCTACATTTCACTATTTCAACATGTTTGCTGACTCTGTTGAATAATGTGGAGGCAAAAAGAGTCCACACTTCAGTTGAATTTATGACATGTAAGATTTCTAATTACAAATTATTATGTCTTTGATGTGGTTCGCAAACTGATAAAAACAAGAGGTAAAACATCATTTAAAGAATTCTTTAAATTAAACAAGAATTAAATTATACGGTAATAAATTGTTTCAAAATTAGTTTTGATGTAACACAATTGTTCAAGGAAGAGATATTCTAAGTGAAAACTCTTAACGTACGTTGTGTGGTTATTCTTTTACATATTGACACCATTTTAAACATGGTAGATGCTCGTGTAAATTTAATTCTGACCCCTGCCTTCATTAAACAAAGATATCTTAACGTTCTTGACGTGCCACAACATATTACATCACATGTCTCTTAGATGTTAAGTAAATTAAATCAAAGTGTGGTGTATATTTTTTGCCTGACGGTTTATATTCTTGATACATCTTATAAAGTAGGAAACCACCAAAGTATAAAAGAACAGATGATTTTGATATTAGGTATTGGCTCACATTGGTATCACCATAGATAAAATCTATTTTATTAAAGTTATTTGGAATACAATAATGTGCAACGTTCAAAATATATCAGTCACAAATTCTATCAAAAAAGGTTCAAAACATTGAGGTGGAGTCAACAAAAGATAAAAAATGCTTCTGAACTTGAAATGATTGACTCAATTTGTGACTTACTGATGTTGAGAGCTTTATATGATGAGTCTTTATTTCCATTACAGCAATGTATAGATGGCTCTTTTAAAAAATTATTTGAAATGTCTTACAATAAAAATAAAAAATAAAAATCTTAACAGTTGTGAGTAAAAGGCAACGTGTTGAAAAATGATATTTATACAGACGAATGTAACCTTTTTAAACAGTTTATTCCTAGTCAACAAAACATGTCACCAAAATAATTTGATAAAACATCTTTTTCTCCGATAATGATTTACGATCTCTAGATTTTGAATCATGATTACGATAAAGTAATATTCGGTTCAATAAATATACGCTTTTGGAAGAAATGTTAAAAGGACAAGGACTAAAAGCGATATTCCTGATTGATTTCAAAATCTGCTAAAGCCAAAAACAGTTGTTATAATCATCAAACTCCAAAATGTTAAAGGATAGTAACTTTCTTCATCGGATATTTAGTTTTTATGGTATTTCTAATGTTTGTGTTCCACTGATAAACACCTTTTTCGTTCGCTAATAATTGGCAAAGGGGAATTCGGAATCGGCTAGAATAGCCCTTCATGAACATTGAACGTCAATTCTGTCACTCATCAAAGTGAGCCTCTGAAAAAAAATACTTCAATGAAGAAACCAATATGCATTCTGACGATGATGTCAATAACTACATGTATTTTGAATTTTCATGATAATGATACGTACCTTACGTATATCAAAACGATAAAAAAGGATCTTGTAATGTAATCAATTTCTTTTTAATTGAATTTCTGTCTATTTCTGTTTATGCTTCATAATTTTAATCATTCTTAAAAGGATAAATTTAATTTCATAATCTGATACCATAGTCACTGTATACGAACAAAACATATTGTGCTACGAAAGAAGATCGTTTACAAAATCTCTTGATCAAGCTTACATGTATTTATCAACTAAAACCTTTTACAACCTGAACATGCCTCTCTTTTCTCATTAAGTCATTGTTTAATAAATGCAACTGTTGATTATTTAAATATGACTTTGAAATTATCCTTTTGTTGAAAACAGAACATTCCCATCTTCAAAAGTGAAGTCGACATTGCTACTTTTACATATACATTGAGTAAACCGACAGACTCAATGCTACATATGTAAATTGACAATACTCCCAGTCAGATATATATCATTAGCAGTGATTGATGATATAGAGGCATGTCAAATATAAAAAGTATGTTATGTTATTAAACGTTTATCAACACTAAGTATATTAATGTTTGCTTGTTAAATTTACAATAGTTTCATTGATGCAGACACGTTCAAGACGATTGTGTCATATTGATGTTGTTGTTCAGTTTGGTGTCTGCTTCCACCTATTGATGATTACTCCGACGTAGCGCATTGTCAGTAGCAGCATATTTTATCAAACTGTTTCTGAATTTAAACGCAAGGCTAATTGAAATGTGAACTCAATCAGGCAAATGAAATTGGCGTCTTAAAGACAAAGGAACGTGACTACAAAAATGTTCAATCACATAATTGGTTCCTGAATGTGAGTGATCAAGCATGCAATCGCTTTAATTCAAAAGGAGCATTGTATGTACTTTCTATTATGCCAGCATATTTTTCTTTATTTTTTTCTCATTTTTGTTAAAAACCTATTGCTTAACATTTTCCTTTACTCGTATATCGACAGAAGTAAAAGAAAGTTTAGAATGGGTGAGGTTGTAACGGTTGAGCATGAATGATTGCCTTATTAAGTGAGTACTGACTTGGAGGTAATCTATACCCTCTAATCACGTCTTAGATTTAACTAAATGGGACAAACAGTAACATATGATACATATAGTACAATGGTAAACAAGTTGAGCCATCCTTTACGGAACTATGGGAGCCACTTATGTCATAAAACTTGCAAAATAAAAAGATAAGGACAAAGCGAACTCATTAAACATTGGAGAGCCCCTCTTTCGTATGGTGATACTCTTACATACAGATAGAATAGGGTGTGTTCTGATAATGAGATCAGTTGTATTTAGCAATGATAGATAAATGGAGAAAACAATTTAAGAGATGATTTCAAGACTGTTTTAATTGGTCGCGTTTTTTTCCATTTCATATTCCCTTTAATAATCAAATTTCAAGAACTTAAAAGTGTTGCTCTGGTCAAATAGAATTCCAAGAAAGTGATTGACCATGTTCAAATGATAAAAGAAGATATTTTTCTTTAGCATTCATTATCATGCTTTACTGCAAACCTATAAGGTAAAACATAATCTAGAGCCTCGGTACCTGATGATCGTGCGATTATACAAACTACGAGGCTCTTTGCTTTGATAAAATTTAATATGCAATGGTAGACACTCCGTTCACATTGGTAACAGTTGCCTTAAAGGGGCAGTAGCACGTTTTTAGGGGGAACATAAGGTGATTTCAGGAAAATGAAGATAAATGGTTCCAATTGAAAGACAATGTATATAAACTAAATGGAGCAGTAATAAATCAAATATATAATAAAAAGTTAAGCCATGCGATTCCGTTTTTTACACAAAATGAATTAAAGGTGTTCACAAAAAAATGGCTGCCAATGGATTTTGTGTGAATCTTCATACTTTCTCCTCTGACTATGGCTGATTGGCTTGTGTAATAAGGTTCATGATACTATCACAATAATACATTTAGCATAAACGTACAATTATCAGGGAACATTTTAAAATAGAAAATTATCAAAAAACGTGCTACTGCCCCTTTAAGGCCAAAGGGAGCGTATGTGTATGCTACCGAGAATATGTGAATCGCATACCGATCATAGATACGAGACCATCTGATTGACTCAAATTGTAACTGCAGGGCTAACAATTAAACTCAGTAATTGTTGATATAAATGATAATGGACAAATTGTATATCAGATAGGCACTATTTCTGAATATAAACCAAAACGACATTTTCATTAGGATTGCTGTTTCTGGCTTTAATACATGATGTAAAAGTGAAACTAGTAAAACATAAGGACACAATTTGAGTCCAGAGAATTCAAACCTTGTCTATTGTCAGTCCAGGATAATAGTTACTGTGTAGTGTAAATACTACTACTTCATGCTCATTTCTGTTGGCAGTCGATCAAGTGAATGACAATGAAAGGTTTTACAATGATGGTCAATACCAGAAAACCTCTCATGGAGAACAAATTGTCATGCTTGGGAAACTGACGCTAATCATTATGAAAGCATTATATTTAATCATTTGAAATTCAAATTTGTACTGATGATGTCAATATGCCTTTTCAACCATCAGCTATTGAAACAGAATCTGATAAAATGATCATTCAGTACACGGAAATTTCATAATCGATTTTCGATGGTTATATTTACATTCCAATTGTCTATTTATTTTAAAATTACACTTGTACTTTTTAAAGGTTTCAAACTTCCTTTAAGAAAAAGCGTCTTGAGCATCAACATTTAAGTCAATGTACACAATAAGGTATTTTAAAAGAACATCCGTAAAAAAACATTTGTCTTTGTGTCATGAATTTGCTTTTCAATTCACTATTATAGATGTACCAATGTCCATTAACGAAATAAAAAGCATAATGAATTGAGAAGTTGCAATCAAAGTTATTTCAGAATATTTATATTATTAAAGAATATTTCATATAAGGAGATTGGGTTAAAAAATATGTCCTTGATTTTGTCTAATCCATACATTCATTACTGAATGTCATTTCGCAACCTCAAACACTCAATAGTACATTTTTATAGCACAAGGCGAAACAGTTTTCCTTCGCAGAATGTGTCTGTCTTCTGTCAGGTACCTACCATCGAGCCATTCGAATTAACGTTTTATATTTGAAGAAGTGGAAATTATCGAAAGATATTTAAAAATGACATCATAGGTTTTAAAAAGTTCTGCAAATTTAAGAATCAATAATCATAGTTTGTTTTACTCCTGAGTTTACTAGGTCATTTGATGTAAAACAAAAGACTTGGGATGAGATATCTTTAGTTAAATCGAACTTGAATAGAACAGATGTCTATTTAGTTTGACCTCTTTGCATTCTAAATTCAGAATGTGCCTCTCTGTGTTTCTTTACACCAGACATTTGTGAAGTCTCAAATACATTACTGCGTTGCAAAGAAAAGTTCAGTTCATTTTCTATTATAGAAGTAGAAGATAAACCTATCATGTTTTATCATTTTCGTGGTCTAACGTAGATTCGATACCTGTTGATGTCATTAGGAGTCGAACGGACAAAGCATTATTGGGTTCCAATCGGTGCAAAAGACAACAATATAAGTATGGCCAAAAATCAAGTTTTAAGTTAAAAGTTAAAAAAAGTATGAATGGTTATGCATAAATGTCATTGAAATACTTTATGATAAGTAAATGACAAGAAGATATTATATGAGAGTCAATGACATACCATGTTTACGACACTGGTGCTTAAATATTAGTATTTACCGAGCGAGAGCGAGGGATATACGGATATTTAGGCACGAGTGTCGTACACATAATATATCATGGGCACGAATATGATATTCTCTTTATTACCGTAGCCGCAAAATGTAAAAAACATACTCATACTTCTCAGCCTGATACCTGAACCATGATTTAATTTTTTTGGTTCAATTCGTGAGGTAATTGGTATTCCTTTACGTCATCTTTGACATTTCGAATCATCTCGACAGTTGTTAGAAAGTTAAAACAAAGATAAATTCACCTGTTTCTCAAAAAGTACATGTGATGTATATGCTAGTTAAAAACATTATTTCACTCCAAGAATTCACTTCTATTCTATGAATATTTAAGATTTTTAAATGTCAATGTTCTCATTGTTCAAGACTAGAATGATTTCATAGTTGCCGAAGCAAAGGGAATTTAAAACAGAATTTATTAGGAAAATACATACACACATGTGTGAAATGAATTATCGGTCATTATCAACAACAAGACATTCAACGATTTTCATTGTCAGAATGCTCAAAATTGTCAGTCGAGAAGTATAATTTTGGAAATACAACAAGGCTTTTTATACTACCGCGAACGTTTTGATAAAGATGCCATTCTAAAAATACTGTTTCAATCACGTACCGTGAAACGTGCATGAATCAATCTTGAAGCTGTTCTCTCTACTATTTGTGTGAACAAGGACTTCCACAGGAGATTGTTTCCTGTCATCTCTAGGTCACTGACACTGTCACATAAACGTTTATTAATTAACGAGTTCATCAAAGCACTATCACGTTCATGTTAGGTGCAGAATGGTCATGCAATATTTCTCAAGAGATTGCTTCTGGGATAGAAATAGCGCTTTACATTTTTCTACGCCCTGTAGTTCATTTGAAGGAAGCAGCATGAGGGTTTAGAATAACAAATAACATTTAACATATCAATCCGGAAATGCAAAGGCAGTTGTAACGTTTGTTGAATAATGTGACTCTGTAGAAAATATATTCAATTTCCATCTAAAGTAAGATACTGCAAGCATTTATGTTCTTTGGCTGATCAAGAGGTCAGGGATCTGGTGCTTTTGGTGCATATCCAAGAGAGAACAGCACGTAGTAAACGTAAAATGATACTCGGGATATAACTTTAATTTTTAAAGGAGAATGTTGGGGTAAAAACATGTTCATTAGTGTTGTTAAAGTGTGCCACACATAATTCAAAATGCATTATTCAACGCAGAAAAATTAAAAAAACGTGTCCGGTGTAAGAAATCCCCGAGAGTTGATAAGGATAGCATAAATCATGAAATGATGTGAAAGTTGTCGGTCTCGCGCTATGGCATATAACCTATAATACTGCCCCTCATGTATTGCAATCTCTTCAAGTCCTTTTCATAAGACGAAAATGCTCTAAAATTTGCCGACGATTTCTACCCTTTTCTCACGTTGACTATTTACACCTTTCGCCTCGTTGCATCTCTTTTTTACCTTTTGACATTTGAAGAAATGAAACATGTTTCCTGAATTTGATGAGTAAGAACATCCCCGTGCTACACTAAGACTGTAGGCGAAACGGGATGTAGGCGAATAGAGAACATGCCGCTACACAATATACCATAAAAAAGGTTTCCGAAGTCAGCCGGGAACTATGCATAAGGGCACAGCGGCGGTCGGTGCGATTGTAAAGTCGCATAATTTGTTAATTACACGACTTTTCATAACGATTTTTTAGGAAAATGCTTTTTTAAAGGTTTATTCATCCTTAGAAAACATACCTGTTTCTAACATTCTCCTTCAAATCAAGTCATTACGCTTATTACCCTATTGACAAAAACCATCCATATAAATTTTTAGGTAATTTTTCTCGTGGTAGTCACTAAAGTTACACCACCCAAACGAAGATATTGTATACACCCCTGACGCTATTATAATAAATGTAAAATATGATTATCAGGTTGCTTTCAAATTCCTGACTGACTTTCAATCTGTAATAAAAATATTAACAAAGACATTTGGGAAAATTCAGCTTTTGATCAATCGAACCACAGACAACGAGTTGTCGTAATTGGTAATATTGGACGATTCCAAATTCCCAAGTGAAGGTTGTTAATAATTTCAAAGGAAGTAATTCTAATATCGTCAGTACAATTAGGCAAATACTCAAAATGTCAAAAAATGACCGTCTTTCTTTTTCGAAAGAGAAGTAATTGATATTTTTGAAATTGTATAATGTTTCAGAATTCGATGCAATATGAAAGATTTGTCAGTATTTAACAAATATTTCATAATGTAAGAGTTTAGGCTAGAGAATAATTTGTTTCATCAGCAAAAAAGACACAACATTTTACCAGAGTGGAACGTGGATAGTTATTAATTCTCCTTAAGTGTGCGGGTTTCTTTGTTGAAACCATCTTCAGAGTCGACCAGAGAAGATGTCATCGATAAATTTTGTCTTGTACACTTTTACGTTAAATCAATGGCATATTTGTTTAAGAAACATGTAATCGGAAAGGGTTTTTCTAATTTCGAATTCTAATGTAGTAAACAATTCTATTCAGTAACGAACATCACTGAGAGAAAACCATGTGAGAAACCATTATTACGATGTACAGACGCAACCAAGCTTAAAATGGTTGGATCTAGTTTAAACTAGCTGTAATATTATACGTCCTGACATCCCGTTTTTTGTAGGGGGCGATAACACCACAGGTAGTTTTAACTAAATGAAAATAGGCTTGTAGAAAAAGGCCACCAAGACAAAATGTGACATGAAAATCAACTCTGTCCACCTTTATTCTTTTCTTCTCTCTTAATTTAGAATATCTTTGACGCGTCATTTCACCTCATAAACAAGTTATGGAAATTCATGATATCGCTGGATCATCAAAATATTTGAATAACAGCAATATACGTTTAAACATACTCTGCTATTTTATTGCTCGCGGCGGTTTGATACGTCTAGGTAAGTTAAAAAATTCGCTTACAGTTATCCTTTGATATTTAATCTGCTTTAAGGCGTGTCGTTCAAACGATAGTTTAAAGGCAATGTGTTTATGGTGGCAAAAATAGCTGCTTTCTCAATCTCACTGATTCGTCAGATGATTACATAAAATCGGCAGTGTTATCGATTTCATTATAATACTTACATTGTAAATATATGTCAAAAGCCTTTATGGTTGAAAGGGAACTACATCTTAAATAAAATAAAGTACCAAGACCTACAAACATCTCATATCATTTCAAATTGATATTTTACTGAAACCCTGTAAAAGCACTCATTTATAACACGTTACCTTGGAGATATCGTTAACTGTAACTTAAAGGTCGTATTAATTAATATCACAAGAGCTCGTTCAGGCCCTGAAAAATACGCTCAAACAAAGTGTGGATGTCATCAGACGTTATAATAGAAAATGTATTTGATAGGAAAAATAACGAAAATAGTGTTACTAATTAATATCATTCTAAAGCGTGAAATACAATGTATTCTGAATGTCGACCACTTTTGTATCATTTCATTCCATTCACTGATATAACGAGGTCACAAAATGAGAACTAGTTTAGGTCCAACTTCAAAGGAAAGCAGTAATCATGTGGTTATTCCGATTAGACACAAAAACAAGTTCCGGGCAGAGACAAAGTTTTAAGGTTGAACAATTGTAAAAAGGTTGTCTTCCATTAAATGGGTTTTACTGATATTGCAGTCTTGCTGTTAATTCTAATTGCATCAAATGTGAGATCACGGCTTTGGTGTATGAAACTGAGATGAAGTTTATTGAACTTGAAGCCAGCTCATTTTAAAGATAATACTGTATAATATATCGTCATGATCCGAAATAAGAAATAAAAACTTAGTTGTATCTGTCTACAATTTATAATAAATTGTTATAATAGGATCATTCTAAAGAGCTTTGTTACTCATTATAACATCAATATTGATAGTAATAGCTGGATTAAAAGAATTTCTTCTTCTAACAAACTGGGACATTATGATTCATCGGTCAGATTCATCGAACCTAAATTTATGACATTAATTGTTGAATCATTGATTAATGAAATATTATCGAGATGTCACTTATTTTTGTCGTAAATTTAGAATGATAAACATTGATGTAATTCGGCTCAAAGTTTTGAAACTGGCTAAATGTTTGAAGTAAACAAAAGAGTTTATCCTGAGCATAATTTTTTTCACTGTCAACAATTCGATGAACAGTATGTGGCATGTTTTACAGAAATTCATTATTTTTGGGAAATATTAATGATTTTTATTGCCGTAACAAACATGTTGCTATTAAGATATATTCCGATTGTCTTTTAGACATTTGAGGTTCACTAAATGAGTGTCATTCTCTCCCCACAAAGGGAGATCAAGTCATGTTGATTTAGCCTCTGTTATATTACGACGAGTTTGTGGGATGGAATGGGAGATGTCTGATTGGAGGCAATCACAATTAGTTGTGCAATCAGCGCCGCTGTTCTTAAATCATCATTTTGGCAACTGAAACAAGGCAAAGGCATTGTGATATGAACCACCCTTTCCATGCGAGAAGCCTTGTCCTTTGATAACGAAATTCAAATGTATTGAGATGAAAGGTTTTCCGCCAGGGGAAACTGCCGGAACCCACGGATTTTGGCGTAATAGAACAGAGGCTAAATCAACATGACTTGATCTGCCTCTGTGGGGAGAGAATGAGTGAGTGTGTGAGTTATTGCTTTCCCCCTCTTTGGCAATATTTCAGTCATTAGCGGTGTCTCTTGAATAATTCATGAATATTGTTGACTCCTGCATTACACAAATCATACCAGCATGTTTGTTTATGAAGGCGTAAGTTCACACCCTTTGATATGCAATATTCACAGAGTGTGGAAATGGAACAAACAGGATCTAAAACAAAACAGAGAAAGAATGGTCTCAATATTTCAAGACTAAACAACCTTGTTTAACGTGTTCAATGTAGCATTAAAGTGGACAAATAGTTTCACAGGAAATTGTTCACCTGTCACGGAAGTGCGGAAACCAATACCGTAGGTTAGTAATAGATTTCTGTAAGGATACTGACACTGACGCACACTTGTATATCTATTGCTGATTTCAAAGAAACGCTGATACGTTCAGTGTTAGGTTAGTTAAGTATCCTCATGCAAATACTGTACACGGAATCGTTTCAAGGGTCCAGAGTGCTATAGAGAAGAGTCAGACATTGTCATAAGCATATGTGTTAGGAATACTGTCTCAGTTTAACCATTAACCATATAAATACATTTTTCTCGTTCCTGACAAGCATAGCTTATGACTAATGCTGCAACCCTTTTTAAAAAACATTGCGTGTTGTTGTTTTTGTCAACATGCTTTGCTGTGAAGACAGTGAACATGACCGAATATTCTCCTTATGTATATACACCCAATCAAAAGTTGAGCACTACCAATCTTACTTCAAAACTTTCCCGATAACTAAGATACAAATGTAATGTATTTTATGGTTTACAAATTAATCTAAATGTTTTACAAAGGAAAATTGATTCAAGTAACTACTTATGAATAATGCATTTATGAAATCCTGGTATCTTAGTGATCATAACAATTTTCATTTTATTTGAAAAGAGAAATGTCAATATTATTTGTTTCAATGTGAGTAACGCTTGTATGTGAAGCGAACTGATCATACTTTTAGTAACTGCGTTAAAACAAAAGTCACTGGTGACAGCAGTATAAACCTTCAAATTCTTCAAGTGGGCGTGTTGCTTATGTCATTTGCTGATGTCTTGCTTTGTCTAAGATCTCTTCTATTATTTACAGTTTCTTTGAACAAGTTATGTGTAGATAACTGCCAGTTTGTATTGTTTGTACATAACGCAACCGTTGGGAAATGCTCATCGGGGAATAGTCAGGAAGTCCCTTTATCCTTTGATAAATTTGATAAATAACATGTCTACTTTTTAATTATTTATGTCTTTCTTTTGAAAACATCTCAGACAATCATGGTCGCCGTTGACAGATATTGTTTATTTGCACAAAATGTGCATCAACATGACTTGAACCCTTTAAAAGAAATTGATTATTTGAAGGTAACTAACTTAAATCCTTAGCTACAGCTAACTTGTTTCGCTATGAGAAGAACTTTAAAAAATGAGTAATTAATTCTTGGATTCTTAAGTGATTCGTAGTTGATTCAGCAACTTTTCTCTAACTATATTTGTTTTATTTGTCCAAACATTTTCACAAAGAATTTCAAATTCGTAGTTGCTTCGTAAACCATTCCTAACTCATTTGTGTAGTCCGAAACTAGTTCTTGGAAGTTTGTGTTTTGGATAATTTGTATTGTCTTACCCCGATTTACTAACAAATCTTCTTCGAATTCACCATTCACGAATGTCCCGAATTAATGACGAAAAGACTGCGAATTATCACGAAAAGCCACGAATATATGTGATAGTATAACATAGTATGCTATATACACGATTACATTGCGTTTTTAAAATTAGTATTACCAAAATATTACGCGAAGATCTACTTCCAAGCATAGACTGGCTACCCGCCGTACCCACACTAAGAAAGCAACGTCATAAACGAATGGTAATCTACGAGTTCCAATGCAAAAGCAACATGTGCTCTCCTTTGCACCTGCATGATTGTTTGATAGGTTGCAACCACCAAATAGTCAGGACTATAATAAAAGTTGAGTTTTATCAAATCAATGTAATCGATTTTTGGATAGATTGAATTGGACAACAAATCAAAGACTTGCAATTTGTGTCGTTATTTTTGTCTTAATCAATATGTATTCTCAATATCTTCTAGAGATAATTTTTGTAATTTCAAACGAGTGTTGTGTAACCAGTTAACAGTTATTCCACGAATGTGATGTAACAAAAACAGCTTATTCAACGATAGCGACGTCATAATGCGTACTTTTGCAATCAGCTAATCAGGTGCAACCAAACCGCCTGCCGCATCAAATTTCGAATTTATCATATTCTTGAAATTTTCAAATTTTCCCTTTAAAATAAACTTGCATCACATATAAGATTGATGTGCACAATCACCAAAGAATTATCCGACTTCCGATTTCGGCTATTTCATCACTAAATTGAATAAAGTTTTCTCCATTTTGTATTCAACGACGATCTCTACTGCACTGAACAGTACCGACAACAGCGTCGTTTTTCATTGTTAAAGTATTTGTAAAGTATCTTGGTTTTGGACATGTTTGTCGATAAAATGTACACAAATGATTGTTTGATAGTGGAATTTTATTTAGAGGTGAAGATAATGCTAACGGAAAACGGGACTTTATTATATGAATGAGGGTGAGATACTCTGTTCTATCAGTGAAATATACCCTCTATCTTGCTTCAGTGCCGATAAACTTTATCGTCACTCTACTGAGTGGTGATAAACTTTATCACTACTCGAGTGACGTCAAGCTCAAAAGTTTGACGTCATGCAACAATGGTCTGATGTCATGAATTTTCTCATGAAGTCACACTGTTACCGCGGTGACGGCCTCTTCCAAGCGGCCACTCAACATGAAATTAGCCTTTTTTTACGTAATTAGAAGGATTTCATCATATATTAAATAGAATTTCTGTCAATTCTTGACAAATACCATGATTATCTCATCTCGTGAGTTAGAAATGTTAAACTTTCTACCTCACTCGATTAGATAAAAATGGTATTAGTAAAGAAAAGACAACTATTCTCTATTTATGTTTGCTATTGCAAACACAGATGTACACCACGTGTTATCATTACGCAGCTATGTCGATCAATGGTTTTATCATTGATTCAAAGAAATAGCAATTTCCTTTTGTATGTAACAAATATATTACAAAACTCAATGCAATATTTTAAATGTTTGGATTTATTCACGCACTTTCAAATAAATTAAAACATTTGAAATTATCTCGTTGAAATATTTACGATATGCAACACTTTCTCGATGTGTAATTTCTACCTATAAACTATGACCTTGACTTCTGCCATATTTATTTTCTTCAGCATATGAATAATATACAAAGCTAGCAAAGACATACATTTTGCCTTTGCTGTGAGCTTTAGACATTATGTATTACGACAGGATTAGCATAAGCCTTTTTTAGTTAATGGAACTTAAAATGACACTACATAGTGTGACCTCTTTGTATTCCTTACTCAGAGCGTGTTGTTCATGTAGACACATAATCAATAGGTAAATATGAATATGAACAGACACATTAACATTGAAAACAGTTATATTTTGAAATCTCAACATACTCTACGGAATATTCAGAGTTCAAGTTCAAGGTAAAATATACATATAAAACCCTGATCATTATAACTATGTTTTTAAATTGTTCAGAACTCGTGTATCTAAATGTGACTGGTCATTTTGAATGTATATTTCTTTAAGCTTTTGGCAATGCCTGGCTAGCAGACTCGGCAAAAGAAATCCAATGACAGCTTCAAACCAACCTTTAATTGTTTCAAATATCAATATTGTGTCAATAGAAACAAAATAATTGCACCATACGTTTTTAAGGAAACATTTAAACGAAGGTGACGCCTATAAAAAAGATACACATGAACTTGAATCCAAAGGAAATCCTGAAACAGATTATCCTCTTGTCATGCAAAAGTACTAATTAATATACACAACCTTTGTTAAATGATGCTAAGACATTGTTTTGTGGGTTGAATGCCATTGCTTTAATACTGTAAGAAAGACGTTTCCAAGGTTCAGCTCCCTCTGCCAATGACTCGACCCTCCAGTAGTAGTAGTTTTAAAGGTTCCACTTCAAAGGGCAAGGTAATCAAATGGTGCACTCAATTAGACACAGGATATAGCCATAGGCAACGACAAAGGTTGGAACATTGTCTGCCACTAAATGGGTTTTGTGTATAATGCAGTTACCAAGTAAATTCTCATTGTAACAAATGTTCGATCACAGCGTTTATGCAGAAATAAAATGTTTTACACACATCGGTTCTTTTGATTGTGAAACAAACCTCAACAATGTGTTGTATTTAATGTGTTTTCAACCCTGCATTATACCCAATATGGAACCGTGAATTGCAACAATATTCAACTCATCAAGGCCGTGGTGTTATCATGTGTTTCCTAATCATGCTGTTTCCATAAATACATAGTTCACTGAATGAGATATGTGCTCTTTGAAAGCCTAATTTCAAAGGGCCAGATAAAACAGAGGTTCATAATTAGCCAAATGAAAAGGTTAGAAAAGTGTGTAAAAGTGTTTCAAAACTAGAAGTTTATCGAAAATGCAGTTATGTAGCAATTTCTCATTATATGAAATGTTAGTGCGCTTCCTTGATAATGGAACAGACTTATTTGAGTCGAAAGATTTACATAAAGCTTCATGTGACCACTAAACTCCTGGGGTGCAGAGAAATGTCACCTGAATTCTTATTCAATTTTGTGTTCAAACAATAGTAGAAGTTGCGTAAAGAATATGTTTACTTCCGTAGGTATAAACAATTCACATTTGTCCCCTTGTACAACACCTTCTTAATTAATTATGACTTTCATTGTGTCTAAATCTAATGTTTCTGTACTAAAATACAAATTGTCAGATTCATAAGCTTCATTCTAAATAAAACTATAGTAACTTAGTCTATGTTATCATTTACATTACCAACTTGAAAATATGTAACATATGTATCTACAATTTATAATTATCTTAAAACTATGATAATAATAATAATAATAAATGCACACTTAAAACGCGCCTTTTCCACACCCTAGGGCATGCTCAAAGCGCTACACGCTATATACAGGATACTATTTACAGTCAAATTGATGATGTTAGAAGTAATATGCAGCAAAGAGATGGGTTTTCAGTCTTGACTTAAAAGTGTCAATATTGTCTGAGCTTTTAACACTTTGAGGGAGTGAGTTCCATAGCACAGGAGCGTAGTGAGAGAAAGATCGGTTTCCGAAGGATTTTAGTCTGTAAGAAGGTACAACCAGAAGATTTTGTGAGTTTGATCGTAGGTTGCGTGCAGGAACATACAGGTGAAGTATATCTGACAAGTAGGAGGGAGCCAAGCCGTTAAGGCATTTGTTAGTCAGACAAAGGACCTTAAAATCAATTCTGGCCCTAACAAGCAGCCAATGCAATCCTTTCAATACTGGCGAAATGTGAGTTCGTTTAGAGGTTTTGGCTGATTATGCGCGCTGAAGTATTCTGTATCTTCTGGAGTTTGTCAAGAAGATTGGAGCTCAGGCTTGTTAGGATGCTGTTGCAGTAGTCGAGCCTAGTGGTAACATGAGCTCGCACAAGGGCTTCTGTTGCAGCAGTTGTAAGGTACGGTCTGATGTTACCAATTGACCTCAAGTGGAAAAAACAGGTTTTGCTCAAATGATTAACATGAGCATTAAAGGCCAAGGATGAGTCGATGAATACCCCCAGATCTTTAACAACATCAGAAAAGTCTATATCTGCATTTGCGACTGTCAAGAAATCTGTTTTGACCTTTCCGAGATGATTTGTACCTACGAGTATTGCTTCTGTTTTTGTGTCATTGAGTTTAAGCATTTTTGCGGTCATCCAGCATTTGATATCCTGGGTGGAATCAGAGATGCATTGTAGAGATGTGGAAAGATCTGACAGAATGAATTCCTTCAGGAGCTGAGTGTCATCAGCATAGGCGTGATGATTAACTGTGTGGTTAGAGGAAATGATACCGAAATACCGGGTATATAACACAAATGATGAAATACCTTTATGGAAAAGCCTCTTATATTATTAACTTATAAGACATTTTATTGCTTCTGCTTACAAGAACTGTTATCAACATGTCCTGTTCCATTAGTTTAAACATATTTTATTCATCAGAAAGGATTGGGTACAAGTTATACAACTTAGAAAACCCTCTCCCTAATATGTACATTAAATCTTATTTGCATTCGTTCAACAAGATGGACAGAAGACAACAGATAAAATACAAAACTGTTAAAAGTTTTAAAGGAACCTCTTTGTTTGACTTATGTAGGTTTGAACAGTTTTGAATATACTCTGATTTATATGGATATTCAGATCAGCATTGCCACACAAGAGTAAATCGCAAGTAATGTTCAAATTGGTAAATCTGCGTAAGTTTGCCATCATGACAGTTCTTTCTTAATTATATAATTTACAATTAAACAAGTAAGAATTCTCAAAATTATTTCCACATGAACAGCTTGGCTTGTCCTGTTCCATTCACCCCCACATATGCAGATCAAGTCATACATCTTTGATACAGCCTTTGTTCTAACTCACCGAGTTTGTAGTCCAGAATGGGAGATGCCTGATTGGAGGCAATCATAGTTTGTTGTGCAATCCATAGTTGTGCATGGATAGATATTTTTTGGCAAAAAGTATTATAAGAATACTTGCTTAATACTTAACGCAAATTCACAATGAAATTGAAGTAAAATGGTGTCATCCTGTAAAGAAAATGGTCTGACTTACTTATGTGTACTAGTCATGTGCACAATCTGCACATTCTATTAATTAATGATAAAAATATTTATGTTAAACAGCGAGAAAAAGTGAATATTAATTTAGGTATCTTAAAGTTTCTTATATGTATTAAAGTCCTTCATTCAATTATACTTCTTTACAAACAAATCTGGAGTTCGAACTGTATTAGTAAAATAAACCGTGAGGTTGTTCACAATATGCGCTATATTTTAACTTACACGATTGTGAACAATGACTCGATTGTTAGATTCACAATACGAGAGAATGTTTGTGTTTCTGTAACCTTCACTAGGCTCAAGTTATGACATGAATGTAATCATATGTTTTTTTTCATAATGCACCGAGGAGGGTATTACTTTTTATTTGGGAGTGTTAAAAAATTGTAGTAAAGTTTGACCACTTATTATTTGTTTACCAGTCACATCTGATAATCAAATGCTCGTATTCATAAGTCCATAATTTATAGCTACTACATTCCTACATTACAATGAGAAATATGTTATAAAAGGATAACTTACGATAGTTTAATTAATTGCATTTAACATGAATCGTCACGCCCACAACAACGAGTTGATTAGTATCAGAAGATTGTTATGTCACAGCATTTACCATGAATCGTCAGGCAGATACTCGCCCACGGCAATCATTGCATCAGGAGATCGTTATTTCACAACTTATTACTCAACGCAATGTTGATAGAAACGTTTTTGTGCCGTCTGACGTAGTGATATATTTTGATGTGATATTTTCTAATGCATAAATAATGCAACTGAAAGGACAACCACGGAATCACATAACGTTACCTCTAATTTATTAACACAAGACGTTTTGACATGAATTAGTTGGTTGAGACAATCAGGAATATTTGTTTGAACTATAGATACGTACAAGTAGATACAGGATCATCTATACAAAAAAGATACAATATCGTTGTATAGTTGTATTTTAAAGTACAAGAAACATGTTCCTTATGCTATAGGTATATATCCGTAGAGTAAATTGCATGCAATCATGCGTGCTTGAAGTGTTCCTGCTACCTCTCTTGTGAAAACAGCAATTCAACAGGAAATTACTCAGCTGTTAAGAACAGTCGCAAAACACTAGAGTTGGTTACTAGTTAGTCACTGTCACACGAACTGTTCATCATTTATAATGTTACAAAACATATTAATGGCTTAAGACTTTCTTTGTTCAATGATTGGAATTTTCTGAAAAACACGCTTTTTTTTAATCAAAACATGTGGAATGCAGAATGTAAATTGACATTGTCATTGCCTTGTTAAGAATAGTTTGTCAGTAATAATTGGTAAAAACAAGTCATATTCTCACATGCAAGCGCTTCTGATTGGAAACAGTTAATGTCATGGTTTTTATGCCCCCGAATCGGAGATTCCGGGGGTATATTGTTTTTCACCTGTCCGTCTGTCCGTCCGTCCGTCCGTCCGTCCGTCCGTCTGTCCGTTTGTCCACAAAAAAATTAACCTTGGTCATAACTTTTGATTGGTCAGAGCTAGGTTTTTGATACTTGACATATGTATCCCTTGTGATGAGACCTTTCAGATGACACCATGACATTTGACCTTGTGACCTTGACCTTGACACAGCGAGCATTTTCCGAAAACTTCAACCTTGGCTATAGTTTCTATACTGTCAGTCCTAGGTCTTTGATACTTGACATGTGTATCCCTTGTGATGAGACCTTTCAGATGACACCATGATATTTGACCTTGTGACCTTGACGTCCGTCTGTCCGTTTGTCCACAAAAACTTTAACCTTGGTCATAACTTTTGATTGGTCAGAGCTAGGTCTTTGATACTTGACATATGGATCCCTTGTGATGAGACCTTTCAGATGACACCATGACATTTGACCTTGTGACCTTGACCTTGACACAGCGAGCATTTTCCGAAAACTTCAACCTTGGCTATAGTTTCTATACTGTCAGTCCTAGGTCTTTGATACTTGACATGTGTATCCCTTGTGATGAGACCTTTCAGATGACACCATGATATTTGACCTTGTGACCTTGACGTCCGTCTGTCCGTTTGTCCACAAAAACTTTAACCTTGGTCATAACTTTTGATTGGTCAGAGCTAGGTCTTTGATACTTGACATATGGATCCCTTGTGATGAACCTTTCAGATGACACCATGACATTTGACCTTGTGACCTTGACCTTGACACAGCGAGCAGGATGCATCCGGAGGCATTCGTGTTTCACAAACACATCTTGTTTAAATATATTTCAAAACATATGGGGTTCTCTGGTGGATTTAAATGCTAGCAACTGTATTGAATGTCTCTACTCATAAGATAAAATATCCTCCACGCAGGTTTATAGAACAGTCTGCTTAGAATATTAAGCCCTGTTTATACGGCGAGCGTTTGCATATGAGTAAATCATTACACATATGCAAATTTGCTTATATGAGTAAAATTCGCCGTATGGACGCATATATTTTACTACCGTAAGCAAATTTTTCACTACCGTAAGCAAATTTGCACCTAGTCAGGGGCAGGTGTAAATGCAATACTACTGTGAGTAAATATCGATTTTTTTACTACCCTAAGTAAATCTCGCTGTATGAACCTGTAGCAACTTTGCTCAGGGTTAGCAAATTTCTTTTTTTTTATTCCTGGTAAATTGTACAGCATGAATAGCGAATAATATAATACCAGGATTTACGAAGAAAAGATAGAGTAAACACATAAATTAATGTAAACAATGTCGTTTCAGAATCTTTCTAAGAATGCCTGAACAGGTAGAATTCTATGGAGCAATCTGAGCTGAAACCATCTTAGTTTAGGATCTGGGATAGTTTTATGTGCTTAACAAAAGACTTGGCCAATTAACAGTGATTAAGAGTTGTTCTTTCCATTTTTCAATGGCTTTCAGATTATCCTCAGTTTGAGTTATGACATAATAGTCCCTGAACCTTTTTTGGAAGATAAGAGATTACTTATAGAAATATTTGTATCATTTGTTATTTCCACGTTTGAATCCTTTTTAATTCCCAATTGTGTCAGGTATTTATTCACTGATCTTATACTTCCACACAATTCCAGGACGTTTATATTAAAGTTAGCAAATTTAGCCTTAATCTGACATCAACCCCTTTTTAGAGCGTTATCGGAATTGCAACCTTTTTGCAAGATCTAGAGGCTTTTCCACAGTGTGCGCTTAGCGACAGATCGTCTTTTAGTTTCTCGCAGATTTATGTATAGTTTCTCTCCTCATTCTAAAGGCACTCTGAATCTTTAAAATGTTTCAAAACATCATCTTCAAACCACTTGCTTGATCGCAGCTTTTTTCAACATTTCCTACAACTGGCCAGGCTAAATATTAGACAAGCACTAACGTAAATTGGATATTTACTGTGTCTCAGGAAAGTTTCCCGTCTTACCCTCTCCATGATTATTGGTGAATGATATGTATTGTAAGCACTGAAAACCCAACTGCTTAGGCGACAAAAAAACCCTATGAACGCATAGCAAAATAATTTTACACACGTGTGTATATATACTACCCTGAGCAAATTTGCATATATGCAAAGGCCGCCGTATAAACAAGGCTTTACTGTGATACGAGGGAGTGTTCACGTGTAGAAGGGATCTTCAAGTCATATATCCGATATCGTTTCTCACATGACTCTTCTGTGTAACTAATGTTTATTCAATATCCATTCCAATGTTTTAACTTTTAGTTTCATGTTCTTAGGTTATCTAAAATCTCTTTCACATGTGAATTGTTTCATATCAAACCAATTTTGACATGTTGATATTAACACTCAACTATTTTCTTTTTATGAAGAAATAATATTTTGTCACCACCAAATAATTATCATAAATGGATTATCGAAGATAAAAATGGTCACAAATTTAAGACGCATGATTAGCAAGCCTTTTTACACTCACTTAATCCAGTAAGTTTCATTTAACCTAACTATTTCCTCAATTGTTTAATCCTAGTTCGTTATCTTACTCTAAAATACTGTGTTACAAGATTTGGAATGTCATGCAAATAACTTTGAAATTTTAAATTTCGTCCATCAAATAAATGCACTATACCAATCTCAATATTAGTTACGAATATGAGGTTAAAATGGTCACAGTGAGGAAACTATATAGGAACCTCAACACGATTCAGTGTTTTGTTCATAATTCAGAAAATAGTCACAGCAGACAACGTACAGTTAGATGCAAATCTGATCTCTGATGTAAATAACACTTTTTTACAAAAATAAAAAGACCAGAATTGTACATAAAATGTTGTCATGTTATTATGATACCAATAGCAAAAAGGTATCTTTACGGCACCTCCTAGCCTTAACAAACATGATTCGTCTAACAATAAAATAAAAAGTGTTGTGTGATTTCAACATGGACATATTGCTACTCAGTAAACCAATCAGCAAACGCGACAAGATGTATTGATATTAACTAACCCTAATTCCAAACTATAAAATGAATACGATAACTCGGGTAAAAACCTCGTTTATATGCATTGCTTGATTGAAGCTGATGGTGGTTTATTTATTTATTTTTCCTGACCGACTTAACGCTATTCAGTATCTCCTGGTGTTTTGTTATATTTCTTTCATACAATGGTTTTATTGCAATAGCAACATTCAAATAAGAATGCATGACGAACAGGATACACAAACGCCATTTGCAGGAAGCGGATTTACATTCCACACATAGTCATAATTTCGGGCATCATCTACTTTCACTTCTAATAAAAAAGTGATTCATTAGGCACAGTAACTTATGGTCGATAAAACAAAAATTAAAATTAATTTATTGATAACCAAATTTGGTTTCACTATGAAGGTTTTAAGTTCAATAAAGGAAATAAGTCGTAGGAAACTTCATTGAAGATCATTTTAATACCATTGCATTGACTCATTTCAAACACTTTTCTGAAGTTTTTACAAAATTAATGATCATCTGATATCGATACTTTATTGATTTCTATTTTAAAAAGTGAACACTTCATTTATTACAGTCTTGTAATCCATTAGTTCTGTTGCCTGAGTAGAGTACAGCTACTGTCTGATCTCATATTCCCATTCATTGAATGTGCACTATACCTGGATAAGAAGTGGTGCGACTGACAACCATATGGGCGTCTTTTAGAAAAGTTAAACTCGATGAGACAAATAAAAACATTTGAAATTAACTCGTTGAAATATTTACGATATGCAACACATTCTCGTTGTGTAATTTCTACCTATAAACTATGACCTTGACTTCTGCCATATTTATTTTCTTCAGCATATGAAAAATATATAAAGCTATCAAAGACATACATTTTCCCTTTGCTGTGAGCTTTAGACATTATGTATTATGACAGGATTAGCATAAGCCTTGTTTAGTTAATGGAACTTAAAATGACACAACATAGTGTGACCTCTTTGCATTCCTTACTCAGAGTGTGTTATTCATGTAGACACATAATCAATAGCTAATATAAATACAGTAGAACACGGATATAACAAACTCCAAGGGATCAAAGAATTTAGTTCGCTATATCATGTGTTCGCTATACAGATATAATTTTAATGATAATATATAGGGACTTAAAAATGTGTTCACTATATCAAATTTTTCGCTATTTCCAAGTTCTACTGTATGAACAGACACATTAACATTGAGAACAGTTCTATTTTAAAATCTCAACATCCTCTATGAACTATTCCGAGTTCAAGTTCAAGGATAAATACATATATCAAACCCTGATTATGTTTTGAAATTGTTAAGAACTCGTGTATCCAAAAGTGACAGGTCATATTGGATGTGTAAATTTCTTTTAGTTTTTGACAATGATTGACAAGCAGACTCAGCACAAAAAGTCCAATGACTGCTTCAAACCAACCCGTTATTGTTTCAAAAATCAATATTGTGTCAATAGAAACAAAATAATAGCACCATACGGCTACATGTTTTTAAGGAAAGTATAAAACAAAGATGACGGCTATTGAAATTATATACATGAACTTGAACACAAAGGAAATCCTGAAACTCAGTTGTCCGCTTGTCATGCAAAAGAACTACTTAATATTCACAAGTCTGTTAAATGATGCTAAACTTTGTATTTTTGGCTTGAATGTCATTTCTTTAATACTGAATGAAAAGATGTTTCTAAGGTTCATCTCCCTCTGCCAATGACACGACCCTCCAGTAGTAGTAGTTTTAAAGGTTCCACTTCAAAGGGCAAAGTAATCAAATGGTGCACTCAATTAGACACAGGACATAGCTCTGGGCAGCGACAAGGGTTGAAACATTGTCTGCCATTAAATGGAATTTGTGTATAATGCAGTCATGAAGTAAATTCTCATTGTAACAAATGTTCGATCACAGCGTTTATGCAAAGATAAAATGTTTTAAACACATCGGTTCTTTTGATTGTGGAACAAACCTCAACAATGTGTTGTATTTAATGTGTTTTCAACCGTACATTATACCTAATATGGAACCGTGAATTGCAACAATATTCAACTCATCAAGGCCTTGGTGTTATCATGTGTTTCCTAATCATGCTGTTTCCATAAATACATAGTTCACTGAATGAGGTATGTGCTCTTTGGAAGCCTAATTTCAAAGGGCCAGATAAAACAGAGGTTCATAATTAGCCAAATGAAAATGTTAGAAGATGTGTAAAAGTGTTTCAAAACTAGAAGTTTATCGATAATGCAGTTATGTAGCAATTTCTCATTATATGAAATGTTAGTCGGCTTCCTTGATAATGGAACGGACTTATTTGAGTCGAAAGATTTACATAAATCTTCATGTGACCACTAAACTCCTGGGGTGTAGAGAAATCTCACCTGAATTCTTATTCAATTTTGTGTTCAAACAATAGTAGAAGTAACATGCATATAGAATATGTGTACTTCCGTAGGTATAAACAATTCACATTTGTCCCCTTGTACAACACTTTCTAAATGAATTATGACTTTCATTTTGTCTAAATCCAATGTTTCTGTACTAAAATACATGTTGTCAGATACATAAGCTTCATTCTAAATAAAACTCTAGTTACTTAGACTCTGTTATCATTTACATTACCAACTTGAAGATATGTAACATATTTATCAACAATTTACAATTATCTTAAAACTATGATGAAATACCTTTATGGAAAAGCTTCTTATAATATTAACTTTTATTACCTACGAGGGCAGTCATACCGAGGTTCATATTTTTCATATGTTGCCCAAGGGCAAAATATCACTTTTTCATTGTGACGTCACGTTATAAACAATGCTTTGACGTCACGGTTCACCTATGACGTCACAACCTAAACGGGCCGGCGGCGGCTAGTCCGCCTTTGCCGGGAAGTAGTTTTTGAGTGTTTTCTTTAATTTTGGGACTACGGTAATAAACTGAATATTATATTCGTGCCCATGACATACTATGTTTAAGACACTCGTGTCTAAATATCAGTATATCCCTCGCTCTCGCTCGGGAAATACTAATATTTAGCCACTCGTGTAGTAAACATTGTATGTCATGGACACTCATATAATATCCTCTATATAGGAACAGTTTATTGCTTCTGCTTACAAGAACTGTAAACAACATGTCCTGTTCCATTAGTTTAAACATATTTTATTCATCAGAAAAGGTTTGGGTACAAGTTCTACAACTTAGAAAACCCTCTCCCTAATATGTACATTACATTTTATTTGCATTCGTTTAACAAGGTAGACAGAAGAGAACAGATAAAATACAAAACTGTTACAATAATTAAAGGAACCTTTTTGTTTGACTTATGTAGGTTTGAACAGTTTTGAATATACTCTGATTTATATGGATATTCAGATCAGCATTGCCACACAAGAGTAAATCACAAGTAATGTTCAATTTGGTAACACTGCATAAGTTTGCCATCATGACAGTTCTTTCTAAATTATATAATTTACAATTAAACAAGTAATGGTAAGACTTCTCACAATTATTTCCACATGAACAGCTTGGCTTGTCTTGTTCCATTCAACCCCACAGAGGCAGACCAAGTCATAAAGCTTTGATACAGCCTTTGTTCTAACTCACCGAGTTTGTAGTCTAGAATGGGAGATGCCTGATTGGAGGCAATCAAAGTTTGTTGTGGAATCAATAGTTGTGCATGAATATATTATAAGAATACTTATGCTTAATACTTAACGCAAATTCGCAATGAAATTGAAGTAAAATGGTGTCATCCTATAAAGAAAATGGTCTGACTTAATTATGTGTACTTGTCATGTGCACAATCTGCGTCTGGACATTCTATTGATTAATGATAAAGATATTTATGTTAAACAGCGAGAAAAAGTGAATATTAATTTAGGTATCTTAAAGTTTATTATATGTATTAAAGTGCTTCATTCAATTATACTTCTTTACAAACAAATTTAGAGTTCGAACTGTATAAGTAAAATAAACCTTGAGGTTGTTCACGACATGCTTTGCGTTATATATATTTTAACGTACACGATGGTGAACAATGAACTCGATTGTTAGATTCACAATACGAGAGAATGTTTGTGTTTCTGTAACCTTCAGTTAAAGAAAATTGTACTGAGTGAACCGTGTGTTGAGTATTCACCATAGGTATTGTGCACTCGACATTTACACAGGAAAATACCTGGCTGTTAAAATCGTCAGTACAATTGACGGCTAACTTTTGGGCCTTTTGAAATGTCACCTGAATTCTTTTTCAAGTAGACCTTCATATACAAGCGTTGGAGTTACATTCATATCATGTAATTTCCGTAGGTATAAACAATGTTCATGTATCCCTTCATACAACATATTCTAAATGAATCATGTCTTTCATATTTTCCAAATCAAATGTTTCTGTACTTTTACTTTATTATTTCAGATACATAACGGCTAACCCATGTTTGACGTACTTAATATATACATGTGTACCATTGAGTACACATGTGAGTAATGTGGCAGTGGCTGGCTAGAACAGATTTATATTTTAAATTGCAAAAACAATTTTAAAATGATAACATCACAACACAATATAATGTGACATTAACTTCACATATTTTCCAATTTTGCATCGCATAGGATAAAAAGCATTTCTAAATTTATCCGGCCTTGTAACCATGTTGAAAAGTTTTTTTCCATGTTCAAAAGTCGTCTACAGGGACAAGAACAAGAAGTAAATGGTAAAATTAGATTCATAAAAGGTCGCCATGTACAAGCTAGTGTAAGTTGTAACTTCAATAATTTCCAAGATCAAAATTTTCTCCCTAAGAGTGTTATATACTTTACTAAGATGAAGTTATGACATGAATGTAATCATATGTTTACAAACTTTTATCTGAATCAAATTTATGTCAAATTAGTGTAAGTTAGTGCTTGCGTTTTACGTGACACAAATACGATTTTCTCATAATGCACCGAGGAGGGTATTAATTTTTATTTTGGAGTGTTAAAAAATTGTAGTAAAGTTTGACCACTTATTATTTGTTTACCAGTCGTATCATAAGTCCATATTGCTATAACACTCCTACATTACAATGATAAATATGTTATAAAAGGATAACTTAATGATAGTTTAATTAATTGCATTTAACATGAATCGTCACGCCCACAACAACGAGTTGATTAGTATCAGAAGATTGTTATTTCACAGCATTTACCATGAATCGTCAGGCAGATACTCGCCCACTGCAATCATTGCATCAGGAGATCGTTATTTCACAACTTATTACTTAACGCAATGTTGATAGAAACGCTTTTGTGCCGTCTGACGTAGTGATATATTTTGATGTGATATTTTCTAATGCATAAATAATGCAACTGAAAGGACAACCACGGAATCACATAACGTTACCTCTAATTTATTAACACAAGACGTTTTGACATGAATTAGTTGGTTGAGACAATCAGGAATATTTGTTTGAACTATAGATACGTACAAGTAGAAACAGGATCATATATACAAAAAAGATATAATATTTCGTCACCACCAAATAATTCTGATAAATGGATTATCGAAGATAAAAGTGGTCACAAATTTAAAACGCATGGTTACATTCAGCAATCCTTTTTACACTCACTTAATCCAGTAAGTTTCATTTCGCTTAACTATTTTTTCAATTATTGTTATTCTTGTTCGTTTTTCTACTCTAAAATACGTTGTAATAAGATATGGAATGTCAAGACAATGACTAAGTTTTAAAACATGTCATCCATCAAATAAATACACTATACTAACCTCAATATTAGGTACGTATATATACGATGCCAAAATGGTCTCAGAGTGGAAGCTAGATAGGAAACTCAATACGATTCTGTATTTTGTTATTTATGACAAATGGTCGCAGCAGACAAGGCACAGACTGGTCAAACTATTATCTCGGATAGAAATATATTTTACAAAAATCACAAGATCAAGGCCTCCTTTCACAAAGTCCTAAGGTAGTAATGAAATAGTAAAGAATAGGAGTAAAGGTCAACTTTAGAAAAGGTTGCTTTGAGAAAGGAGGCCCTGGATTGTAGATAAAAGATGTTGTTATGTTATATTGGTACCAACAAGCTCATTTTACAGAACCTCCTAGTGTTAATAGACACGACTCGTTTAGCAATAACATACGAAGTGTTGTGTGATTTCAAAACGGACATAAAAATGGCTTGTCAGTTACCCAATCAGCATATCAAAACGGTGGATATCCTAATGCATTAATGTTTCCTAACCCCAATTCACAACTATCAATAGTATGATAGACAACGTTTTGAAGCTCAGGTAAAAACCTCGTTTATATGCATTGCTTGATTGAAAGCTGATTGTGATTTATTTATTTAGTTTGTCTGACCTCCTTAATGCTATCCGGTATCTCCTGGCGTTTCGTTGCATTTCTTTGATAGGATGGTTTTATTGCAATAGCAACACTCGAATGAGAATGCATGACAAACAGGATACACAAACGCAAAATACAGGAATCGTATTTACATTCCACACATAGTCAGAATAAAGGGCATCATCTCCTTTCACTTCTAATACAAAAGGTGATTCATTACCAATAGTAGCTTATGGTCGATAAAACAGAAACTACTATTAATTTATTGATAACCAAATTCGTTTTCAGTGTGATTTTGTTACAGGTGTTAGGTTTAATAAAGGAACTAAGTCACCGAAGAAACTGACTTATTTATACTATTTGTATTGACTTATTCCTTACACTTTTCAGAAGTTGTTACAAATTATGATCTAATAACAATACTTCATATTCAGTTGTTAAGTGACCACCTCACTGTAATTTTATTGGTTTTGAGGACCCTTTGGATTCCTCAATCACTTAACATTTCTTCATTAATTCAATTTGTTTATACGCTTTCATGTGCAACTGATCAGGTAAATTGGACGATTCATTCAATTGATCTTTTTTTATATATCTTTACATAGCAAACGACATGACCCCTCATAAAAAGAGGTTAGTGGAATCCAATATTCTAGACAAACGGATCGATTAAAAATAGGCTGAGTTTCAAGAGTTTATCAGAAATAATTGAAACTAATCTCATTTGAGGAACTACTTATACATCAAAGAGTGAAAGATCACCTTCTTTGAATGAAAAATTATGTTGTTGACTAGTTTGCATTGATAGTGAATCAATTTTAGTTTGATATAAACATGATAGAAATGAATAGGGAAAATAACTGTATTATGAGAAAGGGCATGGTCACATGATTACGTAAATAGATCACATTGGTGTTTCTGTGGCATATTACACCACATGAAAATATTTTGCGTAAAGAAATAGCTTTATATTTAAACTAAATCAATAACCAACGCCGTCGGTTTTTATAAAAATTGCAGGTGTTGAATAACAATGAATCCCGGAAATTTTTCTGAGTATCAAGAGCTCATAAATCACTTAACGTTGTATGAGACCCCGACGGTCATCCTTTTTTATATCATATAGTATTTGCAATATGTCGATGATAAGCTTCAGGCCTTATAAGATACAAAGATCTGTATTGGGTATAACGATATGCCGACAAAAGTCATTTCTGCTCTATGTAATGCCTAGCAATATTCCTGGTAACATTTAAGAAGATGTGCACATTAATCTTTTGCCTCCTTCTAATCTCATGTGGGAATGTGTCCTTAAAATATTTTGTTAAAAAATGTTCTAAAATCATCATTTTGGCTAGTGAATCATGGCATTGTGATATAAACCATCCTTGCTTTGCGCAAAGAATTTTCATTTGCTACAAAAATTCCAATGGATTGTATTGTATTTTTTTCGACCAGGGGAAACCTCCGGCACCAACGGATTTGGTTTATTAGGACATAGGCTCACCAACACTTAGTTACTTGCTCTGTTTCTGTGGGGAGAGAATGCAAATTCCCTTGCGAAAAATGTTAGCGAAGTTAGTTGTAATGTTAATATCGTCAGTACAATTAAGCATACATTTAAATAATTATTGTTTGAACTGTCTTTTTATCCTACAGAAAAATTAATCGATTTTGTTGTTGTTGTTAATGATTGAAAAATCATGAAATATGAAAGTGGTTGTCATGAGCATTTTTTAAAAGATTCGTTAAGCGAGCAAAGTGAACGACAGTATCAATGACAACCTCATTGTTGGCAGTTAATTCAAGTATAGAAATACATTATATCAATAACACAAAGAATGAATTCATATTCGTTGCCCCTGTATCTTTCCTTAATTGATGACCACCATTTTGAATGTTTTAATGTGTTTCAAGGTTGTCACCATCTTCGTGTGATATTTGTGGGAATATTTGTAAGGTGAGGTGAGGTGATTTTGAGTTAAACGCCGCTTTCAATAGTATTTCACTTATATCGCGGCTGCTATTAGTAATAGTCTTGGGATGAGATAATGATTTAAGATAACCTTAATCCAGGGAATGAATTGATACATACATGATAAAAGTTTCAGCATATTTGGCATTTTATATACAAAGTTTATTTACGCTGAGCAAGTCATGAAATGTTGATACAGCCTATGTTCTATTACGCCGACTTTGTGGGATAGAATGGGATACGCCTGATTGGAGGCAATCACAGTTATTTATGCAATCAGCGACGCTGTTTTTAAATCATCATTTTGGCTACTAAATATGGCAATGGGGTTGTGATATGAACCTCCCTTTTCCATTGAAAGAAACGTTGTCATTTAATAAATGAATTCAAATGGATTGTGATGCAAAAAAAAATTCCGCTAGGGGAAACAGCCGGAACCCACGGATTTCGGCGTAATAGAACAAAGGCTGTATCAACATTTCTTGACTTGATCTGCCAAACAATTTTACTCACTGCACAGCGACATTTTGGTGCAGCCATCAGTTTATGCACTTTTCATGCGTAGGACAGGTTGCTATGGAATAATTGTGCAGAGTTTTAATTACCTGCGTTGAGCATGATTTTGCAAGATATCAGAGGATGTCATGGGAGAGAATTGCTTCAGTGCAGATAGGAATGTAAACCTTAACCCGAATAAGTGATTAATATACTACTCCTACACCTTACGAGGGTAGTAATCAATCGTTACGTTTGCACGTATTTGATGAACTTTAAAGTGTCTAGGTTGATGACGAATTTCCCAATACTGTGTTCAATCTCCGTTCGGATTCAGTTCACGTTCGTGTTTCACTTCAATGCAACAATATTGAAACGTAGACCTTGTGTTTTGACACATTTTTATTTTTTGTTATAGTATCCGATCTGAGTTCAACATGGTATTGGTATAAAAACAATCGACTCTATGTATATTCGCGATTTGTTTTGTTTATTCACTCTGCCAATATAATGTATTATTGCATATCACCTTGACATTTATTCCATCAAATTAGAGATGTAATTGAATAAGTTGCTTATATGATTAATTGGCTTTAACATGAATAAGTAGATACTCCTACACGAAGATCAGTTGTTAATTAACAGAACATCGTTTTATCACAACTTATCACTAAACACACTGTTGATAGTAACGCTTTTGTGCCGTCTGACGCAATTTTGGTGTGACATTTTCTCCCATATTTATAATGCAGCTGTTAGAAAACACACGAGGTTATCTTTGTTTGACTAACACGCAACGTTTTGACATTAATTAGTTTGCTTGTATCATGAACACTTACAAAATAGATACAAGATCGTTGTTATGTTGTGTTTCATATCCACTAGATAGAGATAGGTAATGTTATCTGCTCCGTGTTTGAAATGTACTTTCTATCTATTTTGTCAAAACAACAATTCAACAGGAAATTACTCCGCTGTTAAGAACGTTCACGAAACGCTGAAGTTAGTTTGTTAATCAGTATGATCATTTGGAAAAAAAACTTTCACACGAACTGTTAGGTATTTTTTGTTTCATAAAACATAAGGGTTCATATACATGACTAAGCACTTTCTTCGTTTAATTAATTGTGATTCCCTAAAAAAAATACTTCTTCATAAATCATAGTTATGTTGGTTGTACCTTATTATAAACATTGTAACTGGCTCTTAAATTGATATTTTAACGTGAGATTAGTTTGCAAGAAATGGTAAGCCATATCTTCAGTTATTTATACACTTTTTAAAACATATTGTGTGATCTGCAATCAATTTACCCTTTGCAAACTCTAGCAACTGTATTGAATGTGTCTTATAAGATAAATGCTTCTCCATGCAGGTTTATAGAACAGTCTGCTTGGAATCTTACTGTGATATGTTGGCGTGTTCAGATGTAGAAGTGATTTACAGGTCATATATCCGATATCATTTCCAACATAAAACTCTTTCGTGAAACATTCATGTTCATGTTCTTAGGTTATCTCCGATCTACAGTTAATACCTGACGATAATGTGGAGCGCGGTGGTGTAGTGGTTAGCGTGCTGGCCTATCACGCCAAAGACCCGGGTTCGAATCCAGGTGTGGACACCAAATATTTGTGACCTGGGCTTTATACCGTATTGTGTCCTTGGGCAAGGCACTTCATCCACATTGCACTCAGTCTTCCCAGCTGTATAATTGGGTACCTGAATACGGGAAGTACGGACCTATGTGGTCGCGCGAAGCGCTTAGTAGCGGCTTTGAAAGTATAATTCCTTCAGGGTGATAATGTACAGCCAATGAGCAGTGCTTGCACTGGATATTAGGCTTAAAAAATGTTCATTATTTTATAATGATTGGTAAAAGAAAGTCATATTCTCACATGCAAGCACTTCTGATTGAAAACAGTTAGTTTCATATTATGTAGATATTTGTAAAATACAAGGTGTTCTCTTGTGGTTTGAAACGCTTGCACTGTATTGAGTGTCTCCTCTTATAAGATAAATGCTCCTACGTGCAGGTTTATAGAACAGTCTGCTTGGAATCTTTCTATGATACGTGGGAGTGTTCACGTGTAGAAGGCATTTGGTTTGTATTGCTGGTCTCTGGTCTTCTATGTAACTATATCCAGTCACCATTCCATTCACAAGTCATACATCTGATCTAACATTTCTTTTTCTTTGTACTTAGCAGTTGTTCAATATCAATTCGGATGAGTTTGCGTTTTAATTTTCATGCTCTTTGGTTACCTCAGGTCTTACGTATCATTATGATAATCATAATACCATTTTAAATCAATTTTAGAATGTTGATATTAACACCCATTTAAAATTTGTTTAAATGAAAAGTATTTCTCCACTAACAAACAATTCTGAAAGTTCATTCTGGAAGGATAAAATGTGATCACGAAGTTGTGATGTATAGTTTCTTTCAGCAAGCTTTTGTACACTCACATAATCCAGTAAGGTTCATTTATTTTCACTGCCTCTTCAATTGATCCATCGTTGTCCTTCTATCATATATTTTGTTATGAGATCTATATCAAAAATATTTATTAAAATAAACCCATCAAATATATGCATTAAAAAAATTAAATACCAGGTTCAATGGCGATTAGTCTCAGAAATTTAGCTTCAGAGTTTTGTTTATTATCATTCAATAGTCAGAGGAGACAACTGAAAGTGAGATCAAACTCTTGTCTCCGATGAAACAACTTTTGCGAACCCAATACAATGAACATGCATGACAATACAGAGAAATGATATCATGTTATTATGGTGCCAATAGCAAAAAGCACATTTTACGGTACCACCAAGTGTTAACAGACACGACTCAGTCAATCAATATGAGAAGTTCTGTGCGATTTCAACACAGACATAGTCATTGCCACTCAGGTTTACAAATCAGCAGATCGACGAATAGCCGCATGCATTGATGTTTCCTAACCCAAATTCAACACTATCAATATTATTTTACACAACGTTTTGTAGCTCAGGTAAAACACTCGTTTATATGCATTGCTTGATTGAAATCTGATGATGATTCAATTATTTAGGCTAGCTGACCTCCATAACGCTATTCAGTATCACCTGGTGTTTTGTTGTATTTCTTGGATATAATTCCAATGAGAGTTTTCAGTTAAGAATGAGTGGCGAACAGAATAATAAAACGCCAAATACAGGAACCGTGTTTACATTCCGCAAATAGTCAGAATAAACGACATCGTCTGCTTTCAGATCCAATATTAAATAGTAATTCATTTCGCACAGTAGCGTATTGTCCATAACACAGAACTAATAACTAATTAGTTGATTACATTAGTTGTCAGTCGAATGATAATTTTGTTCACTGTCATTTACGATCTTGATGAAATGAGCATGAACGAAGAAATTAAATTAATATTTTCCCCCCAAATTTTTATATTTGGTGAACCTGTTCGAACGACATCGTCTTTGTAAAAAAATCAACTAATCTGTTTTGTAAATGACTCTTTAATTTTAAACTGTTGGTTGTTTCAGTTCAGTCGTTTATTGTAAACCCTTACCAACGATATGAGGCGTAACTAACGTTCGATGACCTCGAGGGATATCACCTTTCTCATCCTCTATATTTCTATATTTCAAGCTTTGATACATAGCCTGCATCATATATATTAGAAAAAGTAGTCCCAACGCAAATATTCTACATTTAATTTTACTTTAAATGGAAATATTATCAAATATATTTTTACTAAAGAATGAATGATCGTCGTTATCCTACTGCATCGCCATACTTCTTACACTGTTCTGTAGTTGTTACAAATGATCATTTAATATCATTACTTCATTTTGAGTTAAGTCACCATCCATGGAAAAAATCGTCTTCAAATAGAATTCAGAAGACGAGGCTAATGAAATAGCGAATTAGTCAAACAAACTTGCATTCTTCGACACGAAAGGATGGTCTGCATGTAAACCTCAACGCACAATTCAAAGGACCATTATTTGCTACCTTATTAATAAATCAATTCGTTCCAAAGTAATTATCAAAATGTGTTTTGTACACAATTATTATGATAATGAAATATATTTCGTAAATATTCTCATAACTGATTAATACGTTGAACTGATTCATACCCTATATGTGCAATCGGTCAAGTAAGTTTGAAAACGATGATAAATTCGACTCACCTATGTTGGATACGGCAAACTACCCTTCACAAATGGGATGCGTGGAAACCAATCTTCTAGACAAATAAACCGATTCAGTAAAAAAACTTATCAAGCGTGTATCGAAATGTACGTAAAACGAACCTCGTTTGTGTAACAAATACTTGTATGCTAACGAGTGATAGCGCACTTTCTTCATGATTTGTTTCCATTCATATCAATGTTAGTTTCGGATAAGCAGCAGATAGTCACGATTTTGAAACTGTATTAAAAGAGCTGGTAGAATCAGACGTGGACAGATCACTATATATCAACGATTATTCTGTGTGTATAAATTGCCCGAGTTTCCTTGCACAATAACCACATGTAAATGTATTTCAAAATTTGGTTTATAGTTTGATTGAAATCGAAAGTTATCGAGGAATGAAACTTGAAAAGAAAGAGTAAAGAGTGTTCACTTTGATCTGATTAATCCCATTATGGTAACCTCTACCATGATGAAACATCCGTCTCTCCCAACAGAGGCAGATCAAGTCAAGAAATGTTTATACAGCCTCTGTTCTATTACGCCGAAATCCGTGGGTTCTAGCAGTTCCCCTGGCGGCAAACAATTGCACCATTATCCATTTGAATTTCTTTATCAAATGCTTCTTGCATGGAAAGGGTGGTTCATATCACAATGCTTATGTCATGATCTAGTAGCCAAAATGATGAAATATAGAACGACGTCGCTGATTGAACGACTAACTTTGTTTGCCTCCAATCAAGCATCTCCCATTCTATCCCACAAAGTCGGCGTAATAGAACAGAGGCTATATCAACATATCATGACTTTATCAGCCTTTGTTGGGAGAGAATGATGAAACATATGCATATTTTGTTTCTCTATGTAAAGTAAGGATTTGGATGTTATGCTAAGCTCGCTCAATCGATTTTTGTGTGTGAAATAAATAGAGAAGAAAACAACACATGAATTGAAGAATTTTAATTAAGGAATGTGTGAAACAATGACGCATGAGAGCCTGACATTTTATGAATTTAAGAATAAAATCAATTCTGCTTACAAGATTATATTTTGCTCTTCAGTTACCATACAGTACCGCGACTTTCAAGATTTTTAAAATCACACATTGAAAGCAAAACTGCCTACGTTTCCTTTTTGTTAAGTATTTTCGAAATTTACAGTAATCACTTTATATTCATTTCCTTTAGATTGGTTTTAGAATCACTTATTCAATGAGGATTAGATTTTATTATATCGCAACCCTTGACATTACAGAGAAAAAAACCCATCAATTCGATAAAATGGTATTTCTTTTCTAAAATTAAAAAACATAACATTTACATTTAAATGGAACCCTTAACGTTACAAAAAGGAAGAGTTAGTGAATCGATACACATTTTGCCACCTTCTTCCATCTGTTTGTCAAGCACCACTCTCAATGACGTCACAACAAGCTCTTGGAAGTGGCAATTTCCTGCTAAGATTGTTTTGTCTGTAGAGCAGTCAGTGCGAGCACTCCACACACGGGCGATTACATGCAGTTGGTGTCACTTGCTGTCTCCGCAGGCGTAGTCAAACTTGAGGAATTTCATGTCTGACTTTCCTATTTGTAAAATTACATTTACGTTTATGTGCATTGCCTATTGTAATGATCTAAAAATGGAAGATACATGAATATTGTTAGAATTTGTCTGAATACAACCACAATTGCATTGTAAACATTATGAAACATATATTTTGGTTATCCTGTTGGATCAGTGTTTTCAGTGTGGCAAATAATCCAAATCGTGAATGAACTAGGTTCACTGTATTGTCATTTAGTACAAACTGCTTCATGGGTTTCCAGTCTGTCGGGCAACACCAGGGTTAACAGCAAATGTACATAGGTGAAACTATTATCATGGATTCATTAACTGGCATTATCAAAGTTGGTATGATGCAGAAATAAACAAATACATGGATTAACAACTTCTTGCGGTGTTTCGGATTAGATACTGACACCGTTATTAAACAGATGTTTCTGAGCATTTACAAGGTCGATAGGCATACACATATAATCCTGAACACTGAAGTATTTCTCGGCTTGTATATTTTCAAGATGACTGCTATGTGGTATTTTACTAGTGCTTCATATACCTTCAAGACATTTCTATCGATTTCCAACAAGTACCCATCTTCCTACACAAAGCCTAAAACGCCAGTTTCCGAACTGCCAGATTTATGCCTTGCTGTCGACCCTTGAGTTTTCTGTGCTGATAGCAGCGCCTCTACAGGTGATTGTTATCAACCTCTAGTTACTTTCTGATTGGTCTATTGCTTTCTCTAATAGTAGAGAGCAAGCACAGAAAACTCAAGGGTCATGAAAACTGACAGTTCGGAAACTGGGTTATTAGGCTTTGTTTAGGAAGATGACATGAACCCTGCATACTTTTATCACTTGATACAGATTTCTTTTTGGACCCCTTTACGTCATTTGCATTTTATATTCTCTTGCATCACGCGAAATTATTGATCTGTTTCATAATTGAACTAAAATCAAACGCAAGTCCTCTAGTTCTCGGTGTTTGAATAAAACACTTTCAGGAGGAAAGTAATTAACTGTAACAGTAATTTGTTCAGTTGAAAGTAGTTCTGTTTACTGACCAGTTACAATGTGATAATTCATGGACAGCTTGTTCAATACTGATGAATCTCAGTACTTATGGCTTATGACACTATGTCTCCTTACATCAGCGGCCATATGGGTATTTAGCAGCCCCGTCTAAGGTTTTGACACGTTCACTTTCAAGGTCAAAGGTCAAGGTCACGAGATATGTATTCACTCTAAGAATCCCTTGTAAACGCGATAACTTGAAAAGTTTTTGTGCTATGAAGCTCTAACTTGGTATATATCATCCTTGGAAAAGTAAAAAAATTTGAAAAGGTTTTGGCTACAATCCGTCAAAGGTCAAGGTCACAGCAAGGTCATGACGTAAGCATGTTTTAGCGAAAATGCTTTATTTTAACTATGAACACTTTTAATCAATACATGATTGTTATACTCAATAAAAAAGTGTTCAATGATCGTGTGACCTTGAAGGTCAAAGGTCAAGGTCATGAGATATGAGTTATTACAAAATGCACTAAATTTGGGTATAATTTTATCCCATTTAGCTTTTCAGAACTCATGAACATGTCTTAATGTTAATACTTCCAGGGAATAATTATGACATGTTCACTTTCAAGTTCAAAGGTCAAGGTCACGAGTTATAAAATCACAGCAAAATTCCTTGTAAACGCGATAACTTGAAAAGTTTTTGTGCTATGAAGCTCTAACTTGGTATATATCATCCTTGGAAAAGTAAAAAAATTTGAAAAAGTTTCGGCTACAATCCGTCAAAGGTCAAGGTCACAGCAAGGTCATGACTTCAGCATGGTTTAGCGAAAATGCTTTATTTTAACTATCATCACTTTTAATCAATACATGATTGTTATACTCAATAAAAAGTGTTACATTATTGTGTGACCTTGAAGGTCAAAGGTCAAGGTCATGAGATATGAGTTATAGCAATACCTTGTAAACACAATAACTTGAAAAGTTTTTGTGCTATGAAGTTTAGATTTTGTATATATTATCTCTTGAGAAGTACAACATTTTCAAAAAGTTTTGGGTACGAGCTGTCGAAGGTCAAGGTCACAGCAAGGTCAACATATATGGAGAAAATGGATTAGTTTAATTTTTAACACTTTATTTCAATACAATAATGTTATACTCAATGAAATATGTTCATTGATTGTGTGACCTTGAGTGTCAAAGGTCAAGGTCACGAGAAAATTCCCAATTTGGTGAGGCCTGTAAAAGGCGGAACAGGGTAAGGCGAAACCCCAAGTTCCGGGGCTGCTCTGCTTTTGCTGTATCCCGCAAACGCTAATCTAGTTTACTGACGCTTCCATCGATTCTCTCGTCAATCGATTATTTTTATCACCTTATTTTGCTTATAAAAATATAAGACCAAGCATCTGTTTTTTCATATTAAAGGGGCAGTAGCACGTTTTAGGGGGAATATAAGGTGATGTCGGGAAAATGAAAATTAGTTGTTCCAATTGGGGGGGGGGGAGATGTTGATGGGGGGGATATATAAGGTGATGTCAGGAAAATGAACATCAATTGTTCCAATTGAAAGACAGTGTATTTAAACTAACTGGAGCAGTAGTAATTCAAATATATAACTTAAAGTTTAGCCATGCTATACCTTTCTTACACAAAATGAATTAAAGGTGTTCACACAAAATGGCCGCCAATGGATTTTATGTGAATCTTCATACTTTGTCCTCTGACTATGGATAATTGGCTTTTGTAATGAGATTTTTGACAATGTCAAAATAATACATTAAGCATTAACTTGCAATTATCAATGAAAGGAATAAAATATAAAATTATCAAAAAACGTGCTACTGCCCCTTTAAGAACAGATGTTTTGAATTGTTTTGTACTTTGCTTGGGGATACGCCCTACGTGAAGAGAGGTGAGGTGACGTAGGGTTTATCGCAGAGTATTTCATTATATATCGCGGCTGCTAGTATTATTGCAGGGAGAAAGCCCGCAGCACTATTGTGGCTATGTATTTCCGTGAAACATGCTAGCATCGGCTGGAACTAGCGAACCATGGGTGGTACTACGCTGAAATTCAGATTGCATTGCACCCAAACCTGACTGCGTCAAGAACAGTTTTCTACTGTTGACAAAGTTGCCGAGCCCCTGGAGGGATTTAAACCACGGACTTCCTGATCCGAATGAGCCATTACAAGCCTATGAAAACTACAAAAATTGCACCAAAATCCATTTAAATTTCTTTAGCAAACGGAAACGCTTCTCGCATGAAAAGAGTGGTTCATATCTCAATGTCTCTGCCATAGTTCAGTAGCCAAAATGATGACATTAAAACTGATGGTGACTGCACAAGTAATATTGATTGTCTCCAATCAGGAATCTCCCATTTCACACCTCAAATTTGGCGAATTAGAAAGAAGCGTCATCAACATGACTTGATCTGCCTCTGTGGAGAGAGAATGTTCACGGGGTGGCACTAACAATTTGCATACATATTGAAAGTAATTTTCCATAATTTTACAGATTTCTCAACTAAAAACAACAAATTACAAAATTTTAATCATCAGGCTTCATATCCATTTTGCCTTAGGGTGTTGAAAGTGTGCCCCCCTCCTTAGTAGGGGCCACAGGTTCACCAAATGTACAACTTATAATCCTCTTTTTCTAACTTAAGAGTCTGAAAACAAAGTTTAAGCTTTCTAGGCCTTTAGCTTTTTGAGAAAAAGATGAAAATAGGTGTTAAAGGTATGGCAGGGTCACAAAAGCTATAAATTATAATCCTCATTAGTCAAGGAGTCTGTACACAAGGTTTCAACTTTCTAGGCATTTTGCTTCTGGAGAAGAAGATGCAAATAGCTTTTAAGGGCGTGGCCCCTGAGGTCTGTATAAGGGGGCAGGGGCCACCAAAGCTATTCATTAAAATCCTCACTAGTAAAGGAGTATGTACACAAGATTTAAACTTTCTAGGCCTTATGGTTCTGGAGAAGAAGTAGGTTTTAAAGGCGTGACCCCTGAGGTCCTTATAAGGACATGAAAACTAGCAACCAGAAGTTAGCACAAGATTCAAGATTCAACATTCACATTCGAATGTTGAATATTGAATATGGTGCTAACTTCAGGTACAAAAATCAACATTCGCGAATCTGAATCTGAAATTAAATTTCACATTCACATTCGAATCTGAATGTTGATTTTTTTTTCAACATTCACATTCAAAATGAATCTTGAGTTTTTTCAATTTGGGCTTTCAAATCATATCTTATAGACTCGACATTCGCAAATCTGAATCTGAAATTAAATTTCACATTCACATTTGAATCTGAATGTTGATTTTTTTTCAACATTCACATTCAAAATGAATCTTGAGTTTTTTCAATTTGGGCTTTCAAATCATATCTTATAGACTCGACATTCGCGAATCTGAATCTGAAATTAAATTTCACATTCACATTCGAATCTGAATGTTGATTTTTTTTCAACATTCACATTCAAAATGAATCTTGAGTTTTTTCAATTTGGGCTTTCAAATCATATCTTATAGACTCTACATTCGCGAATCTGAATCTGAAATTAAATTTCACATTCACATTCGAATCTGAATGTTGATTTTTTTTCAACATTCACATTCAAAATGAATCTTGAGTTATTTCAATTTGGGCTTTCAAATCATATCTTATAGACTCGACATTCGCGAATCTGAATCTGAAATTAAATTTCACATTCACATTCGAATCTGAATGTTGATTTTTTTTCAACATTCACATTCAAAATGAATCTTGAGTTTTTTCAACTTGGGCTTTCAAATCATATCTTATAGACTCGACATTCGCGAATCTGAATCTGAAATTAAATTTCACATTCACATTCGAATCTGAATGTTGATTTTTTTTCAACATTCACATTCAAAATGAATCTTGAGTTTTTTCAATTTGGGCTTTCAAATCATATCTTATAGACTCGACATTCGCGAATCTGAATCTGAAATTAAATTTCACATTCACATTCGAATCTGAATGTTGATTTTTTTTCAACATTCACATTCAAAATGAATCTTGAGTTTTTTCAATTTGGGCTTTCAAATCATATCTTATAGACTCGACATTCGCGAATCTGAATCTGAAAATAAATTTCACATTCACATTCGAATCTGAATGTTGATTTTTTTTCAACATTCACATTCAAAATGAATCTTGAGTTTTTTCAACTTGGGCTTTCAAATCATATCCTATAGACTCTACATTCGCGAATCTGAATCTGAAATTAAATTTCACATTCACATTCGAATCTGAATGTTGATTTTTTTTCAACATTCACATTCAAAATGAATCTTGAGTTTTTTCAATTTGGGCTTTCAAATCATATCTTATAGACTCGACATTCGCGAATCTGAATCTGAAATTAAATTTCACATTCACATTCGAATCTGAATGTTGATTTTTTTTCAACATTCACATTCAAAATGAATCTTGAGTTTTTTCAATTTGGGCTTTCAAATAATATCTTATAGACTCGACATTCGCGAATCTGAATCTGAAAATAAATTTCACATTCACATTCGAATCTGAATGTTGATTTTTTTTCAACATTCACATTCAAAATGAATCTTGAGTTTTATAAATTTGGGCTTTCAAATCATATCTTATAGACTCTACATTCGCGAATCTGAATCTGAAATTAAATTTCACATTCACATTCGAATCTGAATGTTGATTTTTTTTCAACATTCACATTCAAAATGAATCTTGAGTTTTTTCAATTTGGGTTTTCAAATCATATCTTATAGACTCGACATTCGCGAATCTGAATCTGAAATTAAATTTCACATTCACATTCGAATCTGAATGTTGATTTTTTTTCAACATTCACATTCAAAATGAATCTTGAGTTTTTTCAACTTGGGCTTTCAAATCATATCTTATAGACTCTACATACATGAACGAATGTTGAATGTGGAATTTATTTCCACATTTTAAAAAATCTATTTTAAATATCACAATTATGTACTCGTCTCAGAAAATCAATTGTATTTTTTGCAGATTTTTAAAAGCAAACGGTGAATTTTAAAATGGAAAAACGAGGTTCGAATGGCGCGCGCCATTGTAAACACAAGTTATCTCTAGTGCAAATCATTATCATTCGTAATTCGGCATCTCTTAGACTATAGCTCCGATCTACTTAAAAATTTGAACATATGTTCATATCAATATTTCCTCCTATTAGAGGTATCAGTTTTTGTTGTTTTTTGGTACCAGTTTATATCATGACAGGGAGTCAAAATTTCCAAAGTCAAAATGTATTTACATTTAAGGCAAAATTTTATTAATGTAGAGTTTTGGTTTAGCTTACTATTTTGACATTTTACAATAATAAACATAAATGATTGAATATTCTGTTCCTATGGTAAATGTAATGTAATTCTATCGACTTCGATATTTTAGTTTGTTGTCTTAGCAAAATAAGATAACACATAAGATTATTTTTCGATCCGTTTGGAGCCTCCTTCCACTTCAGAAAAGGGTAGGGTGGGCATGGTTGTGTTCGTTATATCCCATCGTGAACTCCTTCCAATTTAGAAATGGGACCGCTGAATTATTTTCTACTTAAACCAACTGTTATTATCAAGTATGATATAAATTTCCAAAAGTATTTTGAAGAATTATGATTAAGAAATCATACTCTGACGCTAAAATGTAGTTCCGTTAACTTGGAACTTCGAAAAGAGCAGACACGTGTCTTATTCATTAAACATCACTTTTCTCTTTAATGGAATGTTTTAAGTTAAGACAAGCTAATGCATGATGAATAAAACGCGCGGTACATCATACAAGTAGCTGTGTTTTTTTACATCTTACAAATATAATACATTGAGTATATTCAGGTTTGAGGAAAACTGTGTTGGAAACTGTATACATGGCAAATCGCTTTAATCTACATCTATATAGTTTTCATCGATCCTATTCTAAGAAGGCACGGGTAAAAGCTAGTAAACTCAGCTAAGTCAGGTCTAATTTCATAAAAAGTAAAGGTTACAATGCAAGTTGAAGTTACAGTTAAAGTGTGTGTGGGAAATATACATTGCACTGATTGCAGTAATCCTTTCACATAAAGTAATCTTTCAGTACGGTACAAACGAACTTTATATATGCAGTTTGCTATTTTAACATCTTACATATACATTACATAATACATTAGGTATCTAGGTTTGAGGAAAACTGTTTGAAAAAATATACTAAAAGACTAAAAAGCATGATTCGTGCCACGTGCGCTATAATTCTAATAAAATTCACGTATGAAGTAGTGGTTTTAGTGATTTTAGTGTACCCTGTATATATTGCCTTAACTTAAACACTTAAAGGAATATACATTTTGACTTTGGAAAAGTTGACTCCCTGTCATGATATAAACTGATACCTCCGAACAGGATGGAATATTAATATGAACATATGTTCAAAATTTCAAGTAGATCGGAGCTATAGTTTAGGAGATATGCCGAATTACGAATGATGATGATTTGCACTAGAGATAGCTTGGCGCGCGCCATTCGAACCTCGTTTTTCCGTTTTAAAATTCAACCTTTGCTTTAAATACTCTGCAAAAGCTACAATTGATTTTCTGAGACGAGTACATAATTGTGATATTTAAATTAGACATTTTTTTAATGTGACGTTATATGAACGTTCAGGGCAAAATGTAATTCCTTTAAAACAATAACTTAAAAAATTCTATTAAAGAGAATAGTGATGTTTAATGAAAAAAAACACGTGTCTGCTATTTTCGAATTTCAAGTTAACGGAACCACATTTTAGCGGCAGAAAATGGTTTCTTAATCATAATTATTCAAAATACTTCTGGAAATTTATATCATTCTTGAAAATAATAGTTGATTAAAGTAGATAATAATTAGTTCAAGATGAGACATTCTATCTTGCAATTGCAAGTTGGAATGGCTCTCACTCGTCCCATTTCAAAATGGAATGGATTTCAAGATGGGACATAACAGTGTTTATATTTAGTATTGTATTCGAGGCATAACATATATATACTTTAATATAATCAATTCGCGAACCAAATCAAATGAACCAAAGCCACACCTTATTGTGGTTAGCAAATTTGTAGAATTTTGAAGTAAACTTCAATATGTTATGTCTAAACATTAAGATTAAGATAAAAAGTATATATAAAATAACAAATACATTGTACTCTTATTTTATTAGGATCAATAAATTTGATTAACTTTGATATAACTTTCTTATAACAGTAAAGTAATATAATGTGTTAATAAAACAAAAGAGTAGTTGAGAAAATCCCACCGTAATGCACATAGGTTTAAACGTTCTGATAAGCAAATATGTAGCAATTTGGATTAAGCACTTTAATATAAATGTTCATGTTTTTCTTTGGTAAATTTACGCCACAGACCATTCACATGTAAGTGCAAGTGCGAGCATGCATTTTCCAACCAAACCATTGAGGGACCACTTTTCTCTGTTTTAAAATGGGCATGAAATGTACATACTCGTAAAATCATCACATAAATGAATTGATACACTCTAATGGTTGCAAACGACTTGGTCATCTTCATTGAAAAGATAATAATTAAATCATATGTATCATTTCCTCCAAGTCATCTGATATATGTAAAATTACGACTTAAAGGTTTAATTATTTATATATTATCAGGATGTATATTATCTTTTCTGATAAGCAAATATGTAGCAATTTGGATTAAGCACTTTAATATAAATGTTCATGTTTTTCTTTGGTAAATTTACGCCACAGACCATTCACATGTAAGTGCAAGTGCGAGCATGCATTTTCCAACCAAACCATTGAGGGACCACTTTTCTCTGTTTTAAAAAGGGCATGAAATGTACATACTCGTAAAATCATCACATAAATGAATTGATACACTCTAATGGTTGCAAACGACTTGGTCATCTTCATTGAAAAGATAATAATTAAATCATATGTATCATTTCCTCCAAGTCATCTGATATATGTAAAATTACGACTTAAAGGTTTAATTATTTATATATTATCAGGATGTATATTATCTTTTCAATGAAGATGACCAAGTCGTTTGCAACCATTAGAGTGTATCAATTCATTTATGTGATGATTTTACGAGTATGTACATTTCATGCCCATTTTAAAACAGAGAAAAGTGGTCCCTCAATGGTTTGGTTGGAAAATGCATGCTCGCACTTGCACTTACATGTGAATGGTCTGTGGCGTAAATTTACCAAAGAAAAACATGAACATTTATATTAAAGTGCTTAATCCAAATTGCTACATATTTGCTTATCAGAACGTTTAAACCTATGTGCATTACGGTGGGATTTTCTCAACTACTCTTTTGTTTTATTAACACATTATATTACTTTACTGTTATAAGAAAGTTATATCAAAGTTAATCAAATTTATTGATCCTAATAAAATAAGAGTACAATGTATTTGTTATTTTATATATACTTTTTATCTTAATCTTATTGTTTAGACATAACATATTGAAGTTTACTTCAAAATTCTACAAATTTGCTAACCACAATAAGGTGTGGCTTTGGTTCATTTGATTTGGTTCGCGAATTGATTATATTAAAGTATATATATGTTATGCCTCGAATACAATACTAAATATAAACACTGTTATGTCCCATCTTGAAATCCATTCCATTTTGAAATGGGACGAGTGAGAGCCATTCCAACTTGCAATTGCAAGATAGAATGTCTCATCTTGAACTAATTATTATCTACTTTAATCAACTATTATTTTCAAGAATGATATAAATTTCCAGAAGTATTTTGAATAATTATGATTAAGAAACCATTTTCTGCCGCTAAAATGTGGTTCCGTTAACTTGAAATTCGAAAATAGCAGACACGTGTTTTTTTTCATTAAACATCACTATTCTCTTTAATAGAATTTTTTAAGTTATTGTTTTAAAGGAATTACATTTTGCCCTGAACGTTCATATAACGTCACATTAAAAAAATGTCTAATTTAAATATCACAATTATGTACTCGTCTCAGAAAATCAATTGTAGCTTTTGCAGAGTATTTAAAGCAAAGGTTGAATTTTAAAACGGAAAAACGAGGTTCGAATGGCGCGCGCCAAGCTATCTCTAGTGCAAATCATCATCATTCGTAATTCGGCATATCTCCTAAACTATAGCTCCGATCTACTTGAAATTTTGAACATATGTTCATATTAATATTCCATCCTGTTCGGAGGTATCAGTTTATATCATGACAGGGAGTCAACTTTTCCAAAGTCAAAATGTATATTCCTTTAAGTGTTTAAGTTAAGGCAATATATACAGGGTACACTAAAATCACTAAAACCACTACTTCATACGTGAATTTTATTAGAATTATAGCGCACGTGGCACGAATCATGCTTTTTAGTCTTTTAGTATATTTTTTCAAACAGTTTTCCTCAAACCTAGATACCTAATGTATTATGTAATGTATATGTAAGATGTTAAAATAGCAAACTGCATATATAAAGTTCGTTTGTACCGTACTGAAAGATTACTTTATGTGAAAGGATTACTGCAATCAGTGCAATGTATATTTCCCACACACACTTTAACTGTAACTTCAACTTGCATTGTAACCTTTACTTTTTATGAAATTAGACCTGACTTAGCTGAGTTTACTAGCTTTTACCCGTGCCTTCTTAGAATAGGATCGATGAAAACTATATAGATGTAGATTAAAGCGATTTGCCATGTATACAGTTTCCAACACAGTTTTCCTCAAACCTGAATATACTCAATGTATTATATTTGTAAGATGTAAAAAAACACAGCTACTTGTATGATGTACCGCGCGTTTTATTCATCATGCATTAGCTTGTCTTAACTTAAAACATTCCATTAAAGAGAAAAGTGATGTTTAATGAATAAGACACGTGTCTGCTCTTTTCGAAGTTCCAAGTTAACGGAACTACATTTTAGCGTCAGAGTATGATTTCTTAATCATAATTCTTCAAAATACTTTTGGAAATTTATATCATACTTGATAATAACAGTTGGTTTAAGTAGAAAATAATTCAGCGGTCCCATTTCTAAATTGGAAGGAGTTCACGATGGGATATAACGAACACAACCATGCCCACCCTACCCTTTTCTGAAGTGGAAGGAGGCTCCAAACGGATCGAAAAATAATCTTATGTGTTATCTTATTTTGCTAAGACAACAAACTAAAATATCGAAGTCGATAGAATTACATTACATTTACCATAGGAACAGAATATTCAATCATTTATGTTTATTATTGTAAAATGTCAAAATAGTAAGCTAAACCAAAACTCTACATTAATAAAATTTTGCCTTAAATGTAAATACATTTTGACTTTGGAAATTTTGACTCCCTGTCATGATATAAACTGGTACCAAAAAACAACAAAAACTGATACCTCTAATAGGAGGAAATATTGATATGAACATATGTTCAAATTTTTAAGTAGATCGGAGCTATAGTCTAAGAGATGCCGAATTACGAATGATAATGATTTGCACTAGAGATAACTTGTGTTTACAATGGCGCGCGCCATTCGAACCTCGTTTTTCCATTTTAAAATTCACCGTTTGCTTTTAAAAATCTGCAAAAAATACAATTGATTTTCTGAGACTAGTACATAATTGTGATATTTAAAATAGATTTTTTAAAATGTGGAAATAAATTCCACATTCAACATTCGTTCATGTATGTAGAGTCTATAAGATATGATTTGAAAGCCCAAGTTGAAAAAACTCAAGATTCATTTTGAATGTGAATGTTGAAAAAAAATCAACATTCAGATTCGAATGTGAATGTGAAATTTAATTTCAGATTCAGATTCGCGAATGTCGAGTCTATAAGATATGATTTGAAAACCCAAATTGAAAAAACTCAAGATTCATTTTGAATGTGAATGTTGAAAAAAAATCAACATTCAGATTCGAATGTGAATGTGAAATTTAATTTCAGATTCAGATTCGCGAATGTAGAGTCTATAAGATATGATTTGAAAGCCCAAATTGAAAAAACTCAAGATTCATTTTGAATGTGAATGTTGAAAAAAAATCAACATTCAGATTCGAATGTGAATGTGAAATTTAATCTCAGATTCAGATTCGCGAATGTCGAGTCTATAAGATATGATTTGAAAGCCCAAATTGAAAAAACTCAAGATTCATTTTGAATGTGAATGTTGAAAAAAAATCAACATTCAGATTCGAATGTGAATGTGAAATTTAATTTCAGATTCAGATTCGCGAATGTAGAGTCTATAAGATATGATTTGAAAGCCCAAATTGAAAAAACTCAAGATTCATTTTGAATGTGAATGTTGAAAAAAAATCAACATTCAGATTCGAATGTGAATGTGAAATTTAATTTCAGATTCAGATTCGCGAATGTCGAGTCTATAAGATATGATTTGAAAGCCCAAGTTGAAAAAACTCAAGATTCATTTTGAATGTGAATGTTGAAAAAAAATCAACATTCAGATTCGAATGTGAATGTGAAATTTAATTTCAGATTCAGATTCGCGAATGTCGAGTCTATAAGATATGATTTGAAAGCCCAAATTGAAAAAACTCAAGATTCATTTTGAATGTGAATGTTGAAATAAAATCAACATTCAGATTCAAATGTGAATGTGAAATTATATGTCAGATTCAGATTTGCGAATGTCGAGTCTATAAGATATGATTTGAAAGCCCAAATTGAAAAAACTCAAGATTCATTTTGAATGTGAATGTTGAAAAAAAATCAACATTCAGATTCGAATGTGAATGTGAAATTTAATTTCAGATTCAGATTCGCGAATGTCGAGTCTATAAGATATGATTTGAAAGCCCAAATTGAAAAAACTCAAGATTCATTTTGAATGTGAATGTTGAAAAAAAATCAACATTCAGATTCGAATGTGAATGTGAAATTTAATTTCAGATTCAGATTCGCGAATGTAGAGTCTATAAGATATGATTTGAAAGCCCAAATTGAAAAAACTCAAGATTCATTTTGAATGTGAATGTTGAAAAAAAATCAACATTCAGATTCGAATGTGAATGTGAAATTTAATTTCAGATTCAGATTCGCGAATGTCGAGTCTATAAGATATGATTTGAAAGCCCAAGTTGAAAAAACTCAAGATTCATTTTGAATGTGAATGTTGAAAAAAAATCAACATTCAGATTCGAATGTGAATGTGAAATTTAATTTCAGATTCAGATTCGCGAATGTCGAGTCTATAAGATATGATTTGAAAGCCCAAATTGAAAAAACTCAAGATTCATTTTGAATGTGAATGTTGAAAAAAAATCAACATTCAGATTCAAATGTGAATGTGAAATTATATGTCAGATTCAGATTTGCGAATGTCGAGTCTATAAGATATGATTTGAAAGCCCAAATTGAAAAAACTCAAGATTCATTTTGAATGTGAATGTTGAAAAAAAATCAACATTCAGATTCGAATGTGAATGTGAAATTTAATTTCAGATTCAGATTCGCGAATGTCGAGTCTATAAGATATGATTTGAAAGCCCAAATTGAAAAAACTCAAGATTCATTTTGAATGTGAATGTTGAAAAAAAATCAACATTCAGATTCGAATGTGAATGTGAAATTTAATTTCAGATTCAGATTCGCGAATGTAGAGTCTATAAGATATGATTTGAAAGCCCAAATTTATAAAACTCAAGATTCATTTTGAATGTGAATGTTGAAAAAAAATCAACATTCAGATTCGAATGTGAATGTGAAATTTAATTTCAGATTCAGATTCGCGAATGTCGAGTCTATAAGATATGATTTGAAAGCCCAAATTGAAAAAACTCAAGATTCATTTTGAATGTGAATGTTGAAAAAAAATCAACATTCAGATTCGAATGTGAATGTGAAATTTAATTTCAGAATCAGATTCGCGAATGTAGAGTCTATAGGATATGATTTGAAAGCCCAAGTTGAAAAAACTCAAGATTCATTTTGAATGTGAATGTTGAAAAAAAAATCAACATTCAGATTCGAATGTGAATGTGAAATTTATTTTCAGATTCAGATTCGCGAATGTCGAGTCTATAAGATATGATTTGAAAGCCCAAATTGAAAAAACTCAAGATTCATTTTGAATGTGAATGTTGAAAAAAAATCAACATTCAGATTCGAATGTGAATGTGAAATTTAATTTCAGATTCAGATTCGCGAATGTCGAGTCTATAAGATATGATTTGAAAGCCCAAATTGAAAAAACTCAAGATTCATTTTGAATGTGAATGTTGAAAAAAAAATCAACATTCAGATTCGAATGTGAATGTGAAATTTAATTTCAGATTCAGATTCGCGAATGTCGAGTCTATAAGATATGATTTGAAAGCCCAAGTTGAAAAAACTCAAGATTCATTTTGAATGTGAATGTTGAAAAAAAATCAACATTCAGATTCGAATGTGAATGTGAAATTTAATTTCAGATTCAGATTCGCAATTGTCGAGTCTATAAGATATGATTTGAAAGCCCAAATTGAAAAAACTCAAGATTCATTTTGAATGTGAATGTTGAAAAAAAATCAACATTCAGATTCGAATGTGAATGTGAAATTTAATTTCAGATTCAGATTCGCGAATGTAGAGTCTATAAGATATGATTTGAAAGCCCAAATTGAAAAAACTCAAGATTCATTTTGAATGTGAATGTTGAAAAAAAATCAACATTCAGATTCGAATGTGAATGTGAAATTTAATTTCAGATTCAGATTCGCGAATGTCGAGTCTATAAGATATGATTTGAAAGCCCAAATTGAAAAAACTCAAGATTCATTTTGAATGTGAATGTTGAAAAAAAATCAACATTCAGATTCGAATGTGAATGTGAAATTTAATTTCAGATTCAGATTCGCGAATGTCGAGTCTATAAGATATGATTTGAAAGCCCAAATTGAAAAAACTCAAGATTCATTTTGAATGTGAATGTTGAAAAAAAATCAACATTCAGATTCGAATGTGAATGTGAAATTTAATTTCAGATTCAGATTCGCGAATGTAGAGTCTATAAGATATGATTTGAAAGCCCAAATTGAAAAAACTCAAGATTCATTTTGAATGTGAATGTTGAAAAAAAATCAACATTCAGATTCGAATGTGAATGTGAAATTTAATTTCAGATTCAGATTCGCGAATGTCGAGTCTATAAGATATGATTTGAAAGCCCAAATTGAAAAAACTCAAGATTCATTTTGAATGTGAATGTTGAAAAAAAATCAACATTCAGATTCGAATGTGAATGTGAAATTTAATTTCAGATTCAGATTCGCGAATGTCGAGTCTATAAGATATGATTTGAAAGCCCAAATTGAAAAAACTCAAGATTCATTTTGAATGTGAATGTTGAAAAAAAATCAACATTCAGATTCGAATGTGAATGTGAAATTTAATTTCAGATTCAGATTCGCGAATGTAGAGTCTATAAGATATGATTTGAAAGCCCAAATTGAAAAAACTCAAGATTCATTTTGAATGTGAATGTTGAAAAAAAATCAACATTCAGATTCGAATGTGAATGTGAAATTTAATTTCAGATTCAGATTCGCGAATGTCGAGTCTATAAGATATGATTTGAAAGCCCAAGTTGAAAAAACTCAAGATTCATTTTGAATGTGAATGTTGAAAAAAAATCAACATTCAGATTCGAATGTGAATGTGAAATTTAATTTCAGATTCAGATTCGCGAATGTCGAGTCTATAAGATATGATTTGAAAGCCCAAATTGAAAAAACTCAAGATTCATTTTGAATGTGAATGTTGAAAAAAAATCAACATTCAGATTCAAATGTGAATGTGAAATTATATGTCAGATTCAGATTTGCGAATGTCGAGTCTATAAGATATGATTTGAAAGCCCAAATTGAAAAAACTCAAGATTCATTTTGAATGTGAATGTTGAAAAAAAATCAACATTCAGATTCGAATGTGAATGTGAAATTTAATTTCAGATTCAGATTCGCGAATGTCGAGTCTATAAGATATGATTTTAAAGCCCAAGTTGAAAAAACTCAAGATTCATTTTGAATGTGAATGTTGAAAAAAAATCAACATTCAGATTCGAATGTGAATGTGAAATTTAATTTCAGATTCAGATTCGCGAATGTCGAGTCTATAAGATATGATTTGAAAGCCCAAGTTGAAAAAACTCAAGATTCATTTTGAATGTGAATGTTGAAAAAAAATCAACATTCAGATTCGAATGTGAATGTGAAATTTAATTTCAGATTCAGATTCGCGAATGTCGAGTCTATAAGATATGATTTGAAAGCCCAAATTGAAAAAACTCAAGATTCATTTTGAATGTGAATGTTGAAAAAAAATCAACATTCAGATTCAAATGTGAATGTGAAATTATATGTCAGATTCAGATTTGCGAATGTCGAGTCTATAAGATATGATTTGAAAGCCCAAATTGAAAAAACTCAAGATTCATTTTGAATGTGAATGTTGAAAAAAAATCAACATTCAGATTCGAATGTGAATGTGAAATTTAATTTCAGATTCAGATTCGCGAATGTAGAGTCTATAAGATATGATTTGAAAGCCCAAATTGAAAAAACTCAAGATTCATTTTGAATGTGAATGTTGAAAAAAAATCAACATTCAGATTCGAATGTGAATGTGAAATTTAATTTCAGATTCAGATTCGCGAATGTCGAGTCTATAAGATATGATTTGAAAGCCCAAGTTGAAAAAACTCAAGATTCATTTTGAATGTGAATGTTGAAAAAAAATCAACATTCAGATTCGAATGTGAATGTGAAATTTAATTTCAGATTCAGATTCGCGAATGTCGAGTCTATAAGATATGATTTGAAAGCCCAAATTGAAAAAACTCAAGATTCATTTTGAATGTGAATGTTGAAAAAAAATCAACATTCAGATTCAAATGTGAATGTGAAATTATATGTCAGATTCAGATTTGCGAATGTCGAGTCTATAAGATATGATTTGAAAGCCCAAATTGAAAAAACTCAAGATTCATTTTGAATGTGAATGTTGAAAAAAAATCAACATTCAGATTCGAATGTGAATGTGAAATTTAATTTCAGATTCAGATTCGCGAATGTCGAGTCTATAAGATATGATTTGAAAGCCCAAATTGAAAAAACTCAAGATTCATTTTGAATGTGAATGTTGAAAAAAAATCAACATTCAGATTCGAATGTGAATGTGAAATTTAATTTCAGATTCAGATTCGCGAATGTAGAGTCTATAAGATATGATTTGAAAGCCCAAATTTATAAAACTCAAGATTCATTTTGAATGTGAATGTTGAAAAAAAATCAACATTCAGATTCGAATGTGAATGTGAAATTTATTTTCAGATTCAGATTCGCGAATGTCGAGTCTATAAGATATGATTTGAAAGCCCAAATTGAAAAAACTCAAGATTCATTTTGAATGTGAATGTTGAAAAAAAATCAACATTCAGATTCGAATGTGAATGTGAAATTTAATTTCAGATTCAGATTCGCGAATGTCGAGTCTATAAGATATGATTTGAAAGCCCAAATTGAAAAAACTCAAGATTCATTTTGAATGTGAATGTTGAAAAAAAATCAACATTCAGATTCGAATGTGAATGTGAAATTTAATTTCAGATTCAGATTCGCGAATGTAGAGTCTATAAGATATGATTTGAAAGCCCAAATTTATAAAACTCAAGATTCATTTTGAATGTGAATGTTGAAAAAAAATCAACATTCAGATTCGAATGTGAATGTGAAATTTATTTTCAGATTCAGATTCGCGAATGTCGAGTCTATAAGATATGATTTGAAAGCCCAAATTGAAAAAACTCAAGATTCATTTTGAATGTGAATGTTGAAAAAAAATCAACATTCAGATTCGAATGTGAATGTGAAATTTAATTTCAGATTCAGATTCGCGAATGTCGAGTCTATAAGATATGATTTGAAAGCCCAAATTGAAAAAACTCAAGATTCATTTTGAATGTGAATGTTGAAAAAAAATCAACATTCAGATTCGAATGTGAATGTGAAATTTAATTTCAGATTCAGATTCGCGAATGTAGAGTCTATAAGATATGATTTGAAAGCCCAAATTTATAAAACTCAAGATTCATTTTGAATGTGAATGTTGAAAAAAAATCAACATTCAGATTCGAATGTGAATGTGAAATTTATTTTCAGATTCAGATTCGCGAATGTCGAGTCTATAAGATATGATTTGAAAGCCCAAATTGAAAAAACTCAAGATTCATTTTGAATGTGAATGTTGAAAAAAAATCAACATTCAGATTCGAATGTGAATGTGAAATTTATTTTCAGATTCAGATTCGCGAATGTCGAGTCTATAAGATATGATTTGAAAGCCCAAATTGAAAAAACTCAAGATTCATTTTGAATGTGAATGTTGAAAAAAAATCAACATTCAGATTCGAATGTGAATGTGAAATTTAATTTCAGATTCAGATTCGCGAATGTCGAGTCTATAAGATATGATTTGAAAGCCCAAATTGAAAAAACTCAAGATTCATTTTGAATGTGAATGTTGAAAAAAAATCAACATTCAGATTCGAATGTGAATGTGAAATTTAATTTCAGATTCAGATTCGCGAATGTAGAGTCTATAGGATATGATTTGAAAGCCCAAGTTGAAAAAACTCAAGATTCATTTTGAATGTGAATGTTGAAAAAAAAATCAACATTCAGATTCGAATGTGAATGTGAAATTTATTTTCAGATTCAGATTCGCGAATGTCGAGTCTATAAGATATGATTTGAAAGCCCAAATTGAAAAAACTCAAGATTCATTTTGAATGTGAATGTTGAAAAAAAATCAACATTCAGATTCGAATGTGAATGTGAAATTTAATTTCAGATTCAGATTCGCGAATGTCGAGTCTATAAGATATGATTTGAAAGCCCAAATTGAAAAAACTCAAGATTCATTTTGAATGTGAATGTTGAAAAAAAATCAACATTCAGATTCGAATGTGAATGTGAAATTTAATTTCAGATTCAGATTCGCGAATGTCGAGTCTATAAGATATGATTTGAAAGCCCAAGTTGAAAAAACTCAAGATTCATTTTGAATGTGAATGTTGAAAAAAAATCAACATTCAGATTCGAATGTGAATGTGAAATTTAATTTCAGATTCAGATTCGCGAATGTCGAGTCTATAAGATATGATTTGAAAGCCCAAATTGAAAAAACTCAAGATTCATTTTGAATGTGAATGTTGAAAAAAAAATCAACATTCAGATTCGAATGTGAATGTGAAATTTAATTTCAGATTCAGATTCGCGAATGTAGAGTCTATAAGATATGATTTGAAAGCCCAAATTGAAAAAACTCAAGATTCATTTTGAATGTGAATGTTGAAAAAAAATCAACATTCAGATTCGAATGTGAATGTGAAATTTAATTTCAGATTAAGATTCGCGAATGTCGAGTCTATAAGATATGATTTGAAAGCCCAAATTGAAAAAACTCAAGATTCATATTGAATGTGAATGTTGAAAAAAAATCAACATTCAGATTCGAATGTGAATGTGAAATTTAATTTCAGATTCAGATTCGCGAATGTCGAGTCTATAAGATATGATTTGAAAGCCCAAATTGAAAAAACTCAAGATTCATTTTAAATGTGAATGTTGAAAAAAAATAAACATTCAGATTCGAATGTGAATGTGAAATTTAATTTCAGATTCAGATTCGCGAATGTCGAGTCTATAAGATATGATTTGAAAGCCCAAATTGAAAAAACTCAAGATTCATTTTGAATGTGAATGTTGAAAAAAAATCAACATTCAGATTCGAATGTGAATGTGAAATTTAATTTCAGATTCAGATTCGCGAATGTCGAGTCTATAAGATATGATTTGAAAGCCCAAATTGAAAAAACTCAAGATTCATTTTGAATGTGAATGTTGAAAAAAAATCAACATTCAGATTCAAATGTGAATGTGAAATTTAATTTCAGATTCAGATTTGCGAATGTCGAGTCTATAAGATATGATTTGAAAGCCCAAATTGAAAAAACTCAAGATTCATTTTGAATGTGAATGTTGAAAAAAAATCAACATTCAGATTCGAATGTGAATGTGAAATTTAATTTCAGATTCAGATTCGCGAATGTTGATTTTTGTACCTGAAGTTAGCACCATATTCAATATTCAACATTCGAATGTGAATGTTGAATCTTGAATCTTGTGCTAACTTCTGGTTGCTATGAAAACTGACAGTTCGGAAACTGGGTTATTAGGCTTTGTTAAGGAAGATGACATGAACCCTGCATACTTTTATCACTTGATACAGATTTCTTTTTGGACCCCTTTACGTCATTTGCATTTTATATTCTCTTGCATCACGCGAAATTATTGATCTGTTTCATAATTGAACTAAAATCAAACGCAAGTCCTCTAGTTCTCGGTGTTTGAATAAAACACTTTCAGGAGGAAAGTAATTAACTGTAACAGTAATTTGTTCAGTTGAAAGTAGTTCTGTTTACTGACCAGTTACAATGTGATAATTCATGGACAGCTTGTTCAATACTGATGAATCTCAGTACTTATGGCTTATGACACTATGTCTCCTTACATCAGCGGCCATATGGGTATTTTACTGACGCTTCCATCGATTCTCTCGTCCATCGATTATTTTTATCACATTATGTTGCTTAAAAAAATATAAGACCAAGCAACTGTTTTTTCATATTAAAGGGGTAGTAGCACGTTTTAGGGGGAATATAAGGTGATGTCGGGAAAATGAAAATTAGTTGTTCCAATTGGGGGGGGGGGAATGGGGGGGATAAAAGGTGATGTCAGGAAAATGAACATCAATTGTTCCAATTGAAAGACAATGTATTTAAACTAACTGGAGCAGTAGTAATTCAAATATATAACTTAAAGTTTAGCCATGCTATACCTTTTCTTACACAAAATGAATTAAAGGTGTTCACACAAAATGGCCGCCAATGGATTTTATGTGAATCTTCATACTTTGTCCTCTGACTATGGATAATTGGCTTTTGTAATGAGATTTTTGACAATGTCAAAATAATACATTTAGCATTAACTTGCAATTATCAATGAAAGGAATAAAATATAAAATTATCAAAAAACGTGCTACTGCCCCTTTAAGAACAGATATTTTGAATTGTTTTGTACTTTGCTTGGGGATACGCCCTACGTGAAGAGAGGTGAGGTGACGTAGGGTTTATCGCAGAGTATTTCATTATATATCGCGGCTGCTAGTATCATTGCAGGGAGAAAGCCCGCAGCACTATTGTGGCTATGTATTGCCGTGAAACATGCTAGCATCGGCTGGAACTAGCGAACCATGGGTGGTACTACGCTGAAATTCAGGTTGCATTGCACCCAAATTTCACTGCGTCAAGAACAGTTTTCTACTGTTGACAAAGTTGCCGAGCCCCTGGAGGGATTCAAACCACGGACTTCCTGATCCGAATGAGCCATTACAAGCCTATGAAAACTACAAAAATTGCACCAAAATCCATTTAAATTTCTTTAGCAAACGGAAACGCTTCTCGCATGAAAAGAGTGGTTCATATCTCAATGTCTCTGCCATAGTTCAGTAGCCAATATGATGACATTAAAACTGATGGTGACTGCACAAGTAATATTGATTGTCTCCAATCAGGAATCTCCCATTTCACACCTCAAATTTGGCGAATTAGAAAGAAGCGTCATCAACATGACTTGATCTGCCTCTGTGGAGAGAGAATGTTCATGGGGTGGCTCTAACAATTTGCATACATATTGAAAGTAATTTTCCATAATTTTACAGATTTCTCAACTAAAAACAACAAATTACAAAATTTTAATCATCAGGCTTCATATCCATTTTGCCTTAGGGTGTTGAAAGTGTGCCCCCCTCCTTAGTAGGGGCCACAGGTTCACCAAATGTACAACTTATAATCCTCTTTTTCTAACTTAAGAGTCTGAAAACAAAGTTTAAGCTTTCTTGGCCTTTAGCTTTTTGAGAAAAAGATGAAAATAGGTGTTTAAGGTATGGCAGGGTCACAAAAGCTATAAATTACAATCCTCATTAGTCCAGGAGTCATTACACAAGGTTTCAACTTTCTAGGCCTTTTGCTTCTGGAGAAGAAGATGCAAATAGCTTTTAAGGGCGTGGCCCCTGAGGTCTGTATAAGGGGGCAGGGGCCACCAAAGCTATACATTAAAATCCTCACTAGTAAATGAGTATGTACACAAGATTTAAACTTTCTAGGCCTTATGGTTCTGGAGAAGAAGTAGGTTTTAAAGGCGTGACCCCTGATGTCCTTATAAGGAGCCACAGGGCCAACAAAGCTTCAATTTAAAATCCTCACTAGTCAAGGAGTCTGTACACAAGGTTTCAACTTTCTAGACCTTATGGTTCTGGATAAGAAGATGAAAATAGGTTTTAAGGGCGTGGTCCCTATGGCCCTTATTGCTTTGGGATCCAAAGACCCCAACGTTTTGCATCATTTGATATTGAAAACAAATGGCAGAATTTCAGCCAATGATATGTGTTTATCCTGGTATTTCGAACGACCAATTGACAGAGCTATAGCAAATTTATACCCACGTGACCATGTGGGTGGTTCGAAATAATTGGCAAGCTTTAATTTGGAAACTGATTATTATAATAAAGTTATGATGTAAAATTTGTCGTAAATTGTCAAAAATATATGGATGAGCGTTTACACCCTTAATACATATAAATACTGCACATGCATGTGAGCTGTTTTGTAGGTATTCGGTGTATTTTTTTGCATTCCACATTCGGAAACGACATTCAATTTTTGTATCAACTAGGAATTCGGTTCTTTCCATTTTTTTACTATAACGCGAGCGCTTAATGTCCCGCCTTGTCTGATCGTTCACTCAATGCATTTCATCGCTTCACAGAAAAATGGTACTGAACAGGCGATTTTCAAATGTCGTGTTTCAAAACATAACGTTATGGATGATTTATTTTCGATTAAAGGTGTCTTTCGAAGAAAGTATCGACAAAGAGCCTAGAGTATGATAAAATATTCTTAAATGTCATCCTATAACATAATTAAAATAAGAACTTGTAGCTAAGATCATTTCTAAATTTATCAGCAACTTTCGGCTGTAATTCGATCAACACTCATTTAAGGAAAAATATTCTTGCAACAGGTGATTAACCAGAAATTCAATGGGTTTAACCTAAATTGAGGAAATATACATGAGGCAGTGCTTCAAGTATCAAAATATGTATGTGATACCAGGCCTTGGGCACTTCGAAATGAAGATGGTAAAATCCCTTTTCAAGATGCTGTGTAAACCATTTCTACAGCATACCGCCAATTTGAACGGGTTTAGATCACCAAACGGTCCTAAGTTTGCCTAAGCCTGCAGCAACCACCAGTTCTTCATGATTTGTCTTTGTTGCACCCTAGACGAAGTCTTAATAAGAAATGGCTTCCATAAAAACTACTTTTAATCCAGAGAACTTCCTCAAGTACATGAGAAACGACAAAGCCCGAACCAAATGGCTGAAACATTGCTCAAGCGGCGTAAAACAATAAGAAGGATTATCTTCGGATTCAGTGTCTTCAGCTCCCTCAGGCACCTGTGGTTATGCATTGAAATATTATACAAGTTAAAACACTATGAAAACAAATAATCAATTCATAATATAAGTACATGTAGATTTTATGAATAACTTGAAAATACATACTCCATTCTGGTTTTGAAATAGGGTAGTTGTGCCAGGGTGGCGTTCAATGCTACGTAGACTAAACTACTTTGATGACCCACAGTTAAAATAGAGAAGTTTTGGTTACGGAGTGATATATTATTGCTTAAAATGCTTTAAGACATAATTAGTACAAAATGTTGTATATCGAAGTGCATAATGGTATAAAATCCCACTTTCAGACACTGAGTTATCTCCCTTTAACAATCTTGTCCATTGTAGATTTGTGCACTATTGCTGGATGGCGAGTAAATATTGGTAGTCAGTGCGGGCCTTACAGAAGTGGAGCGCATGCAAACGGATGCTGAGCGTTTCAGCCACAATAACTGTATGACTTTTGATGTAGAATTGGCGCCAATAATGCCCAGAATGATTCATATCAGGGTTTTGCTCACCGTTATTGTAGATAGTATTGTAGAGAAACAGTATACAATACAATTACCACAGCTGAAGAATTTCTGAAAACACATTCAACCCAAACATGAACAGCCGGCCCCGTCTAAAGACAGGGCTGTTATCAGTGTTTGTGACGTTTCCACCACTGCCACCGACGCACTCCTTCTAATGGCTATAACTTTTTCCACTATGCTTTCCAGAACTCATATACATAAGTATATACCTATACCAATTTTGAACCATTTTGACATGCTTACTTTCAAGGTGAAGGTTACGTGTTATGTAATAACTGCAATAATTTCTTGTAAACACGATAACTTGAAAAAAAATAAATTGTGCTATGAATCTAACGTGGTATATATCATCTTTGGAAAAATGATATAATTTGAAAAGGTTTCCGCCAAAATCCACCAAAAGTTAGGGTCACAGCAAGGTCGCGACTCAAGCATGTTTAGCGAAAATGCTTTATTTCAACCGTTAACACTTTTATTGATTACATGATTGTTACACTCAATGAAAAGTGTTCATTGATTGTGTGACCTTGAATGTCAAGGTCAAAATCAAAAGAATTAGCCCAGTTTGCGGAGGCCTGTATAAGGTAAGGCGAAACCCCCAGTATTGGGGCTGTTCTCCTTTTTGCGGTGTCCCGCAAACGCTAATCGAGTTCTAATCTTTCAATTTATGACCAAAATATGATGTATTGAAATTATATATCAACTAAATAGACTAATGCTTAATGAAACTAAATGTGTTAATTACTTCGTGTTGTAACTCCTTCATACACAACTTCGTTTCGACGTCTCAACATGCGTAGTATTAAACTGTGAATCTACGTCGGAACTTTTCAATTTCAATTGCCGAAATGACAACACCACAGAAGAGAATCTGCACGTGCATCTCCCGAGGAACGTCGTAGCAAACATTTCACGTTTTCGGTGGTTTTCTTTTGATGTCAAATACATGTATAAGGCGGTCGGGTTAGATAATTCGTAATCATAAAAGTTTTATTTGTCGCACATAAAAGACGTTATGGCTGGACCATTCGGGATCGTGTCTATCTTACCATTTAAACGATTAGACAACATTATTACATATTTCCTCCACGATTCACATGATCACACGGCCCTTCAATCCACTGAAACTGACAGTAAAAACAAACACTCAGACAATATCAAAATATTTTTTGTGATGTTAACTGCTGAAGTTTACGCATCTTTTTAATTAAGGCAGTCACTGGGTGATATAAGTACATTGATTTTTCAGAAAAATGTGATGATCGTTTGCTGACAGATGGAGGAAATTATGCGTTATGACGAGGAGAGATTCTAAAGTCCCTGGGGCTTGTAACTCGAAGCAGTCGTTACGTTGTCTCTTATTAAGGATCGTCGTTATGCATGCGCCATTTTAACGTTATGTAACTCAAAGTAGTCCTTATAAAAGGAAAGTTAGCGACTATGTTTAAGGTGTACCCCTGACCAACCTTTAAGCAGTCCTTAGCTGGTCGTATTTGGCATTAACGTATGAAAAACAACCAAATGCAGACACAAACGGAGAATGACAGCACTATAAGACTCATATATTGATAATACTTATAACAAGAAAAGCCTTTAAAAAGGCATGCTTGGTGCCACATAGGCAGATGAAGGGGATTGTGATTTGTCGAACAATGTGGGTGATAAGTGAAATATACAACACTGAATAACAGCACGAGTATTAATCAAAGTTAATTTCACAAAATTAATTTCCATCAACACGAGTTGATGAAAGTTATGAATATTTTTTACATTCATCATCGATTGTTGGTATATTTCATATCATAAGACACGAGGGTGATATTCTATTTATCATCCAAATTCACTCTTTTTGAGTAAATCTCTGAACACAACAACACTAGATTTTCAAGACAGTGATGTCATTGCACAGTGAGGTCACTATGTTTATGATGTAATGCCATTGTGATGTAGTTACCTGAAGTAAAAGCACTGTGTTGCTATGTAGCGTTGACAATGACAGGAAATTGTTGAAAACGTACTGCCAAAACGATATCTCCTTGTCATTATAGTTAATTATTAACAGTAGCATTACAGATAATAAACAAAATAATTTCCGATGATCTCACGGGATTTTAACCCAGGTTTGTTATCCGCTGAGCTAAGCCGGCCTTATAGTAAACGTATGGAACCAGCGATGTAGGTCATATTCTAAATATAGCACAAGTCAATTTCAGTAGCTCTGATAATAAATACATGTTTTCAACGTAAACATTTAGTGACATCGTTAAGTATGACTTGTCACGTTGTCGTAAATGATCTACCTATTAGTAAACATAGGTCTTATTTCGATGTCACCAGCGTACTTACAGAAACATTACTTTTAATTCGCCAGGCGAGCCCAGCGTGAAATTAAATCGCGTGGGTTATAAAAAAGTGGATTATGCGATTATTGAATGCGAAATAATGCTCTTAACTGGAACAAATGCAGACTCTTCTTCAAATGAAGATGTTTTTGATTGAGTCTGTTAACATTTATCAACGTCCTTAATAGAAAATATTGTTTCTCTTTTAACAAACCATTTAAAGCGAAATCATATTCCACAGTTTAATGTGCCAAATATTTTGTATTACCCACATGGTGACGTAATGCATTTTTTACTACAGCTCTGTTCATTGGTCTTTTGATTTGGATACAACACATGTGATTGACGCGGCTTCCCTTTGAAAATATCAAGAGTAATATAGAGAGAATTCAGAAAAGTTTTAGAAAAATCAAATCATAAAGCTTGGTGCCTTTCGGGCACCAAGCAATAACAATCACGTGCACTCTGCTAACGTCTCCTTGTTTTAAGATAAATGTATGTGTATTTTGATGTTAAAGCAAAAATAATTTTATGTTTATAGTCAATATAATTGTTTATTGTTCAAATATTCCTTTAATTATTATTTCGATATAATTATGATACCATAGTAACCTTTTCACAAACGTCCCGTGTAAGAGCAGTAAATGCCTTCAAAATCTTAAAATTATCAATCTCTCAAATTCAGTAGAATAACCTTAAGATTTAATCCGGCCATTTTTGACTCAATGGCTTATCAGAGTTTGATGAAAATATTGGAACTCAAAAGAATCGCAAAATTATTTACATATCTTATCACTTAAGAAAGGACTCAAATTCAATGGCTGGATAACCTCTAATCATGCATACTATAATGTTTTATTACATGAAGGCCATCTTCAAAGAATGGTGTTAACAATTCATTAATTTTATTATGTATTTCATCAAATAGTCCTTTGAGTTAAATAAAGAACACCTTCACCTATTGTTTTCTCATGTCTTATCATTTGCATAAAATGCATAATGCATAAGTTTTTGTTTTAATCAATTAGTTGATACATGAGTAATTGTTTTGTCTGAGGGTTACATCATTTAATTTTCATATAGTGTTTTCTACCCTGAAAGTAAATATTCGATGGATAGGTATGCGGCCAATTCATCATAACATGCCAAGGGCACAGTCGAAATTAACAAAATAATGGGTGCTAAACTGACAATTTTCGTAAGTTTTATTTTTCAAAATTGGATAACCAGACAAGTAATCAATGAAACAACTAGCATGCTTTGATGGACAATTTTGTGTTTTGGTGTGCCAAGGGGAATCCCACGGTCTTTAACCTAATCTTATGCCCTCTATGTTTCGAGTTACGCTCATCGTTGAAACGTCTAACGAACGGTTAAGGATTGATTAGCGAATGCTTTGTGTTACACTACCAAAATAAAATAACGATGGTCCTAAAGGGGTCATAAGGTATGCGCTAGAGACGGAAATAGCGACTGCGTCGAGTTACAAGCCCCAGATATCTGAATTAGGTATGCACGATGTAAGGAAATGTACCGCCTCTTCAAGCTAGAATCAATTATAGATTCATGACCATAGGAATAACAAGGCTTTCGTCCTCGCGATGTAATAATTTGGAAATAAACATATTGTGTTTGGAAATCAACGGCATATAACAGTATTATTACAGCTCTAAATTTAATTTAATGTCGAACGCGTAGTGAATGTCAGAATTGTTTCTAGCATACAACAAACCTTCTTTCAACATTTGTGATGTACAATGACAGTTGTGACTGTAAGATAATTTGTTAAAAATTCCAAAAATAAAGATATTACATAGGAAATCATTCACATTTAAACAAACGTTTGGCAGCTGCACACCAAATGAACTGGCTGATGAATGCTCTGAGACTCCGAACAGTGACAGAACATTCATCATGTAACATATGACTGATGCCACGTTAAGGCGAAAACTAACTTCATTATAATCCCAGCAGGGAATCGTTTTCAACTGTTAACCTCTTAGTGAGTGATCTGAAAACTCAAACGAATTCATTGTCAACCTTTTGTGAAAATATTTGTTACATACAAAATTAAACTTTTAATTTTTACATCTTGACATACTGATTGGAAAAGCATTATCCGAAGCAATTGAAATTAGCATTTTTACCATTGGAATACTACCATCGACACGGTGTAATATCATCTTTCATGAACAAACAGTGCTGTCAAATACTGCTGTTTAATATGGATATGCGGATACCACTGTTAATCAAGTTCGATGGATCTCTGCAGCAATCGGGCGGTTTATCAGAGAATGGAGTACCCCTATATTAGACAGGACACCTGTCTTTCATTCAAATGTCACCTCTATGAACCGTGAAAATCGCACATTCTGATGGCCTACAATTAAAAAATGGTCAGTTTTAACTGTATGTAACTCCAAAGCAAAGAAAATGTTTAATCGATAAAACTAATTAATGCCGTAATTATTCCAAAGTGTTATAAATATAACCTTATTGTCAAGTAAAGTTAATAAAAGAAAACCAAACTAGATATGTACTTGATATATAGGGGAAAATGTATTTAGAACTTCATTCGTGATTTCTTATAATGTCAACAGGAATGACCTGTTATAGAAGAAAGTATCAATAAAACATAAATTTGCTAGAGCGATATATTCATTCGAAGGATCGTTACTTCCCGATAGTATCAGTATTTTGTTTTGAATTTTATGTGTTCAAGTCGGCTTACTATTTATCACATGAAGTTAAATCAAGAGGTCCGTTGTTCGGCAACTTTGTCTGCAGTAGAGAACTGTTCTACACGCAGTAAGGTTTGGGTGCAATGCTACACTGAATTTCAGCGCAGTACCACCCATGGTTAGCTAGTTCCAGCCGATGCTCGCAGGTTTCACCGCAATGGTGTTGCGGGCTTTCTCCCTGCAATTATACTAGCAGCCGACATAAGTGAAATACTCTTAAAGCGGCGTTAAACACCATATCGCAACAACTGACATGAAGTTAACCATTTTCTGCATATAATTAAATCGCAAAACTAATTGACGTAAGTGACAACTTCACCTTATTATTTTTCGGATTTGATATGACTTGTTTCAAATATCATCAAGCCGCTATACAAATCTCTGTGTACAGATAATGATAAACGTTCTGTAGTGGAAAGGTTAAATCATCTATACAGTATGCCTGTTGATGAATATAGCAACACGAAGTCCCACACCGATTCCTGTGATTAGCTCGTCAGCCAAATTCCTCATTGAGTGATTCACAGCCTTAAATCGCATCTTCAATTCCGCTGTATCGTGCCAAGTATCCGTTACTTATATGCTTAATGACTACCTATAGTCATCAGACGAAACCAACTGCTATTAAGTCTTATGGTATATTTGCTTAACAGGTCAAGATTATTGCTTGAAACCTTAGTGATAAGTATGTTGCTTTAGATGGAATCGTTTCATACTTAATGCATTGAAAGGCGTTATGATTTCAGATTGTATTCTCAATCAGCGAGATTGAAGGAAATACAATACAAATAAATATTTATAATCTGAAATCTTCTTAACGTCGTTCAATGCAATTAAGTATGATTACCCCATCCTTTACAACTTACACATGCACCATTACCAAAACTGGTAATCGATGTCATTTCAGTCATTTCTTTGTGTTAGGACTTTACCCGTTTGTCGTTATGTTCATGGTTAACTTGTTAGCAGTTTAATATGTCAGTGTTAGCTCGACCACAAGAAACTCGACTGTGATTTGTTAGTGTGTTTCAACGCTCCACTGAACGAAAGGTTCAAACGTTGAAGATGTGACCTGAGCAAGTGTTCTGATATATACACAGCACGTGTTGCGCTGTAAACCAATGTGAAGCACTTTAACAAATGCACATGTTGACATAGTATCGTATCATACAAACCTGCGTTTCAGAAGATATCGCTTGTAAGAACATCTCCCACGAAATATCGTTTTATAGTTAATTTTTAACAATGCTAAGTACATGATAACACAATAGTGCATGCATCACCACAATGCTATTGTGACAGGATATAGATATTAAGTTTACCCTAATATGTTTATTTTGTTAGTTTTAACTTATTATTCATAGTACTCTTAGTTTATTTCAACAACATCTTTAGCATATTATCAATATACGTCACCCCAAACTTCTCAGGAAGTATCAACTGAAATATGTCATGGACACCTTCTTGTCAACTGGAAGATTTCCATCCAAGGCCAGGTGGAAACAAAATGTGAAAGCTGCTGTTTGGAAGTTTCACTCTTCTGCATGGACGGATAGAGTCCAGGCTGATCCTGATCTACAGTGGTTTGGACACATACAAACAGATCTGAGTGTTCATCCGGCATGGTCTCTGTCACATGAAGAATACCTGTACCGAACCTCTTCGAAGTTCCATGTGCAGGTATGCGCCAGTATCAGAGATATCAAAGACGCTGTGTACCTGTGTGAGAAATGTGGTCAGATATATAGTGATCCGTGTGTTCACGCTGTCGTACAGTGTGATAACCTATCTACTTTGAGGGATGAGCTATGGTGTGAACTGATCAATATGGGACCTGTGGACTTCAGTGTATGGTTTCACAACCTATCGGACATTGATATGGTTTTGTGCCTTCTCTCATGTAGACCCACATTCAATCTGAATGTAGCAGAACTGAGAACATTCACAACAGTTGCTGTGAAAAACATCCATCTGATGTGTAAAGAAGTGACAAGGCACTGAGCAGGACATCCAGTGTCGGTACAGACTGAGACTATAATGATGCAGGACTGATGTAAATCTCACTGATTCTTGCTTTTCTTTTGTTTTCGCATTTTGTCTTTGTAATCTCCCAACTTGGAGGATGAATAAATAATATATATGCTTGGCCATACTTCGTATACTTGACGATGCTATGACATAACTACATTTGTGATCTAATTGTAGTTTAGTATTTAAAGATGTAAAGTTTTCATTTATATGTTATGCAAAAATTAATTTCGAGGATCAATATAGTCTCACCCTCACGTTTTCTGATATCAAATATATCAACACTCGTTTATAAAAGTAAAAGTACAAAAACTTTCAACTCGTGTTGATATATTTTATATCAGAAAACATGACAGGTGAGATTCTATTGATCCTCGAATTTTTTGCATTCAACATTAACAAATTAACAATGTGTGCAAAATATTTTCAGTTTTGAATTTCATTTCCCGGTAAATATTTATAAGCCTCGTTTTTGTGATATATATAAAGTCAGTTGTTTGTCATAAACGCCAGGGGAGCAAAACATGTCGTTTAATCTTGTTGTACTACACTGTTCTCTAGCAACCAATTCTCCTGTATTTTGTTTCCTTTGAAATAGTTAGACAATAATAAGAAAAAAGAACCGTTTCTCACAATTTCATATTTATGACACTCTAAAACTTTAAATCGATATTTCATCTTTTTCTTCTCGTAACTCTTTAAAATAAAAGCAGAAATTATTATTCATCTTTCGAATATTATTCATATTTCATATACATGTATTTTGAAACTAACGCCTGTAAAAGGATTATTATCATTTTGATGCTTTGCGTGTGTAAACATCTCATCTAAAAGTCTATAAGTGATAAATTCCCTAACATAATTCTACCAAAGTTTCTGATTTGTTTTATTTCGTTGCATCGCTCGTTGACTTTGGCATTATCAAAGTTTCTTGTCTCGTTTTAGTTGAAATTTAAATGTTTCCATCGGAAAAGAGAACTTAAAGGACAAGCGATTAATACACGCTTAAAATATTTATCATCTTATCTTGTCTTGTTTTTTTCGTGAATGTATAGAATTCGTCTTGTGGATATTACCTTTTATTTCAGACCTGTAAAACAAGAGAATTAGTGAGCAAAGTATACCTTTTATCCCTCCGCTCCCCTGTATGGTCATAAAAACTAAAATCCTACACTTAATTAGGATTCCATCAAAATTGAAAACTGTTCATAAAGATGTCAATGGAAATGCAGATGTCGACTTCCTGACTGTAGGCTATGTCTCTCAAAAAGTAATTTGTGAAAAAAAAGTTGAAAATATAAAAGAGAATGAAGGCATCTGACCAAAATATGCAAGAGGAACATCTAGGTAAATTTCGTAACATTTGAACAATTGGTATCAGAACTATTGACGAAAGTAAGAGGCGAAGTAATTGTTACATGCAGTCACTTAGAGGAAAAAATCCCAAAAACTTGCAACAATTGTCGCAATGTATTGTCGATTAAGTGAAACATATATTATATATGACACAATCATTAATTTAGGTTATATTCAATATGTTGATTGATTTACACTAAATGTCTCCCTCCCGCTAAATAAATTACTCTAGTCGTATTGTAAGACCATGCCATCAAATGTATTTCAATTGCCTTATTACTAGATTGAACGGTTAAGTACATCATAAGATTTAGATATGAATTGATAAAAATTCAAACGCATTCACAAAGCCATGTAATACGCATATTTCTTTACAGAGTCAGAGTTCTGACGGAATACTTATTCCAAATTTAATTTTATGGCTATAATGAAAAAAATCGGCCATTTAATCGTTTAATGTGTGAATTCAGTTTGTCCTCACAGATTTATGTATTGCAAAGAAGATGTCTCCATGTGATGTTGTATCGATTGTTAAAAGGCCGTTGTATCGATAAAACGCAGACAGATAAAGTTTTTAAAAATACAACATGATTTATTTTCAGATACCAAGTAAATTCGTTGATGAATGATATAAGACTCTAACCCTAGTGACAGACCATGCATCATGTGACATATTGCTGATGTCAGATGAAGGCGATAACTGCAATAATTATCTTTCAAGCAGGGAATATAATTTTAAAATGGTGAAATCAAGGCGAGGACCTTTACATATTCGTTCATTGAGTTCATTGTCGATTCGAAAAAAGAATTATGAAAAAAAGGCCCAAAATAGTTAGGAGAAAAATCTGAAATATAAAAGCACTGACTAATTCCATGACAATAGTTGTTTATGCAAATACTTTGTAGAACAAACATCTAAATTAAAGTACTTTGAGAATACCAATGGACGGCAAATTATTTTGAAAAGCCTCCAAATAGATATATAAATAGATGATAAGAGACTCGCAAGATAAACTCTTCAAACATTCCAAATCCTGTGTCTGTTGCTTAATGTCCTCCACTTAATATCTGTAATCAACCTGCCCAACAAATTCATCATTGGTAGAATAACATTCTTTATTCCTATTCACATTCCAAACTGTTCGTGTCAGTTTTCCGTTAGTGATACGCACAGTGACTACCTATAATTAACAAACGAATACCAACTGCAATTAACCATTATGGTTGATACGCTTAACAGGTCAAGATTATTCATTCGGTCCTGAGTGATAAGTGTGTCTGTATTGATTGAGTCGTTCCATACCTAATGACATTTAAGCACGATAACAAAAATCATTCCTATTTTAACCCTAATGATTTGCATAATCCACTCTCTGAGACCATCAAGTGTATTTAGCTTTACTCTCCTATCCCCAACTTCATCTTTAAATCAACATAGCCTGGATATAAGCAGGGGCTTTATAAACATAGGGTTATCATTAGGCACGATATCAGTTGCCTTCGGTTGATGTATCTCAACACATAGAGGATATCATATGAGTGTCCATGACATACTATGTTTACGAAACGAGTGGCTAAATATTAGTATTTCCCGAGCGAGAGCGAGGGATATACTGATATTTAGGCACGAGTGTCGTAAACATAGTATGTCATGGGCACGAATATAATATTCTGTTTATTACCGTTGTCCCAAAATTAAAGAAAATACTCAAAACCTACTTCTCAGTATAGGCGGATTAGCCTCCGCCGACCCGTATAGATTGTGACGTCATAGGTGAATCGTGAGGTCAAATCATTGCTTTTAATGAAAAAGTGATATTTTGCCCTAGGGCAACATATTAAAAATATGAACCTCGGTATGACTGCCCTCGTAGGTAATATATTGTATTACTATGAGACGCACTTAAATATGCATAATCAAAGTCTAAAACGTGTTGAAGTGTTTTTTACGCATTTACAGACGTTTGCTGCCAACAAAACCCACATTGATTAATGAAGATACACATTAGTAGAAATTATTAGTCAAAGGGCACCCCCACGTCGGTTTGTCACTATTTCTAACAAAACTGTAAACAATACTCGCTTCTGATATGTTATTAGAAAAATCAGAGGGAGTATAATTTGGTTATACGGTACTCTGATTACTTTGTCTTATGCGCAAGAATTATTTTTTTGCCTAGCAAAAGTAGTTTTCAAATATTGCTGTTATCTAATGAAACTTTCCACAAGCATAACTTTTGAAGGATTTCAAAACCGGCAAAACCGGCCTTTAGCATTCGAACTCAAATTAACTTGAGAGCTATTATAATTCAATTATATGCCACCGAATCCCAAACTCAATATGTTTATGTTATAGCTATACCCACACTTCCCGAGGTGTATTGCTCAATATACCTTCTGTTTTAATCGTGGGTCGCAAATGTGTAGCGTACCGGAGCCGAGGATCCAGGATTCAAACAGGAGGTATATACAGTGATGCATCGAGGAAAGTGTGGGTATATATGACTTTTACCCCACTCCTGTTGAATTATATTTGACGAAAAGGAGCTATCCACCCTCTCTATGTATAGATGTCCTGACCTTACTAGATCAAAAGAATATTAACTTGCTCTTCTTATTACGTTTTAAAAACCATAAACTGACTTCATTACATTAAAATTTTGTACAAACCAGTACCTATACATACATACATGTAGGCTTATGTAGGAAAATACAACAATCTAGACACGACACAACAACACGTACTGCTACCTGTATCAAGCCTCGGTAGCTCAGTTGATAAAGGCGTTGTGTCGCAACATTAAGGCCCCTGATTCGATTCCCACAATGTCGTTAACATTTCTTAAAATTCAAAATTTTACAACTCCATTGATTTTCCAAAGTTGAAGATCTCTTCACCTGACTTAATATGGGTGTGAAATAAAAAGTAGTTGTATTAGAACAGTAGAGGTGTATCTGTCAATACACCTACAGTTAGAACAAAGGAAACCATAGCAACGAGACCGGCGGAAGTTGGGTATAACTCTTATATATAAATTCGGGGTATTATTTTCAGGGTTTCACAAAGGAATGTGGTCTCGTTCTTCGTGATAAAGCAGTAAAACACAAAGAAGTTATTTGTGTTGCTTTAGGACCCAATTTAATGTTATGTTTATGTCATTCAGGTCTGTCGCTGATTTTATGGACACGAGGAAGACAATATGTACATATTCAAAAGCCTATAATTCATGTTTTAATATGGATCGATTACTTCTTAAAAAATGGCATCACTAATATTAATTGATTCATTCATTCCCTGTCAATTTCCAACAATGAAAAAAGAGAGTGAACAATTGCTGAAGAGTAAGATATGACTTTCAAATGTTAATGTTTGTTCTTCTTATCAAGACTGATTTATAGACAAAAAACAAGTTCGTGTTGACCTAAACTCAGAGTTACTAACGATACTGATTTCTTTACCAAACAACTTTCAAACATTAAATATTTTACTTGTTTTCATTAAAAAGCTGATATATTACACTGTACTTAATATCTAATTTCACATTTGGTTTGTTAATGAAAATAATATGAGATGCAAATAAGAAATGACTAGTACGAATATTAACTTGTTTTCTGGCCAGTAATTTCAATATTGATAAACTTCAAAATTCATATCGTGATTCGCTTAAATAATCCGTAAAAAGAATCACCAGAATCAAATTTTTGTCTGGAATCAGAGCAGCGAAAAAGATGGGAATTCGAAGTAAGTTAATTTGTAGAAAGTAGGGTGAGTGTGAAATGCTCAAAGGGAATAGTTCTCAGATGATGTTTATGTAAGGTTTGTGGAAGATAAATGCTGGAGTAGAAAAGACCATATTGATCATCAAATCGGTGGTTTTTCAATTACAGTATGGTCCAAATTATAAACTCACAAACAAAAACAAGTTCAGAGTGTCATATTCCTAATATTCAAAAACTTGTGATAAACAAATGTTGACGCTATTGTGAAAGCAATGCAAACAAGAGGTACAAATGCACTTGATATAAAGGCACAAAATCTGCTCATATTCAGTGTCTAGGTTCACCACTGTAGGAAAGGTCATTCAAGGTCAGAACACTTAAACGCGAGCAACCTCTTACAAAAATGTCCAAATTTAAACCATTATCACTTCTTTGAGAGCCATTTTAGAAGTTTAAATGACAATAATGCAGAGGAATATATGGATGACAACTTCTTTGTTCATAGTATGTGACGTTTCAACCCCTCTGTTTGAGGACAACACGTTCTTGTGTCGAAACCTCGCATACCATGAATAAAGAAGTTGTCATCCGTATATTCCTCTGGGTTATCATCTTCAGAAGAATCACCACAGATCCTGAATTTCCATTTGCAACGTCTTATCACGTTTCTAATTGAATTTTAATTGCAAGGCTTTTAAAAAGTCCATATTAATCTGAATTAGATAAAAACGTAAACGTCTACTGATTTTTTCCGTAGGTTGTAAAGGCCGTTAGACTATTATCTAATTAGACTAATTAATTGGTTATATTGGTATCGTAAATATTTGATGAAAATACGAAAATCAATTACAAAGCAAGCCCAAGGTATTCTATGAAGAACTTTGTAGTTGTATTACTTTTTGGCAAGTACATGACTCATAGTTTGTTTAAAAAAAATCTGTTTTATTCATTTCATTTCAGTAGGTGTACATGGTAATACAGAATACATTTATGCATTTATATATATAAGTCATTGTTGTAAAATATACATGAGAGCTTCCTTTTAGCATGGAAGGAAGACAAAGTATTGTTTTCACAAGCTATAATTTTTTCCACATTGAAAACATGACTCATAGTTGTTTGTAGATTACACAAAGTTCCGTCCATACCAAGAGAAGATTATCAAAACGATGTAAATTAAAGCAGGTATATATTTGCTCTGTAGATAAGTGCAACATGACTTTTGTCTTTAAATTAAACCAATTTAATACAAGTAAATTTATTTGCCAAAATAACTTCTTAATGTACTGCCTATGACATTTCTTGGCTACTTCTTGTTCCTTCTCCTCTCCTCCATTAGATTTATCTTGTCTTTGTTATCAAACCAACTTCTTAATGCTTTAAGAAATTCGATAATATTATCATATAAGTCATTCTCTTCCCACAAAGGCAGATCAAGTCATGAAATACAGCCCCTATTCTATTACAACAATTTTGTGGGATAGAATGGCAGATGCCTGATTGGAGGCAATCAAATTTAGTTGTGCAATCAGCGACCCTGTTCTAAAATCATCATTTTGGCTACAGAATCAATGTGATATGAACCACCCTTTCCTTTCGAGACGCGTTGTCATTTGATACAAAAAATCAAATGGATAGTGTTGCAATTATATTCCGTCAGGGGAAAATGCCGGAACCCGTAGATTTCGGTGTAATACAACAGAGGCTGTATCAACATTTCGTGACTTGATCTGCCTTTGTGGGACGAGAATGTATATAAGGATACATGTAACTGAAATCTGTCTCGTAACGACTACTAGGGAACGACTAAAATAGTCCCTTTGAGACAACATTGGTCATTGTGAATCCAATTGCAACCAATCAGGATTCTCTATTACCAGACCTGAACTTGCTCTACATGTTTCACGGGGAATTGAGGGCATTGTGAGAGAATTGCTATCATTACTCGAAAATATCAATGTTTGATAGATCTACAAAGTAATCTAACATTGTGTAATAATTTCTGGCGCTGAATGACGTAAAGTCATAATGGTGTCATAATCGTTGAGCATGACGTCATTATGTAAGAGGTCTGCCGCGATGGGCATGTCAACACATTTCTGAAAAATATACAACGATATAATCAGCGAGTATTACTAACGCGATGAAGTACAAAACTCAGTACCTTTCATTACATTTTAATGACTCTCGTGAAATGGTTTCTGTAATTAACTCGCTTTTGCTTGTTGATAATAAACCTCTCAGTCGATTAATTCAAAAAGGATTAACAGGACGACATCTCTATTTACTTCTAGATTTAGAAAAGTTGTATTATAGAACCTCTCTGTTCAGTCGAAACTTGGTAGACCTAAAGGCTGGACTCATCGTAACTGCAATTTTCAATGCTGCATCATAACACGTGTAATGAATTTCTAGTTTAAAAAGTGTAAGTGGAAGTGTATAGAATAAAAAATAGTGCTAAAAAACTTTCTTTGTTATGTCCCAGTGCTACATTAATAATCTGATGAAGACCAGTTTGAAGTGATTTTTGATAATGAATAGTTTTTAAATACATTATTACAGTAGAAAGAATGTGCAAATATTTTCACTTACCACACTTCGACATTATAATGACAGTGTCTTGACCTAACAATATCTCCTTATATCATCATATTCATGATTGTCTATGCAAACCTTAAAGAGACACATATATATATATATATATATATATATATATATATATATATATATAAGAAAGAGTAAACATCAGATGGTTCGGACTGGATCAATCTTCTTTAATACGATGAATTCATTTCGACCATTATGTGGGTCTTGTCAAGTATGATTACAAATGGAAGGTAACATGTACTTATACAGGAACAAAATAATAAATCAATTCATATAATCAACACATAGTTGTGTGCTCAGATTGACAGTTAAGAAATCAGTCATGTGTTGTCAATCACGTAATGATTGCCCCAAGCACTAATTGCCGGGTGCAGTTTGAATACAATAGAGTCAGTCAGCAATGACGAATCCGTGTTGTCTTATCAATCACTTGATGGTCAGAGAGGTGTAATTAAACAAGCATGCTAATATATCACAATGGTAATCACTTCCTCATGTGAGCTAACTGTTCATGTCCCACTGTTTAGTGTTGGAGAATATTTTTTGATAAAAAATGTTTCTTTTGTTTCAAGATTCATAGTTTTATTTTCTGATTTTGCATAAACCTTGTAGAAAGGGAAAATATTAAAGTTACCATTGCTACATTGTGCTATGTGTTTGCTTATCTCACAAAGGATGAGGTAGATTACATTTTAAACTTTGAGTTCAAAACAAGTAATTTTTATGGCCTCCCTAAAATCCACAAATCTGATATAGTAAAAACACAAATAAATCTACAAAACTCAGAATATATTCAAATTCTCAGACCCCCTGATCTTAAATTTCGACCAATAGTAGCTGGGCCAGCCTGTCCGACCCACAGGTTGAGCAACATAATTGATATCATTCTACAACCCTTTCTTACAAATATCAAAAGTTATGTAAGAGATGATTTAGACTTTCTCTATTACATTCCTGACCAAACGCCGGATGATACTCAATTAGTCAGTTTCGATGTAACATCCCTCTATAGCAATATCCCGCACGAACTAGGAATGGAAGCTCTTGAATATTGGATAGACAAACACCCTGAAAATTTAAACAATAGATTTGACAAATCTTTCATTATTGAGTCAGCCAAATTCATTTTAGAAAACAACACCTTTCAGTTTAATGATATCCCTTTTGTGCAGATATTAGGGACAGCCATGGGAACGAAATTTGCACCTGTGTATGCAAACCTGGTCTTAGGATACCTTGAAGAAAAACTTTATGTACAACTGAGAAACAAGTATGGGGATGAATTTACAGATGATTTCATTTTAAAATGGAAACGATACCTGGATGATTGTTTTCTTTTATGGCAAACATCTAAGGGAGATATTTTGGATATTTTTAATCTATTGCAGAATATGCATCCAAATATCAAATTTACAATTGAAACAAATCACAAGGAACTTCCATTTTTAGATATCCTTATCAAAAAGGAAGGCACAAAACTCTTTACTGACATTTATCATAAACCTACAGACACACAACTTTATCTGCATTTCAAGAGTGCTCATGAAAAACATGTAAAAACAAATCTCCCCTATTGCCTAGCACGGCGCATATGTACCATAATAAAGGATGGTGAGTTACGACAAAAAAGGTTGGAAGAACTTAAAGACTCCCTGTTAAAACGGGCTTTCCCTTCAAATATGATAGACAAGGGTATTGAAAAAGCAACCAACCACACCATTATAGAATTGAGAAAATCAAAAGAAAAGGTGGTACCAAAACGTGCAATAACATTTGTCAGTACCCATAATCCAAATAACCCCAATATGTTCCCTCTAATTAAGGATAACTTAAACCTTCTAAACCAAGATAAAAAGCTGAAAGCAATGCTTGAAAAAACCCTTATTATAAAAAGCAAACGGCAGCCAAATAACCTTAAAAAGGTTTTATCTAGAGCAAAATTCAGCACTAACAACACTGAAGCTGAAGTAACAAAATGCCATGACAAGAGGTGCGGCACTTGTTCTGTTATCATTGAAGGTCAAGTTTTTAAATTTGAAACGGGAGAAGATTTCCGAGTTAAACACACAATGAATTGCAAATCTAAGGATGTAATATATGCAATTCGTTGCCCTACATGCAATCTTACCTACATAGGACAAACAAGTAATTTACAAGCGCGAGTACGGGTACACAAACAACAAATTAATGACCCTAATCTCCGCCACCTCAAGATAAGCAAACACATAGCACAATGTAGCAATGGTAACTTTAATATTTTCCCTTTCTACAAGGTTTATGCAAAATCAGAAAATAAAACTATGAATCTTGAAACAAAAGAAACATTTTTTATCAAAAAATATTCTCCAACACTAAACAGTGGGACATGAACAGTTAGCTCACATGAGGAAGTGATTACCATTGTGATATATTAGCATGCTTGTTTAATTACACCTCTCTGACCATCAAGTGATTGATAAGACAACACGGATTCGTCATTGCTGACTGACTCTATTGTATTCAAACTGCACCCGGCAATTAGTGCTTGGGGCAATCATTACGTGATTGACAACACATGACTGATTTCTTAACTGTCAATCTGAGCACACAACTATGTGTTGATTATATGAATTGATTTATTATTTTGTTCCTGTATAAGTACATGTTACCTTCCATTTGTAATCATACTTGACAAGACCCACATAATGGTCGAAATGAATTCATCGTATTAAAGAAGATTGATCCAGTCCGAACCATCTGATGTTTACTCTTTCTTATATACAACCTTTCTTCACGTGAGAAACCAACTCTCCTTATTCAAATATATATATATATATATATATATATATTTGTGCAAGTCCAGTGATTAGATATGAAATAAATTATTAGATATTTTGTAGCTTATCAAAACCAAATAAAATTTTAAGAAAGATACTCTGTGTCACTTTAAAGCTACATTGAGGTATTTTATTTACTGACGCTTCAATGCCTTCCATAAAGTGTTGCTAAAATATAAATATTGCATATACAAACATCAGATGTGCTACAATGTTTTCAACAATAAAATAACCAATGTGTGTGTACATTTTGTAATGAAACGAAGTTATAACTTTCCATGCAGTCACTAAAAGTAAAACAACTTGCAATAATTGTTGATATATTGTCAAAAGTGAAACATAGATATGACACAATCATTCATCTAGGCTCTATCCAGTATGATGTTGATTAATTAATACTAGATGTCTCCCTCCCCCAAAATAAATTACTATAGTAGTATTTTAAAAAGAAAATACCCAAAATTCTACCATAAATGTACAAAATACTCGTTTTTGATTGGCTACTGTGAAAAATCAGAGGGCGTATAATGTGGTTATACGGTGCTCTGTTTACGTCGTCTAATGCTCAAGAGTTCATTTGTTGCCAAGCAACAAGTAGTTCTCAAATATTGCTGTTGTGTCGGAAATTTTCACAAAATATGCCATTATTGCGTTGTATGTACATTATTCTTTTCAAACTTTCCACAAGCTTAACGCTTGCTTTTTGTCAAAACCGGTAAAATACACGACACTGAGTCAATGAAAACAGTTCAGATTTCTGCAGCGTTAGACTAAAACGGGCCCGACAAAGTTTAACCAGACAGAATCTCATACCAATATGAATGGAAATGCGCTATGGTTGAAAATCAGCGGCATTCAATGGACTTATTATAGCTCTAAATTATCCATTTAAAGCCTCACGCTACGCGTTCGAATTTAAATTAGATTTAGAGCTATATTAATCCGTTATATGCCGCTGATTTCCAAACACAGTATGTTTATCTCCTAAATGTATGTTTATTGGCTTATTTATAGCTTGAATCTGTTTAGTAAATAAGGTCAGATTAAGCTAGGTATTGACACAATTTCAAACTCATTTCAAACTTTCTACCTTATAAAGTCTACCATAATAAAACATAGCCCTTTTATCCTTTATTGTGTGAATTCGTTTTGTCTTAACAGCTTTGTGTATTGCAAAGAAGATGTCTCGATGTGATGTTATATCGGTTGTTAAAAGACAATTGTATCACACAAACGCAGACAGATGAGATAGAGATAGATAGACTCATTGATGAATGATCTAAGACTCTAAACCTAGTGACAGAACATGCATCATTTTGTCTCACAGCTTCGTGTATTGCGTAGAGGATGTCTCGATGTGATGTTATTACGTTTGTTAAAAGACCATCACTTTCAAGCAAATTCTTTGTTTAACTCACATCTAGAATAGGAATACTATTAGCAAGCAAACTATTATGAAATGCCTCCAAATAGCTATATGAATAGATGATCAGAAGTTCACATGATAAATTCAAAACTCTCAAACATTCCCGATCCTGTGTCTGTTGCTAAATATCCTTACACTTAATATCTGTAATCAATTTTCCCAACAAATCCATCATTGGTAGAATATATAACATAATTATTGAAGAAACATATAATTTGTCAAAGGGCATCGCGCGTCGGTTTACCACTATCTTAAATAATGCTGTTGTTTCGGAAATTTACACAAAAACAAAAAAAGCCAAATCTAATTAAACTAAATAGTTAAATGATTTAAAAATCGGCAATAACGCGTTTTTATTACGACTTTTAATTAAGTTTTAAGCTATGATAAATTCGTAATATTTCCAAACAGAGTGTATCTCCTTAATATAAAGACGGGTTATTATTTTCAGGGTTACGCAAAGGACTGTGGGACGTAAACACATTAAGAATAATGTTATAGTTTACGTCATGATCAACAATGTGATGGCAACAATGCTTCAGAGTAAACAATGCGGTTGCACACGCGTTGTCAGAGGAACTATGAAACTGACTTTCATACAACAAATATCTCGTAAGGATAGTTCTTCATAACGAGCGCGAATGACAGACAACAACTTCAAGTAAATTTTCAAAAACTTTTATAAAACAGAACAAAACGTTTTACTGTTTAGCTTGCATTAGAAATTTGGAACGTCCGAGGAGGTAAGGGAAATCAAAGATAAAAAATAACAATGACGTCTTAGATCTTGCGTCCGGCAAGTTTTAGGCATTCCCTCCCCACAGAGGCAGATGAAGTCATGTTGATTTAGCCTCTGTTATATTACGACGAGTTTGTGGAATAGAATGGGAGATGCCTGATTGGAGGCAATCATATTTAGTTGTGCAATCAGCGACGCTGTTCTTAAATCATCATTTTGGCTACTGAAACAAGGCAAAGGCATTGTGATATTAACCACCCTTTCCATGCGAAGAGCCCTGTCATTTGATAAAGAAATTCAAATGTATTGAGATGAAATTTTTTTCCGCCAGGGTAACTATATAGTTGGAAAATAATGTATATGTATAATTGATAATAGGAATAAAAATCAGAATATTCTCCTTAAAAACATTACAGTACACCCAAACGAATTTTTTACGAAACATTGCAACAGAGATGAATAAGCAAATGTTCCAAACAAATTTATCATTACCCTTCTCACTCCAGGCTACATATTTCAAACTGTGAATCACCAGCTCCGCATCTCAACCCTAGTGCGCACACTCTGTAGACACAAAATATTTATCTGTATGAACGGATTGTATATAGCAGCGATTTTGTCGTAGCAATTACGTAATATTTACGGTTATATATATCATGTTCATTCTAGTTTGAAACCATATCATATTGAAACTGCAATCAATATTTATTCTATATAATTTTACTTTATTGAAAGTGGCGTTTAATAAAGCACAGTTTTGTTTATTAGATTAAATATTACATTCTTTATTTTCATTTTTATGAATGGTGTAACAAATTGATTCTGTTTATGCGAAAAACGTGACGGACTTATGTAAATACAAATGCAATTGTTTTAAGGAAATGTTTAATTCATTCAAGAATTGAATATAATGTCTTCAAATGAATATTTGAATAATGACTTTTCAGTTATTAAATTACCTTTTTACAATATTATCCATAACGCTTTCTGAAAAGACAATTATGCAAACTCTATAACTATTCAATTACATATTTCTTAAAACGTTTATATAAATAATTGTACAATGATGCAACGATTATTACGTGACAAATGTCTGTAAACATTTTAATAAAATCTGTATATATATATGTATGTAGGACTCAAATCTTTGGCGGGTCTCTAATCCATGGCTGATTTCCTAAACCATGGCGAGTTTGATTGTCTGGTTGTTTCTTGACCTCATGTTAAGTGAAGTACTTGAGAGATGACGTCATAATCGCTTACTGTTCGCGTCGCTAGGCGAAATCGCCGTTCATTGACAAGGGACGATATTTTCCGACAGTCGCTAAAAAGAATTCAGCTGACATTGCAGCGAGAGAAAGCAAACTTTAGTTACAACATGCTATTAATTCCCGTCATGCAGTCCTTTTTAAAACCTTGGATTTAGATCAGCTCTCTTTTATAGCCTTTGAATTCACTGCAACTGTTTTTTAGCTTAAATTTCTTGCAACTATCTTCTTTAGATTCATAGTAAAATGTTTTGCAACTATCTTCTTTAGCCCTTGGATTCATAGTAAATGTTTACTATAACCCTTGGATTCATTATGTGATTTCTTAACCGTTGTAGTTAGGGTTAGGGTTAGTGTTATGTTTAGAGTAAGAGTTGTTGTCGTTTACTCCAGGATTTTCATCAGTTGTCTTCGTTGGCCCTAGGAATTAGGGATGGGAATCATGTGTTACAATTTCATTGATTCATTTCAATGACAAGTCGTGAATGAGACTTTTTAATGTACTTTGAATAAATGTTGCAAACCTTTTCGTTTTTATTCGAAGGATAAGTATGAAAGGGAATTTAAAGTGTACTTATTGACAATATGCAGAGTTATAATACAGTTAAGTACATGTAGGAAACACATAAATTGAACGTTGTTAACACAATTCTACCCTGCGGAAAATCTCTCATCACAATCAATATGAAATCCGCCACAGATCCGGAAATTTTCAATGCATTTCAAAATCCACCATGGATTCAGAAATCCGACACGGATTTGAGGCCTGTCATGGATTCGAGTCTTACATCTTTTTCACGGAAACTTTGTAAGTCTTCGAGTAAACCGATGGTTGACAGTCATGAACTGGTCTATTTTGCGTGTATGTTTTTCTACATTGAATTTCTTAAGGATTGAAGTTAGTATCCGACTGTGTCACAGAACTGTTAAATCACTGAATACGCTTCTCAATTTTGTATATGAAATCACTATTATGGAAATATTGAAATTGTCTATTTTGATTTACAAAATACTTAACCGACAATGCAGATGATACAGAATATAAAGTGTTCATATTTACACTGTAAATACAAAGTATGTGATATGCTGGAAATAATTTTGACATTAACCCCAAAGGAGCCATAGGGTCCAAATATATAGTGAAAATAAGAGTTTCATATTTTTGCAACAACATTTTCATTTAACCCATTTTCGGTCTATGTGTTTACAAAAATAGTTTTTATTGGTTCACATCATGATATGCCTATTTCATAGAAACATATTTTAAATAAAATTAAAATTTCAATAATATGAATTCTTGCCAATGTTTTATTACAAAATCGTATCATTGGGTTTTATCGAGAGAAATGCAATTTTCTTACAAAAAAAGCCATCAAGAAATTTCAAAGACAAACGATTTTTAAAATATGGACCAGAGTGTTCCACAAATCGATGTAAACAGGTGTGTATCTCCTCAAGCAATTCATACATCGTGCTAGAACGACTGTGAATTATTTCAGACACCTAGTAACATGATATTCACATTGTTTTAGCAAATAGTAGGATAAACCTTTGTTCATGAGCTTGAGGGAGTGATTTGCTAAATCTATAGCAGTCAATGTTGAAAAGTAAACGACACTGTTAACAGGACAAACGTATTGTAAGTGGACAACTTTTCCAATTATCAAAACTAGAAATGTTTAGTTAATTGTAGTCAATTGAAAAGCAAATCAAAGTAAAGTTAATATCAACTCTATTTCACTACCCAGACAAGAGAAAGCAATCTTATCTCTTAACTTTATATGAAGTCTGTGATACTAGTTGTCCTGCCGCCAGTATTAACTATACGACAGAGAATCAATTATTTGTCTGCACGTAGAGTGGAGAAAAGTAAAACAGTACTTGAAATTGATAAAACTGTTATTTCCGTTTCTTCACCTAGTGATCTTAAAGGGTACATGTATCACACTGATCAATGGATGAATGAGGAACCATAACACTTATTTGTTTTTGGAAAGTTTGATCAAGGGTCTGAGAAAGCTAGTTACACACTTCACGAATTGATATCCGTTCAAAAGTAAACGGACTAGCGTTGCCATGAGTTTTAATCCCAACCTCGTTTTCAATAAAGTTTTTAACAACATCCGTTTCCGGTACATATAACACTTCCGGGTTAATATATTAGCTTAGTGTTAACTATATTACTTTAGCACTATAATCCGCATTGGATGGATATAAAAAAAATGAAACATATCAAGGATTAGTTACATGGGGCTAACGGGAAACAAAATGTTTATGATTTAATCTATCAACTGGTAACAAAAGCATTTGAATAATTGTGTTATACATGTTCAAAAGTGAATGATTAATGAACAAAGTGGCACAGGCATGAAATAGGTAATGGACATATATTCAAATCATACAACAGTCATATCTTTTTTTTATTTTTTTTATTTTCCATATTTTGTGATACAGGCATTTACATCATTCAAAAGAAACATATAACATATAGTTTCACATATATACATTTATAGTTAATATGTACAAATTCAGAAGGTGGCCGATTTATTTTCCAAGTAGTAAATGTAATGTTGACCAATATTTAAAAAACATTTCTTCAGATTCTGTTGACAAAAATACATATCTTGACATATCATAGTAACGTCTAATTTCACGCTTTATGTATTCTAACTTGGGTATAAAACCCTTCCTATATATATTGGCCCTTAGGAGCACACATTCTCTTCCATACAAAACATATCCCAACAAATGCAAGTAAAAATAGTTAATGGTTATCACTGAAATATAAATTGCTCTAGCATCATCGTAAGGGGAAATTTGCAATCACTTTGCAATTAAATTGAGGCATGACACATCAATGTTCACATATGTAAACATACAGCAGTATACTGGTTGGTGAGTCTATGATATAAATGGATGTACGATTTGTGTTGACAGAGCAATAGAAATAATTGAAAACGCAGATTTTTCTGCTAGAACTCACAAAGCTAAGCATTTACAAGTACCCTCCTGAAAGGTAAACATGGAAGTGAAAGAAAGGAAAATTGAGACGTTGGACGATTCAGCCAAGTTAATTGATGAGGTTGTCTCCCCTTAAAAGTAAATATTTTTAAAATGCAGAACAATGACACTATTGATATAAATCGATTGAAGCAAGGGACCAATCTCGCTTAACTTTTGTTAACCTTTTGTACTGCATCGACTATAAATAAAAAAAGCCTATTCTATTTACCAGAAACCTTGGACCAGAGATGGCTTTATTTCCCACGTTGTATACCTTCAACTGCGGTGATGGAACGTCTACAGTAACAGGGAGAAAATATATAGCTTAGGTTTTCAGAAGATGCCATTACATTTAAAATTCAAACCCAATATGTGAAAGATGCACTAAAGGACGAGCTTTTGTGAGACAATTGATCGTACATTTACTAATTCACAAAGTCAGTATAAATAAGTTCATGTTACCTACACGGCACAAACGGCATGTAAATGTATTGTATTTATCATGATAAATACGCCCAACCCAAAAGGGGTCACTCTATCGGCTGAAAAGGATCTAAATTTTTTGCATCGTGAGAAATGACCAATGTTTTGTTTTATTAGAAATTGTGCAACGTATAAAGAAAGTGTACTTGTTTTGATAGACTAGTAAAAACATTTCAACTATTAATCCTAAGACAAAAATGTCTTGTCATATAATAAGAAGGTTTGTCATAATGTCGTGCCAAATGATGCCTGTAATGTGAATCCTTTGCCTCCTCAAAGAATTTAATCTTAAATATAGGTCAGATTCAACTAATCGAGTAACCTTTTCCAATGAAAAATCATAAGAACTACCTCTTTGAGGATTTGATTGATTGTTTTTGATCTGTCAAGTTAAGCGATATCATGTGATGACGTAACCCACGTGCCCACATTTAGACCATTGAAAAGCAAATTGATTTTTGAAAACTTTGCTGTAGTTTTTATAACGATTGATACGTTGTTTGTAAAATTATCAGCACGGAAGTTGCATCGTTCAGTAAAAAAGTATTGACTGGTTGAAGTTACGTTGAAAATGTATCATTGCAATGAAGATTATTTGATTGTTGTAATATATATTTTCTAGAAATATATTTATAGCCAAAATAATCCGATTGAGAAATGTTAGAAGAAAACGATGGCTTGTGTGATGTTTTATTTTGATTGATGAAAACAAATACGTTTTTTCAGTCTCAAGCTTGTTTTTGCTGCCATCGAAGGAAGAAAATTGATTCCAAGTCTTTCCTTTGTTTTAGTGCCATCGAAAGGAGAAACATAAATGAAGTAATACATGATACATTGATCTGCTTATCGACAATTCCACAGCACTGAAACTGCCCTGTTGCTTGTGATGAATGGTTCTATTGGACTTATCAGCTGCGTTCGACACCATAGACCATAGAATGCTTTTGGACAAACTTGAGCACCAATTTGGGATTGGTAAACTACCTCTTCGTTGGATAGCTTCCTACATACAAGCAGTATGTCATGATCAGCTGTGACACGTCAGATCCGGTCAGGCTACACTATGGCGTACCCCAGGGATCTGTTCTTGGGCCTCTTCTATTTGTCATGTACACCACTAGCATGTCCAACATCGTCAAGCATCACGGTCATCATTCTTATGCAGACGACTGTCAACTATACGAGTTCTTTGATTCTATATCAACACTTGAAAAATCGAGCCATTTGTCAGATTGCACAGCCTCTCTTGCTTCTTGGATGCAAACAAACAAACTAAAACTTAATCCAACAAAAACTGAAGTGATTATCTTGGGAAATAAGAAAACATTCAATCTCAAAGAAGTCGTTCAACCGCTCGATATTGTAGGTGTATCTGTTGTACCAAAAGACATCGTGAAGAATTTAGGCATACATTTTGACTCAACACTCACCATGGAAACTCAAATCAATCGCCTATGTCGGACTTGCTATTTTCATCTCAAATCCATCTCAAACATCAGAGCCCTTATCACTAAGTGCCCATGCATTAGTTCGATGTTTAGTTCTGAGCAGGATTGACTACTGGTCTCAAAGCATCACAAATCAGAAAACTTCAGAAACTCCAAAATACTGCCGCTAGAATTGTTTGTTGTACAACACGATTCCGCCATGCTACTCTGTTAAAACAACTTCATTGGCTGGCAATCGAAGCTAGGATACAATTCAAGACCCTCTGTCTGACATTCAAATCCCTGAACGGAAGGGCACCATCATATGTATCAGATCTGTTTCACCCATACACTCCTTCACGCACACTCCGATCTCAGACCCAACACCTCCTCACTGTTCCTAACTACAAGCTCACGGCTTTTGGGAAACGGACATTTGCCTCCTCTGCTCCTGATCTTTGGAATTCCCTTCCTATTGAAATGAACCTCGCAGACAATACTGATTCTTTCAAGAAAATGCTTAAAACCCATCTTTTTACAAAATACTTTGACTAGTCTCTATTCCTGTGAGCGCCATGAGCATACTTGACAGAGTGGATATGAGCGCTATATAAATACGCACAATTATTATTATTTGTTTTTTTCCTTTGCCCGGAGCTACAAACATACATAGTTAGTGGTACTTCCTGGTCTCAGGTATCTGTCACCTCGTCAGGGACATCAGTAACATGATGCAAACTTAACCTGGAGACTAATCTTCTTGAAATTTAAGAAATTATACGCCTTGGAGGCCAAATTCAAAACCAATGGAATTATAGAATATGAGAACAAGGCAAAGTTTTACCAGACTATTTTGAAGAATAAGAACGGAAGGAAAGGTTGAAAGGTAGTGGAAATACATGATGCTGGAATAATGTGCATGTGATTGGGAATTCATTAGAAAATCGTGTGCACGTATTGCATGAAGAGAAAATTGACAGTCACAACATAAATGGTACGACAATGATTCGATTTATTATTTCATTAAGTAAATATTTTCAATACAGTGACGAAATATTGCCTTTAAGATAGTGAAGAGATAGTAAAGGCCAATGTTACGCTCTTTTGCATCAGGGGTAGGAATGAAACAGAAGAAATACATTAATTTTGATCAGTTTTCAGGCCTAAACTGGCACTTCATTCAGTTCTTCTTAGAACAGTTATCTTCGAATTGCGTTCATATTTTTACTCATGACTATATAGAGATTCAATTACAACACAAACCGCAAAGAAAGGTTTTGTCCTAACTTAATAAACAAATAGATGTGTGTACATATGATGCACTGACATCCCTAGACCAAATTGTAGTCGAACCTCATCATCTTGGCCCCATCTTCAGAAAAATCCGGAAAGGTAACTATTTTGTAAATAAATTAACATACACAGTAAAAGGTAGTTTAACTGTAATCTAAGTTTAAAAAAACTTTAATCATACTGAAAAGATGTTGAGATTAGGGCAGGAAAAGGACCCTTGACTCCATATGCACTAACTTAAAATAGTTTCTGTGGAACCCAGACAAAATAAAAACTTTAGAATAACCAAAGTAGCCAGAGGCAACACTACACAACTAGATTCTCGAAATATATGACATAGTTTTAAGATTAAGCACGAAATGACCCTTTTCAAAAATGCACTAAGTTCCACTGGTTTCCAAGGAAACCAACACAAATCTAGCATTCAGAATAACCATTAGGCATCATTCCAACGATAGATCTACATGTAACCACACACCAAGCTAAGTAAAAATTACTCAATGGAGTTTAGGCCTGAAAACTGATCAAAATTCTGGGATTAACATGTAAATGTAATCAAGAAATTATATCTGCTCGTTTACATGTAAGATGTAACTCATCTTTTCAGTTAAAAGGTCTAATAATGCATACATCTTTGAGTGACATCTCAATTCAACATGCTAAACAAAAACTATTATGCACAATCTCATTAAAATGACATCATAACTTTCTTCAGTACCTTAAGCAGATGCGTAGCGTTGTGTAGCAAATAGATCATATTTTGATAAGATTGTATGACGTAAAGCCATAGTTAAATATAAGTCATCAAAACACACTCCAACAAATACTTATCTATGTGAATAATTGATTGGTGAAATAAAGGACGTTCAGGAGATTTAAAACACCAAGAAAATGTATTTTGAAAAATTTAATGATTAATGAAACAAACTGAATTTTTTACTGTTGTAATTATAGCGCAATATGTTATGCGGAAGTTACTCCGATTCAGACGGTTTGGTCATTCATTTACCTTTTTGATGTATGTGTTTTATTGAGATGATGGAAAATAAATTTGCAATCCATCTCATATTTGATTCATTTAACATTCTGTCACTTCATGTTCATTATTACTTTCTGTAACATTTCCGTTGAGTGACTAAATTGCTTTATTATGTGCATCTCCATATCAATTGTGTCCTTTACATAATCAGTATTAAAGATAACAGGCAGTTAAATTTGCATTTCGAATTTAAAGCAAAGTCACTGAAAACGAACTTGACTTCGCTATGAATAATGGCATTACCGTACTGTCAGTTATGTACTCAACATGTATGAATAATTCAAATTCAAGCAAGAGTGCCGTTCTCTCTGACTAATTGTATGTTTCAGGTAAACGCCATGCCTATTGCTACTAAATGTTATGCCTGTAGCTTTATTATACTTATAATATAACTCACAATGTGATTTAAATAACATCAATATTGTGCAATTGTCATTCAAAAAGAACTTGCATCATAAAGACATGTTGGCCATGCCTTTTTGCATACTTTCAGTAAAGTTCATGCTATCAAAAGAGTGCTCAGATTAACATCGCCTGATGTGTCAGTATTAACTTTAGTCACGCAGTTCTTATTGATGCATTGAAGGTTAATTATCATCTATTTAGGTTTATAAGTCACATGGGATACGTTGACCGAGCTAATCGGGGTTGGTTATTTTGTAATTTTTAATTTAATTAGTTGTCAAAACTTACAGTCATTAACCAAATGATTAACTATTAAGTATTTTAATTTATTTTATCACATAAAGAGATTATCATGAAAACCTGTGTTTGGAATGGTTATATCTAACACTAGAAAAGCCGAGGGTATGGCAATTATGGTTCAGTACCTGGAAGTAGACATTTGTGATGTTTTTAACAACAAGTGAGGGCGGCACGTGGGGATTTTCTAGTCGACTTATTTTGGGAAACAATGGGCATAATCTGTGATGATAAGCATGCGGGTAGCACTAAATTCGCAACTGGAAATGAACCGAAATTGAAAGATAAGGTGTAACATAAAACATAAGTGAATATAGAGAAGTTTGTATGTATTTATGGAAAACAATGTTCCACAATTAATTCAAGCACTTTTTACATGTAACAATTTGACAGGAGGAGGAATGGACATAGTTCATACATGTTCATCTTTTAATAATTCACAATATATAATTTATAAGATATAAAATGTGATAACATTTTTATGGAGGGATGGACATATTTTCATCTTTTGACAATTTACACATTTCACTCACACATCATTGCAGTCAAGTATGTCACGGCATCTGCATATGAAAGAAGACCAATTCTTCCAGCAACCAGGACATCCTTCAACATGGTGATTCTGCTGTTGATGTTGTAATATTTCCTCTTCTTTGGAGGAAGACGCTGGCCACCGGCATACTGAACAAGGCGGATTTCGTTCAGCTTCTGCTCCTTCCTAAAAAATGCCAACATTCTCGAAGAGATTTGGAAGGGCCTTAGAAATATAATAAATATGATAATAAATATTTATTATCATCATATTTATTGTAGACACGTTCGTGGGTATGAGCGCCAGGACGGTTAGTGACAATGTCATCGACAGTGGAGACAGTCGCATTGCAGTCATTCTGTAAACAAATCCAAGATATCAAGTTTACAGCATTTCTCTTGTTCGGAACATGTACCCATCTAAAACCAGGTATCTGCCACCTCTTGAAGTCGGAATGAACTTATACTCTAACTGCTGGTTTGCCATGATGGAAGTGAAGACAAATCCTCACCAGCATCTTATATATCCAAATATTTGAGCTGGTGTTTACTTAATCAATGTCAATCAGTCTAATAATTGCATTGACTTTTTGAGTAAGGTAGTGTTCACTTAATCAAATATTTGATTTGGTGTTCACTTAATCAATGTCAATCAGTCTAAGAATTTCTTTGACTTTTTGAGTGAGTGAAATAGTATTCACTGTTTCGTTCACTTAATTGGCTCCTGTTTCGTTATGGAGTTCAGAATTTTGTATTTCCCAGAGAGTTAATCCATTGTAACAACACACGCCTTCCTCCCACTGGCATCAAAGGATTTTTACTGTAATAACAAATGTCTACTTCCCAGTACGACCCCGCAATTATCAGTACTATTACTGTTATGATCACAGCCCATAAACTGGACTGTGGATAAGAGACCACTCCCTGATACTCTCTGGTCGTTTTATGAATGTGATACGAATATGAAGGATTTATTTGAAATGCACAAAGAAATCGATAGCAATGTAAGACTACTGTAATTAGCTTTGATTATTTGAATTTGATAACCCATAACTTCGTTTATAAATAATAATTCAATTTACATTCATTGTCTTTTATTTGTTTTCACATTGAAGGAGAAATATTTGATTTCGATAAACGTTGTATAATTAAGAGGAAAGATGATTAGTTTTTCTGTTAAGTCCAAGGATCTAAAAGTGGCTTCTGATTAGTTCTTTCATAGTGTTGGTCTCAACTCTGACTTTTCATAACAAACGGAATAATCAGTTCACATCCAATATGTGACTCAATTTTGAGAATAGGTATCAAATAATCGTTTCATCAAAGGGTTTAAATTATGATGAACGTTTTATATCTTATTTACATGATATATCTTTATTTAATATTGAATTTGTTTTCCTTAGTTGAATGTTAATAACGACGTTATCGTAGCACATCTTCGTAAAATAAAACACATAATTTAACATACTCCTCAAAAGAACTTCTGTTTGAATTGATTCATAACTGTTTTGACGTGACATGGATTATTTTGTTTGTCAAATATTTCCAAGACTATCTTTGTTTTTGTCCTCAGTTGAATGCCTAGTTGATGGTTAATGAGTTTTTGTCTCAAATTGGACATTTATGAAGGCTTGTGTGTATCACTGTATCAAACGTAAATTTGAAAAATTCTGTTGAAGTTAATATCTATAAATGGGGTGTAAAGTACGTGTAAGTAGTATGGTACATATCTCTAGAATTTCAACTTTTCGTTCATGTCTAAGGCCTTTGGACAATTATCGTGGCAGATAGCTGAATAGCTAAGTGTTTGCAATTTAGGGACGAAGATGCTTGTTTAAGTGAGATGATTTGAACTTAAATCTAGACATTCATTTTATGAAAGCTCGTTTGAGAGTGACGTTGATTTAAGACACTTGTTGTCACTGTCTAGGAGGGCTGATTATCAATATTGGTCTATTTTACAGATTAACCAATGCTTGGAGATGCGTTTGGTCGTATCATCAGGTACATGGTTTATATTATGACATGTACTAATCTAGTTGTGAAGAAAGCTATGTCGTGTAACTTACTCTTTTCCTTTAACCCTTCCATATTATGCTTCATGGTGTTCAAGGTATTTTCCGAGCCGAGATCGCACTGCACCTGTACCCGAAAAATATTGGTCGGTTCCATGAGTAATGATCGAAAGGTATAACATCTTAGTATATGTTGGCACAAAGCTTTGATCGATTGCATGTCACGTAAGCGTAGTAGTCGGCAAAAAATATGATGGAGGTTGGTAGTACTAGGTACAAGTTTCTTGCCAAACTATGAAAGTGTTGAAATCGAGGGGTTGTCTCAATTTTTTTTTGCAGCGGGAACGATTGAAATTACAATGGCACGTTGGCGTGTGGCTGTACATAGTAATACTATTATGATGATGTTAGCCTTGAAACAACTTCCTTCCATACATCCTGTTGTACATAGTGACACTATTATGTTAATGCAAGCCCCGAAACAATTCCCTTCCACTGGTGTATCTGTTACACATGATAACAGTAACTTGCCAGTCAAAACACTGAGAATACTGTCCTTTTTCTTTTACAGAAAGGCCGAAGGTGTTTTCAGGCTAAGAAAAGTATATTGGGAGTGGTAGGCGGGGGTGTTTGTTGGTTAGCCCTAGTACACACTAGAGCTTTTTGAGGTTAGGCACAAAACAATTAAGGGTGTTTATACGAGGGGAACTGTTTTGAAGCTTCTACACCGTTCTTCTCACTGCTCCTGCTCTGGGTCCAGTGCTGCCCGAATCCTGTGTCGAGTTCTCACTGAAGTTGGTGAGTTCCCGGCCCCCTTCTTATACCTTGAATAAAAGATCATTTAGCAGTACATTAACCTTCATTCTTCAATAACAAGAAAAGGGGATGGATGAAATGGGCCTCTTTTCGCTTCTAAAAAACCTAAACAAACTACAAGTTATTATGTGATTAGATTGAAGTAATTTAATCGGCTTAAGCGCGTTCAAACTGGGAGGTCAGTGAATCTGAGGGAGACTAATCGTGCAATTTCCTCATCACTGTGCAAATTACCTTCACTCAAATGAAGTTATCAGTTACAATATTGAAAAACATATTCTACTTATACTTATACTACTTATACTACTTATACTACTTATATATATTCTACTTATTAATCATGATGTATGCAAATATCGAATGGAACACCTGTTAAAAGACTCAAAGGTTATTTTCCATTTACATTTTTGTGAGAACCTCAGCTTTGCATAGCGCTGACTTCTGACTTATAATCGTTGTATCTCTGTTGTTATCACATTTTAATTGTTTACGATAAGTTCATTTTACTGCTCAGAGTAAAATATTCTCATATCTTACCATTTTGTTACTTTTGTTTGAGAACTACACAGCAGTGTGTGAACAAAAGGCTGCATTCCGTAAATGAAGAAGTCATTATCAATATTTGCTCTTTATTATGTGATTCCAACTTTTAGTGTACAAAAGAAAAAAGACAATCAGTTGCAAAGTTTACGTTTTATAGGAGGCAACAATTAATTCCCGTCTTTTGCTTGAAATGTCAGATATTTATTAATTTTAGTTTTGACAAGATGTTGACAAAAATCTTGTATATATTGGACTAATTATCTTTATTATCGGAAATATCATGTTTTGTATTCAGGATCATACAACTTGTAAATCATGCTTGCTATAGTTTCTACTTATTTTCTTATTTGTGAAATATATTTGTAATATTTATTTACATTTTGTTACTATATATTGTTAAGAAGTGATTGGTGCACAGTTAGAATGCTAGTTGAGTTTACAGACGCCCTTCTTGGACGTCAAAGAAAAACAATCTGTAAGGCATGTTGTGTCTTTAAATTTCATAAGGTCAAGAATGGCGATCTTTTGGGATGCAAATCTGGGTTAGGGATGAACTATTGAATGTGCGATATGACACTTGAAAAAAATATGCTCAATGATCACTTCATCCTTATTTTCATGTATGTCACAAACATTGCCCTAGAGGAAAAGCAATGAAACATACTCCATGTGATTGATTCTAATCATCTATCTCTCATAGGTGATTCGTGTCATGTATGTTTTCTCAACAAATGCATAGATGGTCTAATTAATAACACAATAAATCCATCCGGTATAGGTTCTTGTAAAATAGGATAAATCTGCACATCCATTATGGTGATATCTTGTCCACTAATTGGTAACACAATGAAGGTAAGACGTGTATATATAATCTTCTTTAGGATCGAAACGTGTTAATTCTATACACAAATGATCATTATTGTAATTTCATATATTCCTTTGAGTATCGCTGATACGTTTGCCTTTATAAATCAGTAATTGGTAACATGATAACCACGGTTTTCTTTTAACCGATTTTTGTCTAAATCTGTCAATATAGCATTTAACTTATTGAAATGATTAGAACAGGGGATGAACATTTATATCAGTGATAAAAAGACAGTGATAATGGACGTTAATTTATTTTTTGCTTATTATGTCAGTGCTCGCTATGTCGTAGCAACATGAAGAGAAAGTATAAATATCAGTAAGACGTTGGCATGCATGTTGCCCGTTCACCTTTCTATTGATAAAGGTCATATTCCTGTAGTAATGATATTTGTAACTTGTATCAAACGAAACTTTATGAATATGTGTCATCATGTTATAAACTCGTTTACATGTAAAATGAGACTCATCCTTTTAGTTTAAACGTCTAAATGTGCATACATGTACATATTTTGAGTGACATCTCATTTCAACAAGCTGAACAAACCAAACACATATTCATTGTTATGTCAATACGTGAATGGTGCAACAATTAACGATTTAGATATTTAAAACACCAAACAAATGTATTAAAAAAACCAAACAATCTTTAATAATCAATAAAACAAAGCGATTTCTTTTGACAGTTGTGATAAAAGCACCAAAAATTTTTTGTGGAAGTTACTACAATGCAGACGGTTTGGTCATTCATTTATCTATTTGATGTAAGTGTGTCGAAGTCGTTATAAAATCCGATGGATAGTACAAATTCTAACTGAAAACATTACATACAGTTTTTGTAGATATGTGCTCATTGCAAAAATACGTCTTTTACATTTCATAAGTTATCCTCTTCACAAAGTCAACATTTTACGACATGTAAAGGAAAACTAAAAAGACGTGACTCTAGTTTTTCTTTCCATTTTTTTGGTCCAGAATTTTGACTCATTGCTGCTACGACGGTTTAGACTTTTCATTATAAGTAAACCTTACCTAAACCAAAAACACTGGAACCGACAACAGCTTACGAGACAACCGTTTCATGATGTGTTACACATGTTATTGGTTTAGAAGTAACATAAAACTATACTAAAAAAAAATATTAAACTTAGTAGATGCAAAAACATCAATTTGTATATAATTTTCAAATTTTGCTAGGTAATTATTTTGTCAGGATTATAGGTTTTTACCTTATTGTTAAACACTAATCTCATCTATGATCCTTGACATTAATGAACTAAACGTACATTACCGTTGCCTTAGATGCATAGCTAAACGTTAGAAATTCCATAAGGTGATCAATTAGAACTATGTAACTTTGAAACTAAAAATATCCAAATGATGGACATAACATCATAAGCTTTATTGCAATCATAGAAAATAGATTTGCAATCCTTCTCAAAATTGATATACAGATGTATTTAATATTCTGTCACTTCAAGTTCACTTTTACTTTACATATCCCTTGATTGACTGAATGACAAAATAGCCTCATTATGTGAATCTCCATTATGTCCTAACATAATCAGTATTAAAAATAACAGGCAGTTAGCTTTTCATTCCGAATTAAAATCAAAGTCACTAAAAACGAACTTTACTTCTCTTTTAATTATGACATTATTTTACCGTACTGTGCTTGTCAGTTGTGTACTCAACAACCATGTATATGAATAATTCAAATTTAAGCAAGAGTACCATTTGTTTATTCCTTTTCCTCTAACTAATTGTATGTTTTGGTTGTACGCCTGGGTCAGGTGAACGCACTGCCTTTTGATACTTAATGTTATGCCTTGTATACTTATTATACTTATGTTATATTACATCTATATTGAGCAATTTTCATTCATAAAGAACTTGCATCATATAGACATGCAAGTCATGCCTTTTTGCACACTTTCAGTAAAGTTCATTTCATCAAACGCGTGCGCAGATTCACATCGCCTGATTTGTCGGTATTGGCTTTAGTCACACAGTTCTTATTGATGCATAGTAGGTTAATTATTATATATTTCGGTTTATAAGTCACATGGGATACGTTGACCGAGCTGAGGAAGGTTGGTTTAGCCATTATATTTCCATTTGTGAATCTCATATGAAGAGTCCTATATAAGTTGTCGAACTTACAGTCAGGGAATGATTAACGTATTGGGTCTTTTAATTTATTTTATCACATAAAGAGATTATCATGAAAACCTGTTTTGGACTGGTAATATCAATCATAAGAAGAGCCAAGGGTATTGCGATTATCAGTACCATTACTGTTATGATCACAACCCAGAAATTGAAATGTGAATAAGAGACAACTCTCTGATACTCTCTAGCCGTTTTATGAATGTGACATGATTATGAAGGATTTATTTGAAATGCACAAACAAATCGATAGCAATGTAAGTCTACTGTAATTAGCTTTGATTATTAGAATTTGATAACCCATAACTTCATTTATAAATAATAATTACATTTACATTCATTGTCTTTTATTTGTTTTTACATTGAAGGAGAAACATTTCATTTTGGTAAACGTTGTTTAATTAAGAGAAAAGATGATTAGTTTTTCTGTAAAGTCGAAGGATCTAATGTAGTGGCTTCTGATTAGTTCTTTCATAATGTTGGTCTCAACTCTGACCTTTTATAAAAACCTGAATAATAAGCTCACATCCATTTTATGAGACATTTTTCAGAATTGGTGTCCCTTAATCGTTTCATCAAAGGGGTTTAATTAGCAATTAGATTACATCTATTACAATAGATGTATTTGATTCAGTATTCAATTATTTCTAAAGTCCTTTCAAGTAAAATCCATTGCATTAGGTTAAGACAATCTAATTATATTTCTTATCTCTTGATATGATGAACATTTTATACCTGAATTTATCTTCATTTAATATAGAATTTGTTTTCTTAGTTAAGTGTTTATAACGACGTTATGACAGCACATCTTAGTAAAATACAACCCATCGCTGAACATACTCCTCAACAGAAGTTCTGTTTGAATTGGTTCATAACTGTTTTGACATGATATAGGTTTTTTGTGTGGGTCAAATATTTCAAAGACTATCATTGCTTTTGGCCTCAGTAGAGTGCCCAATTGACGGTTAATTAACCAGTATTTTGAGATCGTCCCTAACGCTAAATGGAAGACACTTACACCTTAGGTTTCAAGAGGTGATTGATACGAGAGGACTAGGGGTACCATTCATGTACATGGTAAGTATCATGACACGAGATCAGGGCCGAAGGTGAATGTTTTTAGGGTAAGGCGAGTATATTGGGACTGGCAGGTTGGGGTGCTTGCCGGCTAGCCCTAGAACACAGAAGTTGGACAACCTGTCCCAAATCCTAGTCTTTGTGAATAAATTATGTTTAAACCAAACACTCTAGAGGGTTTTGAGGCTAGGCCCAAAAAAATGTAAAGTGTTTATATGGGGGACTGTTTTGGGACTGTGTCAAGTTCTCACTGTAGTTCGTGAGTTCTGATTTTTTGTCATCCCAGCTCCCTTCTTATACCTTGAATAAAATACATTTAGCATTACACTTACCTTCATACTTCAATAATATGAAACGGTTATGGATGATCTGGGCTTCTTTTCGCTTCTAAAAGACCTGAACAAATTATAAGTTATTATTTGACTAGACTTCAGTAATAAAATCGGCTTAAGCGCATTCAAAATGTTAGGTCGGCGAATCTAAGGGAGACAAATCGTGCAATTTTCTCATCACTGGGAAATTCCTTCACTCAAATGAAGTTATCAGTTACAAGATTAAACAAAAATTCATATATTCTAATTATTAATCACAATGTATGCAAATATTGAATTGAACATCAGTTAAAGACTCAAAGATTATTTTCCATTTAAAATTTTGTCAGAAAAATAACTAACCTTAACAACGTTATATATCAATGAGACCCTCAGCTTTCTATAACGCTGACTTAAGTCTTATAATCGTTTTATCTCTGTTGTTAACACATTATAACTCTTTATGATAAGATCATGTTACTGCTCAGTGTTAAATATTTACATATCTTACCATTTTGTTACTTTTGTCTGAGAACTACACAGGAATATGTGTATAAAGGCCGCATATCATAAATGAACAAGTCATTATCAATATTTGCTCTTTATTCTCGTCAAGTTTACTTTTTATGGGAGGCAAAAATTAATGTCTGTCTTCTGCTTCAAATGTCAGATATTTATTAGTTTTAGTTCTGATAAGAGAACTTTGATGTTGACAAAAATCTTATATAAATTGAACTAATTATCTTCATAATGACATTATCTGTCACACGGAAATGTCATGTGTTAATCAGCAGCAAAATAATATTCCTCACAGAAAAACAAATATTTATAAATATCAATATATTAATGAGTTCATCTTGTCTTTAAAATACACAAATCCAATGGAAGAAATTGATGATTTTATTCACAATAGCAGATTTTAATTTTTTTTGGTATCATACAGTTTGTAAATCTTGCAATATTTTCTACTTATTTACTTAGCTATGAATTTTTTTTGTCAATATTTATTTACATATTGTTACTACTAGAGTTCAGAAGTGAATGCTAGTTGAGTTAACAGACACCCTTTTTTAATGTTACATGAAACAATCTGTATGGCTACTTTGAACATTGTCATAAGGCATGTTGATTCTTTAAATGTCATTAGATCAACAATGGTGATTAGTTGATATCTGTTGGGATGAAAACCTGGGCTAGGGATGGACTATTGAATATGACACTTGAAAGAAGTATGTTTGATACAAATCTGTTGAGTTCTTACAATTTGTTTTATATTCCATGAGTCGAATATAATCTTATTTGGGGAGAATGGTTGTTTGACAAATATATAGTAATTTACTTTTAAACACAGTTATTTCCATTTGGTATCAGAATAACATAAACAATTTTCTTTATTTTGCTCAATGATAACATCATCCTTATTTTATTGTATGTCACAAACATTGCCCTACAGGGAAGGCGATTTAACATACCCGATGACAGCCATATATTTCTTGAGCCCATGTGATTGATTCTTATCATCTTTCTCTCGTGATTCGTGTCATGTATGTCTTCTCAACAAATGCATTGATGGTCTAATTAATAACACAATTAATCCATCCAGTATAGGTTCTTGTAAAATAGAATAAATCTACATATCTATTATGGTGATATTTTGTCCACTAATTGGTAACACAATGAAGGTAAGACGTGTATATAAAATCTTCTTTAGGATCGAAACGTGTTTATTCCATACACAAATGATCATTATTGTAATTTCATACATTCCTTTGAGTAGCGCTGATACGTTTGCTTTTATAAACCAGTAATTGGTAACATGATAACCAAGGCTTTATTTTAACCGATTTTTGTCTAATTCTGTCAATACATCATTTAACTTATGGAAATGATCAGAACAGGGGATGAAAATGTATATCTACGATACAAAGACAGTGATAATAGACGTTAATTTGTTTTTTGCTTAATATGTCAGTGCCTGCTATGCCGTAGCATATGAAGAGAAAGCATTAATATCAGTAAGAGGTTGGCATGCATTTTGCACATTCACCTTTCTATGGATAAAGTTCATTGTCCTGTAGTAGTGATATTTTTAACTTGTATCAGACGACACTTTATAAATATGTGTCACACACTTTAAATGAAATGACGTATTGCGGTGGTTTCTATTAAACCTGCAAGTTTAACAATTATCAAACAAAACCTCCTTTCATGAAAATTATTTATGTTACACTAAATTACTTATAGGGAAATGATATTGCCTTGTGTAAACATTTGTCCAAAGTCTGTATGTTATGTCGATACAAGGATGAATGATTCTTAACCTCAAAACAAGACGTGTAGAGGAGTTGCAGTTGTCCATCAATGTACAATCATTCCACGTCTGAAAAGTATATATTTTGTATATCAATTGAGACAATCAATTCACAAAACATAGAAATAGACAATGTTAAGTACAATCAATTCAATTGTATAAGATAGAATATATCTTAAGGGCAACTGACGCAATTAAGTCTCAGAAAAATAAAAAACAATGAATGGATCTCTTTTAAGATTTATTTGATCAATGTCAAACTTTGTTTCAATATGAGATTGTATCAAAACTTCTCGTTATGTAATTTTCGTTGTATATAATCATTTCTCACAGAAAAAAATGTTTCATGAAGAAGAAGATGGGTTCATTATTGAAGGATTTCAAATAAATGTGATATTAGCAACTTGAAATGCAGAACTAAAACTATCGTTATCGTTATCTGATTTGTTTTTAGTTGTGTTGAGTTCCCTCAAGGATTTGAATGGTGCATAGATATTCAAGAATTGAAGAATGTTGATCTTATATATCTATGCCTTTTCTGTAAGTGCACGGTAAAACTAAGAATATATCTTGTTATACATTCACTGATAAAGAAATTAGAAATGACTCATAAAAGAGATAGTTTCAAGAATTGTGTGATAACTTTTCTGACGAAAAAGGATCTCTGCACTGACTTACAAGGCAAAATACCACACCCTGTATATGCCAAAAGACAATGAATGGATATATTTAAGAATCATTCAATCAATGTTGAACTTTGTTTTAATATGAGGCTGAATCAAAACTTCTCGTTATGTAATTTTCCTTGTAATTAATCGTTTCCTACAGAAAAAAGTTTCATGAAAAAGAAGATGGGTTCAATATTGAAATCATGATATTTCAAAACAAATTTGATATAAGTAACTTGAAATGCAGAACTAAAACTATCGTTATCAGTTATTTGTTTTAGGTTCCCTCGGGGCTTCGAATTATGCAAAGATATTTAAGAATTGAAGAACTTGTATCAGACGAAACTTTATATGAACTCCTCAAAAAAAGAAACGCAACCTGAAAACTTTGAAAATGTTGTTGTTGGATATAAGACAATGTAAATCAAGTTACGTTAGAGATATTGGCATGAAATTTTCAATGGACATAACCTGAGTTCATATGAAAGCGTACACGTGAAAACATTTCGTGTGATTTGAGAATTGTGTCCTTTAGGTGGCGTTGAAGTCAGTACCTCGTATGGCCACCTCGTGCTGCTCGCACTGCACGGCACCTGCGTGGAACAGACTGAATAAGTCTTTGAATGACAGCTTGTGGAATTTTTTCCCATTCCTCCCGCAATGCATTGGCCAACTCTGGTAACGTCTGAGGTTGATGTTGCCGTTCACGTGCACGTCTACCAAGAATATCCCACATGTGTTCGATAGCATTAAGATCAGGGTATTTTGAAGGCCATGGTAGGACATTGATGTTTTCCTGGGCTACATAAGCCACCGTAGCACTTGCAGTATGAGGTCTGGCATTATCGTGTTGAAAGAGATGCCTCTGGCGGTTGATGATCGGCAGCAGGTGAGGCCTGAGAACTTGGTTAATTTAGCGATCTGCGTTGACATTCCCTTGTAGGATTACAAGTTCGGATTTTCGGTTGTAGGATATTGCCCCCCCACACCATCACACTCCCTCCGCCGAAATTGTCCACCTGTCGGATGCAGTTTCAAGCAAAACGTTCATTTTGACGACGGTAAACACGTTGCCTTCCATCTCGACGTTGAAGAAGAAACCTCGACTCATTGCTAAACCAAATGCGCCGCCGGTTCCTCAGATTCCATGCCTGTACATTACGGCACCACCTGACACGTTGACGTCGATGTTGTAGTCGTAGCACTGGTCCGACAACAGGTCTTCGTGCACGAATTCCTGCCTCTCGAAGACGATTCCGTACTGTTTGGCCCGATATTCTTCGCAGTCCGGGTATTTGTGTTGTGGTTGATGTGGCCGTAGCAAGTCTATCACGTAGGTGGCGCAACCGGATGTAACGATCCTGGCCCGGAGTGGTGATTCGAGGTCGTCCACCTCTGGGTCGATCTTGTGTTGTGTTAAACCTTCTGTATCGATCCCATAAACGTGAAATTGTGCTCGTGTGAACCTGGAAATGTCTTGCCACGGAAATCTGTGTTTCTCCAACTTCAAGGCGTCCAATGGCGATATTTCGATCCGCAGCATTCATTCGTGGCATTTTGAACAGCGTAATTGCATGTCAAACGATGGATAAAATGATGAGTACACATTGTGTCTTTTATAGTCAGTGTATCTAGCGATACCTAGCATGAACTGCACGTGCGCAACGTGTGTGAATTTAATCGTGCGATCATTTCATGCAATTGTCAAAAAGTTGGTTGCGTTTTGGCAATATGTTATCGTTTGCTGGCAATGAGACACAAACATCTTTTAGAAGGTATATGTAATAATACTTAAGCAAAAATAACCCTAAAAAGTAAGTTGATCACTAATTATTGAAAAATCAAAATCCCAAATCTAGGTTGCGTTTCTTTTTTTGAAGAGTTTATATATATGTCACACTCTTTAGACGAAATGATGTAAAGCTGCGATGGGTTCTATGAAAATTATTTATGCTACTTGTGTAAACGTTTGTCCAACGTCTGTATGTTTCGTCGATACAAGGATGAATGATTCTTAACCTCAAAACAAGACGTGTAGAGGAGTTGCAGTTGTCCATCAATGTACAATCATTCCACATCTGAAAAGGATATATTTTGTATATCAATTGAGACAATTTATTCACACAACATTGAAATAGACAATGTTAAGTACAATCAATTTAATTGTATAAGATAGAATATATCTTAAGGGCAACTGACGCAATTAAGTCTCAGAAAAATAGAAAAAACAATGAATGGATCTCTTTTAAGACTTATTTGATCAATGTCAAACTTTGTTTCAATATGAGATTGTATCAAAACTTCTCGTTATGTAATTTTCGTTGTAAATAATCATTTCTCACAGAAAAAAATGTTTCATGAAGAAGAAGATGGGTTCATTATTGAAATCGTGATATTTCAAATAAATGTGATATTAACAACTTGAAATGCAGAACTAAAACTATCGTTATCGTTATCTGATTTGTTTTTAGTTGTGTTGAGTTCCCTCAAGGATTTGAATGGTGCATAGATATTCAAGAATTGAAGAATGTTGATCTTATATATCTATGCCTTTTCTGTAAGTGCACGGTAAAACTAAGAATATATCTTGTTATACATTCACTGATAAAGAAATTAGAAATGACTTATAAAAGAGATCGTTTCAAGAATTGTTAGATAACTTTTCTGACGAAAAAGGATCTCTGCACTGACTTACAAGGCAAAATACCACACCCTGTATATGCCAAAAGACAATGAATGGATATATTTAAGAATCATTCAATCAATGTTGAACTTTGTTTTAATATGAGGCTGAATCAAAACTTCTCGTTATGTACTTTTCCTTGTAATTAATCGTTTCCTACAGAAAAAAGTTTCATGAAAAAGAAGATGGGTTCAATATTGAACTCATGATATTTCAAAACAAATTTGATATAAGTAACTTGAAATGCAGAACTAAAACTATCGTTATCAATTATTTGTTTTAGGTTCCCTCGGGGCTTCGAATGATGCAAAGATATTTAAGAATTGAAGAATGTTGATCTTATATATCTAATACGTTTCTTTAAGTGAAGCAGTTCGTTTAGGTAAAAATGAGAGGAATATGCAAACACTTGACAGAACAATTTGAAAGTAATGATAAGAAATGTATCTTGTTATCATACTTCATGTACTTATCCCGATGTCGATCAAGTCGTCTTGACCATGGCTTCTTTGGTCATTTGTGAATTCAATATTCACATTAACAAAATCAGTTGCAAACTACTAAACGTCAAAACAGCTTTTATCCTACAGACTCACTTATTTTGTAACAGAACCAAGATACTTAATACGTTGGTTCTTAACATCTTTTTAAAAAATTCTTTGTAAACTGCAGATACATCTTAAACAAGTAAAAAGATGACCATAAAATTCTATCTTATCCAGTACCATTCTCAGTTTAAAAAAAGACTTTCGATGGAAATAATAGATAATGATAGAAGTCACAAACAGATCAAGTTACGAGAATGCTCTGTATCATGTGACATACGAGAACCTCAATATTTAGCCTTTACAAATCTGCGAATCACTAACGTTACACATATTAGTACTACGAAGGTTAGAACTATACAAGTTGTGAACCAGCATCACATTTAAAGTTTTTTCTTAAGACAATATTCATCTATATCATATCATCCAGAACTTTGTTCCACAGGAGAGATTTCTTGCGAGAGACTCAGACAATAACTCACCAGTGGCGGGGAATGGCAGATTATCTTTCCAGATTTATATTAATTTCGTATTTCTCAAGTCTGAGCATGAATATAACACAATTAGCATAGCGAGGGAAAACTAGTCTGGCATTCCCCGCCATGAACTGATCAGTTTGGCATATTATCCATATGTTTGATATTGTGAGGTAAATTGATCTGAGCGATCTAGACTTGCTTTACCTTTCTAGACTGGGCTGGTCATCAATATGTTTGCTTTAGGGTCTTGATGACCGACTAGCCTGAACTTGACCACAAGCATGCACATTGTTTTGCCTAAGCTGATGGATATTGTTCCTCATGTATTCAGGTTTAAGTATTATCAAAGTTGCACGAGATTCAACCTGTGTTTTATATTTCTTTAACGGAACCTGAAAGTAAACAAAATGTGCGAGAGTTAAGATAACAATTAGACATTTCCTCTGAAAACGATGCGCTGAAGTCACACACTATTTTCCTTTGGCATATCTACATTAAGTTGTCTTCATACAAGCTTTCAATTTCATACAATGTGAATAATGTTAGGGTTATGTTCTCCAAATATGGTCGTTCATTCCTGCGTAATGAATAAAATACCAATTTCATTCCCTATGGATACAGTTTGTATAACACATCGTTGCCTGTAAATGTATCTCACTTGCTTCAATCACTCGACGTAATAAATGCTGTATCCATAGGGAACGAATTTGGCATTCTCTATCTATCAACCATTTAGTTAGTTCATATTGTTAACTAATAAGAATAATACATCAGATTTCTTTTGCTAAAAATTCAAGATGTCACAAGGAAGCCACTAAATAAATCCTAGGACGGAGCCTTCAATTGAATCTTCCCCAGCAGCCCTAAGTTATTTGGCATTTCGAGCAATTTCTTAAAAGAGGCAGTTGAAATAATCAAACTCAAAAGTCTCTATGGCGTCAAATGCTGATTGTCGGGCAGACTTAAAGTTTGATAATACTTAAGTCAATAAGCTGTGTGCTTTAATCTCATCTTTCACTTGTGTTATTTATTGAATAATTCCCTGTAAGACAACCCGCGTGATATTCATTACTTTAGACAATTTAATGTTTATCTCCAGCTGTAATTCTAGTTTCAAGTTTTTAGTATGAAAAATAGAGTGGGGGGTTTCAACAGAATAAGTTATTTTCAAGAGATGGAGGTAATGCATTTTAGCATTTTTCAATTATTTTAGTTTCATGAATATTAACTATTTCCCTTTTGAAATAACATATTATTCTATTATTCTGTCGATTATGTTTTTTATTGAATTTGATTGTTTCCATAAGTCAAGTCTCAGTTTAGTTTTTATCAAGTTTGTAATCTAAACTGGCACGTCATAAGATCATCTAGGAACAGTTATCTTAGAATTACTTTCATATTTTTATGTATGTGTATGTGATATCCCTGACCTAACTTGTAATCATACTTCATCATCTCAGTTTCAAGATATAATCCGAAAAGGCAACTTTCTTTATAAAGAAGTTGACATAAAGGGAAATATGTACCCAAAGGATTAACATTGGTCTAGCCGCATTATAAGATAATAATAAGTGGTCAAATAGCTTCCATGGAATCCACGCAAATGAAAACTTTAGAATAACCAAAGTAACAGAGGTAACACTCATCACTACATCTAACACAATACCAAAGTTTCTCAAAAGATATTCTATAGATTTCAAATGAAGCAGGAAATGACCCTTTTCCAAAATGCATTAAGTTCAAAAGGTTTCCATGAAAACGAAAATGTAACATTCAAAATAACCAATAACCGACCTTCTTCAAAGTGAAATCTGAAAATATTTTTTTTATAAAATAATAATCTTATCATTTAAGAATTTCTAAAAATACATTTTCAACTGAGACTATTTTTATTCACATCATAAATGTGTAAACGATTCTGAAATCAAACAGATGTCACAAATAATTCACCAATTTCGACACTGAGACTTGTGCATATTCAAATCAGAATTTTTTTATCCTTATCCGAGGATAGTCCATTCTTACCTTTGTTGTTCAGTATTTGAAACAATAAGGAGATTCAACTCTTTGTCTTTATCTTATACTGCAGCAAAATGACCGCATGACCTTATTAGTTATTATATATACTCACACGCAAAAGAAAGCAAGCCAGTTATCATGTTCAAAATATATTTATCATCAATGGGATATACAATATCGTCTTAAGGAATAATGTTTAAGAGATTCTGAGCACTTGCCAATATGACAGTCAATACCTAGAGTGACCCAAAAATCATTTACATTGAGTAAATCAGATAATTTGTAAAGGTCCTAGACACCCTTAGGGAGCAGTTGTGCAAATGTCATCATCAGTGCTTGCAATTATTCTCACCTTATGCAACTGCCTTAAGCTCAAGCCATAAGTGGTGTTCGATGGGGTTCGGGTCAGGACTGAGGACAGGCCAGGGTAGAATGCGGATATTGTGTTGATGTATGAAGGCAATGGTAGCTCTAGTATTATAGAGACAATATTATCATGTTGATGCACAACACCTTGAATGGTTTTTTTTCACTAGATTTTATTCAAAACTCATACAATCAGTTCAGTAGTAATTAATGTCACCGTAAGTCGTCATTATGAACTAAAACCTAATATAAATTTAAGCTTCTCTCGATTATCTGCATTGCATGCCAATAGAAAAAGTTGATCGAGATAACCATCTGTTAATGACTTTTATCCATATGCGCGTCAACAGGGGCATTGTAAAGTAGAGAAAATGATTGTATATGTTTTTCAAACATGCGTTAGAAATGAAACAGTTACTTGTATTAACAAAACATTGATACGATCGTTTAATTATCTATTCTACCATATTGTTGATATGACATTGTATCTGCATGTAACCTTATGTACCACACAAGTAATGATAACGTAACATCTAATGACATAAAATGATCAACGTTTTTTGATAAAAAAGGAAAAGCTTTAGAAAATTCATAAGAAATCTAAATGCAAAATTGATGGAAATAAGAACATGACAGATTTGTCGACATCATTCATGTGCTCACATATCTTTTAAAAGGTCATAAACGTGCAATTTAATTGTAATGTAATGTAAATGTAAATGTAAAAGTCTCTTATTTAAAGCTTGAAAAACATATAGCCACAAGGCTTTGAAATGTCTGGAGAAATAGAACATATCATATTAATGTTGAAAAAGTTTTATAAGACAATAACGCTCTGCAAAATATTGTTGAAAAAACAATTTGGATTCATTTTCGATAAGGTCACTACGTTTGTCAAGGAATGTACACATTAAAAAGATAGTATCAATCTTAACTGTTTATCAGAACTCTATCTATAAAAGTCAAATCCCTCAGCGTTTAGAACTTACAATAGAGAAACTCGTTTTAAAAGGATTTCTGCTTAGAAATTGTAATTTGTAATATTTGGTGTATAGAAAATGTCTGGCAGAAATATGGTTGAAACCTTAATGTCTTAAAGTTCTGATCTTCAATAACTGACATTCCTGAAATTGGCAAAATTTACAACTCAAAGTGTGAAGGTTTGAAATTCAAGTTAAGAAGCACCTAGAAAGCAGCTTACAGCATAACAAAGATATTGTGACTCTTGTCTGAAACTTTACGAAAATGAGTAACAACTACCTTTGTCATAAGAATCGTGAATAATCCCTTTATTTCTATTGGTATAACAATGCGGCAATACAATAGGTTTTGAGGGTTTTTGACAATTCAGAAAACACATAAAAAGTTATTTTATTCACTACACAAAGACTGATATCTGTTATGTTTGACTACCACAAACGGTGCCTCTAATAGACACCATGGATAGTACACATCAATGGCCGCTGTGTTCTTATGTTCTACAATTAGGATACTTAACAGCGATTGATAAGATCACAAGACTTGTTACCGTTTGCAAAGGCGGTTCAGCATGACGTGTGAAAACTCTATCAAAACCTTTCCATTTCCAAACTTCGATGAAGATTTAATGTGAATGCTTAAACTGCTGACAGGTAACATCATTTGATGGTGAATTTTCTCGTAGCACATGGCAGTTTTGGAAATGACAAGTGGGCAATTGGTACAAAAGTAACACATTTCATAACTTATACCACATTATCGTGTAAACATCAATTGAATAAACCTTTGGACAATAAAAGGTTTGACACCTGCTTAATTTAGATTAATCAAGTGCAAAGGAGGTTACCCCCTTTATTTTTGATAGGTCGATTCTTTGGAGAAATGGTGGATTAATAAGAAGCACTTTGCTTGTTTCTTTATTCGTTCTTTATTCAGATTGATTACAAAAGGTGGTAAAGGGTCTTTTGACGGCAGTATAGTTTTTCCTTGGTAAGATGTTACTGTGAAGTGAAAAGGTATTGATATGGCAATATGTCAAGAAAAGGAATTTATGCTTCGTCCTTAACGTAATTTTGCAATATCCCTGTTATCATTTAACTATTTTCAAGTAGATTGGCAATTATGTGGTGAACTAAAAGTTTTAAAAGTCGATTTGGCGTCAAAAGCTAAACACCATGCGATTTTAAAAAGGCTTGAAGAATAAAAGTTGTTATTATGTGCTACATTTCAATTCAAATGCGCTTTCATTCCATTGAAGGACAATTTTACTCAAGCAAAAGTATGACTGAAGGCGAGTGATTTTATGAAAGATCATGTCGAGTCGGGAATATTTTCTAAAAGGATAATCTATGCTATTTATTCATTTACATGTAAGATGAGACTAATCTTTTTAGTTTAAAGGTCTCAATTCATCATGGTAAACAAACCAAAAAACGTACATAATCGTTGCCTAAGATGCATAGCTAAACGTTAGAAATTCCGTAAGACGATCAATTAGAACCATGTAACTTTGTAACTAAAAATATTAAAATGATGGACATAACATCATAATTTTTATCGCAATCATAGAAAATAAATTGCCAATCCTCCTCAAAAGTGATTTATTTTATATTCTGTAACGTCAAGTCCATTTATACTTTCTATCATATTTCCCTTGAGTGACTGAATGACTAAATTGCTTTATTATGTGCATTATGTCCTTTACATAATCAGTATGTACAAATAACAGGAAGTTAAATTTGCATAATGCATCACTGAAAACGAACTTTACTTCTCTTTGAATAATGGCATTTTTAACCGTTCTGTGCTTGTTAGTTTGGTACTCAACTTATATGAATAACTCAAATTTAAGCAAGAGTACCATTGGTTTTAATTTTGTTCTGACCAATTGTATGTTTTGGTTGTAAGCCTTTGTCAGGTTTTTATTTATATTATTACTCAAATGTGATTTGAATAATATCTATATTGTGCAATTTTCATCCATAAAGAGCATGCATGGATAATATTGACATGTAGGCCATGACGTTTCGCACACTTTCCGTAAGTTTATGTCATCAAAAGTGCGTCCACATTCACATCGCCTGATTTGCCAGAATCAACTTTGGTCACACAGTTCTTTTTGATGCATTGTAGGTTAATTATTATCTATTTCGGTTTATAAGTCACATGGGATATGTTGACCGAGCTAAAAAGGGTTGTTTTTGCCATAATATTTTCCATTTGTGAATCTCATATGAAGAATCCTATATCAGTTATCAGAACTTACGGTCAGGGAATGATTAACGTATTGGGTCTCTTAATCATTTTATCACCTTAAGAGATTAACATGAACACATATTTGTGGACTGGTAATATCCAACACTAGAAAAGTCGAGGGTACAGCGAGTATCAGTACCATTACTGTAATGATCACAACCGTTTTATGAATGTGATATGAATATGACGGATTTATTTGAAATGCACATCAAAATCGATATCAATGTAAGACTCCTGTAATTAGTTTTGATTATTAGAATTATCGTTTATAAATAAGAGTTCAATTTACATTCATTGTCTTTTATTTGTTTTCACATTTCATTTCAGTAAACGTTGTTTAATTAAGAGAAAGATGATTAGTTTTTCCGTAAAGTCCAAGGATCTAATGTAGTGGCTTCTGATAAGTTCTTTCATAATGTTAGACTCAACTCTGACTTTTCATAAAAACCTGAATAATAAGCTCACATCCAGAAGTATATGAGTCATTATTGAGAATATGTGTCACATAATCGTTCCATCAAAGGGGTTTAATTAGCAATTAGATTACATCTGTTACAATAGATGTATTTGATTCAGTATTCAATTATTTCTGAAGTACTTTCAAGGAAAATCCATTGCATTAGGTAAAGACAATCTAATCATATTTCTTATCTCTTGATATAATGAACATTTTATACCTGAATTTATCTTCATTTAACCCTATACTAGCGATAACCAGACAGGGGAGATAACCAGGACAACTTTCTCGCAGGCCTAAAAAGTTGGTTAGAAATCGGGGTCAAAACAGGGGGTGCTTTTACGTATTTTCGTACTGTTGCCTCTTATTGCACACAAAATCAAAATACTACAAAAGAAAATAGGATAACAAATCAAGAGACACTTATTTTTAGATTTTCATTCATGTGACGTCAAATGTTGACTTTGTAAGGATAAAAACTTCAGAAATGTAAAAAACGTATTTTCGCAAAGCGCACATGTCTACAAAGAATTCATGATGTAGAATAATTCTTCAGCTACAATTTGCACTATCTATCGGATTTTTATCACGACGTACTCACATCAAATTAAATAAAAGAACGACCATATCGTCTCAATCGGAGTATCTCCCACATGCAATAGCCCGCTTTCATTGGCTGTCACGATAAAAGCGTGAGCTAAGATTGTGTTTGTAATCATCGTTTTTACGAGTAAATATATGGTAAGGAACATCTTGCTCGAATCTAATGTGCTGTTTCTTGAGTATATAGACGGATTAAAACTTAAAATAAAGCTTTAATAGTTTTAACTTATACATTACAACTACTCAGATATAATAAAGGATGAGTAAAGATTTATATAACCAACATATGACACAATAACAAACTGTTTTTGTACTTTTTTCCCCAACAGTATTTCTTTTCTTAAGTGCACAAATGCGAATTTTAATTTGCTGTTTCATAAATCACATACATGAAATTAAGTTAATTAAATTCTTTTAAAAAAATCGATTTTCTAGGTATTTTATATATCGGAAATTTCTTATTTCACATTTCAATATTTTATACATATATATGAATTTTTAAAGTTTTAAAAAGGTATTTCGATAACTTATACTTAAATTTGGCAATACATGATACTCGAGTTTTGTTAAAGCTTATCAAATTTGAGGCATCGCTCGATATGTACATTGATCTTGAGACCTTTAAACTGCAAAGTAGAGTGTCATCTTAAATCGGTTGTAAAATATTCTGTGTTGACTTTAATTTCACATTCTTTTGGCTTGACAGACTCGGATGACAATGACAGTGACCATGACAACATAGTTTGTGGAAAATTTAAATAATTATTAACAATATTCAAGAAAAAAATAAGACATGTTAAAAAAACGTGTTGAGGGTACTCCCCTTTGAGGGTAAAAATGTTGTACCAAATGTGGCACTTAATTTTTTTGAATAGTCATAATTGATAGACAAGAGAACAACGAAGACATTGAACACTCAACGGTATTTTTAGGATGAGTAGAAATATTTTTATAAGACCCTAACCAAAAAAAATCGATGAAAAATAAATTTATTTTATTTTTTTCGAAGGTGGGTGTCTTTAAAATACAATATCTTTTTAACGAATTTTTTTATTTTGAAAATTGAAATTGCATGTTATTATTGAAACTTTGTTCTACCCACACACCAAGTTTGGTTAATTTTGGTTGGTTATTAAAAAATGACTGATTATGCCTACCTATACTGCTTATATACGCGATTCTACGCTTCTGCCCTTTACTGCTTTTCTACGCGATTCTACGCTTCTGCCCTTTACTGCTTTTCTACGCGATTCTACGCCTTTTCTAACAATCGGAAAAGATGCAATATTTCAAAGTTATCCTGCTGAAAAATTCTCAAATTGTGTTCGAAATGCATACTTCAGAGTATATTTTGTTATCCCTGACCATACTCAATATCAAACAACAATTTTAAAATAATGAAAATCTTGAGATAAAAGTCTTGTCGGCAAAATCGGTGATCACCAGAAAACAAAGTTTTACGTCATTCCAGCCAATCAGGGACGAGCGATCGCCAACTGACAAGTTGGTCAGGTTGCCCCTGAAATTTTATTTCGTCCAGGTTAAGAAATTTACATTTCCCGTTGAGGAATGTTTTGATTATGTGACCGAAACCTTTTCTAAATAAATTTGTATTTATTTTTGCAAATTACATACGTGACAGTAATATCATTGACGGTGTGAGCGACCCGGAAGTGGACCCGGTTTGTTTGTAAACATCGAAAACCAGAATCATGTCGTCGCCGTCAACAGGACAATCAAATCGACACTAGACATCAGACATAACACTTCATTTGGTGACAGTGAGTATCAACCTTTCTGTAAAATATTTAATTGTCACTGTTATACAGTCGAATGAAGGGAAGTTAATTTATCCCTGTAAAAATATCAACAAATTTTGAGTCATTCGAGTCATGCATGCATTTGAACTGTCTTCAATCAACCAAATGCGTCAGTTTTAGTCAGTGATGCGTAATCACGTCATAAGTCGCATTTTCATTCACTGCCCAAACAGAATGAGATGTGAGTTGATAAAATAAAAATGATTCTTATCAGACAAATGACTCTAGATTTTCTTCACCCGTCATTCATTTTTGTGAAAGAATTATAACTGATTCATTGCAACAAGTTTTGTAATTATAACATGATTTTATTAATATTTAAAGAGATCATTAAAAAGTGTAATTGCTAATCGCTGTGATATCATTGCCCTTATAATTGTTTGAGTTTTGAATGTTCAGAATATCAAAATCAAATTATTTTATTGAAGATATATATTGTAATTAATATGTTGGAAAGTGAGACAAAACATGAGGATGCAAGCTGATACTTACTCAAGAATCTACAAACTGATTATCAAAACAAAAACATTAATGAAGAAAACTATGAAGTTATCTAAAAAAAGAAAACGCAAAATCTTCATGTTTTTAAAGTGAAAGATTGTTGTGATAAAATATTCCTTTCATGAAACTCCTTTTCAATTCTATCAAATTTGTGAATATATTGCAAGGAGGGCACAAACTGAGCCAGTTTTAAATTTATCAATTACCCATGATTTTTCAAATGCATGTTATAATTCAAAGCTTTAAAATATCATATGTATTTTTATATTGTGTATGAATTTATATTGAAATCTTATATTTTTTGCAGTGAATAAATTTCCATAGGAAGGATCAATCAAACTGCCTGGGCTGCAATTTGATTGTTCAAGCTAAACAAAGGTGAACTTTGTGCTTGTTCAATTCTGTTGCTATATTAAGTTACTTTTCTGCCTGTAAAAATTCACAAACATATATATGTATTTATATTGCTGTTATTGTGATTTTATTAGCTGAATTTAACTAGGGATAAGAATATGATAGATACAACACAATCCTTACACATACTTGCAATATTTCCTAGGAGATGATATACAATAACTCACTCTAATATTGCAAACTGTGTGATGCATGGAGGGCCAACTGTCCAATCTTAATATAAGAAAGCAATGATTTGATGAGAAAAACAGAAATTTCACAGTTGCATTAGAGAAATTTCATGAAACAAATTCACCAAGTATCTTTCATAATTGCATTTGAATCACATTTTTCCTGTAAATATTATGGATGCATAAATTTGTTAATAAAATCAAATCAAACAAAACTCTTTATTATGATAATAGATATAAGTAAAGTTATAAAATGGGTTCTCACCAAACAGTTATGAAAACTGTTAGTCATTTGCTGACAAAAACAATTGTTGTATCACAATATGCATGCCATACTATGATCTGTGAAAATACTTGAAATTGATTTGAAATTTCATTGTATATTTTGATACAATTTGGATTTAATTGAATCATTCAGTACAAAGCCTAATGTCTCAATATGTCTAATCAGTCAAATGGAATTTGCATGTTTATTAAATCTGATCATTATTCATTATTTGTGTTGAGCAGTCAATATCATTTATTTATACTTTTTATTGCAGGAACTATTCAGAGTGGAAGCTTATCCAGGATGGGGAGTTAGTGACCACTGCTAGAGTTTGGAACAGTCTGTGATATTCCACATGCAGTCCAGTGCTGAACTCAGAAGATTTGTGGAGTCAACTTAGGAAGAAAAAACACAGAAAAACAAAACTGAACACACCTGTTTGATTCAGGCATAATGTGAACAAAATGGAGAAATCAAAATCTTTGACACAATCTAACAACAATTTATGCTGTTGTGGGGTTTATTAATATTTGTGATTTAGTTATGTAAATGCACATTCAGTTCAACTCAGTTGATAGTTCATAGTTATGACCTTTAGGAATTGCAAGATTATGATTCATTAATAATATACAGTATAATTTTTCATGTAGTGTCAAATAGGTATAAATATCCTGATGCCATGGATGGTAAAAGATTTTTTTGTCAGAGTACTTGATTAAATTTGAACAGTTTATATTGCATGTCTATGATGACTGATGTTATGATTCGTTTTTTATTATATAGCCAATGCTAAAACAAATTTAATTCAACGATTTGACCAAGATAAGAATATCTTAATTTAAGGAAATTTAATCAGCACAACAAGAAAGAAACTTGAAAATGTTTTTGTAATTGTGAGATTCCATTGTTTAAAAGGCAAAATTTTGTTATTTGAAAGTAAATGTGTTGACTGGTCCTTATTTGTATTACTGATGTAAACAAATAATATAGGTAGAGTCTGTATTAGAATCTGCCACTAACACATATATCAGTACATTTAAAATCATAATTAGCTCTCATCATAAGCCATTGGATATGATAAAGTTCATATTTAATTAAAGGAAATCAGGTTCAATTCTGGTTGACTTTCATTTCCTTTATTACATGAAAGAGGTCAATAGATTTCATTGCCAAGGGATATAATCCTGGACAATTTTTATTTTTGAGATAGAATTGTCAAATAAAGACAAGTTGTTGAATGATTTTCACTAAACTGGAGTTTGTTAGTTTGTTTCAATTTGACTTGAAAGATATCTCTATCATCAAGTGTCATTGATATCATGATTTTTTGCTAATAATGAAAAACTGAAACTCTAGTTATTTTCATCTTCAAAAACATTATTTAACACACCCAGGTCTAGAATTTACATTACCATTGCAGTAGACTTTTGAATTTGGTGATGATTTAAAATTGTATATAATGAAAAAGTGTCTAACATTATTGTTATGTTATCTTTCAAATTGTGATTTGCTTTGAAAAAACTGAAGACCAACTTCTGATTGAACTTGTTGATTTGAGTTGAACCGGATTATCTCCCCTCAATTATTGGTTAAACATCATATTCACCCTAATAAGTGTAATTTTCTTCAGTAATATATGTGGAATTGTGGTGACAGTATTGATAAAGTTCATAAAAGAGATTAAATAAAATCATTATCAATATATGACCTATGGTTTATTCTTTTTTTATGGCTGATGTATGTTTTTCCGCTTTGCAGTATTGTACCTTTTAATTAATGAATAATAATGAGCAATTTGAATATCAAAAATGAAAAAAATTTCCTCTGAATTGACAAAAGGGTCATTCAAGGGCATGAAAATTTCTTAAACAGTTGAATTAATTGAAATTTAATTTTTTAATTTTTTGAAATTTTTGCGAGCAGTAAGGGGCAGTTCAGGTGCTTGTCAGGCAAGCAGGAAAGGGGTTGAGGCATGGCAATATTGCAAGCAGTAAAGAAAATGAAAATTAATGGTTCCAATTGAAAGAAAATGTATTTAAACTAAATGGATCAGTAATAGTTCAAATATAAAACGTAAAGTTTAGCCATACGATTCCTTTTTCTTACACAAAATGAATTTAAGGTGTTCACACAAAATGGCCGCCAATGGATTTTATGTGAATCTCCATTTTTTGTCCTCTGACTACGGATGATTGGCTTGTGAAATGATATTTTTGACACTGTCAAGATAATACATTGAGCATTATTTACAATTATCAGTATACTTTTTTAAATATAAAATTATCACAGTCCCTTTGATATAGAATTTGCTTTCTTAGTTGAATGTTAATAACGGCGTTATGACAGCACATCTTAGTAAAATACAACCCATCGCTTAACATAATCCTCAACAGAAGTTCTGGTTGAATTTGTTATAAATGTTCTGAGGTGATATGGGGTATTTTTGTGGGTCAAATATTTCAAAAACTATCATTGCTTTTGTCCTCATTTGAGTGCCCAATTGATAGTTAATTAACCAGTATTTTGAGACCGCTCCTAACGCTAAATGGAAGACACTTAGGTTTCAAGAGGTGATTGATATGAGAGGACTAGGGATCATACACTATTCCAATTGTGAAGGAGGCTATGTCTTTTAACTTACTCTTTTCCTTTAACCCTACCAAATTATGCTTCGTGATGTTCAAGGTATTTTCCGAGCCAAGCGTGCACGAGCCAAGTTTGCACCTGTAACCGAAGGAAAGGAATGACGTTATCTTTTTTGCAGAGCGCTGTTGTTATGAATGTGATTTTGTAAAACGTCACCTTTGATCAAAATTAAAATAGTTTTCAAGTGATATTGCATTTTACATTTCACCCGAGATTTCAAAGCCTGATATTCAAAGTTCATTCGCTTGAAACAAGTTAATGTCATGATTACCTGCCTATCAGCGAAAGGGGGCTAACAGTTCATTTTACTGCTCAGAGTCAAATATTCTCATGACTTACAATTATACTGTTTGAGAACTACACAGCAATATGGGTATAAAGGCCGCACACCGTGAATGAAGAAGTCATTATCAATACTTGCTCTTTGTTCTCGTCATTCCAACTTTTATAGTACCAAACAAAAAAGTTTACTTTTCATAGGAGGCAACGAGGCACCGAGGCTGCTGTTAATATCAGATATTTATTAATTTTAGTTTTGATAAGATAACTTTGATGTTGATAAAAATCGTGTATTTATTTGACTAATTATCTTCCTAATGACATTATCTGTCACAAGGAAATGTCATGTGTTAATCGACTGGCAAAATAGTATTTTATAAATATCAATATACTAATGAGTTCATCTTGTCTTTATAATACACAAATCCAATAGAAGAAATTGATGATTTTATTCACAATAGCGGATTTAAAAAAACAAATCTGGATCATACAGTTTGTAAATCTTGCAATATTTTCTACATATTTACGTATCTGTGTATATTGTTTGTCAATATTTATTAACATATTGTTACTAGTTGAGTTCAGAAGTGAATGCTAGTTGGGTTAACAGACACCCTATTTAAATGTTACATGAAACAATCTGTATGGGTACTTTGAACATAGTCGTAAGGCACGATGAGTCTTGAAATGTCATTAGTTCAACAATGGTGATTAGTTGATATCTTTTGGGAAGTGGGCTATGGATGGACTATTGAATATGCGATATGACACTTGAAAGAAGTATTTTTGAGTCGAATTTATCTTATTTGGGGAGGATGGTTGAATGACAACTGCATGGTAATTTAATCTAAAACACAGTTTTTCGCATTTGGAATCAGAATAACAAAAATAATTTTCTTGATAATTTCCACAATCAGTTCTTATGAAAATACAAAAATCGTTATTCAAGCATAGTCACTGACTACTTACTTAGAGCATACACAGGTAGACATTAGACTACACTCTGATTAAAAAGCAGAATGCCCTTTATTGCTAACAGGTGGTTATTCGTGACTATAGTTTTTATTCTGGTAAACATTTACGTCGTTATTTGAGGTATCTGAGGCAAAGGCCTAGAAAGCTCAAATCAGTGTGTGCAGACTCTATGGCTACTATGATTATCTGTTTTCGATTTACTATGAGATCCCTTATAATGTCACAAACATTGGCCTAGAGGAAAGGCAATGAAACAAAGCCAATGACAGCCGTATTTTTCTTGAGCCCAGGTGATTGATTATTATCTTTTATCTCTCGTAGGTGATTCGTGTCATTTCATGTATGTTTTCTTTACAAATGCATATATGGTCTAATTAAAAACACAATAAATCCATCCATTTTGCGTTCCTGTAAGAGAGAATAAATCTAAATATCTCTTGGTGATCTCGTGTCCACTAATTGGTAACACAATGAAGGTAAGACGTGTATATATAATCTTCTATAGGATCGAAACGCGTTAATTCCATACACAAATGATCATTATTGTAATTTCATATATTCCTTTGAGTAGCGCTGATATGTTTGCCTTTATAAACCAGTGATTGGTAACATGATCACCAAGGCTTTATTCTACCGATTTTTGTTTACAGCTGCATACCAAAAGTTTGTTCACATTAGTGCAAATATCATGTAATTTTGGTTTCGTTTTGACGTTCATAAAATAACTCCATGACCACTTACAGAAGCTCATCAATTGTCCATGTGTAAAATAACCATTCCTAAACCATATTTCGGGATTGGCTTGTCACTTGTGCTTAATGTCGATATTTGGCATTGTTAAATAGACAGATGGGGTCATATTTGTGAAATTCGGATTTTCTTGAACTACGATTAAAATCATCCATGTAAACTTTGTAGGGAAAAAATCAGAACAATTACGTTGCCTTAGCGCAAATGAATACATTTCAATAAGATCTAAAGCTGCTGATCACTTATGAACGATTTTGTAGAGCAAAATAGATATCAGTGTTTTCGAAATTTTGAAACCCTGGACATTACAATGACCTGCCAAATTTGTTACAGCTATCTGCTAGGTATGACATACAGATATGTCAACGCAAACTGAATCTTAACTTTTGCAGTCATTATTGTTTTTTTCATCATTATCGGTTTTGTTTTTACAATCCTAAAATGTCTCAAAGACGTTACAAATTACATGCTAATTGCACTAGAATACAAAGTTAAGTGAACAAACTTAAGATACGCAGCTGTAAGTCTTTAAATATAGCATTTTACTTATGTAAATGATCAGAACAGGGGATGAAATGTCTATGATAAAAATACCGTCTGTTACTTGATAATGGGGGTTAATTTGTTTTTGCTTAACATGTCAGTGCTGGCTATTCCAAAGCATATGAAGAGAACGTATAATTATCTATAAGAATTAGGCATGTGTTTGGCCAGTCCACATATCCATTCTGTGGATGATTTAGTTCATGGTCAGGTAGTATTGATATTTCGCAACGTGTATCCTATTGAATCAGACAAAATCAGTATAAATATTTGTTACACACTTTAAATGAAATGATGTACTTAAAGCTGTGATTGTTTCTTGTAAACATGCAAAGTTTAACAATAATCAAACCAAACCTCCTTTCATGAAAATTATTTATTTACGCTAAATTACGTATGGGGAAAACAATATTGCCTGTCTGTATGTTTTGTTGATACAAGAATGGATGATTCATAACCTCAAAACAAGACGTGGAAATGAGTTGCAGTTGTCCATCAATGTACAATCATTCCACATCTGAAAAGTATATATTTTGTATATGAATTTAGACAATCAATTTAATTGAATAAGATAGAATATATCAAAAGGCCAACTGACGCAATAAAGTCACAGAAAAATCATTGTTAAATTTTGTTTTAATATGAGGTTGAATCAAAATTTCTTGTTATGTAATTTTCGTTGTAATAAATCGTTTCTTACAGGATAAAAACTTTCATGAAAAAGAAGATGGGTTCATTATTGAAATCGTGATATTTCAAAATTAATTTGATATTAGTATCTTGAAATGCAGAACTAAAACTATCGTTATCAATTATTTGTTTTAGGTTCCCTCGGGGATTTGAATGGTGCAAAGATATTTTAAAATTGAAGAATGTTGATCTTATATATCTAATGCATTTCTTTAAGTGAACTGTTTAACTATGGATTCATTTGACTACACATTCATTGATAAAGAAACTAGAAATGACTCATAAAAGAGATCGTTTCAAGAATTGTGTGATGACGTTTCTTACGAATAATGACCTCTGCATTGACCTATCCAATTGAAAATATCACATCTTGTATATACCAATGGATTCCATATCAAAATTATGAGATTTCAAAATCATTAAAAAACACAATATTTGTTAAATAGTTGATATGACACAACATCACAAACAAAATATTATTGCATGGATTTATTTTAATAGGATATACATTCTTTCGGATTTTCCAATGCCCATATATAGGCAAGTTTGACCTTGATTGATCAGATTGATCTGCCAAATAAGCGGATGTTATGTACACGGGCACGCCGTGATTGACAAACTAGTTTTTGAAGAGTATAAATTATATTACGGAAGTGTATCTTCGCTTAAATGTTTCAAACGTCAAATTTAACTCCATGAAAATTCAATTTCCAACCTTTCATACATGTTTATGAACGGTTATATTCCGTGCATATTGCTCTAGCAAAAATGTCACATGAAACGGGTAAATTGGTAAAGTTAATAAATAGAATCCAGAGTATATTAGTCATGCAAGAATCTTGCAGAAAGGAAATAATTGGATAATGAAAGTCAAAGCAGTTCGTTAAGGTAAAAACGAGAAGAGTATGCAAACACTTGGCAGAACAATTTGAACGTAATGATAAGAAATGTATCTTGTTATCATACTTCATGTACTTATCCCGATGTCGATTGAGTCGTTATGGCTTCTTGGTCATTTGTGATTTCACTATTCACATTAACAAAATCAGTTGCAAACTACTAAACGTCAGCACGGCTATTATCCTACATACTCACAAATGGGTAACAGAACCAAGATAACTAATACGATTGTTTTTAACATTTTTTTCTTTTTTAATTCTTTGTAAACTGCAGATAAACAATTAAACAAGTAAAATGATGACCATAGAATTCTATCTCTTCTAGTGCCATTATCATTTGAGGAAAAAAAGAAAAATATATAATGATAGTCACAAATAGATCAAGTTAAGAGAATCATTTGTATCATGTGACATACGAGAATCTCAATCTGTAGCCTTCACAAGTTTGAGAATCACTAACGCTACACATATTTGTACTACGAAGGTTAGAACTATACAAGTTGTGAACCAGCATCAAAATTTTATTCTAAAGACAATATTCATTTATATCATATCATCCAGAACTTTGTTCCACAGTAGAGATAAACTGACTGATAGTGTTCCTCATGTATTCTGGTTTATGTATTATCAATGTGGCACGAGATTCAACCTGTGTTATATATTTCTTTAACGGAACCTGAAAGTAAACAAAATGTATGAGAGTCAAGATAACAGTTAGACATTTCCCCTGAAAACGATGCGCTGAAGTCACACACTATTTTCCTTTGGCATATCTACATTAAGTTGTCTTCATACAAGCTTTCAATTTCATACAATGTGAATAATGTTAGGGTTATGTTGTTCAACTATGGTCGTTTATTCCTGCGTAATGAATAAAATACCAATTTCATTCCCTATGGATACAGTTTGTATAACACATCGTTGCCTGTAAACGTATCTCACTCGCTTCAATCACTCGACGTAATAAATACTGTATCCATAGGGAATGAATTTGGCATTCTCTATCTATCAACAATTTAGTTAGTTCATATTGTTAACTAATAAGAATAATACATCAGATGGAGCCTTCAATTGAATCTTCCCCAGCAGCCCTAAGATGATTGGCTTTTCGAGCAATTTCTTAAAAGAGGCAGTTGAAATAATCAAACTCAAAAGTCTCTATGGCGTCAAATGCTGATTGTCGGGCAGACTTAAAGTTTGATAATACTTAAGTCAATAAGCTGTGTGCTTTAATCTCATCTTTTGAATAATTCCCTTTAAGACAACCCATGGGATATTCATTACTTTAGACAATTTAATGTTTATCTCCAGCTGTAACTCTAGTTTTTGTTTTTAGTATAAAAATAGAGTGGGGGTTTCAACAGAATAAGTTATTTTCATGAGATGGAGGTAATGCGTTTAAGCATTTTTCAATTATTTTAGTTTCATGAATATGAACTATTTCCCTTTTGAAATAACATATTATTCTATTATTCTGTCGATTATGTTTTTTATTGAATTTGATTGTTTCCATAAGTCAAGTCTCAGTTTAGTTTTTATCAAGTTTGTAATCTAAACTGGCACGTCATAAGATCATATAGGGACAGTTATCTTAGAATTACTTTCATATTTTTATGTATGTGTATGTGATATCCCTGACCTAACTTGTAATCATACTTCATCATCTCAGTTTCAAGATATAATCCGAAAAGGCAACTTTCTTTATAAAGAAGTTGACATAAAGGGAAATATGTGCCCAAAGGATAAACATGGGTCTAGCCGCATTATAAGATAATAATAAGTGGTCAAATAGCTTCCATGGAAACCACGCAAATGAAAACTTTAGAATAACCAAAGTAGCAAGAGGTAACACAACACCACTACATCTAACAAAATACCAAAGTTTCTCAAAAGATATTCTATAGATTTCAAATGAAGCAGGATATGACCCTTTTCCAAAATGCATTAAGTTCAAAAGGTTTCCGTGAAAACGAAAATGTAACATTCAAAATAACCAATAACCGACCTTCTTCAAACTGAAATCTGAAAATAATGTTCTCATAAAGTAATCTTATCATTTAAGAATTTCTAAAAACACATTTGCAACTGAGACTATTTTTATTCACATCATAAATGTGTAAACGATTCTGAAATCAAACAGATGTCACAAATAATTCACCAATTTCGACACTGAGACTTGTGCATATTCAAATCAGAATATTTTTATCCTTATCCGCGGATTTTGAATCTTCAATCAAAACTTTTTATATCTGTAGGTTTGGAAGACCAAGAAAATAATGCAAACATAGTCCATTCTAACCTTTGTTGTTCAGTATTTGAAACAATAAGGAGATTCAACTCTTGGTCGTTATCTTATACTGCAGCAGAATTACCACATGACCTTATTAGTTACTATATAAACTCACACGCAAAAGAAAGCAAGCTAATTATCATGTTAAAAATATATGTATCATCAATAGGATATACAATATCGTCTTAAGGAAAAACGTTTAAGAGATTCTGAGCACTTGCCAATATGACAGTCAATACCTAGAGTGACCCAAAACTCATTTACATTGAGTGAATCAGATGATTTGTTAAGGTCCTAGACACCCTTAGAGAGCAGTTGTGCAAATGTCATCATCAGTGCTTGCAATTATTCTCACCTTATGCAACTGCCTTAAGCTCACCCCATAAGTGGTGTTCGATGGGGTTCGGGTCAGGACTGAGGACAGGCCAGGGTAGAATGCGGATATAGTGTTGATGTATGAAGGCAGTGGTAGCTCTAGTATCGGGAGAGAAGCCATTGGAGAGTGGAATACAACTTAAATGTTACGCCTAACCTGAAGATTTCAGGCGAACTTAAGCCATTTGATACATCAAATTGATACTAAAAGTCAGGTTTATGGGATTGATTTAACTAAATGCGAAATGTTCGTAATTCAGAACCAATCAAGAGCCTGTCAATTCGATGTCTACAGAATTTGAGCATCTATGTTGTTATTTGTACCATAAGTATTCATAGAGCATTGACAGATGTCCAGTGTATTTGTGTGAAAAATTATATAATTGATCATATAAAGTTCAACAAATGAGGTGAATGAAGGGGAATGCTGCGTTTACTGCATATACATATTAATCTACGATCAAATGGTTAAATCCGCTTACTTACCTTAACTTTTAAGTCTTCAAAACTTTTGTCAAGATTGCAAACACAGCTCACGCAAACTATAGGACATCTGAATACCTGATTGCTATCAATTCTATCCATTTTCATAAAAAATGTTCTACAAATAAGTTATACCATTAAATAGTAAAATCTCAAGCAACAGTTTCCCTTCACGCCTTAAGCACTCTTCAAGTTAATTATTCATTTCCTGAAATTTCATTTCAATTATTATTATTCACTTATAAAAAAATCCATATGCACGTCAACATGGGGTATTGTAACGTCGATCAAATGAGTGTATATGTTTTTCAAAACTCCGTTAGAAATGAAACAGTTACTTGTTTTAACAAAATATTGATATGATCGTTTAATTATATATTCTACCATATTGTTGATATCACATTGTATCGGCATGTAACCTTATGTACCAAACATGTAATGATAACATAACATCTAATGACATAAAATGATCAACGTGTTTTGATAAAAAAGGAAAAGCTTTAGAAAAATCATAAGAAATCTAAATACAAAATTGATGGAAATAAGAACATGACAGATTTGTCAACATCATGTCATTCAAATTCATGTGCTCACATATATTTTTAAAAGGTCATGAACGTGCAATTTAATTGCTTATGCAAAATTTCTCTTATTTAAAGCTTGAAAAACATATAGCCACAAGGCTTTGAAATGTCGGGAGAAATAAAACATATCATATTAATGTTGAAAATGTTTTAGTTATTAATTAAACCTAAGACAATAACAACGTTTGTCAAGGAATGTACAATAAAAAAGACTTAACTGTTTATCAGAACTCTATCTATAAAAGTCAAACCCTTCAGCGTTTAGAAACTGCAATAGAGAAACTCGTTTTAAAAGGAATTCTGCTTAGAAATTGTAATTTGTAATATTTGATGTATAGAAAATGTCTGGCAGAAATATGGGTTGAAACCTTAATGTCTTAAAGTTCTGGTCTTCGATTACTGACATTACTGAAATTGGCAAAATTTACAACTCAAAGCGTGCAGGTTTGAAACTCTAGTTAACAACCACCTAGAAAGCAGCTTACAGCATAACAAAGATATTGTTACTCCCGTCTGAAACTTTAAGAAAATGAGTAACAACTACTCTTGTCACACGAATCGTGATTAATCCCTTCATTTCTATTGGTTTGGAGGGTTTTTGACAATTCAGAAAACACATAAATAGTTGTTTTTTTCACTACACAAAGACTGATATCTGTTATGTTTGACTACCACAAACGTTGCTTGATGTTTGAATGTTTTCGTAGCATATGGTAGGTTTGCAAGTGACACACCGGTTACTCATACCTGGTACAAAAGTAACAAATTTCTTAACTAATACCAAATTATCACGTTATATCATTTAAAAGAAAATCTGGACAACAAAGAGTTTGACTCCTGCTCACTTCAGATTAATTAAGTGAAAGGAGGTAACCCCCCTTTAATTTTGCAAGGATGTTTGTTTGAAGAAATAGTGCATTAATAAGAAGCACTTTGTTTCAAACTTCTTTCTTTATTGGTTCTCTATTCAGTTTGATTACAAAAGGTGGTAAAGGGTTTTTTGGACGACAGTTTCGTTTATCCTTGGTAAGATGTTACTGAGATGTGCCACCGTCACATCTTTATCAACATTCAGTCACGAACCACAACAGTTTCCACACGACTTACTGTCATCCGCTGATATGGTTATGATTTGTGATTCGTATTCTGCTTTAACATGGCAATGGCAATAAATTACTGGAGAGCCAAATTAAATCAGATCAGATAATCGTGAAATTATCATCGGGCTCTTTATTGGCCATTCAGGTTCGGTCAAGTTACGTATCCCAAATGGTTTAAGAAATTCACACTAATAGGACTGCCAGGTTTTAAATGAGACATATCAATATCTTATATACCATAGATTATCGGATTCAGAAATCAGAAATCCAACGAAAACACATTAACTTTCAATGACTAATAATTTGAATTTTTTTTATATAAAATAAAAACTATGGTGGCTAAATCATAAGGAATTCATTGTTTGTAATTGTTTTGATATGGCAATATGTCAAGAAAAGGAGTTTATGCTTCGTTCTTAACGTAATGTTGCAATATCACTGTTATCATCTAACTATTTTCAAGTAGATTGGCAATTATTTGGTGAACTAAAAGTTTTAAAAGTCAATTTGGCGTCAAAAGCTAAACACCATGCGGTTTTAAAAAGGCTTGAAGAATAAAAGTTGTTCTTATGTGCTACATTTCAATTCAAATGGGCTCTCATTCCATTGAAGAACAATTTTTACTCAACCAAAAGAATGACTGAAGGCGAGTGACTTTATTAAAGAGAATGTCGAGCGGGGAATATTTTCTAATATGATAATCTATGCTATTTACTCATTTACATGTAAGATCAGACTTTTTAGTTTAAAGGTCTCAATTCATCATGGTAAATAAACCAAAAAACGTACATAATCGTTGCCTAAGATGAATAGCTAAACGTTAGAAATTCCTGAAGACGATCAATTAGAACCATGTAACTTTGTAACCAAAAATATTAAAATGATGGACATTACATCATAATTTTTATCGCAATCATAGAAAATAAATTGCCAATCCTCCTCAAAAGTGATTTATTTTATATTCTGTAACTTCAAGTCCATTTATACTTTCTATCATATTTCCGTTGAGTGACTGAATGACTAAATTGCTTTATTATGTGCATCTCCATATCCATTATGTCCTTAACATAAACAGTATTAACAAATAACAGGCAGTTAAATTTGCATTATGTATTAAAAGTAAAGTCACTGAAAACGAACTTAACTTCTCTTTGAATAATGGCATTTTTTAACCGTTCTGTGCTTGTTAGTTTGGTACTCAACTTATATGAATAACTCAAATTTAAGCAAGAGTACCATTCGTTTTAATTTTTTTCTGACCAATTGTATGTTTGGTTGTAAGCCTTTGTCAGGTTTTTACTTATATTATTACTCAAATGTGATTTGAATAACATCTATATTATGCAATTTTCATTCATAAAGAGCATGCATGGATAATATTGACATTTAGGCCATGACGTTTCGCACACTTTCAGTAAGTTTATGTCATCAAAAGTGTGCGCAGATTCACATCTCCTGATTTGCCAGTATCAACTTTGGTCACACAGTTCCTATTGATGCATTGCAGGTTAATTATTATCTATTCTGGTTTATAAGTCACATGGGATACGTTGACCGAACTAAGGAGGGTTGGTTTAGCCATTATATGTCCATTTGTGAATCTCATATGAAGAATCCTATATTAGTTGTCAGAACTTACGGTCATGGAATGATTAACGTATTTGATCTTTTAATTTATTTTATCACATAAAGAGATTATCATGGAAACATGTTTTTTATACTGGTAATATGCAACACTAGAAAAGTCGAGGGTACGGCGATTATCATTACCATTACTGTTATGATCACAGCCCAGAAATTGGAATGTGAAAAAAGAGACCACTCTCTGATACTCTCTAGTCGTTTTATGAATGTGATATGAATATGAAGGATTTATTTGAAATGCACATTAAAATCGATTTCAATGTAAGACTACTGTAATTAGCTTTGATTAGAATTTTATAACCCATAACTTCGTTTATAAATAATAATTCAATTTACATTTGTTGTCTTTAATTTGTTTTCACATTTAAAGGAGAAACATTTCATTTCGGTAAACGTTGTTTAATTAAGAGAAAAGATGATTAGTTTTTCTGTAAAATCGAAGGATCTAATGTAGTGGCTTCTGATTAGTTCTTTCATAATGTTGGTCTCAACTCTGACTTTTCATAATAAACTTAATAATCAGTTCACATCCATTATATGAGTCATTTTTCGGAATAGGTGTCACATAATCGTTTCATCAAAGGGGTTTAATTAGCAATTAGATTACATCTATTACTACTATGTATTTGATTCAGTATTCAAATTTTATGAAGTCCTTTCAAGTGAAATTCATTGTATTAGGTAATGGCAATCTAATCATATTTCTTGTGTTCATATACATTATATACCTGAATTTATCTTCATTTAATAGGGAATTTGTTTTTTAAAGTTAAATGTATATAACGACGTTATGACAGCACATCTTAGGAAAATACCATCCATCGCTTAATATACTTCTCAACAGAAGTTCTATTTGAATTGGTTCATAACTGTTTTGTAGTGATATGGGTTAATTTTTTGGTTGAAATATTTCAAAGACTATCATTGCTTTTTACCTCAGTTGAGTGCCTAGTTGATGGTTAAGACATGTTTTTCTTTCAAATTGGACATTTACGAAAGCTTGTGGGCATCACTGTGTCCGTTGAAGTTAAATAGCGAGAAATGGTTCGATAGTCCAAGAAGGTGAAAGATTTATGATACATATCTCGATAAGTTCGACTTTTCCTTCATGTCTATAGCCTTTGGACTACCGTTGCATATAGTCTAAATAGCTCAGTTTCTGCAATTGCTAGTTTATGTGAGATGATTTGAACTTAAATCATGACATTGATTTTATGTAAGCTCTTCTGAGAGTGACGTTGATATAAGATAATTTTTGTCTCTGTCTAAGGGGCTAATTGTCAATATTTTTCAAGTTTTCAGATAAACCAGTATTTTGAGACTGGCCCTAACGCTAAATGGAAGACACTTACACCTTAGGTTTCAAGAGGTGATTGATACAAGAGGACTAGAGGCACCATTCAGATACATGGTAAATATCATGACATGTAGATCATGCACTAATCCAATTGTGAAGGAGGATATGACTTTAACCCTACCAAATTATGCTTCATGATGTATTTTCCCCAAGCCAAGCGTTTTGATCTCACTGCACCTGTAACCGAAGGACAAGGATGAAGTGTTTTTTTTGCAGAGCGTTGTTGTTATGAATGTGATAAAGATGTTGTAAAACTTCAGCTTTGATGAAAATTCAAATATTTTTAGGTGATATTGCATTTTACATTTCACCCGAGATTTCAAAGTCTGATATTTAAAGTTCATTTGCTTGAAACAGGTTAATTTCATGATTACATGCCTATCAGCAAAAGGGGGCAATTGGCATGATAGATATCAGAGCATTTGAAGGAGTAAGTCCGACTCAATTATGTTGATGTCAAATGATTTTTTGATTGAAACAATTCCCTTCCACGGGTGTTTCTGTTACACATGCATGCAAGTCCAAACATAACACTAACAATACTGTCCTTTTACTTTTAACAGCAGGGCCGAAGGTGATTATTTTGAGACTAGTAGACGGGGGTGTTTGGAGGCTAGCCCTAGAACACTCTAGAGCGTGTTGATGCTAGGCCAAAAACATTTAAAGATGCTGTATCATACTTGCAATATTTTTAAAGTATTTTAAATGTATTCTTTGTATTTTTAGAAAAATTTAGCGACCAACCTTGAGAAAATCGGACCAAAATTCATTTAATAGGAGATAATTTACAGAAAAATACCGAAACGTCAGTCGACATAAGGGCGAATCAAGTGTGGCCATAACACAACTTCCGGTTTCTAAATGTTTGCTTGAAAACAGTCTTTGTCGCGCTCAACTAGATTTTATTTTCTTTTTCTCCGAATTAGGTATTCGTTTCTGTCAAAGTTGATACCCATCGAACTCAATTACGGTAGACACGGTGTAAATCCTACAAGCATAATGATTACATCGCCGAAAGCGGGTTCGTTAAATGTTTTGCCCTTTCTCATGTATCTACAAGGGGGTACTGTGCTTTGAGCGTCGAAATAAGTATGTTATTGTTGATTTAACAATCTAAATATGATATCAAAATTTCGACGAAAGATTTATCTACAAAGTGATGTATTTCTTTTCTCAATAGCTAAATTTCATCCTGAACCGCTTGCAAGTATGATACAGCATTTTTAAGGGTGTTTATCTCGACTTACACAGCAATGTGGGCTAACCATTGGTCAAAACAGGTCACGTGCCGTAAGTATATTTAGCTCTGTTAAACTGGGCCATGCGCTCCCCTAGTAACAAGCAACGACGGAGTGTCAAGAGTTATCTCCCTTGCCCTTTGTTAGGTAAACAAGGCTACGCTTTGCTGGATTGCTGTAACGTCATGTATGCTTGGTGAATTGCCCTGTTGATGCTCAAGTCATCTAATCTCATGTCCAAAACAAACGATACCATCCAAATCCCAAAATAACTCAATCCACTGCAGATTAATAAGACTAATTTGGAAACATTATCTGTTCATGTTTGCGAGAAACATGCATTTGAAAAAATCATCGATCAGGAATCTCCTTAACTAGGCGAGATAGCAGAGAGAAATTGGACACTTTCGCTTGTTTTAAAACGTTCTAGTGCAGTGACGATTTATGCACTCCATGTACATTTGAAAAGACAAAAAATAAAAAGTATCTTTTCCTGAAGAATGAAAATGTGCATACTTTTTTACAAGATATATGCCTGTTAGACGCACTTAAATTCGACTCTGTCAGGTTATAGAATGTTGTTTCGGACGACTTTGAAAACTTGGTATCGTTTCTTTTGGACATGAGTTTATATGTAAAAACTTTACTGGTATAAGTAAAATGTGACCGCAAAATGCTCTCCAAATAAAAGATTGGTACCGCTAAAATACATTTGCAAGTCATACGGCTTCTCAACGGCATGTTGACTCCCTCACTCGCAGCGAGGTTGTCTATCAGCCAGCTCAAGACTCAAATTATGCAAACAGAAAGCCGATCTATGAACATCAGTTAAGTTAAAAGTTACCGCTATTTGTTTATTGAACTCTCAAACCAATCTGTGCATTCTGCTATGATGTCTGTCTTAGCTACAACTCTGACACTATCAAACTCGCTCGCCCCCATTCGACAGTCCGCCATGACAGTAACAGGATTTCTACGATCGCTTTAAATCGAATGTGGTGCAAATGCACGAGGTCACGTGACCAAACAATCAAAATCTAGGAATACCTGCATTGCTCGATATTTTGATTTAATTTTGTTTATCTGCAATTTCCGTCTAGTGCCGTGCGCTTCGCTCCGGTACTAGACTATACCTTTGGTCATAAACACAATGGTATAAAAATTATATTTGTAAATACCTAAATAAAAGAGTAGCACTGATATGATCAGTCGCCATTTTGACCACTCTCATCTTTCAAGCCAGATTTTAAGCTTTTCAGAAGGGTGCTGCGTTCTCGTTTGATATTTAACTCGGACACATGATAAATCTCCATATCAAACTGGTGGACACATGGTAGTATACGAGGTAACTGTTTAAAAGCTTCTTCACTGTTGTTCTCCCTGCTCCTGCTCCTGCTCAGTGCAGCCCGAGTCCTGTGTCGAGTTCTCACTGAAGTTGGTGAGTTCTGCTTTTTTGTCATCCAGGCTTCCTTATCTTATACCTTGAATAACATATCATTATCATTACATTTACCTTTACACTTCAATAATAAGGAAAGGGGATGGATGAAATGGGACTCTTTTTGCTTCGAAAAGACCTGAGCGAACTACAAGTTATTATGTGACTAGATTTAAGTAATTAAATCGGCTTAATCGCATTCAAACTGGGAGGTCAGTGAAATTAAGGGAGACTTATTGTGCAATTTTCTCATCACTGTGCAAATTCCTTCACTCAAATTAAGTTATCAGTTACAAGATTGAAAAACATATTCTACTTATACTTATACTACTTATACTACTTATATATATTCTACTTATCAATCATGATGTATGCAAATATCGAATGGAACACCTGTTAAAAGACTCAAAGGTTATTTTCCATTTAAAATTTTGTGAGAACCTCAGCTTTGCAGAGCGCTGACTTATGACTTATAATCGTTGTATCTCTGTTGTTGTCACATTTTAACTGTTTAAATGTTTACGATAAGTTCATTTTACTGCTCAGTGTTACATATTCACATATCTTACCATTTTGTTACTTTTGTTTGAGAACTACACAGCAGTATGTGAACAAAAGGCTACATTCCGTAAATGAAGAAGTCATTATCAATATTTGCTCTTAATTCTTGTGATTCCAACTTTTAGTGTACAAAAGAAAAAAGACAATCACTTGCAAAGTTTACGTTTTATAGGAGGCAACAATTAATTCCCGTCTTTTGCTTGAAATGTCAGATATTTATTAATTTTAGTTTTGACAAGATCTTGACAAAAATCTTATATATATTGGACTAATTATCTTCATACTGACATTATCTGTCACACGGAAATGTCATGTTTTTTATTCAGGATCATACAACTTGTAAATCATGCTTGCTATAGTTTCTACTTATTTTCTTATTTGTGAAATATGTTTGTAAATATTTATTTACATATTGTTACTATATACTGTAAGAAGTGATTGGTGCACAGTTAGAATGCTAGTTGAGTTTACAGACGCCCTTCGTGGACGTCAAAGAAAAACAATCTGTATGGCTACTTTTATGATAGTCGTAAGGCATGTTGTGTCTTTAAATTTCATAAGGTCAACAATGGCGATCTTTTGGGATGCAAATCTGGGTTAGGGATGAACTATTGAATGTGCGATATGACACTTGAAAAAAATATGCTCAATGATCACTTCATCCTTATTTTCATGTATGTCACAAACATTGCCCTAGAGGAAAAGCAATGAAACATACCCGATGACAGCCATATATTTCTTGAGCCCATGTGATTGATTCTAATCATCTATCTCTCATAGGTGATTCGTGTCATGTATGTTTTCTCAACAAATGCATAGATGGTCTAATTAATAACACAATAAATCCATCCGGTATAGGTTCTTGTAAAATAGGATAAATCTACACATCCATAATGGTGATCTCGTGTCCACTAATTGGTAACACAATGAAGGTTAGACGTGTATATATAATTTTCTTTAGGATCGAAACGTGTTAATTCCATACACAAATGATCATTATTGTAATTTCATACATTCCTTTGAGTAGCGCTGATACGTTTGCTTTTATAAACCAGTAATTGGTAACATGATAACCAAGGCTTTATTTTAACCGATTTTTGTCTAATTCTGTCAATACAGCATTTAACTTATGGAAATGATCAGAACAGGGGATGAAAATTTATATCTACGATACAAAGACAGTGATAATAGACGTTAATTTGTTTTTTGCTTAATATGTCAGTCCCCGCTATGCCGTAGCATATGAAGAGAAAGCATTAATATCAGTAAGACGTTGGCATGCATTTTGCACATTCACCTTTCTATGGATAAAGTTCATTGTCCTGTAGTAGTGATATTACTTGTATCAGACGACACTTTATAAATATGTGTCACACACTTTAAATGAAATGACGTACTGCGGTGGTTTCTATTAAACCTGCAAGTTTAACAATTATCAAACAAAACCTCCTTTCATGAAAATTATTTATGTTACATTAAATTACTTATAGGGAAATGATATTGCCTTGTGTAAACGTTTGTCCAAAGTCTGTATGTTTTGTCGATACAAGGATGGATGATTCATAACCTCAAAACAAGACGTGTAGAGGAGTTGCAGTTGTCCATCAATGTACAATCATTCCACATCTGAAAAGTATATATTTGGTATATCAATTTAGACAATCAACTTACAAAACATAGAAATAGAGAATGCAAAGTACAATCAATTTAATTGTATAAGATAGAATATATCTGGCGCAATTAAGTCACAGAAAAATAAAAATTAACAATAAATGGATATATTTAAGAATTATTCAATTAATGTTAAACTTTGTTTTAATATGAGGTTGAATCAAAACTTCTCGTTATGTAATTTTCTTTGTAATTAATCGTTAAAAGTTTCATGAAAAAGGAGATGGGTTCATTATTGAAATCGTGATAATTCAAAATTAATTTGATATTAGTATCTTGAAATGCAGAACTAAAACTTCCAATGCCCATATATAGGCAAGTTTGACCTGTTCTGTCTCTTTGACAGCTTAAAAAAAGTTTCGCTATTGAACATTGATCTGCCAAATAAGCGGATGTTATGTACATGGGCACGCCGGGATTGACAAACTAGTTTTTGAAGAGTATAAATTATATTACGGAAGTGTATCTTCGCTTAAATGTTTCAAACGTCAAATTTAACTCCATGAAAATTCAATTTCCAACCTTTCATACATGTTCATGGACGGTTATATAATGTGCATATTGCTCTAGCAAAAATGTCACATGAAACGGGTAAATTGGTATAGTTAATAAATAGAATCCAGAGTATATTAGTCATGCAAGAATCTTGCAGAAAAGAAATAATTGGATAATGAAAGTCAAAGCAGTTCGTTTAGGTAAAAACGAGAAGAGTATGCAAACACTTGGCAGAACAATTTAAACGTAATGATAAGAAATGTATCTTGTTATCATACTTCATGTACTTATCCCGATGTCGATTGAGTCGTTATGGCTTCTTTGGTCATTTGTGAATTCAATATTCGAATTAACAAAATCAGTTGCAAACTACTAAACGTCAGCACGGCTATTATCCTACATACTCACAAATGGGTAACAGAACCAAGATAACTAATACGATTGTTTTTAACATTTTTTTCTTTTTTAATTCTTTGTAAACTGCAGATAAACAATTAAACAAGTAAAATGATGACCATAGAATTCTATCTCTTCTAGTGCCATTATCATTTGAGGAAAAAAAGAAAAATATATAATGATAGTCACAAATAGATCAAGTTAAGAGAATCATTTGTATCATGTGACATACGAGAATCTCAATCTGTAGCCTTCACAAGTTTGAGAATCACTAACGCTACACATATTTGTACTACGAAGGTTAGAACTATACAAGTTGTGAACCAGCATCAAAATTTTATTCTAAAGACAATATTCATTTATATCATATCATCCAGAACTTTGTTCCACAGTAGAGATAAACTGACTGATAGTGTTCCTCATGTATTCTGGTTTATGTATTATCAATGTGGCACGAGATTCAACCTGTGTTATATATTTCTTTAACGGAACCTGAAAGTAAACAAAATGTATGAGAGTCAAGATAACAGTTAGACATTTCCCCTGAAAACAATGCGCTGAAGTCACACACTATTTTCCTTTGGCATATCTACATTAAGTTGTCTTCATACAAGCTTTCAATTTCATACAATGTGAATAATGTTAGGGTTATGTTGTTCAACTATGGTCGTTTATTCCTGCGTAATGAATAAAATACCAATTTCATTCCCTATGGATACAGTTTGTATAACACATCGTTGCCTGTAAACGTATCTCACTCGCTTCAATCACTCGACGTAATAAATACTGTATCCATAGGGAATGAATTTGGCATTCTCTATCTATCAACAATTTAGTTAGTTCATATTGTTAACTAATAAGAATAATACATCAGATGGAGCCTTCAATTGAATCTTCCCCAGCAGCCCTAAGATGATTGGCTTTTCGAGCAATTTCTTAAAAGAGGCAGTTGAAATAATCAAACTCAAAAGTCTCTATGGCGTCAAATGCTGATTGTCGGGCAGACTTAAAGTTTGATAATACTTAAGTCAATAAGCTGTGTGCTTTAATCTCATCTTTTGAATAATTCCCTTTAAGACAACCCATGGGATATTCATTACTTTAGACAATTTAATGTTTATCTCCAGCTGTAACTCTAGTTTTTGTTTTTAGTATAAAAATAGAGTGGGGGTTTCAACAGAATAAGTTATTTTCATGAGATGGAGGTAATGCGTTTAAGCATTTTTCAATTATTTTAGTTTCATGAATATGAACTATTTCCCTTTTGAAATAACATATTATTCTATTATTCTGTCGATTATGTTTTTTATTGAATTTGATTGTTTCCATAAGTCAAGTCTCAGTTTAGTTTTTATCAAGTTTGTAATCTAAACTGGCACGTCATAAGATCATATAGGGACAGTTATCTTAGAATTACTTTCATATTTTTATGTATGTGTATGTGATATCCCTGACCTAACTTGTAATCATACTTCATCATCTCAGTTTCAAGATATAATCCGAAAAGGCAACTTTCTTTATAAAGAAGTTGACATAAAGGGAAATATGTGCCCAAAGGATAAACATGGGTCTAGCCGCATTATAAGATAATAATAAGTGGTCAAATAGCTTCCATGGAAACCACGCAAATGAAAACTTTAGAATAACCAAAGTAGCAAGAGGTAACACAACACCACTACATCTAACAAAATACCAAAGTTTCTCAAAAGATATTCTATAGATTTCAAATGAAGCAGGATATGACCCTTTTCCAAAATGCATTAAGTTCAAAAGGTTTCCGTGAAAACGAAAATGTAACATTCAAAATAACCAATAACCGACCTTCTTCAAACTGAAATCTGAAAATAATGTTCTCATAAAGTAATCTTATCATTTAAGAATTTCTAAAAACACATTTGCAACTGAGACTATTTTTATTCACATCATAAATGTGTAAACGATTCTGAAATCAAACAGATGTCACAAATAATTCACCAATTTCGACACTGAGACTTGTGCATATTCAAATCAGAATATTTTTATCCTTATCCGCGGATTTTGAATCTTCAATCAAAACTTTTTATATCTGAAGGTTTGGAAGACCAAGAAAATAATGCAAACATAGTCCATTCTAACCTTTGTTCTTCAGTATTTGAAACAATAAGGAGATTCAACTCTTGGTCGTTATCTTATACTGCAGCAGAATTACCACATGACCTTATTAGTTACTATATAAACTCACACGCAAAAGAAAGCAAGCTAATTATCATGTTAAAAATATATGTATCATCAATAGGATATACAATATCGTCTTAAGGAAAAACGTTTAAGAGATTCTGAGCACTTGCCAATATGACAGTCAATACCTAGAGTGACCCAAAACTCATTTACATTGAGTGAATCAGATGATTTGTTAAGGTCCTAGACACCCTTAGAGAGCAGTTGTGCAAATGTCATCATCAGTGCTTGCAATTATTCTCACCTTATGCAACTGCCTTAAGCTCACCCCATAAGTGGTGTTCGATGGGGTTCGGGTCAGGACTGAGGACAGGCCAGGGTAGAATGCGGATATAGTGTTGATGTATGAAGGCAGTGGTAGCTCTAGTATCGGGAGAGAAGCCATTGGAGAGTGGAATACAACTTAAATGTTACGCCTAACCTGAAGATTTCAGGCGAACTTAAGCCATTTGATACATCAAATTGATACTAAAAGTCAGGTTTATGGGATTGATTTAACTAAATGCGAAATGTTCGTAATTCAGAACCAATCAAGAGCCTGTCAATTCGATGTCTACAGAATTTGAGCATCTATGTTGTTATTTGTACCATAAGTATTCATAGAGCATTGACAGATGTCCAGTGTATTTGTGTGAAAAATTATATAATTGATCATATAAAGTTCAACAAATGAGGTGAATGAAGGGGAATGCTGCGTTTACTGCATATACATATTAATCTACGATCAAATGGTTAAATCCGCTTACTTACCTTAACTTTTAAGTCTTCAAAACTTTTGTCAAGATTGCAAACACAGCTCACGCAAACTATAGGACATCTGAATACCTGATTGCTATCAATTCTATCCATTTTCATAAAAAATGTTCTACAAATAAGTTATACCATTAAATAGTAAAATCTCAAGCAACAGTTTCCCTTCACGCCTTAAGCACTCTTCAAGTTAATTATTCATTTCCTGAAATTTCATTTCAATTATTATTATTCACTTATAAAAAAATCCATATGCACGTCAACATGGGGTATTGTAACGTCGATCAAATGAGTGTATATGTTTTTCAAAACTCCGTTAGAAATGAAACAGTTACTTGTTTTAACAAAATATTGATATGATCGTTTAATTATATATTCTACCATATTGTTGATATCACATTGTATCGGCATGTAACCTTATGTACCAAACATGTAATGATAACATAACATCTAATGACATAAAATGATCAACGTGTTTTGATAAAAAAGGAAAAGCTTTAGAAAAATCATAAGAAATCTAAATACAAAATTGATGGAAATAAGAACATGACAGATTTGTCAACATCATGTCATTCAAATTCATGTGCTCACATATATTTTTAAAAGGTCATGAACGTGCAATTTAATTGCTTATGCAAAATTTCTCTTATTTAAAGCTTGAAAAACATATAGCCACAAGGCTTTGAAATGTCGGGAGAAATAAAACATATCATATTAATGTTGAAAATGTTTTAGTTATTAATTAAACCTAAGACAATAACAACGTTTGTCAAGGAATGTACAATAAAAAAGACTTAACTGTTTATCAGAACTCTATCTATAAAAGTCAAACCCTTCAGCGTTTAGAAACTGCAATAGAGAAACTCGTTTTAAAAGGAATTCTGCTTAGAAATTGTAATTTGTAATATTTGATGTATAGAAAATGTCTGGCAGAAATATGGGTTGAAACCTTAATGTCTTAAAGTTCTGGTCTTCGATTACTGACATTACTGAAATTGGCAAAATTTACAACTCAAAGCGTGCAGGTTTGAAACTCTAGTTAACAACCACCTAGAAAGCAGCTTACAGCATAACAAAGATATTGTTACTCCCGTCTGAAACTTTAAGAAAATGAGTAACAACTACTCTTGTCACACGAATCGTGATTAATCCCTTCATTTCTATTGGTTTGGAGGGTTTTTGACAATTCAGAAAACACATAAATAGTTGTTTTTTTCACTACACAAAGACTGATATCTGTTATGTTTGACTACCACAAACGTTGCTTGATGTTTGAATGTTTTCGTAGCATATGGTAGGTTTGCAAGTGACACACCGGTTACTCATACCTGGTACAAAAGTAACAAATTTCTTAACTAATACCAAATTATCACGTTATATCATTTAAAAGAAAATCTGGACAACAAAGAGTTTGACTCCTGCTCACTTCAGATTAATTAAGTGAAAGGAGGTAACCCCCCTTTAATTTTGCAAGGATGTTTGTTTGAAGAAATAGTGCATTAATAAGAAGCACTTTGTTTCAAACTTCTTTCTTTATTGGTTCTCTATTCAGTTTGATTACAAAAGGTGGTAAAGGGTTTTTTGGACGACAGTTTCGTTTATCCTTGGTAAGATGTTACTGAGATGTGCCACCGTCACATCTTTATCAACATTCAGTCACGAACCACAACAGTTTCCACACGACTTACTGTCATCCGCTGATATGGTTATGATTTGTGATTCGTATTCTGCTTTAACATGGCAATGGCAATAAATTACTGGAGAGCCAAATTAAATCAGATCAGATAATCGTGAAATTATCATCGGGCTCTTTATTGGCCATTCAGGTTCGGTCAAGTTACGTATCCCAAATGGTTTAAGAAATTCACACTAATAGGACTGCCAGGTTTTAAATGAGACATATCAATATCTTATATACCATAGATTATCGGATTCAGAAATCAGAAATCCAACGAAAACACATTAACTTTCAATGACTAATAATTTGAATTTTTTTTATATAAAATAAAAACTATGGTGGCTAAATCATAAGGAATTCATTGTTTGTAATTGTTTTGATATGGCAATATGTCAAGAAAAGGAGTTTATGCTTCGTTCTTAACGTAATGTTGCAATATCACTGTTATCATCTAACTATTTTCAAGTAGATTGGCAATTATTTGGTGAACTAAAAGTTTTAAAAGTCAATTTGGCGTCAAAAGCTAAACACCATGCGGTTTTAAAAAGGCTTGAAGAATAAAAGTTGTTCTTATGTGCTACATTTCAATTCAAATGGGCTCTCATTCCATTGAAGAACAATTTTTACTCAACCAAAAGAATGACTGAAGGCGAGTGACTTTATTAAAGAGAATGTCGAGCGGGGAATATTTTCTAATATGATAATCTATGCTATTTACTCATTTACATGTAAGATCAGACTTTTTAGTTTAAAGGTCTCAATTCATCATGGTAAATAAACCAAAAAACGTACATAATCGTTGCCTAAGATGAATAGCTAAACGTTAGAAATTCCTGAAGACGATCAATTAGAACCATGTAACTTTGTAACCAAAAATATTAAAATGATGGACATTACATCATAATTTTTATCGCAATCATAGAAAATAAATTGCCAATCCTCCTCAAAAGTGATTTATTTTATATTCTGTAACTTCAAGTCCATTTATACTTTCTATCATATTTCCGTTGAGTGACTGAATGACTAAATTGCTTTATTATGTGCATCTCCATATCCATTATGTCCTTAACATAAACAGTATTAACAAATAACAGGCAGTTAAATTTGCATTATGTATTAAAAGTAAAGTCACTGAAAACGAACTTAACTTCTCTTTGAATAATGGCATTTTTTAACCGTTCTGTGCTTGTTAGTTTGGTACTCAACTTATATGAATAACTCAAATTTAAGCAAGAGTACCATTCGTTTTAATTTTTTTCTGACCAATTGTATGTTTGGTTGTAAGCCTTTGTCAGGTTTTTACTTATATTATTACTCAAATGTGATTTGAATAACATCTATATTATGCAATTTTCATTCATAAAGAGCATGCATGGATAATATTGACATTTAGGCCATGACGTTTCGCACACTTTCAGTAAGTTTATGTCATCAAAAGTGTGCGCAGATTCACATCGCCTGATTTGCCAGTATCAACTTTGGTCACACAGTTCCTATTGATGCATTGCAGGTTAATTATTATCTATTCTGGTTTATAAGTCACATGGGATACGTTGACCGAACTAAGGAGGGTTGGTTTAGCCATTATATGTCCATTTGTGAATCTCATATGAAGAATCCTATATTAGTTGTCAGAACTTACGGTCATGGAATGATTAACGTATTTGATCTTTTAATTTATTTTATCACATAAAGAGATTATCATGGAAACATGTTTTTTATACTGGTAATATGCAACACTAGAAAAGTCGAGGGTACGGCGATTATCATTACCATTACTGTTATGATCACAGCCCAGAAATTGGAATGTGAAAAAAGAGACCACTCTCTGATACTCTCTAGTCGTTTTATGAATGTGATATGAATATGAAGGATTTATTTGAAATGCACATTAAAATAGATTTCAATGTAAGACTACTGTAAGCTACTTATTAGCTTTGATTATTCGAATTTGATAACCCATAACTTCATTTATAAATAATAATTCAATTTACATTTGTTGTCTTTAATTTGTTTTCACATTGAAGGAGAAACATTTCATTTCGGTAAACGTTGTTTAATTAAGAGAAAAGATGATTAGTTTTTCTGTAAAGTCGAAGGATCTAATGTAGTCGCTTCTGATGAGTTCTTTCATAATGTTGGTCTCAACTCTAACTTTTCATAATAAACTTAATAATCAGTTCACATCCATTATATGAGTCATTTTTCAGAATAGGTGTCACATAATCGTTTCATCAAAGGGGTTTAATTAGCAATTAGATTACATCTATTACATCTATGTATTTGATTCAGTATTCAAATTTTATGAAGTCCTTTCAAGTGAAATTCATTGTATTAGGTAATGATAATCTAATCATATTTCTTGTGTTCATATACCTGAATTTATCTTCATTTAATAGGGAATTTGTTTTTTTAAGTTAAATGTTTATAGCGACGTTATGACAGCACATCTTAGGAAAATACCATCCATCGCTTAATATACTCCTCAACAGACGTTCTATTTGAATTGGTTCATAACTGAAGTGATATGGGTTAATTTTTTGGGTGAAATATTTCAAAGACTATCATTGCTTTTGACCTCAGTTAAGTGCCTAGTTGATGGTTAAGACATGTTTTTCTTTCAAATTGGACATTTACGAAAGCTTTTGGGCATCACTGTGTCCGTTGAAGTTAAATAGCGAGGAATGGTTCGATAGTCTAAGAAGGTGAAAGATGTATGATACATATCTCGATAATTTCGACTTTTTCTTCATGTCTACGGCCTTTGGACTACCGTTGCATATAGCTAAATAGCTCAGTTTCTGCAATTGCTAGTTTATGTGAGATGATTTGAACTTAAATCATGACATTGATTTTATGTTAATTTTTCAATTTTTCAGATAATCCAGTATTTTGAGACTGGCCCTAACGCTAAATGGAAGACACTTACGCCTTAGGTTTCAAGAGGTGATTGATACAAGAGGACTAGAGGTACCATTCAGATACATGGTAAATATCATGACATGTAGATCATACACTAATCCAATTGTGAAGGAGGCTATGTCTTTAAACATACTATTTTCCAAAAACCCTACCAAATTATGCTTCATGATGTATTTTCCCCAAGCCAAGCGTTTTGATCTCACTGCACCTGTAACCAAAGGACAAGGATGAAGGGTTTTTTTTGCAGAGCGTTGTTGTTATAAATGTGATAAAGATGTTGTAAAACTTCAGCTTTGATGAAAATTCAAATATTTTTAGGTGATATTGCATTTGACATTTCACCCGAGATTTCAAAGTCTGATATTTAAAGTTCATTTGCTTGAAACAGGTTACTGTCATGATTACCTGCCTATCAGCAAAAGGGGGCAATTGGCTTGATAGATATCAGAGCATTGAAGGAGTAAGTCCGACTCAATTATGCTGATGTCAAATGTTTTTTTGATTGAAACAATTCCCTTCCACGGGTGTTTCTGTTACACATGCACGCAAGTCCAAACATAACACTAACACTACTGTCCTTTTACTTTTAACAGCAGGGCCGAAGGTGATTATTTTGAGACTGGTAGACGGGGGTGTTTGGAGGCTAGCCCTAGAACACTCTAGAGCGTGTTGATGCTAGGCCAAAAATATTTAAAAATGCTGTATCATACTTGCAATATTTTTAAAGTATTTTAAATGTATTCTTTGTATTTTTAGAGAAAGTTAGCGACCAACCTTGAGAAAATCGGACCAAAATTCATTAAATAGGAGATAATTTACAGAAAAATACCGAAACGGCAGTCGACATAAGGGCGAATCAAGTGTGGCCATCTCACAACTTCCGGTTTCTAAATGTTCTCTTGAAAACAGTCTTTGTCGCGCTCAACTAGATTTTATTTTATTTTTCTCCGAATTAGGTATTCGTTGCTGTCAAAGTTGATACCCATCGAACTCAATTACGGTAGTTGAGAAACAGTGTAAATCCTACAAGCATAATGATTACGTCGCCGAAAGCGGGTTCGTTAAATGCTATGCCCTTTCTCATGTTTCTACAAGGGGATACTGTGCTTTTAGCGTCGAAATAAGTATGTTATTGTTGATTAAACAATCTAAATATGATATCAAAATTTCAACGAAAGATTTATCTACAAAGTGATGTATTTCTTTTCTCAATAGCTAAATTTCAACCTGAACTGCTTGCAAGTATGAGACAGCATCTTTAAGAGTGTTTATCTCGACTTACACAGCAATGTAGGCTTACCATTGGTCAAAACAGGTCACGTGCCGTAAGTATATTTAGCTATGTTAAACTGGGCCATGCGCTCCCCTAGTAACAGGCAACGACGTAGCGTCAAGAGTTATCTCCCTTGCCCTTTGTTTGGTAAACAAGGCTACGCTACGCTGGATTGCTGTAACGTCATGTATGCTTGGTGAATTGCCCTGTTCATGCTCAAGTCATCTAATTTCATGTCCAAAAGAAACGATACCTTACAAATCCCAAAATAACTAAATCCACTGCAGATTAATAAGACTAAAACATAGTAATATCATTTCTTCAGTGGTCAACTTAGATCTATGCAAAATTTGGAAACATTATCTTTTCATGTTTGCGAGAAACATGCATTTGAAAAAATCATCATTCTGGAATCTCCTTAACTAGGCGAGACAGCAGAGAGAAATTGGACACTTTCGCTTGTTTTAAAACGTTCTAGTGCAGTGACGCGTCAACGAATTTATGTCAAATAAAGTGTATTATATCAACAACATTTTTTCACACATAAATTCAATACTTTATCAATTCTAAAGTGAGAATGTTCTGTTCAAAAAAACAATTTGAAATTTCGATTTATGCACTCCATGTACATTTGAAAAGATACAAAATCAAAAGTATCTTTTACTGAAAAATGAAAATGTGCATACTTTTTTACAAGATATATGCCTGTTAGACACACTTAAATTCGACTCTGTCAGGTTATAGAATTTTGATTCGGACGACTTTGAAAACTTGGTATCGTTTCTTTTGGACATGAGTTTATATGTAAAAACTTTACTGGTATAAGTAAAATGTGACCGCAAAATGTTCTCCAAATAAAAGATTGGTACCGCTAAAATACATTAGCAAGTCATACGGCTTCTCAACGGCATGTTGACTCGCTCACTCGCAGCGAGGTTGTCTATCAGCGAGCTCAAGACTCAAATTATGCAAACAGAAAGCCGATCTATGAACAATAGTTAAGTTACCACTATTTGTTTATTGAACTCTCAAACCAACCTGTGCATTCTGCTATGATGTCTGTCTTAGCTATAACTCGGACACTATCAAACTCGCTCGCCCCCATTCGACAGTCCGCCATGACAGTAACGGGATTTCTACGATCAATTTAAATCGAATGTGGTGCAAATGCACGAGGTCACGTGACCAAACAATCAAAATCTAGGAATACCTGCAGTGCTCGGTATTTTGATTTAATTTTGTTTATCTGCAATTTCCGTCTAGTGCCGTGGGCTTCGCTCGGGTACTAGACTATACTTTTGGTCATAAACACGATGGTATAAAAATTATATTTGTAAATACCTAAATAAAAGAGTAGCACTGATATGATCAGTCGTCATTTTTACCACTCTCATCTTTCAAGCCAGATTAAAAGTTTTTAGGAAGGGTGCTCGTCGAGATAAATTCGTAACCATGTGTCCGCCAGTTTGATATGGAAATTTATCATATGTCCGAGTTAAATATCAAACTCGAACTGCGTTGTCGTTTGATATTTAACTCGGACACATGATAAATCTCCATATCAAACTGGTGGACACATGGTAACTTATAGTATACGAGGGAACTGTTTTAAAGCTTCTTCACTGTTCTTCTCACTGCTCCTGCTCAGGGCCCAGTGCAGCCCGAGTCCTGTGTCGAGTTCTCACTGAAGTTGGTGAGTTCTGCTTTTTTGTCTTCCTTATCTTATACCTTGAATAACATATCATTACGTTTCCCTTTACACTTCAATAATAAGGAAAGGGGATGGATGAAATGGGACTCTTTTTGCTTCGAAAAGACCTGAACAAACTACAAGTTATTATGTGACTAGATTTAAGTAATTAAATCGGCTTAATCGCATTCAAACTGGGAGGTCAGTGAAATTAAGGGAGACTTATTGTGCAATTTTCTCATCACTGTGCAAATTCCTTCACTCAAATGAAGTTATCAGTTACAAGATTGAAAAACATATTCTACTTATACTTTTACTACTTATACTACTTATATATATTCTACTTATCAATCATGATGTATGCAAATATCGAATGGAACACCTGTTAAAAGACTCAAAGGTTATTTTCCATTTAAAATTTTGTGAGAACCTCAGCTTTGCATAGCGCTGACTTATGACTTATAATCGTTGTATCTCTGTTGTTGTCACATTTTAACTGTTTACGATAAGTTCATTTTACTGCTCAGTGTTACATATTCACATATCTTACCATTTTGTTACTTTTGTTTGAGAACTACACAGCAGTACGTGAACAAAAGGCTACATTCCGTAAATGAAGAAGTCATTATCAATATTTGCTCTTAATTCTTGTGATTCCAACTTTTAGTGTACAAAAGAAAAAAGACAATCACTTGCAAAGTTTACGTTTTATAGGAGGCAACAATTAATTCCCGTCTTTTGCTTGAAATGTCAGATATTTATTAATTTTAGTTTTGACAAGATCTTGACAAAAATCTTGTATATATTGGACTAATTATCTTCATACTGACATTATCTGTCACACGGAAATGTCATGTTTTTTATTCAGGATCATACAACTTGTAAATCATGCTTGCTATAGTTTCTACTTATTTTCTTATTTGTGAAATATGTTTGTAAATATTTATTTACATATTGTTACTACATATTGTAAGAAGTGATTGGTGCACAGTTAGAATGCTAGTTGAGTTTACAGACGCCCTTCGTGGACGTCAAAGAAAAACAATCTGTATGGCTACTTTTATGATAGTCGTAAGGCATGTTGTGTCTTTAAATTTCATAAGGTCAACAATGGCGATCTTTTGGGATGCAAATCGGGGTTAGGGATGAACTATTGAATGTGCGATATGACACATGAAAAAAAAAAAGCTCAATGATCACTTCATCCTTATTTTCATGTATGTCACAAACATTGCCCTAGAGGAAAAGCAATGAAACATACCCGATGACAGCCATATATTTCTTGAGCCCATGTGATTGATTCTAATCATCTATCTCTCATAGGTGATTCGTGTCATGTATGTTTTCTCAACAAATGCATAGATGGTCTAATTAATAACATCCGGTATAGGTTCTTGTAAAATAGGGTAAATCTACACATCCATAATGGTGATATCTTGTCCACTAATTGGTAACACAATGAAGGTTAGACGTGTATATATAATTTTTTTTAGGATCGAAACGTGTTAATTCCATACACAAATGATCATTATTGTAATTTCATACATTCCTTTGAGTAGCGCTGATGCGTTTGCTTTTATAAACCAGTAATTGGTAACATGATAACCAAGGCTTTATTTTAACCGATTTTTGTCTAATTCTGTCAATACAGCATTTAACTTATGGAAATGATCAGAACAGGGGATGAAAATTTATATCTACGATACAAAGACAGTGATAATAGACGTTAATTTGTTTTTTGCTTAATATGTCAGTGCTCGCTATGCCGTAGCATATGAAGAGAAAGCATTAATATCAGTAAGACGTTGGCATGCATTTTGCACATTCACCTTTCTATGGATAAAGTTCATTGTCCTGTAGTAGTGATATTTTTAACTTGTATCAGACGACACTTTATAAATATGTGTCACACACTTGAAATGAAATGACGTACTGCGGTGGTTTCTATTAAACCTGCAAGTTTAACAATTATCAAACAAAACCTCCTTTCATGAAAATTATTTATGTTACATTAAATTACTTATAGGGAAATGATATTGCCTTGTGTAAACGTTTGTCCAAAGTCTGTATGTTTTGTCGATACAAGGATGAATGATTCCTAACCTCAAAACAAGACGTGTAGAGGAGTTGCAGTTGTCCATCAATGTACAATCATTCAACGTCTGAAAAGTATATATTTTGTATATCAATTTAGACAATCAACTTACAAAACATAGAAATAGAGAATGCAAAGTACAATCAATTTAATTGTATAAGATAGAATATATCTGGCGCAATTAAGTCACAGAAAAATAAAAATAAACAATGAATGGATATTTTTAAGAATTATTCAATTAATGTTAAACTTTGTTTTAATATGAGGTTGAATCAAAACTTCTCGTTATGTAATTTTCTTTGTAATTAATCGTTAAATGTTTCATGAAAAAGGAGATGGGTTCATTATTGAAATCGTGATAATTCAAAATTAATTTGATATTAGTATCTTGAAATGCAGAACTAAAACTTCCAATGCCCATATATAGGCAAGTTTGACCTGTTCTGTCTCTTTGACAGCTTAAAAAAAGTTTTGCTATTGAACATTGATCTGCCAAATAAGCGGATGTTATGTACATGGGCACGCCGGGATTGACAAACTAGTTTTTGAAGAGTATAAATTATAAGTGTATCTTCGCTTAAATGTTTCAAACGTCAAATTTAACTCCATGAAAATTCAATTTCCAACCTTTCATACATGTTCATGGACGGTTATATTCCGTGCATATTGCTCTAGCAAAAATGTCACATGAAACGGGTAAATTGGTAAAGTAAATAAGTAGAATCCAGAGTATATTAGTCATGCAAGAATCTTGCAGAAAAGAAATAGTTGGATAATGAAAGTCAAAGCAGTTCGTTTAGGTAAAAACGAGAAGAGTATGCAAACACTTGGCATAACAATTTGAACGTAATGATAAGAAATGTATCTTGTTATCATACTTCATGTACTTATCCCGATGTCGATTGAGTCGTTATGGCTTCTTTGGTCATTTGTGAATTCAATATTCACATTAACAAAATCAGTTGCAAACTACTAAACGTCAGCACGGCTATTATCCTACATACTCACTAATTGGTAACAGAACCAAGATAACTAATAGGTTGGTTTTTAACATTTTTTTCTTTTTTAATTGTAAACTGCAGATAAACAATTAAACAAGTAAAATGATGACCATGGAATTCTATCTCTTCTAGTGCCATTATCATTTGAGGAAAAAAAGAAAAATATTTAATGATAGTCACAAATAGATCAAGTTAAGAGAATCATTTGTATCATGTGACATACGAGAATCTCAATCTGTAGCCTTCACAAGTTTGAGAATCACTAACGCTACACATATTTGTACTACGAAGGTTAGAACTATACAAGTTGTGAACCAGCATCAAAATTTTATTCTAAAGACAATATTCATTTATATCATATCATCCAGAACTTTGTTCCACAGTAGAGATAAACTGACTGATAGTGTTCCTCATGTATTCTGGTTTATGTATTATCAATGTGGCACGAGATTCAACCTGTGTTATATATTTCTTTAACGGAACCTGAAAGTAAACAAAATGTATGAGAGTCAAGATAACAGTTAGACATTTCCCCTGAAAACGATGCGCTGAAGTCACACACTATTTTCCTTTGGCATATCTACATTAAGTTGTCTTCATACAAGCTTTCAATTTCATACAATGTGAATAATGTTAGGGTTATGTTGTTCAACTATGGTCGTTTATTCCTGCGTAATGAATAAAATACCAATTTCATTCCCTATGGATACAGTTTGTATAACACATCGTTGCCTGTAAACGTATCTCACTCGCTTCAATCACTCGACGTAATAAATACTGTATCCATAGGGAATGAATTTGGCATTCTCTATCTATCAACAATTTAGTTTGTTCATATTGTTAACTAATAAGAATAATACATCAGATGGAGCCTTCAATTGAATCTTCCCCAGCAGCCCTAAGTTGATTGGCATTTCGAGCAATTTCTTAAAAGAGGCAGTTGAAATAATCAAACTCAAAAGTCTCTATGGCGTCAAATGCTGATTGTAGGGCAGACTTAAAGTTTGATAATACTTAAGTCAATAAGCTGTGTGCTTTAATCTCATCTTTCACTTGTGTTATTTATTGAATAATTCCCTTTAAGACAACCCGTGGGATATTCATTACTTTAGACAATTTAATGTTTATCTCCAGCTGTAACTCTAGTTTAAAGTTTTTAGTATAAAAATAGAGTGGGGGTTTCAACAGAATAAGTTATTTTCATGAGATGGAGGTAATGCGTTTAAGCATTTTTCAATTATTTTAGTTTCATGAATATTAACTATTTCCCTTTTGAAATAACATATTATTCTATTATTCTGTCGATTATGTTTTTTATTGAATTTGATTGTTTCCATAAGTCAAGTCTCAGTTTAGTTTTTATCAAGTTTGTAATCTAAACTGGCACGTCATAAGATCATATAGGGACAGTTATCTTAGAATTACTTTCATATTTTTATGTATGTGTATGTGATATCCCTGACCTAACTTGTAATCATACTTCATCATCTCAGTTTCAAGATATAATCCGAAAAGGCAACTTTCTTTGTAAAGAAGTTGACATAAAGGGAAATATGTACCCAAAGGATTAACATGGGTCTAGCCGCATTATAAGATAATAATAAGTGGTCAAATAGCTTCCATGGAAACCACGCAAATGAAAACTTTAGAATAACCAAAGTAGCAAGAGGTAACACAACACCACTACATCTAACAAAATACCAAAGTTTCTCAAAAGATATTCTATAGATTTCAAATGAAGCAGGATATGACCCTTTTCCAAAATGCATTAAGTTCAAAAGGTTTCCATGAAAACGAAAATGTAACATTCAAAATAACCAATAACCGACCTTCTTCAAACTGAAATCTGAAAATAATGTTCTCATAAAGTAATCTTATCATTTAAGAATTTCTAAAAACACATTTGCAACTGAGACTATTTTTATTCACATCATAAATGTGTAAACGATTCTGAAATCAAACAGATGTCACAAATAATTCACCAATTTCGACACTGAGACTTGTGCGTATTCAAATCAGAATATTTTTATCCTTATCTGCGGATTTTGAATCCTCAATCAAAACTTTTTATATCTGAAGGTTTGGAAGACCAAGAAAATAATGCAAACATAGTCCATTCTAACCTTTGTTCTTCAGTATTTGAAACAATAAGGAGATTCAACTCTTGGTCGATATCTTATACTGCAGCAGAATTACCACATGACCTTATTAGTTACTATATATACTCACACGCAAAAGAAAGCAAGCTAATTATCATGTTAAAAATATATGTATCATCAATAGGATATACAATATCGTCTTAAGGAAAAACGTTTAAGAGATTCTGAGCACTTGCCAATATGACAGTCAATACCTAGAGTGACCCAAAACTCATTTACATTGAGTGAATCAGATGATTTTTTAAGGTCCTAGACACCCTTAGAGAGCAGTTGTGCAAATGTCATCATCAGTGCTTGCAATTATTCTCACCTTATGCAACTGCCTTAAGCTCACCCCATAATTGGTGTTCGATGGGGTTCGGGTCAGGACTGAGGACAGGCCAGGGTAGAATGCGGATATAGTGTTGATGTATGAAGGCAGTGGTAGCTCTAGTATCGGGAGAGAAGCCATTGGAGAGTGGAATACAACTTAAATGTTACGCCTAACCTGAAGATTTCAGGCGAACTTAAGCCATTTGAAACATCAAATTGATACTAAAAGTCAGGTTTAAGGGATTGATTTAACTAAATGCGAAATGTTCGTAATTCAGAACCAATCAAGAGCCTGTCAATTTGATGTCTACAGAATTTGAGCATCTACATGTATGTTGTTATTTGTACCATCAGTATTCCTAGAGCATTTACAGATGTCCAGTGTATTTGTGTGAAAAATTATATAATTGATCATATAAAGTTCAACAAATGAGGTGAATGAAGGGGAATGCTGCGTTTCCTGCATAAACATATTAATCTACGATCAAATGGTTAAATTCGCTTACTTACCTTAACTTTTAAGTCTTCAAAACTTTTGTCAAGATTGCAAACACAGCTCACGCAAACTATAGGACATCTGAATACCTGATTGCTATAAATTTTCATAAAAAATGTTCTTCAAATAAGTTATACCATTAAATAGTAAAATCTCAAGCAACAGTTTCTCTTCACGCCTTAAGCGCTCTTCAAGTTATTTATTCATTTCCTGAAATTTCATTTCAATTATTATTATTCACTTATAAAAAAATCCATATGCACGTCAACATGGGGTATTGTAACGTCGATCAAATGATTGTATATGTTTTTCAAAACTCCGTTAGAAATTAAACAGTTACTTGTTTTAACAAAATATTGATATGATCGTTTAATTATATATTCTACCATATTGTTGATATCACATTGTATCGGCATGTAACCTTATGTACCAAACATGTAATGATAACATAACATCTAATGACATTAAATGATCAACGTGTTTTGATAAAAAAGGAAAAGCTTTAGAAAAATCATAAACCATGACAGATTTGTCAACATCATGTCATTCAAATTCATGTGCTCACATATATTTTTAAAAGGTCATGAACGTGCAATTTAATTGCTTATGTAAAATTTCTCTTATTTAAAGCTTGAAAAACATATAGCCACAAGGCTTTGAAATGTCGGGAGAAATAAAACATATCATATTAATGTTGAAAATGTTTTAGTTATTAATTAAACCTAAGACAATAACAACGTTTGTCAAGGAATGTACAATAAAAAAGACTTAACTGTTTATCAGAACTCTATCTATAAAAGTCAAACCCTTCAGCGTTTAGAAACTGCCATAGAGAAACTCGTTTTAAAAGGAATTCTGCTTAGAAATTGTAATTTGTAATATTTGGTGTATAGAAAATGTCTGGCAGAAATATGGGTTGAAACCTTAATGTCTTAAAGTTCTGGTCTTCGATTACTGACATTACTGAAATTGGCAAAATTAACAACTCAAAGCGTGCAGGTTTGAAACTCTAGTTAACAACCACCTAAAAAGCAGCTTACAGCATAACATAGATAATGTTACTCCCGTCTGAAACTTTAAGAAAATGAGTAACAACTACTCTTGTCACAAGAATCGTGATTAATCCCTTCATTTCTATTGGTATAACAATGCGGCAATACAATAGGTTTTGAGGGTTTTTGACAATTCAGAAAGCACATAAATAGTTGTTTTTTTCACTACACAAAGACTGATATCTGTTATGTTTGACTACCACAAACGTTGCTTGATGTTTGAATGTTTTCGTAGCATATGGCAGTTTTGCAAGTGACACACCGGTTACTCATACCTGGTACAAAAGTAAAAAAGATCTTAACTTATACCAAATTATCACGTAATATCATTTAAAAGAAAGTCTGGACAACAAAGAGTTTGACTCCTGCTTCAGATTAATTAAGTGAAAGGAGGTAACCCCCCTTTAATTTTGCAAGGATGTTTGTTTGAAGAAATAGTGCATTAATAAGAAGCACTTTGTTTCAAACTTTTTTCTTTATTGGTTCTTTATTCAGATTGATTACAAAAGGTGGTAAAGGGTTTTTGGACGGCAGTTTCGTTTATCCTGAGATGAAAGATGTAACTGTGATGTGCCACCATCACATCTTTATCAACATTCAGTCACGAACCACAACAGTTTCCACAGGACTTACTGTCATCCTCTAATATGGTTATGATTTATGTTTCTGATTCTGCTTTAACATGGCAATGGCAATAAATTACTGTAGAGCCAAATAAAATGAGATCAGATTGTCATGAAATTATCATCGGGCTCTTTATTGCCTATTCAGGTTCGGTCAAGTTACTATCCTAAATGGTTTAAGAAATCCAACATAACACATTAACTTTCAATGACTAAAAATTTGAAAAAAATGTATATAAAATAAAAACTATTATTGCTAAATCATAATGAATTCATTGTTTGTAATTGTTTTGATATGGCAATATGTCCAAAGCAAAAAGACAAGAAAATGAGTTTAGGCGTCGTCGTTAATGTAAATTTGTAATATCACAGTTATCATCTAACTATTTTCAAGTAGATTTTTAGATTGGCAATTATGTGGTGAACTAAAAGTTTTAAATTTCGATTTGGCGTCAAAAGCTTGAAACCAAGGCTTGAAGAATACAAATTCTTATTATGTGCTACATTTCAATTCAAATGCGCTCTCATTCCATTGAAGGACAATTTTACTAACCCAAAAGTACGACTGAAGGCGAGTGACTTTATTAAAGAGCATGTAGAGCCGGGAATATTTTCTAATATGATAATCTATGATATTTACTCATATACATGTAAGATCAGACTAATCTTTTTAGTTTAAAGGTCTCAATTCATCATGGTAAACAAACCAGAAAACGTACATAATCGTTGTCCAAGATTCATTCAAGATTCATTCCTTAAGACGATCAATTAAAACTTTGTAACCAAAAATATTAAAATGATGGACATAACATCATAATTTTTATCGCAATCATAGAAAATAAATTGCCAATCCTCCTCAAAAGTGATTTATTTTATATTCTGTAACTTCAAGTCCATTTGTACTTTCTATCATATTTCCCTTGAGTGATTGAATGACTAAATCGCTTTATTATGTGCATCTCCATATCCATTAAGTCCTTTACATGATCAATATTAAAAAATAACAGGCAGTTAAATTTGCTTTATGTATTAAAAGTAAAGTCACTGAAAACGAACTTTACTTCTCTTTGAATAATGACATTTTTTAACCATTCTGTGCTTGTTAGTTTGGTACTCAACTTATATGAATAACTCAAATTTAAGCAAGAGTACCATTGGTTTTGATTTTTTTCTGACCAATTGTATGTTTTGGTTGTAAGCGTTTGTCAGGATTTTACTTATATTATTATTCAAATGTGATTTGAATAACATCTATATTATGCAATTTTCATTCATAAAGAGCATGCATGGATAATATTGACATTTAGGCCATGACGTTTCGCACACTTTCAGTAAGTTTATGTCATCAAAAGTGTGCGCAGATTCACATCTCCTGATTTGCCAGTATCAACTTTGGTCACACAGTTCCTATTGATGCATTGCAGGTTAATTATTATCTATTTCGGTTTATAAGTCACATGGGATGTGTTGACCGAGCAAAGGAGGGTTGGTTTTGCCATTATATTTTCCATTTGCGAATCTCATATGAAGAATCCTATATCAGTAATCAGAACTTACGGTCAGGGAATTAACGTATTTGGTATCTTAATTATTTTTTCACCTTAAGAGATTAACATGAAAACATATTTGTGGACTGGTAATATCAAACACTAGAAAAGTCGAGGGTACAGCGATTATCAGTACCGTTACTGTAATGATCACAGCCCATAAATTGGAATGTGAAAAAAAGAGACCACTCTCTGAGACTCTCTAGTCGTTTTATGAATGTGATATGAATATGACGGATTTATTTGAAATGCACATCAAAACCGATATCAATGTTAGACTCCTGTAATTAGTTTTGATTATTAGAATTATCGTTTATAAATAAGAATTCAATTTACATTCATTGTCTTTCATTTGTTTTCACATTGAAGGGGAAACATTTCATTTCAGTAAACGTTGTTTAATTAAGAGAAAAGATGATTAGTATTTCTGTAAAGTCCAAGGATCTAATATAGTGGCTTCTTATTAGTTCCTTCATAATGTTGGTCTCAACTCTTACTTTTCATAAAAACCTGAATAATAAGCTCACATCCAGAAGTATATGAGTCATTATTGAGAATATGTGTCACATAATCGTTCCATCAAAGGGGTTTAATTAGCAATTAGATTACACCTTTTATAATAGATGTATTTGATTCAGTATTCAATTATTTCTGAAGTCCTTTCAAGGAAAATCCATTGCATTAGGTAACGACAATCTAATCATATTTCTTATCTCTTGATATAATGAACATTTTATACCTGAATTTATCTTCATTTGAAGGGGTAGTAGCACGTTTTAGGGGGAATATAAGGTGATGTCAGGAAAATAAAAATTAATGGTTCCTATTGAAAGACAATGTATTTAAACTAAATGGATCAGTAATAATTCAAATATAAAACGTAAAGTTTAGCCATGCGATTCCTTTTTCTTACACAAAATGAATTTAAGGTGTTCACACAAAATGGCCGCCAATGGATTTTATGTGAATCTCCATTCTTTGTCCTCTGACTACGGATGATTGGCTTGTGCAATGATATTTTTGACACTGTCAAGATAATACATTTAGCATTATTTACAATTATCAGTGTAATTTTAAAATATAAAATTATCACTGTCCCTTTAATATAGAATTTGTTTTCTTAGTTGAATGTTAATAACGGCGTTATGACAGCACATCTTAGTAAAATACAACCCATCGCTTAACATAGTCCTCAACAGAAGTTCTGGTTGAATTTGTTATAAATGTTCTGAGGTGATATGGGGTATTTTTGTGGGTCAAATATTTCAAAAACTATCATTGTTTTTGTCCTAATTTGAGTGCCCAATTGATAGTTCAGTAGCCAGTGTTTTGAGACCGCTCCTAACGCTAAATGGAAGACACTTACAGCTTAGATTTCAAGAGGTGATTGATATGAGAGGACTGGGGACTAGGGATACCAATCGATCATACACGAATCCAATTGTGAAGGAGGCTATGTCTTTTAACTTACTCTTTTCCTTTAACCCTACCAAATTATGCTTCGTGATGTTCAAGGTATTTTCCGAGCCAAGCGTGCACGAGCCAAGATTGCACCTGTAACCGAAGGAAAGGAATGAAGTTATCTTTTTTGCAGAGCGCTGTTGTTATGAATGTGATTTTGTAAAACGTCAGCTTTGATCAAAATTTAAATATTTTTCAAGTGATATTGCATTTTACATTTCACCCGAGATTTCAAAGCCTGATATTCAAAGTTCATTCGCTTGAAACAAGTTAGTGTCATGATTACCTGCCTATCAGCGAAAGGGGGCTAACAGTTCATTTTACTGCTCAGAATCAAATATTCTCATGTCTTACAATTATACTGTTTGAGAACTACACAGCAATATGTGTATAAAGGCCGCACACCGTGAATTAAGAAGTGTTTATCAATACTTGCTCTTTGTTCTCGTCATTCCAACTTTTATAGTACCAAACAAAAAAGTTTACTTTTCATAGGAGGCAATGAGATGTCAGATATTTATTAATTTTAGTTTTGATAAGATAACTTTGATGTTGATAAAAATCGTGTATTTATTTGACTAATTATCTTCCTAATGACATTATCTGTCACAAGGAAATGTCATGTGTTAATCGGCAGGCAAAATAGTATTTTATAAATATCAATATACTAATGAGTTCATCTTGTCTTTATAATACACAAATCCAATAGAAGCAATTGATGATTTTATTCACAATAGCGGATTTAAAAAAAATAAATTCTGGATCATACAGTTTGTAAAACTTGCAATATTTTCTACATATTTACGTATCTGTGTAAATTGTTTGTCAATATTTATTAACATATTGTTACTAGTGGAGTTCATTAGTGAATGCTAGTTGAGTTAACAGACACCCTTTTTTAATGTTACATGAAACAATCTGTATGGGTACTTTGAACATAGTCGTAAGGCATGATGAGTCTTGAAATGTCATTAGTTCAACAATAGTGATTAGTTGATATCTTTTGGGAAGTGGGCTATGGATGGACTATTGAATATGCGATATGACACTTGAAAGAAGTATTTTTGAGTCGAATTTATCTTATTTGGGAAGGATGGTTGAATGACAACTGCATGGTAATTTGATCTAAAACACAGTTATTCGCATTTGGTATCAGAATAACAAAAATAATGTTCTTGATAATTTCCACAATCAGTTCTTATGAACATATAAAAAACGTTATTCAAGGAAAGTCACTGACCACTTACTTAGAGCATACACAGGTAGCCATTAGACTACACTCTGATTAAAAAGCAGAATGCCCTTTAGTGCTAACAGGTGGTTATTCGTGACTATAGTTTTTATTCTGGTAAACATTTACGTCGTTATTTGAGGTATCTGAGGCAAAAGCCTAGAAAGCTCAAATCAGTGTGTGCAGACTCTATGGCTACTATGATTATCTGTTTTCGATTTACTATGAGATCCCTTATAATGTCACAAACATTGCCCTAGAGAAAAGGCAATGAAACATATCCGATGACAGTCATATTTTTCTTGAGCCCAGGTGATTGATTATTATCTTTTATATCTCGTAGGTGATTCGTGTCATTTCATGTATGTTTTCTTTACAAATGCATATATGGTCTAATTAATAACACAATAAATCCATCCAGTTTGCGTTCCTGTAAGAGAGAATAAATCTACATATCTCTTATGGTGATCTCGTGTCCACTAATTGGTAACACAATGAAGGTAAGACGTGTATATATAATCTTCTTTAGGATCAAAACGCGTTAATTCCATACACAAATGATCATTATTGTAATTTCATATATTCCTTTGAGTAGCGCTGATATGTTTGCCTTTATAAACCAGTGATTGGTAACATGATCACCAAGGCTTTATTCTACCGATTTTTGTTTACAGATGCATACCAAAAGTTTGTTCACCTGCTTGTGATCTTAGTGCAAATATCATGTAATTTGGGTTTCGTTTTGACGTTCATAAAATAACTCCATGACCACTTACAGAAGAACATCATTTTGTCCATGTGTAAAATAACCATTCCTAAACCATATTTCGGGATTGGCTTGTCACTTGTGCTTAATGTCGATATTTGGCATTGTTAAATAAACAGATTGGGTCATATTTGTGAAATTAGGATTTTCTTGAATTATGATTAAAATCATCCATGTAAACTTTGTAGGGAAAAAATCAGCACAATTACGTTGCCTTAGCGCAAAGGAACACATTTGAATAAGATCTAAAGCTGCTGATCACTTATGAAGGATTTTGTAGAGCAAAATAGATATCAGTGTTTTCGAAATTTTGAAACCCTGGACATTACAATGACCTGCCAAATTTGTTACAGCTATCTGCTAGGTATGACATACAGATATGTCAACGCAAACTGAATCTTAACTTTTGCAGTGAAATTTCATCATTATCGGTTTTGTTTTTACAATCCTAAAATGTCTCAAAGACGTTACAAATTACATGCTATTTGCACTATAATACAAAGGTAAGTGAACAAACTTAAGATACGCAGCTGTAAATCTTTAAATATAGCATTTTACTTATGTAAATGATCAGAACAGGGGATGAAATGTCTATGATAAAAATACTGTCGGTTAGATGATAATGGAGGTTAATTCGTATTTGCTTACTATGTCAGTGCTGGCTTTTCCAAAACATATGAAGAGAACGTATAATTATCTATAAGAATTAGGCATGTGTTTGGCCAGACCACATATCCATTCTGTGGATGATTTAGTTCATGGTCAGGTAGTATTGATATTTCGCATCGTGTATCCCATTGAATCAGACAAAATCAGTATACATATTTGTTACACACTTTAAATAAAATGATGTACTTAAAGCTGCGATGGTTTCTTGTAAACCTGTAAAGTTTAACAATAATCAAACAAAACCTCCTTTCATGAAAATTATTTATTTACTCAAAACTACATATGGGGAAAACAATTTTGCCTTGTGTAGACGTTTGTCCAAAGTCTCTATGTTTTGTCGATACAAGGATGGATGATTCATAACCTCAAAACATGACGTGTAGAGGGGTTGCAGTTGTCCATCAATGTACAATCATTCCACATCTGAAAAAGTATATATTTGGTATATCAATTGAGACAATCAAGCCACAAAACATAGAAATAGACAATGTACAATATTTCATTGTATAAGCTAGAATATATATAAAGGGCAACTGACGCAATACTGTCAGAGAAAAATAGAAAAAAGAATGAATGGATCTTTTTAAGAATCATTCGATCAGTGTTAAACTTTGTTTTAATATAAGGTTGAATAAAAACTTCATGTTATGTAATATCGGTTGTGATTATTCGTTTCCTAAAGACAAAAAAAAACGTTTCATGAGTTGTAAGATTTGTTCAATATTAAATAGTGATATTTCAAAATAAATTTTATATCATTGATATATATTTGCAATGCAGAACTAAAACTATCGGTATCAATTATTTGTTTTTAGGGGTGTTTAAAATCCCTCGAGGATTTGAATGGTGCAAAGATGCCTCTTTTAAGTGAACGGTTTAACTATGAATTTATTTTATTATACATTCACTGATAAAGAAATAAGAAATGACTCATAAAAGATATCGTTTCAAGAATTGTGTGATAACTTTTCTGACGAAAAAGGAACTCTGCACTGACTTACTCCAGTGACAATACGACACCCTGTATGTATCAATTGATTCAATATCAAAATGATGAGATTTCAAAATCATTGAAAAACACAAAATTTCTTTAAAATATTATATGACACAGCTGCACAAACAAAATATTATTGTATGAATTTATAATAATAGGATTTACGTTTTTTTCTTCGGATTTTCCACTGCCCATAAAAAGGTAAGTTATGACTTGTAAACTCCTTTTGGCAAGTTTTGCTGAATTAGAAAAAAAGTGGATGCTATGTTCACGGGCACTCCGTGAATGTCAAACTGGCTTTTGAAGCTAAGTTTATATGAAGAAGGTGTATCTTCAACGTTTCAAACGGGAAACAAGGAACGAGTACAAGAAAATTCAATTTCCTACCTTCTGTTAATGTTCATGGACGGTTCTATTCCTTACATATTGCTCTAGCAAAAATGTCACATGAAACAGTTTAATTGGTAAATTTGATAAATAGAACCTAGAGTATATTAGTAATGCAAGAATCTTGCAGAAAAGAAATAATTGGACAATGAAAGTCAAAGCAGTTCGTTTAGCCAAAGATGAGAAGATTATGCAAACACTTAGCAGAACAATTTGAAAGTAATGATAAGAAATGTATCTTGTTATCATACCTGGTGTACTTATCCTGTTGTCGATCAAGTCGTTATGGCTTCTTTGATCATTTGTGAATTGAAAATTCACGTTAACAAACTCAGCTGTAAACAACTAAACGTCAACACGGCTATTATCCTATTGACTCACTAAATGGTAACAGAACCAAGATAACTATTACTTTGGTTTTTAACGCCATTTCTTTTTTAATTCTTTGTAAACTGCAGATAAACCGTTAAACAAGTAAAATGATGGCCATAGAATTCTATTTTATCCAGGACCATTATTATTTTAAAAAAAGATTGTCGATGGAAAAATAGATAATGATAGAAGTCACAAATAGATCAAGTTAAGAGAATCTTCTGTATCATGTGACATACGGGAATCTCGATCTTTAGCCTTTACAAGTTTGAGAATCATTAACGCTACACATATTGGTACTACGAAGGTTAGAACTTTACAAGTTGTGAACCAGCATCAAAGTTTACTCTTAAGACAATATTTCATTCATATCAAATCATCCAGAACTTTGCTCCACGGGAGAGATTGCTTGCGAGAGATTCAGACAATAACTCACAAGTGGCGGGTAATGGCAGATTATCTTTCCAGAGTTATATTAATTTCGTATTTCTCAAGTCTAAGCATGAGAATAACACAATGAGTATAATGAGGGAAAACTAGTCTGGCATTCCCCGCCATTAATTGGTCATTTTTGCATATTATCCATATGTTTGATATTGTGAGGTAAATTGATTTGAGAGATCTAGACTTTCTTCACTTTTCTAGACTGGGTTGGTAATCAATTAAACATTTTTGCTTAAGGGTCCGGATGACAGAGTAGCCTGAACTTGACCACATGCGTGCGCATTGTTGTAGCTAAACTGACTGATAGTGTTCCTCATGTATTCTGGTTTATGTATTATCAATGCGGCATGAGATTCAACCTACGTTATATATTTTTTTAATGAACCTGAAAATAAACAAAATGTGCAAGAGTTATTTCAATCACTCGACGTAATAAATACTGTATCCATAGGGAATGAATTTGGCATTCTCTATCTATCAACAATTTAGTTAGTTCATATTGTTAACTAATAAGAATAATACATCAGATTTCTTTTGCTAAAAATTCAAGATGTCACAAGTAAGCCGCTAAATGATTCCTAGGACGGAGCCTTCAATTGAATCTTCCCCAGCAGTCTTAAGTTGATTGGCATTTCGAACAATTTATTAAAAGAGGCAGTTGAAATAATCAAACTCAGAAGTCCCTATGGCGTCAAATACTGATTGTCAGGCAGACTTTAAGTTTGGTAATACTTAAGTCAATATGCTGCGTGCATTAATCTTTCGCTTGTGTTATTTATTGAATAATTTCCTTTAAGACAACGTGTGGGGTATTCATTACTTTAGACAATTTAATGTATATCTCCAGCTGTAACTCTAGTTTAAAGTTTTTAGTGGGGGATTTCAACAGAGTAAGTTATCATATTGAGAATAGTCTGATGCATTTTAGCATTTTGCAATTATTTTCCTTTCATCATTAAATATATTTTAATAGCATCTTATTCCATTACTCTATCGATTATGTTTTAATGTTTCATTAGATTTAATTGTTTACATTGGAAAGAGTTATTATGAAAGACATAATTTATGGATAGAAGTATGATTTATAAATGTTAATGAATAAAACAAAAGATACATAATATATTATAATAAGAGGATTTACCTTTTCTATCAAGTTATCTTAATTTTTTTATATCTATATATTTAAATCCACTTTCAAATAGTTTTCTTAATGTTTTCCTTTTTTTCTCGATGTAGTATATATCTTTTACTCAGTGAGCGGCGGCCTGCGTGGTTGTCGGTGTCCTCTGTTCACCACTATTAATGCGTTCGTCAAACAAATAATTGGTAAAACGATCGCAAATCGATGTGTGACGTTGGAATGTAAATGTTTTCGTCTACATTAAGATACTTCAGCACCTTTATGACGTCCGACTGTGTAAGATGTTCTATATTCTGTGTTCAACAGTTTGCAGGTAGACACAATTGTGTTTGACCTTTCGAAACATTTAACGTTATCGTTATAATGTAAACCTAGAGATCAGTATGAATAGTGGCATATCTAAAATAAAATTCATATATATGTATAAGAAATTGTAAACATCGGATAGTTCAGACTGGATCAATCTTCTTTATTACGTTGAATTCATTATCATTATCATAATCAAAATAAATTCATCGTATTAAAGAAGATTGATCCAGTCTAAATCATCCGGTGTTTACTATTTCTTATTGTACAATATCCATATAAATATGGAACATCTAGAGATATTAAAAGGGACAGTGGTTCGCTTCTCAAGCCAAAAGGAGTGACCTCAGAAACAATAAATAGTGCATCCAAATTCAAGACAGCGATGTAAAATCTGATGAATCTGTTCTCATACTGATTGGCTTGACGCTCCCGGATTACAGTTTCGAACTTTACATGAATCAAGGGTGTTATTGTTTTAGACTTGTCTTTACTTTATTGTTATCACATTACCTTACCCAAGTTCATAAGTTGCTGTACCTCAGTTTTCGCATATGCGTGAAAACCTAAAAGAGGATTTGTACCGATATTACCGATTTATACCGTTCAAACATATTTCATTTTGTCCTGCTTATACAATTAACTTCACGAACGCCGCTCAAAAAGTTAAGAAGTGATTTTGGCGAAGCTGTAATATATTTCAAGCGCTGTGACTTATTACAATAATATACATATTATCCTGACAAACGTTTGGCATTGCACTAAATATCGAATATTAATGTCAACATTATTCGTATACAAATGTATACAAATATACAAATTAACATGTAAAGGTCAATTTCTTAAACTAGCATAATTGTCTGTCAAATGATAACAAAATGTGGCAAGGTTGTGATCATAATAGGACACGAGTACAAAATGGGTATTTCTTTCATTCTATATTTTATGATTTGATAGAAGATAACAGACTGATGAACTGGGGGAGGGGGGGGGGGGGGGCAAGCCGGTTTAGTTCGCTTAGTAGTAATGCCTCTTGAAGATATAACACAATCTATTTAATTGAATTTCATGTTCAACACCTCAATATCTTGGGAGCCTATATATCACAGACGATGCATTCATACTTAGAACTAGCAACATCGACTACTAAAATCATAATGTAATATCGGTTAGTTAATCGTTTAACAAATATCGATATCAGTCGGTATTTGGCATAAGCTACTAACAAATTCATTAATTGACTTTCATTGTAAGTACGGCAATTGACAAAGGTTGTTTTTCAATATTATTATACGCTTTATTGCTCAATTCGGTTAAAGAAGCGTCATAAAATGTTCTTCGTCCCGAATACACCCTTAACATTGAAATCATTACAAGTACAATAATTAAGACCGTATTCTATTGCAAAGTATCAAGTTTGTCCTTGTATGCGTATATCATAAACTAAACTAAAATTAATAAATAATAAAGGACATGACTAATTCTATCGATGAACAATTTCTTTTTTGACAATAGCATATGAAAACGGCCTAAGGATCTATACTAAAACGTCGCTTATGTCAAATAGAGAAGTTTTCATCAACATAATTTCTCTTGTCTTCCGTACACCATCTACTTGTGATATGCAACTCAAACAGCTTATAAATAACAATTTGAATGTTCCGTTAAAAAGAAGACAAAAAGGACCCTAGGTTTGGGGTATCCTCGATCATCAAGTCAACGTTTCGTTAATTCTAAACTGTTGATCGATAGTGGAGAATTATCAGAACTTTGAATCTGGATTATTGAGGATATGTTTTAGGTAGGTACATACTTTATGTTTTATGTAGAAACATCAAGGAAAGTCTGTAACATGCCTCGAGTTGAAAGCTTTGAGCATGTCTTAGGCCGTGGAACATCTTCCTACACAGAGCCTAAAAGGCCAGTTTCCAAACTGTCATTTTATGCCTTGCTGCAGAGACATTACTTTTCTGTGCTTGCTCTCTAGTCTGGAGGGGCACTATAGCAGCACAGAAAAGTAAAGTCTCTGCAGCAAGGCACAAAATGACAGTTTGGAAACTGGCCTTTTAGGCTCTGCGTAGGAAGATGGCCGTGGAAAGGCGCGATATAGGTTTGCATCATTGCAATAAAGCTGTATTCATGAACTTTGTATTCAAATTACGTAATTTACTGTCGTAACTAGATGTCATTAACGGCAATATCATGCAAATGCTCAGAGATGTACGATTTCAACCTACTCTTAAATAAGACTGCTGAAAGTTTGATTATACTATAATTGGTCCTTATCACCGTATCAACACGAATTATTCAAAGCGTGAATTTACAATGGGTTAACTAGGCTAACAGATGGTCACAAATTCAATGTAGTTTACATACCTTAACGTCAGACATATTCCTCCCGTGTCCTCTGTGAAAGTAACTTAATAAAAGTCATCTGAGAAGCTTCATGATAAACAAATCATTCTATTAAAATCTCTGATAGGATTACGGAGGAGACAAGTGGACTCCAGTGTAACAAGGTTTAGTAATCTAACTTTAAATATACGAGTCTTGGAGACGGATATAGCAGAATTAAAGATCAATAGAGCATCTCAGGTCGGAAAGTTAATGGATTCTCAGTAAAGCATGTATTGATTTTAAAAATGGAACATACATGTAGCTCGACAGCACAGACGCAGAATGGGAAGTAAAGAGCCGTCACGATGTAACAGACGCAGAATGAGAAGTAAAGAGCCGTCACGATGTAGTTGACCCATCTAATTCACCTATTGAAGTTGGCTATTTGAATCTCCTTAACCTTTTCAGAAGCTTTGAAATGGATCGCAGTCATGTTGATCTTATTGTAATTCGCTTGCTACTATAATTAATATGACTCGCATTTAGACCCCTTCCAAATTTTGAAATATCTTATACGCCATACTATACTAGATATTCTTAGTATTTATTATAAAAAGTAAAAAGTATTTATTATAATAAGGTGATTATAGTATCTTGTCATATGAATAGATAGGACCGAACATTTGACGAGATCCCTTGTTTTGCTGCTCACTAGCTGATCATGAAAAACAATACAACAACAATATGGTACACTTGAATAAACGTTAGAGCATGTCAAAGTTTGAAGTGGACGTGTGTAATATCAAATCTTGAGAATGAAAATGATTCCTATTTATTGAATCTAAAGGTAATACAAATTATAGCATATTGAACTCCGAGAACCGTTCTCTTTGTTATCTGTATCATAGAAACATATGAAGCCATTTGTGTGATGGTATCGTGCGTGGAAGCTGCAATATCATCAACGTATTCACACAAAATACAAAACCTTTTGTCCCTATATCGACCTAGTCCATGCTTTCATTATGATACACAATCAATCTTGGAGGTGAACTCGCTCATCAGACATGGTCGTCTGAAGGTGATGCTGAAAAAACTCTGATCACATATTCACAATATGTTGCAGCCAACTAGACCATAGGCTGATTTCATAGCGCCTTGAGAATACGATGTAATTACTTTTCAGACAGGTCAAAATAGCATGTCATAAGGTATAATGAACGTTTTATGAAATATGTATTCTGTACATCCCTTTTGACGTGCTTCAAAATAATTTTGCAGACATTAACCTGTGGTATGAAAAATGCATTAAACAGAATGATAAGTAATCTGATAAGAATATACAGTTTTATGAGAATGAATCTGGCAATCTTGTAATTTGATTGTGGAACTATCACTCTGTTTATAAACCACTCGTCAAGTTATTATGCAAATAAGCTAGCTACTTCATGTCAGAACGATGTTTTTCTGATATTCTCACTACATGTCCCTTAACTAATGTCTTCGGCCGAATATATTTCACACTGTCTATCTACAAAACATATTTGTTCAAGAATTAATGGCTCTCTTTTAAGCTGTACCCGTATATATTGCTGTAAAAAAACAACCAAACATTGTCTATTAGGACCTTACTACGTATATTTTGCTAAGAAACAACAAACATTGTTTAAAAGGTCATTAATTTTGGAACGATTCCGATTCCACCATACATTGTTATATAATTAACGACTATAATTCTGGAATGCTGCTGATATAAAACTGAGAGAAAGGTGGTTCCTCTGCTTTCGGCCGTAGCTATTTTTTTTTAAACCCAATAATATGAATTGTGAAGAAGGTCGCTGACTTCATGAGTAACTTTGATCAAGTCAGATTTTACCCCGAACACTCGTCTCATACCAGAGTTGGATCAGAATCTGATGACTTGAGCAACCTCTGTTGGAAGAGAATGGTGAGCAGTATAAAGTCAGCTCGTTTAGTAGCGTTTTGGTGGTCAGACGAGTGCAATGATTGGGTCCTGCAGTACTGCTTTCTTTGGAAAAGCGTGGTGTATTCCTAATAAAAACTGTTCTCAATGGGTAACTTACGACATTGACTCGGCCCGAAAATAGAAGCTAAGATAGTGTCTATACATGTTCATAGAACCCATATTTTATCGCATAAAACCTAGTACGACTGCCAAGGTAACAGGTAATGACAGCAGATTTTTAACTCTAAACTCTTAAATCTTTGTGATTGAATGGTTTCCTTTTAATTTAAATTAGTTTTTCGTTTCTTTCACTTATCAAAATACATTATGAAATCATGAAAGTTTAATCCAAAATGTTTGTAAATAAATCATTTTTATTGCAAACGATGATTATAACAAGCAAGTTTATCATGTTGACATTTATCATAAATGAATATAAACATTCTAGCTTATTTTGACTAAAAATCAAATCGTGAACAAATAAAAGTCACAAAAAGTGGGCTTGTATTATTTGCAGACATTAATGAGCTTCTTAAGGTCATCACGAAATGTTTGATTCATAAATGCGTAGATTACAGGATTAACAACATTGTATGTGAAGTACATATAAAAGACTACCAAGTTGAGAGGAAGAATAAAATGGGCCATCAACCAGGAAGGAAGAAAGGCTATGATGAACACAAGGGTTACTACAAATAGCATAGCAGCTGTCTTGATATTCGCGTAAAAGTTGGTATCCCGGAGAGTGCTCTGGCGCTTGACGGAGCCCTTGTTGACCGTCGGGGCAGGTGCTTGGTTCTGGTTCTGGGACTGGCTCTGGTTGTTGGGCTCTGTTTTGGCTGCCGTGGTGCCGTTAATGGTACTCATCTGCGTCTCGGCCACAACAGTTCCATCAGCTCCAGCAACACTGTGGTAGTGGCTCATCTTCTTCCTCTTGGCCTTCTTGGCTCTCCGCAGCAGGATCGACTTGTAAATGAGAGTGTATAGAACAGCCACTGATACGAAGGAGAAGATGTAGACAGCTGTGTAGACCTTTTGGTATCCCATCATGAACTCCGTGCTGACGATAAGCTGGTTGTGGACACACTCTCCCGTGTGGACCACACGCACCTGTTCGTAGGAAGCTATGTAGTCATATGTCAGGTTCTCAACGGGATTCTCCATGCTTTGGCTAATATAACCCCCTGTCTCGTTTCTCATTGGCGAGGCGAAGATGATTGGAATGTCTGTGTAGTTGTCCGTTGTATTCACAAATCCACTTATATTCCTGTATTCATATCTGTAGACACCAAATGAGAGGGAGGTGAGGATTCCGAATGTTATAGCCATAAGGGCCAAGCATACCACTGTTATTTTCGCTCTGGAGACCGTAAAGGCGTGCAGAAAAGGATGACAGATACAAAAGTATCTGTCAAATGCGATTGCAACCATGATACAGGCCGAGAAGGGAATATTAGATGTTTGGAGGAACATGAAAAGCTTACAGAAGACGTCATACACGACATACGAGTGGAGCATCTCGAATACAATGGTATAGGGAATGATCACCAAACACGTGAAGAAGTCACATCCGGCCAGGGCGAGGATGAAAATAACAGAGGTGGATTTGTCCCTGCGGTGAAAGAAGATGTAGAAAGCTATGGCGTTGCCGACTGTTCCCACAATACTGTATATCATCAAGATGACGGCCACAACGATGAAGGATTCCTCCTCTGCAAAGTCTTCGTCTGGCACTCCCGTAGTGTTGTTCAGCACTCCCGTAGTGTTGTTCAGCACTCCCGACGTGTTGGTGGCCATCTCGCAATAGTTTGGACTCTGAAATAGTGATGACATATAATTAGGAGAGATATCATACGATTTTGTATCGGAATTGACGTAAGGCGTTGGTTGTATTATTTGTCTGGTAGTCCGTGGTAAGTATAATTACAAACATTGTGACATTATTAATTTGATTCGGTTTAATATGGTTGGTAATATTTCTGATAATCATTTCGTTAAAGTTGTTTATGGTTATGACAAGTAGTAGTGTAATTTTAAGGTGCGATTGGATTCTTTAATTTGAATTTGATCGTGAAATATAATCCTTCAATACTTGGCGTTTCCATGTGTAATTTACTCCGTTGTGGTGAGTAGAGTGTTCCCACGTGTTCATTAGAACAAATTAGTTAGTACGTAAGTACTTTAACGGTGTGTTCCTCATTTTGTACTTAATGGTTGGTCTTGGTTAAAAGAACAACTGTTTATATGTAAATATGATGATATATTTTGACGGACTTATTTCGAGAAAAAGAAGTTCAGTCATCGCCTAGGTTACTCGCAGGTTAGTCAAATGACTGAGTTAAAGAATTATATATGAGAGCAATCGCTGAGTTTAACAAAAGTGCAAAGATTATGTCACCGAGAGAGATATACTCATGGTAATAATGGTTGACACCCCTAATAATTATAGGAAAGAAAAGTTGAATATACAACTTTTACGTGTCATTTTCGATTATTTGTTTGTAATATATGTAAGTACAGTATGTACTCTTGTAAATAATGTCCTTGAACATGTGATATTGTGCAACTAATAAAAACATAATCGATAAAGGTGAATAAAAGAAAAACAATAATCTATTTTTAAAAATGTGATTATCCGACATCTTGAGATCCTAATATTGGTACATTGATACAGGTCATCAGTGTGCTCATTTTGGTTCTGTTAAATAATAAATAATTGTATCTGAAGAATTGTTGGTACTGAACCCAATTTTTACACAATACCTTTCGCGGAGCCTTATTCGATAATAAAATATAAAAAGTATGTACTTTATAGTTTGCATGATGTGTTAATGCAACTGGATGTCGAAAATACCAGAAATTTGATCAATGTTAATAATCCTTGCATTTAAAAAGCTAAAATCACTTTCCTGTATAGGGGTGTCAACAATGAGTATATTTTGAACCTTCTGCCATATTTATTTGAAACGAAACACAATAAACTCTTGCAAAAAGGCCAGATGAATGAGATCATAAATAAGCAAGCTTCACCCGACAGATGTGAACCCTGCTAAGTTCTCACCATGTAGCCATTGATTCCTCCATAACGAGGAGAGCCTGCTGACTCTATTACGTAATATTGGCTCAGATTATCTAATGAAGACGATCAACAGGGAGGTAATGGTGTTTATTACACAATTGATATGATCTAAATAGGTGTATGGTAGAGACGTTTTAGCATATCTTATCAATTTTGTTTAACCGTGATCATAAAGGTTGTATTAAAACACAATTGGTATATACATAAGTATTTGCATATTAACATTTACAGTGATTGTCGTAAAACAAGTTGGTTAATCTTTCTGAAGTTGAAAGGCTTTCCTCTTTATATTGTTTAAGGTTAAACTGTAATCATAAAGGATATGTTACAAAGTCGAAATGAACACAATATGTGTAAGGTGCAGCCTCCTTTGTCTTGATGTTCTGGGATATCGTAGATTAAGTAGATTAAGCTCTCTGAAGATACATCTCCTGTCAATATTTGTATTTTACACCTTAATCAAAAGGTTATATTTCGCATAATGAGCATGCTTACAGCCGTTCTGTTTTAATTTCAATGCCACGCTACAACTATTTTAACACATTTCCCTAAACAGTAACAGTCAAATCGTCAAAAACACAGGGTACAGAATCATTTAGCTTAGTTGAGAAAGATTAGTCATTTTATCAAATCAACGACCATCGCAGTCATTTGATAAAATGCCTGATAGATTGACGAAATGACGAAATGACTGATTTGACATATTGACTATATATATATATTGATGTAATGTCATCATAAAAAAATATGTACCCCTTTCAACAGTTTCAAACCTCTCCATTTACCATTTTAGTGTAACTTCTTTTCCGCTTAAACTTCGAATTTATTTATCGAATTGTGAATGTTCTATTGCGGTTCCATTTCACAATATTTAATGCTATAACGATAAAAAATTAAGATCAACAAATTATTCAAAAGCAAAATAAATTAACCAATTATGATTTAACATAAAATTGCGTAAACGTCATTCATGATAATCATCATTTAAATTTAATTGGGAACCTACTTAGAATGTGCATGCTTTTTATATTAAAAATACATTATTTGCAACATGTATCCATAATGAGAATAAATGAAAAGAAGGATAAAAATCAGACACTTCATTTAGATTCACATTAATTTGAAGTTTCCTACAAATATTGCGGAAATAAGATAAAAGAGAAATTGTCAACGAGTTTGAAGCAGAGCTCGTTGAAAAAGGTTGTTATTTCACAATTATGTAATGATAGATGACATTTTCATTGAAGTGACTGAAACTTTTAAATAAGGAATAACATTTATCAGAAGCACGGCAAAATGACAGACGGCAAACACAATAGGCTTAAAGATGAATTGGAACTGTGCGGCCCAGGCCATGGCCTAATGCATGGAGAAGTGTCATCGCACTCAGATTCAATTTAACGTGGACGTCCACGTCGAACGCCTTATAACTCTTGGCTCCTTAGAACCAGATCAACATTATTCTTCCGTACGCTGTGAAATAGGTTTCATACAGGTACATTGACGAGATGCTTAAACCAAACCATTTATGTTGAATCATATTTGTGACACATCCGAAATTACCGAAATTTGAAAACGTATGTATAAGGAGGATAATATATAATTCAACTTCGATAAATACATTGCAAATGTCAAACTATATGAATGTGACAAGAGTCAAGATGTTTGGAGCATTTCAAGTATCGTTACGCGACAAAATGTCAAAAAAGGATGTGATTTAGTGTGATACGGGTTTGATAAGGATGTTCCATGGATTACCAAGTCAAGACGGGGAAATGCTGCAAACGATACTTTCAAAGACTAACTACCCTCTGTGGCCGTAATTCGAGGACAAGGACACAGAGGAAACATTACAGCTTAGTATAATCATTAAGTCATGTCACCATGACAAAGAGATGTTTTGATACAGGAACTTATGTAAACGACCAAATGTTTGACATTGCAGGTTATGTCACCAAAAGCGAAGGCCACATTGATTGAAATTGGAAAAAGACGTCCTATTAATCTATAACCCAAAACTCGTGATGTGGTATGTAAATAAACCTATGTTTGCCATGGAGGTTTTATTTAGAACAATGACCGTTGAACATGATATCAAAAGGTCACAATGAATTGGGTAAATACTGCGTGTCAATCATTAACCAATGTGTCGAGTTTAATACATATTGGCTTCACATTGGCACACACTCAGTTCTATATTTGAAGGTAAGACAAACTTTAAAAAGGTTATTTTCTTGAAATGTTATGCAATCAATCACATTTCTCAGACAGCCCATATTTGTTTTTTTATCAAATCAAATTTCTTATCCTACGACCGATAGCATCAGGGAAAACCGTATCAATGATTGGAAGTAACTCTGTTGTAACTCAGAAGGCAGTCGTTCTGTGATCACCTGACTATGTTTGAAATATGATCCTAAATTCGATATCACTATGTCATGAGATAGTTTGGGAATCGTGCACAATTGGTAAATTTCAAATACCATCATTAATCATTTTATAACAGTTAACTTTTAGCAAAATGTTGTTCTTTTTAGAATCTTTTTTTATTCTTAAAATAACAACAACATATTCTATCAAACCTCTACTGTTCCAGTGTAGATTACCCTTTCGTTTAGTAGCATGTCGTGTCTTGTTTTTTACATAAATACATTAGAACACGGATATAGCGGTTGTATAACTCGGTTATAGCAAACAATCGGATATATTTAACGAAATTTTAAGCCCCGTCAAAAGCCTTATGCATGGCGGCCAAACTTAAGTAGCGAACACCGGATATAGCAAACTAAATTCTTTGGTCCCTTGGAGTTCGTTATTATTAGAAGTATTAGAAGATATTTTATCATCGAGGCAATATAAACTTTGATCCTATAGCCCATCATCAATTGTATCATCGTAGTTTACCCTTTCTTTTAGTAGCATAATGAATCTTTCTTCGAGAGATTGGTTCGGAACAGTACGACAGAGAGATGCTATGCCACAGTCACACCAGCTATTTAGAAAGTTGTGAAAGTTCATCGATATCGCCTTCAGGGGATTACCACTAACCGCGCATCAGTCTTATTGAACGAGACAAAAGTGCAATACAAACTCAACGAACTGAATTAGGAATTATTACAGATTGTCTCAAACTGGCAGATCGGATCCAACTAGTTAGTTGGTTGATTGTCTGGGACAGGAATCTATACACTGTCAGTGCAAAGAGAGTTCAGAGTCTTATCATCGACTCCAAAATGTCGGAAACCGTCACTCGCCCATGTCGCATTCGTCAATGAGATGACACGGCTTGTCCGATCATCCCTTCCTGTGTTGTTTGCAGGCCTATCGTCCCGCTTGTCTATTGAATATGTATCCGGGGATTATATTGATGCGTAAATCACACGTATTAGACCCTCTGTGCCTCGCTACCTCAAAGAACGACGGTCTCATTTGCTGGTGTTCATCAGGTTTGATTGGTTTTTAAATCGACATTGAAATTGAAATTTGGAAGCATTATAACTTGTGTGGTTAAACGCGTTGATAAATTTCTGTGTACCCGTCTTATTATATGTATATGGTATTAGAAATTAAACTTGCGTTTAAATCTGGAATCATGAATTTGTTTCGCATCCAAAAGTAATAGGTCGAATCAGCGGTGCAAACATATTTTGCAACGAAGTAATATTTGGATTTCGACCATTAAGCTTGAATCCCTTATGTGCCGATCGAATAATACTATATCAAGATTAATTAGCGTTTCAAAGTTTCAATTAGCAACCGAATGCCGGTTATAAGATTTCTATTGAAAATGTAGATATAATGGAACAGCAAATTCCTTTTTTTGAAAAAATAGCAAGAGTGATCTGTTTTACAAACTATTCATGTTGTCAGTTCTGAAATCAGCAATCATATGAGTTGTGCATGTTTTTAAAAGGAAAGGCAATAAGACGGTATAATATCAGCATTTGACGAGATGTGACACCCTAAAATTAATGATTCATACTACATAAATGAAATATCGTTGTATCTTTAGTTTAAGGATAGGATTTCCGCCAAAAGAAATCACTCTGTTCACAAAATCATGATTGAATGACTTTGATTCACGCCGCATTAGCGAAGCAGCAGCACGGAAAACTAGCACTAGTATGACTTAATAAAATCCATTAAAGCTCTAAAGATATTATAAAAGTGCAACACTTGGAAGGACATTAATTGAATATCAGGCTAAACTGATTGCAGCAGGCTTTATAAGACCCAACATGATTGAAAATGAGACCAAAACATAAAAATACATTGATGACATCGAAATAACGAGATTGAACACATCTCGAAAACTGCCCACAAATCAAATTGTAAATCATATTGGAGGATATTGTCACTTCAATCTGACAAGTGAATTAGGTTTTGAAATTAATAATCCTGCAGCAATTTCTTCGACAGCAAGTATGTTTTACGATATCTTGATATCTTTTACTGGAAGTATGAATAATGTGAGATGCATCTTTTTTAAATATTGATTAACCTTAAAATCTATCGTTACCAATAGTGTTTTTCTGCTTATGAATATAATACTTGTTAGAAGTGCAACAAGAAATCTACGAGGAATGATCCTAACACGCGTAGTCAAGATCTGTAAACAAAGTATAAAGAGAAGATGGAACGTATCCTGTACTACTAAATGAGAGCCTTATATAACTGGTGTTTTGTATATGGAACTTGAAGCTAAGCTTCATGAATTGAATAATCCCACGTAAGTGTATCCAATATCTACAGAGCTTCTTCAATACCTTGATATATATCAGGCCAGATGCCACATCTTTACAAGCACCTTGAAAAGCATCGTAACTGAAAGCGGCAGTATCTAGTTGGCGTACGTAGAGTTCGGGATGTATGTTTCAAGCGCCATTTAAAAGGCATTACCTTTGATAAAAAAGACCGGCCTTTATCAGCCAAGAATCACTTTTCGTCAATGATACGAGGTTTGTCGGATATTTTATATGAGACTGTTGCTGACTCTGAAACTCTGCTGCTTGATATACGCTGAAGTACGTAGCAAGGGGATTTTTCAAATGTGAAGAAGTTAAAAACAGGACTTTATATATTATATTTCTTGTTGTCAGTGAATAGTATTCTCCCTGGAAGAGTAGATCAAGTCATAAAAAACCTGCTCCAACCTCCGTTAGAATTGGCCGAACCTGTGGGCTAGAAAGGGAGAAACCTGATTGATTACAATCGGTAGTCCAATCAGCGACGCTGTTCAAATGGCACCGTGCTAAGGCGTAGGCCTCAATGACAATAACAACGTTACCCTTTCCATGCCAGGAAAGTGCTCATTGGCTGAAATCGTTCAATAGTTTGTGGTGCAATTATTTTCATCTTGGGGGACTCCCCGAAATCAAGGGATAATTAAAACAGAGGTCAGAGGAGCATCTTATGAGTGTTTCTATCTCTGTAGGGAGGGAATGATACGCTGATGTGGTAGGGTGGCATTTTATGGGAAGAATTATATAAACAGGGTGATTGTTTTCATTTCAGTCAAATAATTCCTAGTCTGTCAGTGTAAAGAGTGCTTTTTATAATGTTCGATTTATTAAATGTTCATTTTCTTCACTTTCTCGGTGGTCTCTCTACTTCCCCCGAGCTATAACACTGTGTAGGACCCTGTAACCTATCTTGATAAAATTGATATATACCGAGTGAGGAACCTGTCAGTATGATAGAGATATCAACTGTGTAAAGTGATCCCTATATTTCCTGCTGTCATCGTATGGGCTGGCGACTTGTCAGTGAGTCGGGAAGCAGGAAGGATGGTGACAATTTACTTATCTGTTCACGTCAAACCATCAGGTACGGGTTTCCCACAGGACATCGCCAGTTGCCGCGTCCTATTAGACAGTCTATTCTTGACTTAACTCAAAAATCAATTATACCCGACAAAAAGAGCCGCGCTAAGCCTGTTGAAATTACTTCTGTTAATTGTTAGTGTTGATGGCAAATTGATAGCTTCTCAAACCACCTGAGCTTTGACCAGTGCCTTCAATTCTCTCACTTACTGGCAACATCGAAAATTCATTAGAGCATGGCACTAACATGCATAGGGCCTTTTCAATTAATGACGACAAGGTCAACACGCTATATAGTGAGGTCTTAATAAACGTCAAATATGCTTCATGTTCGTACGATAGAACACGGTGAGGCTAACATGACATATCGAGGCTGTCCAATGCCTCGTGGCTGCGTGACGTTACCTCGTGAGGGTATTTCAGTTGACTACGTTTTTGATTATCATCAGTATTTACATAGTTTCATAAGAGGATTTTCTCTTAAGACGTTTCCGATTTTGTACTAAAGGATATTGATGAATTGATATTTCTGGAATTGAAGTATTATTGCTAGACCTAAGGCCATTACTGCCGCAAAAGCGAAGATGGAAAACATTGGCCGATCATGTATTCAAATAATTTTAATGCATTTCATTGACATGGCGCTTCCGTATGTAAACAACATCTCTTTGCATTCAATTTTGAATTTATCTCTGAAAATACCCTCTTGAAGCCTCCTAAAACTTTAAGTCCTTTAGCACTGTATATAATGTGAAGACAGAAAACTAATTTCTTAAGGTTGTAGCCAAGGTGTATAGAATGAGTTGTTGTTATTATGCAATGGCTGTATAACGTATACTTGTTGAAGGGTGGAAAACATGTTTTAACAGATATTAACTTCTGATTAAACATTATTTTCACTGAAAATAGACAATGATTCATCGAAAGCAATAATTATATAAAAATAAGAGTTTTATTGAAATATGAAGTACATTTGAGTTAAGTTGAAGTGTAACGATAAATTCATAACATATTAACCTTTAACCATTTGCATGCAATTAAAGTGTTCATATTCTGACAGAGCGATTCTGTGTTTAACTACAAATACAAAATAAATTGAAATGTTAAAATTAAATTTCGGAAATAAAGATGGACTTATGGATCGTTTGTCGCAACTGAATATTGCGCCATTTGATGTAGCAATATCATCATCATGTTATCATAATTCCTAATTAAATGTCTCTTTATCATATACAGAGGGTTGCAGATATCTTTACCGGTTATTACCGCGATCAGAGTGCAATCTGAATGCAGTTGACCGCAGATCAGAATGCAGTCAGACCGCGGTTGACCGCGATCAGAATGCAGTCAGACCGCAGTTTTCAGGTAACTTATTCTGCAAGGGTCTGTAGGAAGAACATATATGCACGCGAACAAAATCAATTCCGATTTTTTCGTTCTTATTTTCGAAACGTCTGACGAGAAATATTTCGAGAGCACTAATAATACCAATGTTTACATGTTTTCCGTCCAGTGATGTCAGGGATGTCTAGTTGGAAAACAGACTTGTCACTTACCCATGTTATGTAAAGGTCGCGGTTGCTTAATAATTTCATTACGACTATAGATACCAGTGTTTTCATTTCTGTAATGACATTGACTGGCACAGATTTCTCACCCACACCACGGTGTAATGAGCTCAGTCACGTATCAAATATAGCTTGTGTTTTCCAGGTTACGTCTGTAAAACGGATGACTCCAGTTTCATTCAAACATTCTAGGAACGATGAATGAATGAATGAATGTCTTTATTTCCTCTGATATGGCGAAGATCACAAGGATGTATTTACATGGTCATAAAAAAGGCATAAGAACAGTATTCACAAAACAAAATATATATCAGAAACTGTACAAAAGAGATGATTTCAATGAATGAATGTACAAAGCAAAATGCAATATAACATTCTAGGAACGATGACATATTGTTTGTCACAGAAAGCGATTTCCGCCGTGTTCAACATTTATTTCGGATGCTGTGTTTCCCGGGTGGGTTTATGTAATGCGTTTACTGTTAAATAACAGCATACAAGTTACTGATTCAATAACGATGAATGGAGATTATCACAAAAACAAGGGGGTTAGGGTAAGTGTTTGTATTCTAAAGATATTGTGACTTTAAGCGGTCTTAGCGACTTAAGTTCGTTCAAAAATGTACAGTTTGGTACGGCCATACGGAAGGTATAAATCATCTGGTCAGTGTGTTTGTACCGTATGGAAATGAACACAAATGCAAAGCATGCTTAATAACACCATAATTTTATCCACTATATTTATTAAATTTCAGCAAGTAATATTGAGCTATCAATTAGTTCCATTTGTATAATGACACGAGGTTATAAAACATCAGTATTTCGTAGAAGGACATGAAATTGATATCGCAATTAATTTGAGAAAGAATAGGATCTCTTATGTCTGTGTGGAAGACTTTGGACACAAATTAAACTTAATAAAACGATAGAACTGGACGGTGTGAGCAACTGCAAATTGTATAAACAGTGGCCATTATCTTAAAGAGCATCTCAGTGATTTTCAACATACATTCCTTTAAGAAGAACAAGTTCTTATGAATAGTTAACTTCCTTATTGCATGAACTGCTTGTTCTTCTTCATCAACCATGGCCAGCTTCTAAAAGTATTTCATGCAATAAAGAAGTTGACTATCCATAAGAACATGTTCTTCTTCATCAACCAACTTCTAAATGCCTCTCAAAGAATACATTCATTTGCTTTGATCTTAACTGTTAGGATATATTCTATCATATGGATGGTAAAACCCTTAATATTAATCCCCAAATGGCATATATATGATAAATACTTGTTTTGCATTAAACAATTAAAACAGTCATTTCAATTCGTCGAAACCAGATTTTCACCTTCAAATTTACATGCATATTAGTAAAATGGCCCACAGATAATCGACTAGCGACTGCAATTCTGATTGCTTTCAATTCGTTTCCAAAATAACCTTTGACTGATTGACTTGCGCCTTTGTTTTCGATCATAATCAGGACTTTAAATATTAGTATTGTCACCATACAATGTCGAGAAGATTTAACATATTACTTTTCTGCAAATCCATACTTCTCGATCAAATGACACAATTGAAAAAGTTCTTGAATATGTGATCCAAACAACCGAGTGGCTTTTCAAATCTGCAATCAAAAATATGACAGTGAATTGCCAGGATGTATAAGAGGACAGCTAGCATCAAGATGTATTTTTTTAAATGTTCGGGTAAAAACATTTAGCAATATGAGGTGAAAAATTGATTGATGCACTAGAAAACTCCACTTTTATTGACAGTTCGTAAATAATTACGGTTTCAAAAACTTGGATTTAGAACGGATGAGAAGTGTTTGTAAAAAGGTGACATCGAAGGTTAATATATCTTTATGTCGACAAAAAGTATACACTATATGCAATAGACATTCTTGATGGGAATATATAATTCACAGTATTCCCATTTTAAATTGAATAATATTTGAATTCATGGAATTAAAAATGAAGAAATATACCAGATCTTTTTGACATCTCACATTTACGCTGAAAGAATCATTTTTATGTAAAGATGTCAAAGTAACCTTCAAACATATTGTAAGAAATTGAACTTTATCATTGAAAAAGAGTTAAGCAAAATATATAAAACTTTTGAGCCACGTGTCTTATTATACTCGTTTGTTTATGATGTAAACAGTAGTTAAACTTGAATCTCAAACCTAAACTTTAAACAGCCCTATGACTTTGTTAACATGACTTCATGTCAAGCAAGCTCTCAGTTGCTCCTCGTTCATGCCTTCTTCTACCACACAGTAAGATGATCGCATCATTTAGATAAACATTTATATACAGAGTTCGAAATGAAAGTCACCCAACCAATGGTTCTTTCTTTCTTGATGTTCCAAAGAAATCTATTGGTCATGAATAAAATCTGCAAAAGTGATCAATTACCAAAAATCAACAATACCACTGACAGGTTCCCATTTAAAGAAAATCTATTTATCAAACACGTTATCAAAAAGAGACTTAATGTCCAAATTACATTGAAAGCTTGCACAAAGGATTTTCTTTGAAGAAGTAAAATTAGTCTTCCGATCACAGCATGATTTCATTACATTAAAAGGCAGCAGAGCTTGGTTTACAACTTCACAGAAAAACAGTGAAAATATTACCTTAGAAAAACCTAACTTCAAATCTCTTTCAACGGACGATGTTTGATCTCCGCGACTAAGAGGAGCACAATATTGGATTTCTCTGATTTGCAATGTACTTGAGAGTTCTCTTATCAGCTTCATATTTCCTTGGCCTTCTATATTATCAAATAACTCACCGCGCTGATTTATTGGCTTGCGATTATTCTTTTACACACGTGGGGCGCCATCGTCTATCGATTGCTGATGATGAATATATCTCTTAACAGATTTATACAGTCATAAAGTGATTGTCCCTCTTATTCTGTTTAGTTCCTGAGAAAGAGAGATGCAATTTCGTCCCTGATATGAAAAGTTAAATTGCTATGAAACTTGGTAACTAGAGCCAGGGTGATTTATTTGCTAGTGTCAAATAACACATCATCGGGAATTTTATCAAGAAATATTCTCATTGGATTCTGTGACCGTGCAACCTCACACTGTATATCATACTTATCAGGATGACACCACAGCGAGGGATATATCGCCCAAGACGCTAAAACGAATGGGGGTATCAAATGTGATTTTATAAAAATAATCGCATACTTCTTGTGTTGGGAATGACTTTAGAAAAATAAAAATTGATAACTTTTTAATTATTTTAATTATTTTCCCCATCGTCGCGGTTCGTGATGAAATTTCGCTCTTGAGAAAAGAAATACATCACTCGGTAGAGAAATGTTTCGTCGAAATTTTGAATGTCATATTTACGTGTTTAATCATCAACAAAATACTTTTTTTCGACGTCGAAAGTACAATACCCTCTTCCAAAATGACGTCATCATCATGAGTGTAGGATCTACACCGCGTCTCAGTTACCGCAATTGCGTCCTGTGCGTCTCAACTTTGGCGGTAAAGGTAATCTAGTCGTGCGCGACAAGGACGGCATTAGGAAAAGCAATTGTGAGATGCCAACACTTGATTGGCCTTTTTTACGACATGCCGGTCATTTTGGTAAATTGTCTCTTATTTAATGAATTATTGTTCGAAACTAGTAGGGTCGGTCGCAAAATATAACTAAAAATACAACGAATACAGTAAATACTTCTTTTGAAAATAATGCAATTCACTACAGTTTTCTTGTTAAATTTGTATTTACCCTTTTGATACTTAAAACATGGAGTAAGCAAAACAGTTTTATTATTGTAACCACTTCTCATATAAGTCATAATCAAAGGCCGTTCAAATAGCAGCCATTGTGTTATTATCAGTTTCTGTTACATCTCCATCGTTTTACTAGCTACCTCGAGTAATGTTATTGTTACAGTCCAAAACTGACGACAGTCATATCAACTATTTTTTAGAGATTCACAATTTCGAAGTCGTGTAGGTTGAATCATTGTCATAACTTTTTCTGAAAAATTGTTTTCTCTTAATAGTTCTAAAAATTAGATTACATTTTTTAAAATGTTCAAAAATGTTGTTGAAGGAAATTCAGTGTTACTTGACACCAAAGACATGGGCACTTAGAAGAAGGTTGTATCACGTCTTGCTCTGCACTGCCGACAAGAAATGATCGCGTGATTGAGACAGAACTGTCCAAGAAAATTATTTGAAAAATGAGTTTTTAATGGAGGAAATTTATTGGAATTAGATTATGCTGATAAAATCGATATTTCAGACATAAAGAACTCAGAAACGATGATGCTTTTACACTTAAGCATGGATTAAATTTGACATGATTATTGTCAATTACCACTGCAGGACAAAATTCTTCCGGAATTATAGTACTTCCTTTGGAAATAACAGAGGCTCCAGCACAGTGGCTGTCTCGGATGTCAGTTCCTATCCTGTAGGATTACTGGCTGGAATTACCTTAACGGGAACTGAACAGTTTTAGATTTTTAGACATAGCATTCAAACCGACAGTCGGAAAAAAATGTGTAATAGTTTTAGATAGATTAAATTTTTAAAATTAATCTAGGAAACTCAAAAAATATCAACACCGAAATATCCAAAATATTCACATATTTTGTCACGTCAAATACATCAGATAGAATTGTCATAATTCTAGCAATATTCAAGATCATTTTTTCTGTTCTAGTTCTTTTGTCATATTGCGTCATTTTGTACCTACAATGTAAATTATGATAAGCACATTTGTGACATTGGATACATATGTGTTATAAGGAACAAAGTGACTGGATGATAAGGTAGAGATTCTGATCTTTCTTGGCCTCTCTTTTTGTTAAACTACCATATCGCTATAACTGTCTAGTATTACATATCATCAATATTTCATGCTGGAATTTTCTATGTCACTGAGCGGTTCACATTTGCATCATATATAACCACATCGTAACATTGATTTCGCGTTTACACTCCCCTTATGTCATCGATGCTTGCAGTAATGCGGGAGAAAGGCCTATAACACAAGTGTTTGTGGAAGTCAGTATTGGGTATTGGGGACTTGTAGCTGACACATTCATCAACATGAATACCTACTAACTTGCAAATTCAACAAACGATCAATTCAAGGATATAAAAAGGAGGAATATTAAACTTTCAAGAACGCAAACATAACGAACCTGCGTACAAATACGTGTTAACATTGCCTTGTTCATAAATAAGTTAAATGGTCACTTCAACGTAAAGACAAAGATGACAAAGAAGAAAGTCAAATACTAGAAGTAGGCTTGCCTCTCATTCAGGAGTGGAATCAGACAGGGAGACTACCTATGTCATACACTCGTGCCACCAGTATTAATGGAACGCTTGATCGGCAGACTCCCTGGCTTCGATGACTCCTTAACAGAACAACGGGCAGAAAGGCTGAATATGAGATGTCTGAACAAGAACGGTTACAATCTAGAGCCACTGAATGTCTAAATGTCAAATCGTCCATCTCGTTAGGACATTATGCCTGTCGTCTTGTAGACCTTATGGATGATAAAGAGATGTCTATAGTTATAGGCAGTAGAATACCAGGAAGGGTAACAGCGTTGTGATTAGCGATACTAAAATGAATATTAAAGGGCCCGCAGTAGGTTGTAAAGCAGACATTCGGGCTGCGTTATGAGAGGTTGTTACAGGTTATATCATATGACGAGCAATGAATCATGAGATTTGCATGTTTATGTCCTTCCCTGTACAGTTAAACGGGGCATAAAGCGTGTAACTGCTTCTCGGGTAATAACTCGTCTAAATTCACCATTCCTCTGTAATTTTGTATCTGGTTAAGCAATCATGAAATATCGCCAGAGGAAGATTTACTTCCCTATTATCGGTACAATCACCGTATACTATAAGAGCCGGTCTTGTAACACATGCTGTTCACTTATTTATATTGAATGCTTATTTGCTGCGTTTCTTATAGAAATTGCCTATAATGACAAAATCACTTTTTAATAAAGGACCATTTTGAATCACGACTCGCTTCTCTTAACAAAGTGAACGTTTACAGAGGAGTGGAACTAGGCGCGCGTGTTTCATCTGATACACTTCTCAATACATTCATTTGTCTCCCATTAGTGGTTGTCTGAGTTTATCATAACTTTTCATGAAGAAAATGGAAATCATGTCGCGATGATAGGCAATAAATGATCACTGGAAGAATACAGGCAAGTGGTATGAAAATAGAATTGCAAATACGACAAATTGAGGTCATAAACTATTTAACGGTAATTCACCGAACCTTGTCTCAATATGAGGTTTATGATGGTTTGTATACCGACAAACAGCATTACCATTAATCGAGTCAATTCCATGAACGAAATAGACGCTGTTTGTTCAGCCAATCCTATCAAAAATTTAGTCAAGTGTTTTTATGAAACGTCAATTACCATTATTTTCCTTGTCGTTGTGGTGAATGAAATCTGGTATCATGCATACATAATAATACCTTCAGAAAAGTAGTTTCATATAATATTGGAATGTTGATTACTTTTGCCGATGATTATACTAGAGTAATCGAGTTATGAAATTCTTCAAAGGCATTTAGAAGTTGGTGTGGTAACACAAGACAAATGTTATGGATAACAACTTCTTTATTGATTTCTCACGACGTTTCTGGACCAATTCTTGCCCCTTCTATAGGTGACTGATAATGAAATATCCAGTATGGTAGTTATATAAATAGATACACATGAAGCCAATTAGGTGACTTAGCATATACAATACAGAAGACAGTTATTAATTAGCTTATTAATTGAGATATGTTTTGTTCTTCTACCGAAATTTATTCAATAAAATGTTTTTAAATTTTCAACTCTAACAGAAATTGAGATCCTGTCACTCACGAAGGGGCACTAAATAACTGCACCTGGCATGATTAGATTTCGCCTTATCGGGTTATAAAATGAAATCACCATCCTGAACATAATCAATAACATAATTATGAAAATCAATCGCTCCTACAAAACTACAAGCGTGATCGTTCAAGTGTGATATCGTATTATTGCACCCTTTAATGCTTGACTTTGAAGATCTTTTTACTCCTTTTTTTCGCAAAGGTAAAGATAAATATAGTCGCAAGCGACGAAAACAGGATTCAGCCGTACATCTAACGTATATATTATACAGATAATAATGTTAGCAATCAATCCTCAAAGTTTCATGAACGTCCTGTGAAGCAATAAGCTACAGCAGCATTGGAAAGTATGATTTGCATATTTTCTGTCGGAGCTGACCCCATGTAAGGAAAATGCGTCATGACGGCCGGAAATGACTGTTCGCGAGCTATTTTATTTTTTGAATTTGAAGACCTTGGTCATGTCTAGCTCTCATGCAAAAATCATGAAATTCGTCGGTCAAGTTTTTGAGTTATCTGCCCTTGAAAATTGATATTTTTAAAAATTGTCAAACTTTGAAAGTTTATAACACAAAAAGTATTTTGAATTTTCAAATTTTAAAACAAACTCGTTATAGGCCAATGTCTTAACGACATTATGTGTCAATTTCAGCTTTCTAGTATTAGTAGTTACCGAGCGGTGAATCGTCAAGTGTGCATGGGGTCAGACTTTTGTAAAATGTGCTTAAAATCAAGATGGCGGCCAAGTCACGTGACCTACGAATTTGTCATGATATGTTTTTTGCATCATTTTTTATTGCGCATCTTTTAAAAAAAGTTTCAGGTCTCTAAGTGCATTTTGAAAAAAAAATCAATGTTAAATTTTGAACTTTGGAATCGAACTGGACCTTTAACGGTTTGACCAATCAGGCTGAAAAGCTTACAGAAAATATTTCAGGGTAAGGGCTATAAGTCTGTAAAGTTTCAGTGTATTTGCTTCACGCGTTTGGCTGTATCACAAGCACGCAAATCTTGAAATAATAATAATAATAAATATAGTCGCAAGCGACGACAAACGGATTCAGCCGAAAATCTTACATATTGGTTACAAAGATGATAATGTAATCTATCATTCCAGAAAGTTTCATAAAAATATCATTACAAGATAACGTACAGCAGCATTAGAAAAGATCACTTACAATGTTTCTGTCGGAGCTGACCCCATGGTGTGAAAATGTGTCATGGCGACCGGAAATGACTGTTCGCGAGCGATTTTATTTTATCATCGTAAAGACCTTGGTCATGTTTAACTCTCATGCAAAAATCATGAAATTCGTCGGTCAGGTTTTTGAGTTATCTGCCCTTGAAAATCGATATTTTTAGAAATTATCAAACTTTGAAAGGTCATGACACAAAAAGTATTTTAAATTTTCAAATTTTAAAACAAACTTGTTATAAACAAGGGTCTCGGCTATATTATGTGTAAATGTTAGCTCTCTGGTACAAATATTAAAAAAGATATGAATCGGCAAAGGTGCATGGGGTCGGACTTTTGTAAAATGTGCTTAAAATCAAGATGGCGGCCAAGTCACGTGACCTACGAATTTGTCATGATATGTTATTTGGCATCATTTTTTATTGCGCATCTTTTAAAAAAAGTTTCAGGTCTCTAAGTATATTTTGAAAAAAAAATCAATGTTAATTTTTCGATTTTGGAATCGAACTGGTCCTTTAATGGTTTGACCAATCAGGCTGAAAAGCTTACAGAAAATATTTCAGGGTAAGGGCTATAAGTCTGTAAAGTTTCAGTGTATTTGCTTCACGCGTTTGGCTGAATCACAAGCACGCAAATCTTGAAATAATAATAATAATAAATATAGTCGCAAGCGACGACAAACGGATTCAGCCGAAAATCTTACATATTGGTTACAAAGATGATAATGTAATCTATCATTCCAGAAAGTTTCATAAAAATATCATTACAAGATAACGTACAGCAGCATTAGAAAAGATCACTTACAATGTTTCTGTCGGAGCTGACCCCATGGTGTGAAAATGTGTCATGGCGACCGGAAATGACTGTTCGCGAGCGATTTTATCTTATCATCGTAAAGACCTTGGTCATGTTTAACTCTCATGCAAAAATCATGAAATTCGTCGGTCAGGTTTTTGAGTTATCTGCCCTTGAAAATCGATATTTTTAGAAATTATCAAACTTTGAAAGGTCATTACACAAAAAGTATTTTCAATTTTCAAATTTTAAAACAAACTTGTTTTAAACAAGGGTCTTGGCTATATTATGTGTAAATTTTAGCTCTCTGGTACACATATTAAAAAAGATATGAATCGGCAAAGGTGCATGGGGTCGGACTTTTGTAAAATGTGCTTAAAATCAAGATGGCGGCCAAGTCACGTGACCTACGAATTTGTCATGATATGTTTTTTTGCATCATTTTTTATTGCGCATCTTTTAAAAAAAGTTTCAGGTCTCTAAGTACATTTTGAAAAAAAAATCAATGTTAATTTTTCGATTTTGGAATCGAACTGGTCCTTTAATGGTTTGACCAATCAGGCTGAAAAGCTTACAGAAAATATTTCAGGGTAAGGGCTATAAGTCTGTAAAGTTTCAGTGTATTTGCTTCACGCGTTTGGCTGAATCACAAGCACGCAAATCTTGAAATAATAATAATAATAATAATAAACACGCCAATAACAATAAGGATTCAGCCTTTATGGCTGAATCCTTAATAAGGTTTGTTAAACTGTCCGTATACTGTACTGGTTTCAACATGATCCCGCCTAACGTGCGTGAAAACTGGTATCGGAGGAAGGCAAACAGTATAGGGTAGAGCAGAAACTGTGAAATGTTAGAGGATAATAATACCCGACAACTAGTCACAATACAACCGGATGAGCAAAATGATCTTTGCTAGTTTTAAAGCTAAGTAAGATTTGCCTAATTAACTCACTCACAAACTGGTATCCCACTCATCCTATGTTTTCTTAAACTTCATGTAAATTATCCTTTGATGTATTGTTACCTTATCCTGTTGTTACTGTTATTGTTTTTCTCATTATCATACCAAACTGTATAAATTGCTGTATTCCTCATTTTTCACCATATGCTTGATAACGGTATAAGAATCTATACCGAAACGTCGCCACCATCCAATAAATAAGTTGTTCATCCATAGAATTACTCTTTTCTTCCTAAGTAAGATTGTAAGTTTTGTTGCAAAATGATTTAATGCATATTTTGGAAAAATTGGGTTTTAAATGATTCTGTGTACATTATTGAAATGTTGATTATTGGAAACTTTGAAACCTAGAAAGACTTTATCATCTGTTTGATGTCTTGCGCCATGCTTGGAATTCACCTTTCTCTCTTTTGAAATATGACGAGATCTTTTTAGCAACTGTTGTATCTGTCATACATCAAGAAACGTAATGGATGTCTTCATTAGAAAAGAAGTTCAAAGATTAGCATTGATTTACACATTCTATAACTTGCCGTGTGACGTTAAAAGAAAAGGAAAATCTATTCATCTGAACAGATGTTTCTTGTTATGAGCTGGCGCGTCCTCATCATATTGACAACTGGTTTATGACGTTTTCGCAGCGTTGATGGTGGATATTATATTAGATGGCTGAACATTAATACTATATAGCTGGAGATGATGAAAAAACACCTAGCACGTTTTATAAGTAGTCGTTATTGATTTTCCCTCAGGCGTTTGCACAGGTTTTACTTTCTAGATTATGGAGAAATGTTAAAGATGAATCTTTCTATAGACGTATACGCATGTCCTCGCTTCATGTTATTTGCTGTCTTCAATCGATGGATGTTCCGGAGCAAATTGGTTTTCTTGTTAATCAATTCATCAGAAATGAAACATAAATAAGAGAATGTTGTTTAGATATACAGTTATCACCTTATAAACACGTACAACAATAGCAATTATTCCTAAGTAAACAGTCCGCCATGCTTGTCTAAAATATCCCTGAACCCCTTTAACTAGGCATCTTCACAACCAAGACAAGGACTGGAACGCACATACTAGATCGCGTCGTAGAGACCATGCTGAGTTAACAACTGTTCGATCACGCAGGGTTTCTGTGAGGGCAGCGCTTTTCCTGTAAAGTCGATACCCAAATTTTGATATTCATTCGAAAGTAATGACAGTGCTCGTTGATAAAGATAGCAAGGGTCATTGAATCGACCGTGAGATTGGGTACCTTGGTGTACAATTACTGATAATATCGAACTATACAAGAGCGATGATCAGAGTTCAGTTAGTTGCTCGAACGAGGAGACGTTTATGACCATATGCATGCCAATCGAAAAAGTTAAAATTTAACAATTTAGGTCTATAACTTTCATAGATATGTATTTTTTCCATAGCCTATTTGTACGATTACGAATTCAATTTGATATCATAACGGTTTCACGATGAAAGGTCTAATCAGATCAAACATACTGGTTAATAAAACGTGAAAGTATTAGATTACTTTCAACTTAACAGTTGTATGATTATCGTTACATTTCGAAAATAAAACTATCTAACTTATTCATTGCAGTCAAGTAACTCATCAACTCTGATCAAAGCGTCAAAGATTGAAAAGTTTCTCATAAAAGCTAATACAGCGGAGTATGATTAACGTAACATTTCATAAAAAGCAAAACACAATAATAGAAACGTGATTAGAGCGACTACATGACTCGTATTAAAGGATAGTTTGCACACAACAAAATATGAAATTGTAACATAAAGATGCCATCATTTTGACGGTCGTTTTGCAATGGACTTTTCAACATCATTTATTAACAGCTAACAAAGTTATATATTTCCAGTAACCAGTTATAAAAAGATTAACGATCAATATCGAAAAGTTTACACCTCATCTTTCAAAGTAACCTGTTTTATTGTTTACTGTTTATTGTAATTTCTTCAAACAATTTTTAGATAAAATCATAATCGATAAAATTCTAAATATGAGAACAGTATCTCCTTCCATGTTTTATTCTATGCAGTCAGTCCATCATTGGTAAGGACCTAGACTGTATTAAAAGCTTCTCAACAAATCCACATAGCGACTTCATAAATGAGAACTTCTTGAGTTTGCTAAATACCAGGCAGTTGATCCAACCTATATTTTAAACAACCCTACATGCAATGTCTTGCAGTATCTATTAACACCGACCGTTTACCTTTGTACAACATACCTTACAGCTTCAAGGTACAGCTACATTGTTCAAGATTTGTACATTTTGTAACCGTTACCATTTCCTTAATAAAGACAGACAATAATTCTGCCATGACATTTCAAAATCCTCGAATTTCATTGGTTTACTTCTATGGTCGAACATACGCTACATGACATACATGACGGCCGATTCACCGCGGTTTGATACACAAACGCGTTCGGCTCCGAAAGACATCAACAGGTATCAAATCTACATTAGACGACGAAAATTAAAAAACACACAGTCTACTAATTTAATGTTATCCTCTTCTATACCAGGTAGGCAAATTGGATGTGTCGGAGACAGTTCTGGCATTACAAGACAGCGGCAAGAGGTCGCAATAAAACTAATCAGTGTCATTTTCATTAATAAAATATGACTGAGGTCTTCTTTTATTACTGCAGTGTTTCATAAATGTAGCACTGCTCCATCATAAACATGATAATCATATCTCAGTATTCGATCCCTTTCTCTCTGATCTGTCTACTCTGTTTTGGATGGCAACATCCACGTGTTTAATAACTGAAATATTGTTCAAAACACGTTAAACACTAACTCACTCACTCACTGATCGCCTTAAAAACAGTTTGAAGGTTAATCTAAGTGAACACATGATATATTTTGAAAGTAAGTTACCAAACTTTATTGGCAGCTTGTAAGGAATAAAGTATAAGTTTTAATTCATATCAGACTTCTTTAAACACAGACCAGCGACAGTTCAGTATATATTGTTATACCGTTATCAACATATACCTGGTAAAGGTATAACAATCTGTAACACAACGCCTCTGTTCTGTGAATAAAGAAGTTTTTTACCATAAAACTTATTGTACAGAGGCAGATCAAGTCATGAAATGTTGATACAGCCTCTGTTCCATTACGCCGAAATCCGTGGGTTCCGGCAGTTTCCCCTGGCGGAAAAAATTGTACTATAATTCCTTTGTATTTCTTTATCAAGTGACAACGCTTCTTGCATGGAAAGGGGGGGGGGTTCATATCACGATGCCTTTACTATGATTCAGTAGCCAAAATGATGATTTTAGAACAGCGTGCACAACTAACTTTGATTGCCTCCAATCAGGCATCTCCCATTCTATCCCACAAAGTCGGCGTTATAGAACAGAGCCTGTATCAACAATTCATGACTTGATCTGTCTCTGCGGGGAGAGAATGTCACTCAAACAGCTGTGTAAAGATTAGTGATTATGACATGCAAGTTACGTGTGTCGACCGATGAAAATATAATCCGATAAACGAGAATGATTATGACGTCGACGAGAATTCTGTACGATTGAGATTTTTGTTATGTAGCAAGGATTCTTGATTCGCTTTTGTTTACTGATGAATGTTACAATCTCTGCAAAAACATCCTTAAACTACTTTCACGATTCACAATAAACTATAACCTGAATTCTATGTCAAGTAAACATAAAAAAACTCAACACTCTATGTCAGTCCTTTTGCTAAAAGAATGCATTGATGAACAGCACAAAGATATTTCAGATCAGTAACATTTGATGTATTGTTTTCTATTTAAAGGAACCCCATCTACAATGAATTATTAGTTATAGTACAGTTATATCAAATAAAAACACAATGAGAAGAAGACTCTATTTTTTTAATTTGCGCATTAGCAATCTCTAGTTACATCGAACAGTTGTGTCATTACGGATGGTTGAATTCGCAACTTTTTAGGGCTTTTATCTGTTGTTTAAGTTACAGTTTGTAATTCTGCAAAAATAAAACGTTGTATGAGTTGTATGTTCTTTGTCATTGTTCATGGAGGTATTTTTCAATTTCTTCGAGAGACAACATACTATTGAAATAAAACCAGACTCGGAGTCTCATTACGTTCTCTCAGGCTTTAAAGACCATTTTGGTATGAATTGCATATGTACAGGCCTGCTTAAATGTCGGACCATAGGCTATTCAGATGGCAGGACAGGAAGGAATGGAGGAAAGAGGGACTTACAGCTTCAAACATAATATTGTTTGGCACAAATTCCAGTTTAAGTTCTTGACATATGCCAGAGTTAGTCACGGCACGATCGACAGTTCAGACAAACCGGAGCGGGTAAGTAGCGGTTTTCTATTTTTCTAAATATATGTTGCAACCGTCCTACTGAATACCAACTGAATATATTCATGACTGTAGGACCGCGGAGAGACAGGCCTGCCCACAAGACACGCTCTGAAAGCTGGAGAAAAGCGATGTCGCATCTACCGACTGGTTGGCCCCGATAAAACGTGATTATCCTAGCCCTGATATACGAGCAACCGGCTTATTGTCTGAACGGTTGAGGTCCTTTATACCCAGACCAAATCAGCCCTTATAAAAACCGAAATTATTCAAGGAATCGGTTTCTTTCTCGGGAAATGGCCATCAAAACTGACACTCGATCGGCGCCATTATTGTATGTAACCCGAAGCGCTCTTCTTAATGAAATAAAAGGAATTATTAGATAAATTCAGATTCCGAACCGGACCCGGCTTATCCTTATCTAATACAGCTGATTAATGTCAGAATATATTCTATGTTTGGTAAATATGACTGGTATAGTAGTCGTGGAGAACTCCTTGGCATATTTAACGCAGGCTTCTATACTCTATCCGTAGCGTATATCTCTGGGATAGAATACTTATACTTAAAAGTGTCTTGAATGAATAAATCCAGGCTTTGAAAGATAAGAGATATGCTCCCTTCTGAAAGGATCTAACAAGTTCGTGTGACCGGTATATATTTCAATAAATCCTAAAATGGAGGTTATAAAACATGACCGTCACATTATGACGTTTACATGTATGCTGCTTAAGTAGCCTACTGATTGGACGAAACAAAGTCGTGTGAAAGTAGCAGTTATTTTAACAATGTAGCATTGAGTAGTGTTGAAACCATCATAACATACTGTTTTCACACTTTTTAAAATAATGTTTACATTAGACTAGATATTCATAATGGAGTTTAAAAATTGGTTTATGAATTCATAAGAAACATAAATCCAATATATTTAATTACATTTTCTTTGAATTACTTTTGAATTTTTCTCAGTGAGCTCACATGTGGGAATTGACACTCATGTGGGTGGGGCTTAGGACCTGATATATAGACGTCAAACAGGTATTTTTATTGGATATTATTGGGTTTATCTGCATTACATTTCCATTTTCAGTTTTGTATTGCAATTAAAAGTGTCCTTGAATTTTGAATACAGTCACCGCGTCAGTTATACATGTATAACGCGATTGAAACAGGTTATACTCGTGTAGACATACACATTATGAAATTAATTTTTTAAATATAACCATCTCAATGATTAAATTTTTTTTTCATCGTACATTTCTCTTAAGCGATCCAATTAATGAAATAAGATCGAGAAAAGGCACATATTTTATTGTGAAACACGTGTTTCTGTTTGCTCCTGTGACATAAACAGACAACGGAATGTTTTAATAATCATTTCAATGTATTCAAAATCATATATTCCAGGACTGAATATAAGAAGGTTGCAAAACCTACACAATATTATTAGTATTGTGTCGGTTTAGATCAATGCCGCCGCCTGGCCTTTATTCCGCAACTAAGTGTAGTTTCTGAGCGACGTCACGAAACAATGGCCCATCTCGTCAATAAGAACTGCCCTGTGACATTATTTTACATGGATCTGGTCGAAGATTGAAAATTAGTGCCGAATATGATATACAAAGTATAGAACAAAACTAAACAGTAAACATCGAGAAACCTAACCCTAACCATAATGTGTTTTGCAATAAAGTATAGTTTTGTTCTGAATTATTATAACGTCAAGCCACTCTGCTAGTTCAGTGCAAAACTATACTTCATCACAAAATAAATTATGGTTTGGGCTAATCCGTTATTAATAACCATCGGGTAAGACCTAAATACAACACCTTTATCTCAAATATTCGGTATGTTGACGTTATCAATAGCCAATTCAAAAGTGCAATTAATCTACCATATTCAAGACTCACCAATGTTAAGATGGCAATAAGTTAGAATCGGACATGAACTTTATTTGATAAATCTTATGATTGAAACACCTTAGGTCCCGGAACTGAAGCATTTATTCCCCTCGGGTTTACCATGCTCCTTACTTTAGCATAAAACCGTCAAATAAATAAAAGCCGAGTTGGCTGAGTGGGGTTATTTAGCTTCGGCTCAACTAGCCAATCGATTCACGGTCTCCGTCTCGATAAGAAAGTCCGAACAAATTGTCGATCTGCTCCGATAAGGTTTCCATGGCTTGCTAGACGGTAATAGGAACCACTTCCATCAGTGGAGAGTCAAAGTTCCGTGTCTAGAGACTTGTACATGTATGTGACCGATAATGTTTTTAAATCACGACTAGGAAATTAAAGAATATTAACCCGTATTTCATCTTTTTCCCCTCGTGATTTGTTCTGATAGTCTTTTGACTGGGAATTCTATCGATGCCGTTGCGTTATTCACAGAAAAAGATTGAATGGACGAGCTGGCGTAATAGGAAATTGGAAGTAATCTTCACGGAAATGTAAAAGTTAGCAAAAAAATCTTCCTTAGGTAATTACAAATTAATATAGGATATGATCAAATTTACATTATTCTCTGGATAAATCGTGATTAATAACATGATCTTATCCTCTTCAAATCACTTTTCAGTATCTTACCTTATATTTTTGACATTTGAATATAATTGTTATATATGTTAATTGATGAATATAGGTTGCTACTTATGTATTGTGCATTTTTGAAAAAGGAGTAACAAGAATGTTAAAGCATGCCACAAGGTTATTTGTCTGATGAAGATTAAATCGTAATAGCTATGTTACTTGCTTGTATATCAAAAAACATTTCTCTCGCTTCTAGGGAAATACAATAGTTTTAACGAGTGGTCTCATAGTTCAAACTCAATATTAAAAAATTCACACAATCATCTGGGAGTAGGACTTATATAATTATTGTATAACAACGTAATAAAGGACGTTTGTGTATTGAGATATTCTGTTTCAAAACGACGACAAAGGTTAGTCCGAAGCAATCCGTAGTTCCACATTCTGGAAGATCAGAGGACGTACAAGGTCTGGCGGCTACAGCACAGATCTCGCTAAAGACATATTCTTAGCTCGAAAAATGACATGTAATGAGTTTTGCTCCGGGGAGGATATTTCCCTTGCCACGGGGTGCTTGTTAACGCCTGTTCTTATAGGGGAAAAAACATACCTAGGGCAAAATATCTTCTTGGTAAAGAAACTCTCATCCCCTAACGGATAAAACTACCATGTGATTAGTTAATCGGGGTCATTTATTTGCAGAAAATGCATCATTTATTCATTTGATTATCCATGATGGCAAAACCTGACGTCAATATTAAAATATGGGTTTTCGATTGATCTTCCGGCAAAGATCAGTAGGTGTTGCCTTCCCAGCAGAGAGTGAGAGTTGACGAACGTCAAGTGTGCAGTTGTGAAGTGTCTCTTGAACATGGAGCCGTAGATGAAACGATGGTATAAGGTTCACAGGGTCATGTGAACATAACGTATAAGGTTCAGAGAGTCATGTGAACATAACGTATTACAAAGAGGTCAGAGGTCTTTGGCTCTTATATTAGAGAGCGTAGGATTGGGAATGGAAGTAGTATTTAAGCAGTTTTCCTAAAATATGTCCAAGCGGTCTTACCCTACTGACAAATTACACAAATTATAACTGTTATGAACAGTTTTTGTTGTGGTTAACCTACCCATTATTCGTGATAATAAGTCAATGTACAGTTTTAGTCAAATGCTAATAAACCTAATCATGACTTTAATTATCATATCTTGTGCACCAAATTTGATTTATTAATGCCGTCAACGTAGGTCAAGTATATAATGTATATAAAGGAAGAAACTTCATTATTGGAATCTGAAAATATGTCATTGGTGTCTAAAAGAACATAGCAGGTTTAAATATGAACTCTCGTTCCCCTTAAATGCGTTTCCAAAAGTCACACTTCCAAGTCAAATCTTTCACCACATTTAAACATGACACGAGCGGCTCTCAAACACAGCTTTCTTACTAGCTAAGAGCGACCTTGTGCAACCGGGGCTTATGTAGCAGGGCGTACTGGTGTTCGATTATCTCCCCTGATTATGCCTACCCATGTGCTAAGCCACTTTTATTGACCTCTGCCAAGAACTGAATACTGTTCTTTTGCGAATATCAATACCAAATGTGTTGGATTAACCTAAAGGGGCAGATAGTTAACTTCGTCAGTATTGAAAGTAAACATTGGTTTTAAATAATTCAAAAAGCGAGGAATTCAATTGTGTCTCAGCTGTCTGCAGAATGCATTGATGATCTAAGTACCTACTTACCCCAAGAGTTACTGGATTGTTAAGAATGATGTTTCAACATTTACATCTCTAAAACACAGGCGTCTGGGCGTTGCATTTGCATTGAATAGACAAGCAATGATTAATGACCTTATTTTGTAGACAGTTAGTGCTAATTTGATTCAGGTGATTGCGTGTACACACTGTTTTAATGGGGCATTGCAATGAAAATGGCAACATGGTAGGGCATTCACGTCGCTATCTTCTAAACTCGGAAAGTCTTATGTATGTTAGTGTTTACCAAATATTCTTTTCAGTGTAGATTTGGAAGCCTCTTAAATGTTTCTAAATATTGAATATTATCTATACTGTTTACATGTCAGTGACATCAGTCAACATGTCAATATCGTCAGTTAATGTCAATTCAGACCTTCACTTGAAACACCTTGCATATGCTTGTGATGGCAGTCCGTTCTATTGTGTCTTTAGATATTCACCAAATATCGTTTTCATGTTGCTACTTGAGTCTCCGTTAGTGACTTTGAAGTAGTTTACATGCTAAATTTGGTTTGATGACATGATCTGTTCAGATTTTGGCGGAATAATATACGATTTTGTAGTAGTTGTCATACCATAGTATCTTCAGACCCTGTGTACAAGAAACGTCTTCTATCAGTATCATTTCCTGTTGTTACCCCCGTCTTCTTTCGTTACTTTGAAGATGTTTGTCATTTGATGTCAAGTTAGATCCCCAATCGACAAGCACACTAGATGGCCTACCAAATCGTGAGCACCGCGTTACATTCTAGAGGTCTTTTGATATGTACAATAAATTATTTTTATGTTTTTTGTTTTTTTTTACTGTTTGATGAGTCTTCGTCAATGGCGTTATTATTATGTATATAGCGCGCATATCCATCCACTCGTGGTTGCTCAAATTGTTGCGATAATAATTTTGAATGTCGCCATTTGATGTTCAGATATTAGCATTTGAGATACGATTTGCTCTCTGTAGTTATAACAATAAATCTTAAGATCAGTAACTGTCGTACTAGAACACGTTTTCTATGAATACCATTTATCTTGCTTCTCTAATCCTCGTTTGTAGCTTTGTAGGGGTTGACATGCGAAATTGTAACACCGTCGGTTGTATCCTACATTTGCGGGTGTTGAAGAACAATGAATCCCGGAAAGTTAACAAACGCGACTATTTATCTTCTAAATCATATCAAATCTCCACGGACAAGCATAGGGCGTGTGCATGCTGGTTTGCAGACCGTCTCCAGCTCGTGTGCATGCTGGTGTGCAGACCGTCTCCAGCTCGTGTGCACCGGGCAACGTTCTATGAAACATGCCTACACCTAAGTGCTTGCTACACCGTGCTCCTACAGAGGCACGCACCAACTTAGGCGTAAATATGCTTCAAAGAAAGTACCCTCACTGGAACAGCTGACGCAGAGTCTTCGTCTTGAGGGACATCTCCTCTACCAACTGAGCCGGTCTCCATCGAGGGTTGAAAAAAATGTGTTTGTCAAGATAACAGTGAGCTAATTATTGATTCCAACAGCATCTGCAAGACAGCGTACGGTTTGACTAAATTTACAGTAAATAGAAACGTCGGTTTTATACCCCTTACTTCTTCCTACATGAACGTAACATAATTCTCTCGGGGCATTAAGTTAAGATTAAGCTGCTTATTTGCTCCCAACGAACTGTGTATCCTCTCTTACACTGTTAAGGTAATGTTTTATGTTCTTCGCTGATAAAAAAGCAAATCGCCTGCAATCCGAACAAGGTTAGATGAGAAGTTTACATAGCTGTGCGTTAAATCCTCAAGTGTCATGGAATTTCATGTTAGGAATTTGTATCTCACTCACATATTGACTGTTCTTCATTCACACATTGATAATCAAAAAACTTTTTAATCCAAAACCTAATTCTTGGCAATGACTATTTCTCCGTTTTTCAAACACGGTTTACAGTTGCTTGATATGTGAGCAATTAAATATACTGAAATGATACGTTTTTGAGAAACTCAGTAATTTTGTCGTAAGGATAGATCAATAAAAAAGTGTTTTCGAAATACCACTTTTTGATTCCCTAATGAATGTCTCTCTCGATGAATTCAAGATGTTAACTTTACATTACGCCACAAGTACATATCTATGATCAATTCAATTGACATTGCTACCAAAAGCCTCTGGAGCCAAGGGGCCTAGAGAAATTGATCAAGTTTGGAGAGCGCCTGCAAATAGATGTCTTTGGTTAAGAGAGCATGTGCTTAGAACAATATACTACCCTCGGCTAAAGGAATTGACGTAATTGAATTTTCAGTTCCAGAAAAATGAAACGGTAATAGCAAACATCAATTGTAACGTATACTTTGATAGTAGCTGCGCTGTCTGTTTCATTACTGTTATCTATCACTTTGCCGGATGTTTTTTTTCTCAAAAAGTTCTCTAAAACATCAGATTATTTGCGAGTTCCTTTGAACTTGAAAAGTTCAGTTGTCCACTTGTGAATGTCTCTAAAATAATTTTGTAATTAAGGTTTCTTGAAATAAACTTATTTATCAGGAAATTGTTTTGCATTCGTGACGAAGCTAAAGGCTTTGGCTCTGTAGTTCGTCAGATCACATATGTTAAAAAACAAGGGAGCCTATTTGGAGCCATAGATTCGCAAAATCTGCAATTAAACAATATCCCCATTTACTAAGGTTCCTTTACACAAGATTGATGCTATATGATTGCAGGGACCGCCTGGTTATATTACTATTAGGGCAAGTTTCAGTCATAGCCTATGGTTATTTTCGAAACACGTAGGAATCGCCTATACACAAAGTCAGAGTTTTATGACACATACATAGCGAGCAACGAGGAACGATGTTCTGATTAGTTCCATTATAGGTACCAAAACTGATCCTATTTCAAACTAATTCATTGGCAGTGTTGACACACAATGTTCAATTTCCTGGGCCATCTCTACTTGTAAAAGGAGAAAGGCTACTTTTTATCGCTTAACTTACCGTATATTAGAGCAAATTAGGCGTAAATATGACCGCGAAGGCCTCTCACCAGTGTCAGGAGCTGTGATGGAGAGGCCAGGCCAGCAAGGCGTTTTGTTCCAGCAGAGGTAGAACCCTTGTTCTGAATGCAATTATTCCCCCATTTCCCCGTCACTGACAGTTTCTTTGGTTTCCGTCTGCCACTACAGCAAGTACAGTATGCTTGGATTCACACAATAGTTGGTATTCAATCGATGCCCTTAGAAGCTATTTATTACGTTCTTACAAGTGTTAATTATGTAAATTAAAGGTAGTTTTCAGGGATCCTAACAATGGTTTATTTTGTTCATTTCATTTTATCAGCAAGGATTTTCCCCCGTGTATCGGAAAGAACTCATGGCTTTTCTTGTTTTGATTTGATCAAGCACTGTTCAAACGTTCTGCTTTTTGCAAATGAAATATTACTCAATTAACTGTAGTTGATGAGATGACGTTACAACTTTTCTTAAAGTTACAAATTTGGTTTATGATTGACTTGTAAACGTATCATTTGCAAACGACTTAATTGGAATAAATCCTTCGTTAATTTGATAAAATATTGGATTGCCGTTTTGATTGGTGGTATTGAGTGTGGGGCATGGAATCAACTCTTTAACTCTAGGGAATCAACTCTTTAACTCTAGGGAATCAACTCCTTAACTCTCCATACGTTATGCAACATATAACACTGGTATGTCGTACATTATATTAACGCGCTTGCTGCTTCAATATCCAATAGTGTAACATGTAGCATGTACTCCTACTTAAATAACATTTTTTTTCATTCTTAAACACTGAAGTTAAAAGAACAACCAAATGAAATGCGTATACATGATACCCTTAAGTCTTTACTTTGATAGACTTAGATTTACAGGACAACTGAATTTATATTTATATCCAATGGTTGATCAAAAACTTGCGTCATTCACCCATTTGGTCGGTGCAAATCATTACATAATATTTCAAATGTAGATTCCATTATATTCAATCCAGACTGACAAGAACACCCTGAAAACTTCCGACCTCGTATCGACAATGACATGCGGGAGAATTACGACTTGTAAAGGTTGAGCCTGGAATATCTGCAGCTTATAGACAGAGCCGGAGGATCACGCTTGACGAGGTCGGGACTAAGGAGCACAATTCACATAAACTCTTGAACAAAGTTCCAAAAATAGACAGAATGCAACGAAGGGAAGAATGAAGCGGAAAGGCCACAGCGGTTTCTCTGGTATGGAAGTTATACGACATCTTGATTTCAAGTCAAGGTCTACAAGTCGGGCTTCTTGTTTCATGCTTCGGGGTTTCAACAACTAATTGCGTGCTTTATGGTCCAGTATAGAACAAAGGACGTGACGAAACTATAGATCCTAAACTACCTCAACCTTGTAGATATTCATGCTTGTCTTAGCAGTTCATGATCAGTTCAAAGTTGATTACCACCAAGACTGCAAATAACAAAACAATTTGAAAGTAACTATCCGCTAAAGTTTACTTAATTACATTATAATATGCATAATGATTAATGATAAGTTTTCACTCTCAATATTGGTGAGTTTGGTTACTGATGTCAGTTAGAACAATGCACTATCCAAGCCAATTCACCCGTATACACATCTGTTCAAAATCTATATAACACCACCATCACCAGCTTCATATCCCGTTTTATATCAATAATATATACCTGAACAAGGGGGAAGTATGGACCTATACGGTCGCGGGGAGCACTTGTTAATCGGCGGCACCGAAAATGCTATCCCTCCAGGGTCATAATACTCATGGCGCTTTGAGCATGCTTTGTCATGCATGGATATATGCGCGGTATAAGAAAGCTATTATTATTATTATATATCCAATAGCAAAGGATTTTAACAATGTGATGCAATCTGATTTTACGACGAAATATTTGTATCGTTTACTTTAGTTACAATGACCTTAGCTACATCGTGTAAGGGGATTCAATTAGTTTATTTTGATGTTAATCGTCGTACATTTAACATAGTTAAACACAATTTATGATCAATATGTTGCTTTTACCGTAACATAATAGTGTCTCCATACTAACCAGTATGTTTCTCCTTACTAACAAAGTTTCAAATTTATTATTTTTTTCGAACAAGAGATCTTTATATAGTACAGATTCTAAGAATTTCAGAAAGTGTGATCCCAAACATAACAATGTTACTTTTGATCGCTATCCAAATAGCATAATACTGATTTATCTCTGATAATGATTTTCAATGAATAAATTCATGTTTCATGTAGGTTTCACTTTACCTTATATTGAAAATGGTCACGATCCACATTATAAGCTCAAATTGTGAAAGAGATAATTTCGTCTTTTCAAGAGTGTTTGGGGGAGTTCAGTCGTGAAGTCCAACACACCCTTAAAGGGAATCTTAAAACGTGGGCATTACTTTGGTGGTAATATCGGGTTTTAAAAAGTCGTTTCTAGGTAACGCCGATCCATTGGAACGACAATGATTGCCTTTCCTTTCTATTCTTCATTCAAAGCCCTTGCCTCTATAAGGAAACTCATCGTTTTTCTACTGCTAAGTACACCAGATTACCCGACGAAGGCAATTTAGGTTGCCCATGTTTTGCTTAACATATCCAAAGTAATAAGACTTCAGTTGATGCAGTGGAATTTAATTAGAAGCCGTGTCCTTGCAGAGATTCCGTGCTCTAAAAATCTTTAAATCTTTTTTTTCTATAAAACCCTTTGACAAAAACTCAGCGGTTGCAGTGATTTGTTGTTTACATCCGGGTTGTTGTGATATTTCAGAAAATGGACTTGACAACTTTAACAATAATCGGGAAGAAAACCATAGTTAAGTTTTTTATGTTGCCATAGGGAATTTTTATAATTCAAGGTTGAATGAGCATTTGCAGCGCCTCTTATTTCACAAATTTGAAATACAGTTCATTTAGTAAATCGTTTCTTTTCAGCACAATTTGAACATATCAAGGACGTTTGCGGGACATTTTATGTACTTTGATACTGCATATTCATATTCTTGCACTTAACGTTGCGTCGCCTGAATCTTCCATTGCAGTTGTTGTAAATGGATTTTATATTAACGTGTCACAAACTATATCATGCCATGACAATTTATTAAAAAACCTCAAAGTGTTCAATTTATTTTTTTATTCTTTTCTTTATTGATCATATCTTCCTAAACAAAGTTTTTAATTATTTCAGTCTACTTTTGAGCTTGATATTGTTATTCAATATTTCCTCATTTTGGTTTTCTCGTTGTATACTTCATTCATTCATTCATTCATTCATTCATTCATTCATTCATTTAACATCGTAAAAACCTTAACGATTAAAACTAATACTTTCAAAAAGATTCTGTTGTTGCTAAACAACGACCTACCACGAGAATCTAAGTCAAACTGTATCATGTTGCTATGAAGTCAGGTAACCTTAGACATTATTCTTTTACAATGTATGTACAATAATTCCTTTTTTTATTCCAACAAAGCCGAATGAACAAGACGATAAGCCACTAGAAGAAGGATCTGTAGCATCATTGATCTCATACAGAAGCATCTTGGACTAATTTAGACTCTTTCTTCAAATCTTCTGGATGGCTTTGAGCACGATACGAGGCCTGTTAAAAGCAATGTGTCATTAAACCCTCTAGGACCTGCTTGTTAGAGTATGAACGTCAGTGAGATGTCTCCATGGCCTTCAGAGAATATCAAACTACTTATTTGGAGAAATTATTGTGCAATTTTCTACAATTTGAATCACTTTGACTTTCCTATTTCAAATTGCCTTCAGTTGAATTGATAAGGTGGAATTTGGAAGGTACTTGTTCTAATAAGATCACAAATGATATAACCTAGGGCTTTTTAATTGCAATGAGTTTTTTTATCGACACAATTTTAAAAGTTATCAGGTGTTTTTCTTTCAAAACAATTTTTTGTCGATAGTTTTCTGCGTCTGATAGTAAAAATGAGATTTAAAGAGTATTTCCAACAGGTATACATGGAATGAATTAGCCCGTACAAAGGCAAGGGGTATTAACATTGGCTAATACCTCACCTTAGCCTGCAGTTAGCTAGAATGGTGGTCGAACATAACATATATAAACCAAAAGGTAGGTTTTTTCCAAACTTGACAAGCGTTAACTATGCTTTTTCCACGTTTATGATACCAACTTTGAGTAATTTACAAATCGTAACGATTCCATGTTGACACTTAGGAATTATTTGGAAGTGTATAAGTGTCAGCTTGTTGCGTTATCATTGACAGGCCATCAATGATTTTTGTATATCTCGGTGGCTTTTCGTCGGAATTTCACGCAAATTTTTCATCGAACATTTGACATAAAGCAGACACACATTACATGATTGATGATGACAGCGGCATGGCATGAAAAATAAAAGAAAACATTCCGCTGGAAATGAATGTTATGATGTTAATTCAATTTAACAAGTGAATGAACGATCATTACTAGTGATACGTTGAGGTTTTATAACTGCGATTTTAAAAGAATATCAGCACGTTTGCATTTAAGCTTAATCAAAATGAAAAATGTATTACATATTGGAATAACACTATCAGTATGTTGCTTGATAATGCATATATATACATTTCCGTCAAGTTTCATGACCAAAATGGAAGTGACGCGTAAAGGAACAATTCTATGCTAGTATGTACGTGTGTGTTGGTCGGGCTTATCATTTTACGCGCAATAAATCGTAGCCGTAGTCGCACACTCCAAACATAATAGCGACGAGAGGAAAATGAAAAGTTACCAGAGATGGTGGGGTAGATATAATTTGACATGATGTAAAAAATATTCTAGTGGTCTGTGCTGCATGTTGAAAAGTGTCAGTAAAGGATTGGTATTGCGGGTTAAAGTAAACGAGCTGACGTTGTACACCAGACATGGAAATCTGTTCAATCACTAGCCGCTTCCCCACGTCGTTTATGAGTATCTGTCAAAAGTATTTAAAGAAGCATACTTTTTTCAAGAAAGTATAAATTATCTATATTGACAAACATTTCAGAATATTTGATAGAATCCTTTTTAAAACAAAATGCGTCTTTTCGAAGCGTTGAATTAGTATTTTTCTCTTTTAGTTTGACTCTAATATAACACTTCTCGAACGTACAGTCCCGCGTGGTACCAAGTCACACACCTTTACAACTTCGTATCTTGTGTTTAGTCCTAAAATGGATTCTATGTAGAATATCAAAGAACAGGAACCTGTTTTTACCTGGATAATTATTAAATGATTACGTAATCATTTTTCTGATAAGTCTTCAGAATGTACGATAAATAATGAAAACATATCTGTCGCTACTGGATATGGTGAAAAGGCATCGTATTCCCAAAAATTGCAATAATAATACGGTATTAACATAATGATATACATTAAACGGAAGATGAGAAAACAGTTTTATGTCTACAATAACATTCTTCCCACTGATTATTTATTACTAAAACGATCATGTTACATAACAGGACTTTTATTTTATTTTCTACGTTCACGAATGATAGTCTGTTTTATGTATGTCAACAGATATAGCTAAATACCGATATTTTTTTTTTTAAAGTCGGAGTGATGATTGCATTAAATCTGTTCATATATAAAATGTTAACGTTGTTTCCTTAAATACTTTTCTAAGAACAAAACAGTTTTTTGATGTGTTCGTATGTTTAAACCAAGATGGTGGAAAACGGATATTTTCTGTAATTATATACAAACTCATTACGAGAAACACATACACTCAGGTGCCAACAACTGTTTTAACACAATGGCAACGTCAATGCATGCTTCAAACGCCTGTAAAAATCCTTCACACAAAATATCAAATACCAAATGCTCTTGATTCACCCAGTAGGAAACTTTTCCCCCTCAAAATGATATTATCTCATTATTTCTATTAACATTTGTCTTCTCGTCGAACAACGTTAGAAATACTGCAACGGTAACCTATTGTGAATCCTGAAGGAGTTTTGAAGTTAAAACGGCAGTCCCGACTAATCCGATTAGTTTTGTTTCACCTTATGCAATGCCATCCTTAACTTAATAGGTCTCAACTTCACGCAAACCCTAGGGGCTAGAAGCTTACGTAGAGAGGCTAAACAAGTTGAGACAATACATTTAGCTTCTAAGGAATACCCAAAGCTCAATGGTAGTGTGATGCACACTTTGCAAGTTTCAGTGAAAAGGAAGTTCTTTAATGTTGGTCAGACTATATGTATAACAGAGCATTGAAGCAAACCATTGAGTCATCCTCGATAATCCAGCGCTTTAGTTCCGATAAATCTACATTACAAGCCCTGGAAAACTGTGTCGGGGTTTATCTCAAACCCAATTACCTCCCTTTACGTACATGTTATCCAATCAGAAACGAAACGCAGACACCAAGTGCGTAAACAACGCGACCGTTCGCGACATCAAGTGAGTGAGTGAGTTGGGGGTTTAATGTGTTGCCAGCAATTTTTCAGCTATTTAACACGTGGATGTTGCCATCCAAAAAAGAGTAGACAGATCAGGGAGAAAGGAATCGAAAGAATGAGGGAAACACTGAAAGAAAGAAATGTTAAAAAGCAAGCGTTTAGCTGAGTCATTGCAAAGGGAGGTAATTGGCTTTGAAGTAAAACCCCGTTAAGTTTTCCAGGGCTTGTAGAGTAGATTTATCGGAACGAAAACGCTGGGTTATCGAGGATGACCATTGAGTGTGCATGCCTGAGACTGGCAATGATGACAGAGATCTTTTGGAAGGTTTAAAAAGGGTTATAGACCATGCTCTTTTAATTTGAAATTGTAGAAGACAACACCTGCTGCACATTGTTTTTATCTTGTTAGATTATGACTGCGAAGATCTTACGACTTGAAGCTATTAAACTGGTACACATAGGTTATATCTTGTTAGATTATGACTGCGAAGATCTCACGACTTGAAGCTATTAAACTGGTACACATTGTTTATATTTTGTTAGATTATGACTGCGAAGATCTCACGACTTGAAGCTATTAAACTGGTACACATAGGTTATATCTTGTTAGATAATGACTGCGAAGATCTTACGACTTGAAGCTATTAAACTGGTACACATAGGTTATACCTTGTTAGATTATGACTGCGAAGATCTTACTACTTGAAGCTATTCAACTGCTACACATAGTATATATCTTGTTAGATTATGACTGCGAAGATCTTACGACTTGAAGCTATTCAACTGCTACACATAGTATATATCTTGTTAGATTATGACTGCGAAGATCTCACGACTTGAAGCTATTAAACTGGTACACATAGTTTATATCTTGTTAGATTATGACTGCGAAGACCTTACGACTTGAAGCTATTAAACTGGTAAACATACTTTATATCTTGTTAGATTATGACTACGAAGATCACACGACTTGAAGCTATTAAACTGGTACACATAGTTTATATCTTGTTAAATTATGACTGCGAAGATCTTACGACTTGAAGCTATTAAACTGGTACACAAAGGTTGTATCTTGTTAGATTATGACTGCGAAGATCTTACGACTTGAAGCTATTAAACTGGTACACATTGTTTATATCTTGTTAGATTATGACTGCGAAGATCTCACGACTTGAAGCTATTAAACTGGTACACATAGGTTATATCTTGTTAGATTATGACTGCGAAGATCTTACGACTTGAAGCTATTAATCTGGTACACATAGGTTATATCTTGTTAGATTATGACTGCGAAGATCTTACGACTTGAAGCTATTAAACTGGTACACACAGTTTATATCTTGTTAGATTATGACTGCGAAGATCTTACGACTTGAAGCTATTAAACTGGTACACACAGTTTATATCTTGTTAGATTATGACTGCGAAGATCTTACGACTTGAAGCTATTAAACTGGTACACATAGGTTATATCTTGTTAGATTATGACTGCGAAGATCTCACGACTTGAAGCTATTAAACTGGTACACATTGTTTATATTTTGTTAGATTATGACTGCGAAGATCTCACGACTTGAAGCTATTAAACTGGTACACATAGGTTATATCTTGTTAGATTATGACTGCGAAGATCTTACGACTTGAAGCTATTAAACTGGTACACATAGGTTATACCTTGTTAGATTATGACTGCGAAGATCTTACTACTTGAAGCTATTCAACTGCTACACATAGTATATATCTTGTTAGATTATGACTGCGAAGATCTTACGACTTGAAGCTATTCAACTGCTACACATAGTATATATCTTGTTAGATTATGACTGCGAAGATCTCACGACTTGAAGCTATTAAACTGGTACACATAGTTTATATCTTGTTAGATCATGACTGCGAAGACCTTACGACTTGAAGCTATTAAACTGGTAAACATACTTTATATCTTGTTAGATTATGACTACGAAGATCACACGACTTGAAGCTATTAAACTGGTACACATAGTTTATATCTTGTTAAATTATGACTGCGAAGATCTTACGACTTGAAGCTATTAAACTGGTACACAAAGGTTGTATCTTGTTAGATTATGACTGCGAAGATCGTACGACTTGAAGCTATTAAACTGGTACACATTGTTTATATCTTGATAGATTATGACTGCGAAGATCTCACGACTTGAAGCTATTAAACTGGTACACATAGGTTATATCTTGTTAGATTATGACTGCGAAGATCTTACGACTTGAAGCTATTAATCTGGTACACATAGGTTATATCTTGTTAGATTATGACTGCGAAGATCTTACGACTTGAAGCTATTAAACTGGTACACACAGTTTATATCTTGTTAGATTATGACTGCGAAGATCTTACGACTTGAAGCTATTAAACTGGTACACATTGTTTAAATCTTGTTAGAATATGACTGCGAAGATCTCACGACTTGAAGCTATTAAACTGGTACACATAGGTTATATCTTGTTAGATTATGACTACGAAGATCTTACGATTTGAAGCTATTAAACTGGTACACATAGTTTATATCTTGTTAGATTATGACTGCGAAGATCTCACGACTTGAAGCTATTAAACTGGTACACATAGGTTATATCTTGTTAGATTATGACTACGAAGATCTTACGACTTGAAGCTATTAAACTACCTTCACGGCACTCACATCAAAGACTCCTGATAACAAAAGCTGAACACAATGCATTGTGTTTGGACAGAGAGGGTATTGTGCAAACAGTACAAGGTAACTACGGCAACGTATAAATACATTCTCGGCGAATAGCAAGTTTACACCATTCAAGTATCACTTTCAAAATTGACCAAAGAATATTGGTAACGAAATATTTCTAGTTTTTTTGCCATAAGTGTGACAGATCGGAACTTCTTATGAAACTTTTCGCCAAGTCGCCTAATTTTAAAACGTTCACAGTCTTATCTAAGGATTCGCGTTTTAAGCACAAAAATAGAGCCCATTATACATACTGACGCATACTGGCGGTATGGAATAAAGTGGTCTCATCCAGCAGTCTTGATAGAAGTAACCGGGAAGCCATAGGTGGAAGAGTGGGGAGTAATTACAGAGTCCAATCTCTCAAGAACGGAATTTGTAGGGGCAGCGTAATACGAGCACCCGAGGCAATGAAAGTTCACCCAGGTCTATTTAGAAGAGGGTCTTTCCTGATCGTTTAGAAATATCTGTTGACGACCTATCCGCTGCTATGTAGGCTCCTACCTAAGGCGAACAGATGATACTGTCTGCAAAGTAGACCTCAAAATTGGAATGAAAGTTTGGAGGTGTTATCCTCCATGTTTGAAGATTTGGATTTTAAGAATTACACAGCTGTCGTCATTATCTACCCACAGAGGCAGATCAAGTCTTGAAATGTTGATACAGCCTCTGTTTTACTACGCCTAAATCCTTGGGTTCCGGCTGTTTCCCCTGGGGGAACAAAAACGCTTTTTACGTTCATATCACAAGGCAGTAGCCAAAATTATGATTTTAGAACAGTGTCGCTAATTGCACAACAAACTCTGATTGCCTCCAATCAGGCAGTTTCCCTTGGCGGAAGGAATTTGAACCACAATTCATTTGAATATTTTTATCATAGCTTCTCGCATAGAAAGGTGGGTTCATATCACAAAATGAATGCATGATTTAGTCAGTAGCTTAAATGAAGATTTTAGAACAGCGTCGCTGATTGCACAACTAGCTTTGATTGCCTCCAATCGGGCATCTCCCTTTCTACCCCACAAACTCTGTGAATAAGAACAGAGGCTCGATCAATAGTTCATGGCTTGACCTGCCTCTGTTGGTAGAGAATGTTGTATAACTGTCCTGACTTTTAGGATAATTTTGATTTCATAATAAAACTGAAAATGTAGATCAAACGCTAATTCAAATAACAGCAAAACAAATTTGTTTGACTTACATTAAATAGGCCCTTACCTCCGCCAACATTCGTGCCGCTTCTAAAGTATTTAGTTCGATAAAACGTTGCGTTAGGTATCAACTTATTTTTGATATGCTGTTTTCGTCAAACTAGACCTGACGCTGATAATATATTTTGAAGACATTTGTATGTTACCCTAATCAAGTATATAACTTAACCATGCGCTTATATAAACGTTATTTTCAAGACAATAAACACAAGTTCCTTTCAATCTTTTTAGGAATATATGACGAGCAAGGTGTGGAGAAATTGATACATTTATCAAGTTGACATTATAAACATTACGTCACGTCAACGCAGTTCAGTTGTTCTAAAATGAATCGTCTGATCAAGTGGTGACCTAAGACTTCATACATTAAACACAAACACAAACACAAAGCTGTATGCTCCCGGTGTTATCGGTGCCAGCAAGCTCAATGATCAATGACCGACACATGCAGATTGATCTATTGATCCTCTCAAACCATTGCTATGAAGTATATTAGGAGACAACAATTGTGAGCAAGCTATTTATTTTACTGATTGAATATAAGAGTTTCAGATTATATTTACCGAAACCTCTAAAATATCTAAGGTTTTTCTTTTCCAAAACATACATAACTATTGTTGATACCAATAGGAGAACACTGCCAACACACATTGAATAGGTTCAACGTCAAATAAAATTGCACATCAATAGGATCAATATATGATTTGCAGGACAACTGAATTGTTTTAGATGCTCGTCGTGTAAGTTTGTAAGAAATATGCATGTACCCTCGAAGTTGTGTTAAGGACCACGTATGATTGTTGAATATAGGTAGAATAAGAATTCACAGAAACCGTGACAACTTTAAAAGCTCATGTATGAAGGCACATCAATAAACGATCAAATATTGCTATCAAGTTAAGAAACTTGTGTCACAAAGAACAATTTCAATAACATTACAAATGGCTAACACATTAAATATAAAGCGTGTCTAAGAACCTTTCTAAAGCCATAGAATTCAGTTAATGTAATGTTGCTATTGAAATTGAAGCATGATTTATCATATAAAGCTTCTTGTATGTTTAATGCACGACGTTATCGCTCAGAGAGTGATCCTACCAGGGAGGCGGTAATCTTCTAATTTCCGATATCCATGTCGAACACGATTGACTTCCATTGCAATCCCCTTGAGATCGTTGTCAGCAATTGTTCCTTGTTATCTCGCGATTTAAGATAACACTATCTGCACGTTAGCAATCGACTTCCAACTTCGCCATATTAAGTCACAATTGTATGAAATTGCTAGAAAATTTTCAACGCAATTCTTTGCGATTCTCGACAAGCCAAGCATAAAAATATCAAAACGATATTGCCTTTTAGAAATACATTCTCGTATTTGATTGCGGCTTTTTCATGCCAAAGTGAGTGTTTTGGTAAATCACGGACGCATCACTTTGATGGCATAGAGTGGAATGGGATGAATATACTATATCAATGAGAGACCTGTCTTTGATGTAGGAAACATGAACAACACTGAAATCCCTTGTATTAGAAGCTCCGCGGTTAACGGAAATTAAGTCGGTCCTAACTCTCCCTTATCTTGGCAATTTATTGATGAAACTTTGGTGATTGGCAAAATGCTATCGAGGACTTCAAGCGAAAATATCTATAACTGGACACTGTGTAAGTCTTTGTCTAATTGGATGTAATTTAGCTATTAAGGTTATAACCTTCAAGGAAGATAACAAATAAAACCAAGTCGTCTTATTGAAAAAAACATATATTTGTTTACATAACCTGTTAAACTAGATTTGTGTTTATCAAATACTGTAATTTGGTTCTACAGTCCTGGAACGTCATATATTAAATCACGTTTTTCTCTCAGACTGATGTCTTCATTATGCCTAGAAAATTGTAATAAAATTATACATAATGAATGTTCAAACTCTCTTAAAAGAGTTACATCTTATGTTCCCAGGAAAAAGAGATAAAGAGATAACACATGTCAAAAATCAAGATTATGGGCCGGTCGATTTAAAGAACTGTCTGTAGTTTTTTTCCGAAACCAACACACATCACATATTATTCAATACTATGTAAATTGCAAGAAGAAAAATTCAAAATTCGAAAACATTTTACAATACAAAATGTGTGTCACGCAATCGTTTTCAGTGCTATTGTATAATCTACATAACTTCGCACCAATTATTCTTAGTCAGTATGGAAGAGACTCACTGCCGGTTTGTCTAACAGCTGCCTTCATGCAATTGTCACATAAGATCCGATATGTTGACACATCTAGTCCATGGGGTCTATATTTCAGACAGGCCGGCTCAAACTCAGGAAGACGAATAGACAGTTAATAAGTTATAATTTTCCCAAAGCAATACACTAACATAAATTGTAAAGTAAGATTCCTTCCTCTGTAGAAAATTGAATAACCTTAGTCTGAATTTCCAAAGTGAGTTCATCTTTCCTTATGGTCAATACATCACATTAATGTCTGAAACGTTTGGTAGCCTCTTTTCTACTTTATGCCACACGTAAGCTTAAACGACAAGATAGCTTTTTCTTCTTATCACGCATTTCGGACATCATGAGAAATATTTCCTCTCTTTATCAATTATCACCTAGTATTTTAGCTTGTAAGTTACCTTTTCGACTTTAATAATGTCATTTTGTAATATTGCAGTAAGCGAAGTATCCATTGGAAGATTGGATACACCTGGAGTGAAGGACAGATTATTAAGGTGAACAAAGACGACGAGACATTATCTCATTACTCCTTCAACCGCGACCCAGACGAACAAGGCTAATCTGATTAGTCCATCATCTAATACATTGCCATGGTTACATTATTATAACTAGGAGGATACCTGGCCATATCCTGACAACATAGGTAGAGAATTAGAGAAACATAGTTTTAATATAAAAAAACAGAACATCGTTTATTTCCCTCAAGGCGTAATATTAATTGTCATTTGACTGACAATGTGTAACTCCGTTGAGTGTTTCAATGGTGAACACTTCTTTCAGAACAACATTATGAAGATGTCTTGCTAATAAGATGTCTTTGCTAACGTCAAGTTTGTTCAAGATTATAAGGAAAAGAAGTTTCTGCATTTGAGATTGTATCAGGAATACGTTTTAGATACTCACCAATTCGTGAATGAGTTCATTTATTTACTGTTCTATTTCAGTCCTTATAGCCACATTTCACAATCATCGTCCCGCCAAATATATTAAAAGTTATATTTCAAATAAGACCTATCATAGCATACATGATAAAGTACCATATATATACTAATATATTTGCTAAACTCACCTCACATCAGCCAAACTCTCAAACTGTGCAACAAGTGTCCACTCGCACTTCTTCAAAGCACTGCGGAGAACTTTAAACCTTCTGTCCAGCGCCGCGGTGGAACATATGACAACTTGATTCCTCCACTAAACACCATTCAAGACAATCCTGTGGTCGAAGACGCCTTCAAACAATTATGGAAGTGCAGGGGGATTTTATAGTGATTCAATTTGACACTTTCATTGAGAGAAGCATGCACGAAGTCAAGGCGATGACTACCTTAAAAGTCATCCTCTCTCATTGCTTTGTGTTGTATCTTGGCGATCAATCGCCAGCAGTTCCTGTTGCTCGAGTGAGTTAAGCAGCGACAGAGCGATGCTTGAGCTGCACGCCGGTCTGGCATCTATCTGAGGCCGTCTTCTTCTAGAAAACAGAGCGGGCTCACTGAGCATACGCTGTGCTTGTCGTCAAAGCGATATAAGGACAGCGTAGACGGTGGCCGAGAGACAGGTTATTAACATCGAACCAATAACTGGGGAGAACATTGCTAATTTACCCGGCATGGAAGGAAAACACAATACCGAGAGGAATGTGATTTTAATAAATTCTGCTCTCTATATAAGGGCCGATAGTGATTTTTTTCATGACAAAGTTACCATTGCTTTGAGAATGGTAATTTTTTTCTGGACAAGGGGTTAAAATTATTGTTATGCATTTGTTTGTTTTACTCTCAAGATAAAGAATTATACACTTTTGTGCAAGAACCTTTTGTTTAATAATTTGATGGATATCTTCACAAAGTTAAAATAGTTACATAAATTCATAGCAACAATATTGTGTTTGTGCATAGAATTTCCATTCGATTTTTCCCTTTGCAATATATGTAGCCATGCCGGTGAACTCATTAGCAACTGGATGTCTTAAGTAAACACTTCCATGACGCTGTTTACCCCCAAGACTAATGGCGGCTCATATTCCAAACGTTTTGTGATAATGGTCATTATCCACAACAACAGGTTCATTCTGGTCCAATCATTGATTTTGTGATATAATGTTTGATATTGATTTATTGAAGCACATATATTTGTCAGTAAGAATTCATTTGCAAATACTCTTTCATTATGAGAAGAGAATATGAAGGAAACATGCTATCGATCCGAAATATTCACTAGCTGTGGCGAATGAGCTAGCTTCCATTATTGTGTGAGGTGTGTATAAATTATTATCGGATCGTTTTCATGTGAAAACTGTATTTTCTCTTCAAGCATGAATATAGAAATATGAAAATATTGAAAACATATATATCTATATATTACCTATTTAAAATTTCGATCATACATTTGTACAATGTGCCTATAACTTGCAGTATAGATCAATGTAATGTGAAGTTGATCAATGTCGGATAAGTGACGACTGAAAAGAATGCTTGAAATTAACAAGTGCAACAAGATAACGAAAATACTTATATAGCACCATTGCGAGACTTGGAGTTTTGCTCTGTAGCGCTCATTGAACAGCTCTAGAATGAAAAGTTTAACAATGTTATAAAGAGTGAGATTTCTTTTCGTTTCTGTTTTACTTATTTGCAACTGACGTATTCTATTCTCAACATAAACGTCATATATCAAAGCTGAATTATGAGAGAGAGAGTGAGTGTGTTGTTTATCGTTGTTTTGAAAAAGATGAGTCATTAGCGGACTGCGATGATGTTTATGGTATTATCGTTATGGTTATAAATGTGCAGAAATAGCGTTTATGTTTTTAAGGTAAATATCATATTTGGAAGCCCTTTATTAGGTTGAATTTGAGATTGAATTTTGTCTTTGCCAATATCATGAAGCAAATATACCCCTGCATAGGAGCGAATGCAGTGTGAACATTCAGAATTCTTCTTAAACTAAACGGATGCACATTAAAGTAAATGAATATTTAAAATATCCTAATTATGTTTACTTTATTTAATTACGAGGGTTATTCCTCCCCTTCAGGTGCACGTTTTAAGGCAGTTGTAAGGTAACGACATTTCAGCTTCATATAAGGGACAACTCCACATGAATAGGATATGCAAGAACGTTATTTTTGTTTGATGTATTATCTCATTAATCTCATGTTCTAAGACAAATATGTTTATTCATGGTTTACAATGAGTGTAAGGGTCAGTACATGTAGTTGCACATTTTTTATGACGGAGTAAGTGAAATTAGAATTTATAGCCATGGTAACACCGCCTAATTAGAACTGTTTTCAGTTGTTAGGTTGCGACTTGTGCAGTATCCTGATAGTTATGTAAGAGACAAACCCAGAAGATGTGACACATCACGCAACAGTTCACCATAAAAGGCGAAGTCCGCAAAAAGGGACAACCAAACTCATTAACGAATACATTTTTGTTTGATGTTTATCAACAGAGATGTTATTATGCAGGTCTGGCTCGCTAGATGATATACATGTGTGGTAGTATTGTCAACATAAGAAGCATTTTTATGTATATATATCCTAGGTAATCAGTTGGTAATCCAAATTATTGATTTAAAGTGATTCAACTCGAACAAATCTGATAAAATATTGCAGGATGAATGAATAGAAATGGAATATTTTCATGGTTCCTTCTAGAGCATATTGAAGGTATTGTAACAAATTTAAATTGATTCTGTTGCTATACTTTTCGTGTATAGGTTTATTATGTTATATTCAAGTTTTTGCGTTAGCGTCTTTTAACCTTTGCGTAGCAGAATATATAATTTTGAATTCTGCGAATGTTGGTCTTAAGCAACTTGTCTCAATGGTAAACAAATATCCATGTATTGATGTAATCAATATCTATATTGCCTGATGACCTGTTTTACTTATATACATTTTGATATTGCACACAATCCTGTTTCTCTAATATTAAAGGGGCAGTAGCACGTTTTAAGGGGGAATATAAGGTGATGTCGGGAAAATAAAAATTAATAGTTCCAGTTGAAAAACAATGTATTTAAACTAAATGGAGTAGTAATAATTCAAATATATAACGTAAATGTTAGCCATGCGATCCCTTTTCTTACACAAAATGAATTAAAGGTGTTCACAAAATCTTCATACTTTGTCCTTTGACTATGGATGATTGGCTTGTGTAACGACATTTGTGACACTGTCAAAACAATACATTTAGCATTAACTAACAATTATCAGTGAAAACTTTAAAATATAAAATTATCAAAAAACGTGCTACTGCCCCTTTAAACACACATACACATTCTTAACACTTTCCGATAGAAATACACCACTTATTGAGTTACATACATTAGTATACCTCGACATTCAGAGGGAGGTTTGAGGTCCGTCCATGCTTGCGTGCGTGTGGACTTCTTTCCGTCCAAGTAAAAGAAATAGTCTTAGTAAAATACTCAAAGGTATCAATTACCTCCTAGATTTTAAAAATGGGTATCGTCAAATTGTATTTTCTGGAGTCTTGACCTTGTTCTGTTTTAAACTCTTTTACCAGTATGTGAAAAGGGGACAGGGAATTTCGTAGAAACCATTGATGTTATCAAAGCAGCTGCGTCCCTTAAATTTGTTCTCTTACTTCAATATCCTAGTGCAAATATCATGTATTTGTCGATACATTTTAAGCAATGTTACATTGTGAAACCATATAATGTTGATATTAAACTTCAGAACGGTTGACCGTAACAGTTTAGGCACGCCGTTGACGTGGCCAGGGTTAAGAATTTGGAACACTCATATTTGTTTTTTCTAACAAATCCCTCATAAGTTATCAACAGCTTAAAACACAAGATTTAATTCTTTCGTTGTACTCAGCCAACTTATCTGTACGGATTTTTTCTTACCGAATCGATATGTAAAATTTTCCCAAATGAACAGGATGGTTATTAAACACATTGACAATAGTAATAATATATATACTATATTAAGGGGCTATATTTATTCCCTTGTACGAAGCTTATTATTATATTATAAAACATTACAATAATAATTGTAATAATTCTTACATGAATTTTAATGGGTTTTTTTTTATACGGATGAGAATTTGTATCCCGTTTAATAAACGCATAATATGTAAGATACAATGAATTATATTTTTCTGTAGAATTGGTAGTACACAACATTCAGCTTGTATCAAGCCAATACATTTTCGTTAGATGGTTCTGGTTTTTTACGTCTTATGTTTATCACGAGATATAATTTATCAGTAGAGCCACGTATACGTGCACTATAGTAACAATAACCACAACCCGGGGTAATGTGTCATTTCACACAGATATTAAAAATAAGCATCAACTAAACGTACGCGTGTATAGATGACAGCAGTATTCAAACCTATAATCATATAACAATACCCCTTCCCCTCTATTGTATAAGGTAGAAGGTTTAGATATGTATATGTTCATATACTTAGAAATATTACTTATTTTCAATCGCCTGTGGTTAAAACCATAAATATCAAGCATGATAGTAGTTTGTTAAAATGAGATCATTTCAAAGTCGAATCATAAAATTAAAAACTATCCCGGCTTCTCTCTAAAATCTTCAAACGAAACAAAATCAAATACGTGCCTCCTGCAATGGGGTGTACAAATAACTCATAGTTTCCTGTTTAAATACCAGATGTCATTTTTGAAGAAAAAAATCAACATGCGGTCCTCCAGAACCCTTAAAAGGTTTACAAAACTGTCACAGTCTTCCGTGTAAACAGTTACAACATTGGGATGTTCGTTGTGGTAGTGCGAGAACTCGTCGTTGATGCATCGAACATGAATGTATTGATCGAAGTCGCGGAACGACTAATCACACCGCGTAAAGACATGGATTTCCTGACAGGAAATCAGCTCTAAAGGTTAAAACTTTTCAGGTTTTTAAAAACATCATATTTGTTGGCAACATTCAAATCTATGATCGAATTTTCGTTTTAAATAAATAGTTCATTTCACTGACAATGATGTTTCAAAGGATTGAGGATGTAAAACTTAATTATTTAATAAGATTAATACAAAGAATACAGCCTTATTTAAAAACGTCTAATCGATCATGTGTATTAGATGTTCAGTTTCATTAAAAATAATGGAAATTTCTCTTTGAACCTACCATTGTTTGAACCTTATATGGAATCTTCTAAAAGTAGTGCAGTTACAATAATAATTGAAAGGAACCATAATCATGAGTAATGTCATACATATAACCATGCTCATAATTGATATTGCTATCTTTTTCTGCTTTTGAATTTATCGTATTGATCGAAAATATGTAAACCTCTTGTTTTTCCATGATACGTTTCGTTTTTGCAACGCTGTTATGCCTCAAAGATATTATAAATTACTTATTATTTGCACTAGAATATCAGGAACCTCGATTTGACATTTAGGATATATCAAAACGGGAATGAATCACACAGGTTTTATTCAATCTAAACGAATGTCAGTATGTTGTAGGCAGTGCTTTATCAAAGCTGTGACGTTGTCTATTTTCTCGGATCATGATAAAAATATGTTGGAAATTTCATTTTCTTGATTTTGATTTACTGTGTGTGACTGTGTACAATCAATACAATCTTGGTGGACACACCACTGAGGGGTTTCCATACTAGCATGATGAGCAAACATTCTACGTTCATTGTTTATATCAGATAACCTGCACCATTTCTAACTCTTATATCGAAGGGTTTTGCGCCTTTTCCACGTCCTAAGACATGTTCAAAGCGCTAAATTATTACCCTGAAGGAGTGTACTTTCACAGCTGCTACTAAGCGCTAATCACGACCATGTAGGTCAGTACATCCAATTTTCAGGTACCCATTTGAACAGCTGGGTGCAATGTGAATGAAGTGCCTTGCCCAGGGACACAACACAGGATGAGAGCCAAATCACAAATAGTTGGTGTCTCCACCGGGATCTCCGGCGTGAGAGGCCAGCATGCTAACCACTACACCACTGTGCTCCACATGATGTAATCAATGAAGGACTGACTAATCATTGTGTCTCAAATTTAGTTACAAGAAAGCATTATTTTTATATTTCATAAGAAAACTCCATATCTGCATCTGTTTACTAGGTTAAAACAGTAAATTCATTTCTTCCTTGATATGTTTCATGCATATCAACATGCATCTTACAGTAAATTCATTTCTTTCTTGATATGTGTTTCGCAATTTGCATCTTACAGTAAATTCATTTCTTCCTTGATATGTTGTTCGCAATTTTCAAAATATTAAACTATAACATAACAAACCACATGTACTTCATAATAAAAGCCTTGAAATAAAGTATTTGTTGATAGATAGTCAAATTGTATAAATGTTGTAACGACATTCTTATTGAGATTTGCTTGCAATTATTTCCCTTTTTCAAAATGGCATTAAGTTATCCTCGAAACAGTATTAAATCTGATGTCTAATTGCCAACTGCTAGTTTCAAATTCATTTAATCAATATTATATGGCAAAAACAAATTATCAATTACAAAATGTACAACGTATGAGATCGAGTTTCAGTTATAAACACATAATGTTTCTTATTGATTCTCCATCAACGCAACGATAGAGATAAAGATTAGGATGCTCCTGCAAAGCTGAAAACAATAACGGGTTTCCCCTTTACGTCACGCTGTTTCCAATCTCTCTCGCTACCTTTAAATTGTACCTGATATCAACCCACTGACATACATGGTTTGGCGATGGACTTTTTTCATCTTATATAATATAAAACAATTTATGACTTTCATTTGTGAGAATTCTTTACTTTACTGTTTGATTGTTCCACTGATTTTCGTAAACCAGTACTTGTAATAATAATAATAATGTGCATACTTATGTTGCGCCTTTTCCACGTCCTAAGACATACTCAAAGCGCTACATTATTACCCCGAAGGAGTGTACTTTCACAGCTGCTACTAAGCGCTAATCACGACCACGTAGGTCAGTACATCCAATTTTCAGGTACCCATTTTAACAGCTGGGTGGACTGTGTGCAATGTGGATGAAGTGCCTTGCCGATGGACACAACACAGGATGAGAACCCGGGTCTCTGGCGTGAGAGGTCAGCATGTTAACCACTACACCACTGTGCCACAATATGGGAACAAATCTATTTTACAATATGCATTTTGGTTGCAACGTTAAACATACACTAACAGAAATCACAATATAGCAAAGAAAAAATTTTTAAACAGAGTAAGATCACTATAAAAGAAAATGGTAAAATAATGTTCGTTACAATGATAAGATACAAAATGGCGGAAAATATTTATAGAAATATATCTAAATTTGGATTGATTTTAAAAAAAAAAGAAGAAATAAATCATTCTTAAAAGTTTAGTGAATCCGGGTACTGCTGTTCAACAGCCACGCATGGCTAAAACGCTTCTTATCGATGGAGTTAAGATGCTTTGGACAAACTATGCACATTGTTGTAGCCAGACAGATCTGTGCATCACATAAACTTGTAATTGCTTTTTTAAATTGCTTGCCTTCATTTAGAATATGTTTATTGGTTACTAAAGTAAATGTGAACAAATGGTTGTAAATGATATAAACAGTTAGAGACATCACATTTCTCCCGACATGATAAACGATATGTCATCAAATGTTTTCTGCAAAATAGTCAGATTGAAAAGATAATCGTTAACGACCGGAAAATTGCACTTCATCCGCAGACTGAGAAATATCACCCCTCTCACCTCACGATTACAAATAGTAACTGATAAGTAACATGTATGAGAGACTATGAAAATAATATCTTTACAGAAATAACACAATAAATAATTTGTAAATACATTAAATAAAACAGATTTTAAACACCACTTTTTCAATAAACCTGAATTAAACACTTTCATGACTGGACAGCATAAACTTCATCTTTCCACATCTGAATCAAATTAATTTATTTTCACGAGAAATATATTAAAGTTGAGTTGCTTTATCGTTGTACAAAGGAAAGTTCAGAAAATATGACATTTATCTTCAATCAAATCAAAATGATGTAAACAGAACGTTGCAGATATTTACGAAATTAGAAAAATCAAATTTAGGATATAAACGGTTGCCAAAAAAACTATTTTATGAAATCTAAAATAATTACTGTATGTTCATTTCTTTCATCTTATTTCTTATTGTTTTTTATTCAGTAAATTTGAATTAATTGCTAAAAGTAGTGAAACAGGGCTACGTTACTACAATACTTTGTTGTCTTTGTTGGAGAAAATGTATTAAAAAGTTGCACTTATTTCCGAAACAAGCTGTCCATACTAGACCTCTTTATTTCCGGATTTGCGCTCGCTAGTTCTTCAGAATTTCACTTCATTTTGTAACCAGACCGTCTTGACTTTTACATTTTCGATTAAAGGTTGAGTGTAAAGAATGATAAGTTTTATATTGCACCGATTGAAAGCTTAAATGATATATAACAGCTAATTAAAAACAAAAAAGTCGCAAGAGTGCCTTTTAAATAAAACGTTTCTAGTCATATGATAAAAATGGTAATAATTGATTGCCCGAGAAGGGAATTTGATTTACAGTAGTGAGAAGCAGAATGGATTAAACAAAAAGGCAATGAAGAAGCAAACAAATATATAAAAGACGCCATCCACAAAATTAAACAACAGATAAAGGCACACAAACACAACTTTAAAAGGTGATTTTCTTTAATTAAAAAGGTGAATTGATATGTGATAATTGTTGCAGTTTGCATTTTAAAGGCAACGGGAATCACCAATGTATACACAACAAAACAAGTTAAGCAACCCCCCAATAAAAGTTGAATTTTCAGTATATGCTGAAACCAAAATGTAACCCTCATTATGGCAAATCAAGGATTGTTCTATTGGTGATAAAATAAGGTTTTAGTTTTTGAAAAATCGTGTGTCACGAACGCAATCAAATGCAAGTGATCCCGCCACCTAAAGTTTCAAACAATCACAAACATTTGGTATTTAAGGATCGGTTCTGACTTCATTACCACTTGTTTCACCTCTCATTGACAATGGCACAAAGGAGAATTTCAAATTCATTGAGATGGCAGATCATTGGCCTTTAACGGGCAGGACTTTCTTACATGGAAATTGCCAGAAGAACTCACTTCCACTACACCGTCATAAGCCGTCTGGTCGGGAGGCATGCACAGACAAATGATGTGAGGGACCTTTTACGATCATGAAGAGCAAAGGCTACCACGCCCCAGGAGGATAGAGCTCTGTTACGACATGTTAGACGTCTGCTGTTTGCTTCAAGCACCCATCTGAAACGGATATGGTAACCTCATCGCCGCTTGAGCAACCAAACTATGAGAAATCGCCTTAAAGCTGCCGGATTAAGGGCCAGAAGGGTCATCAGGCGTCCAACACTCACAAAATCACCGCAAACGTGAGCGTCGTTTCTTTCTGTATGATGTTGATGGCCGAGCACGCGTATGGAGGATCAGGAATACACGTGTTGGCCAAAGGAACATTTTGCCAAGAGTACGATATGGTGGCGGATTCGTGATGGTTTGGGGAGGTTTCTCCTATGACTGTAGACTCGATTTGGTGATTATACAGGGTTCACTCACAGGTGTTCGCGACATTCAGGAGGTTCTGGGTCCTGTAATTATTGATCATTTCGATGGCCACAGACTTGCCACAAGACCCTTGTTCATGAACAACAATGCCAGACCCCATTGTTCACTTGCTGAAGACCAACATATGGAAAATAATGGTTTAACATGAATTTCATGGCCAGCATAGTCACCTGATTTGAACCCAATCGAGCATCCTCCTGTATACAACCTGAGGAAACTGGAGGCCGCTCTTCACGATGAGTGGCAGTGGATACCGATGGAACAATTAAAGAACCTGGTTAGAGGTATGCCAAGAAAAGTGGCTGCAGTTATACGCGCATCTGGTGGCACCAAACATTACTGATTCACTTTATTTAAGGAGCTTTGATCGGGTGGCACACTCCAAGAGCTTGTAGTGACAATACTTAAACATCCATGTGTTTTGGAGGAAATTATATGTCCCTTTTCCTCTTTATGTTCATGCACTTTTAGTGCACACATGACTACAGAACTTCTCTTACAAATGACCAAATGATTGTTCTCTCAATGTAAACTTCAACGAAGTACACCTCTATGACAAATCAGGGGGGGTGATTAACTTTTTTGGTGTGTATAGATGTGTACATACAAATATGAAATACATTCATAATCTTATTGTCAATAATCATAATTCTAAAACGTTTTCAAATGTACTTTCGCTGTCTGTTATCACTTCTTCTCTTTGTTTTGTGAAAAATCAATAGAGTGATCTACAAGTCGACATAAAGGTTTGGTTTCTGAAGATGTGTTTGTAAACTAATTCGTTATATACTCTAGAACTAGATCTCTCTAGATATTCCTCTATAGAACAAACTATGGGTCGAGATAATCACTCAGGCTAACGCCCTCGTGCTTAAATCCATCTCTTCAGGTTATTCTGGGAGCAGAAAAACCCCAGAGTCATGTTTCCTTCTTCACAGAATCCATACTTCACTCAAATGTTTACATAGTTATTGCACAAAAATGCACTTTTGCTTGATTCTTGATACGTTTTACGTTGACTATAAACAGCAGAAGAATGAAGATGAAGTGTAAAAGTATTGAATTAAGACTAATTATGGTCTTATATTTTTACAAAAAAGTAAGCTAATTATTTGAGACAGCATAAACTTTAAGATTTTGACATACCTCAGGGATAGATTTAGTAATATATCCAATTATTTGATATGTTTCTCTGTACAACGAACGGAGAATCAAAGGAAAATGTAACATCAGAAGTTAATGTTTGCTGCTTACGTTGGTATTCAAATCTTTATTATTTTGTATAAGAGAACTGTACTTGTAAATAATAAGATGAATTAAAAACTGACTTTAAGACTGATTGGTCTCAATGCGACAGTTCTGCACTGAACATCAAAAGAGTATTTTGAAAATGGAAAATGTGTTTTGTTGATTATCAGTCTGTTACTGAACATGACGATAACACACACATATATATATGACGTTCCTTTTTTAAAGCTTCCAATTATGTCCCCCCCCCCCCCCCCCCCCCCCCAACTGATATATATATATATGTTTTCATATATCAAAGTTCAAGGCAATGACAAAGTATTTTATAACTGCTAACCATTTGGATTTTACAGAGCTCAGGAAAATTGAAGGAATGGGAAGAACAGATTTACTGTGAGGAAAAATGGACATTAATACGATGGTAAAAACATTATACTTGTAAACGTCGAAGTGAAAGAGTAAAACTAATATAATCAGTCGCCACTTTTAACAATATCATCTTTCAAACCAGATTTAAAGCATTGATTTAGTCTGTTAGTCGATATATTTCATTCACATTTGAAACTTAAAGCGGACACATGATATACCGCCATATCAAACCTGCAGACAACTCAGAACATTCAATCACATCCGTAGAAGGTTATTTAGATCTAGGCCCTCTCATTATACCAATCCGATCAAATGTGTTATCTGCCCTGGCACTTTTATAGTACTACACATTATTATCATTAATGTTGATCAGACACCTGATAACATAATGTATGACATATGGTCATGTTTCACCATTGCAAATTAAGGTTGTATCAAGTCATATTGCAATTTGTGAATGGATTTTGTCCAATCATAAACATTAATTAGCAAGTATGACTTCTCTTCCAAACAATCATGATTATCCATCAACAGAGACTAAGGGACTTTGCTTGTTTTCACAAAAGTAACCCGTGCTTTTTAAAAATGTAATTTCTGTAAACCCCTTTCTACTAGGTAGTCCTTCAGAATCTTGATTGGTTGAAACAAAATTTGCTATGATGTTAGGATTGATGGTATCTGAGTAATTCAGCTGTTCATGTTGAGTATTATCCTCTTCCAACACAGAAATAGATCAAGTAAAACAATGTTGAGAATGTTAGAGCACAGTCAACTGCTTTCGTCCAATCATATGACTCTATTGAGGTCACGTGGAGTACAATTATATCCCGATAAACGTACTGTTGTCAGTTTGCGTTCGGGTGTCATGCTCATAAAACTGGTTCACAGACTTGTAATAAAAACAACATGAGGACGAACAAATTGTTAAATTTGTAAGGAAAATAGGTTTTCTATTTTACAGAAAAATTACAGTGAAATTTTATTTCGGTATCTCCTTTTCGAATGGAAATGGTGGCTGCCGTCGATGTTTCTCCGCCAACTTGTGGAACTTGGGAGTCATCATTCTACAATAAAAAGTATAAATATGTAAGCGAGTGACGTAAGGTCAATTGATGTTACAGGTCGTTTTGAAGATTATTTCATTTATATGAATACATTAAGTGAAATCATAAAACGCTTCTGAAAAAATGTTTGACAAGTTGGAATGTATATAGTACGTTATATAATGTTGTATTCAACGATGCCAATAGTACACAGAAGTTGTAAACAAAATGATAAATAGTGGAGAGAAAGTTGAATGAATTACCTGAGCAGATGTCATAGGTTGAATGCTTTGTAAGTTCTCAAAATCCGTTAATGCCTGGCTTAGTTCCGTTTCTGAAAGTGTATTTTCATCGTTAATCCAACTTCTTGACTGCGACAGCCAATCATCATCTCCACTGTCCATGTCCATTGTCTAACAATTGTTTGTAATGCTATCTTAAGGGTTCAGTTTTTATAGGCATTGCAATGTATTAGTTCCCAATATTTCTGCATTAAAACGTGCTTATAATGCATGTTCGTAATTCAAACACGACGGTCATACTATTGCACGACCCGTACGTTTTATACAAAATGTACGCCTCGTGCAACACGGACAACTGAAGGAAATCGGCGCTGCAAGTGACGATGACCATAACATTTGTATATGAAAATGAGCAACGGCAGTGTTTTCATCTGTTGTGTTTGAGTGAATGTTTCCAAATATTTTTGACAATTCTTTCTAAATTTATGCATTTAAAGACATGTTTTTCATGACTCAAGCATTTGACTGTGCTCTAAGATAGATATACAACTCGTAGCAGTAGCTAACGCCTCGCCCCACCATCTCACAATCGTACATTTATCTCCCGATAATGTACTGCTACTCGTCCTCTATCTATTACTTAGAGAATATATTTTCCTTTAAAATGTTTTATTTGCAGATAATAATGCTAAGACAGGAGTCATTCAGAAAACACACATTATGTAATTAGAAATATTGTTAGTGTTTTAATTAGGTTTTCCATAAAGCATAACATTGATAATGACTGTGAAATGTGGTCCCGATGTACATGTTGTATTTGATGTTGTGATGAAGAGTTTCATAGACTTTTAATGACAGCTATTTCTATGTTCATGATGATCAATATGATCACAATAATTACCAAGGACACTGTTTTCCATACGAATCACGTTATGAAAGAGTCAATGAGGTAAGGGTTATCGCTTAGTACAACATTGCATGTATGTGGTATAAACAATTCTATTACCTCATTCATTGGCATTTATTTGGTCTTAATATATTCTTCAGTGACAGTTCTAAATACAGAATATCACCTCCTCAGTGTCTTCTGATATAAAGTACACCACACGAGTTTATGTAGTGTACACATATCTTAAAACGTGGTGAAGATATAGAGACTATTTCATTGTTTTGCCGAATATCATTTCTATCTAATCGAGTGGAGTGAGAAAGTGATATTTTCTTGAAAATTACACACAGGGGACACACCTTTAAAACCTATTTTCATCTTCTTCGCCAGAACCATAACTTGGTGTACAGACTCCTTGACTAGTGAGGATTATAAATTGTAGCTTTGTTGGCCCTTCGACCCTTATTGGGGGCCAGAGGGACCACACTCTTAAAACCTATTTTCATCTCCTTCTCCAGAAGCAATAGGCCCAGAAAGCTGAAACCTTGTGAATATACTCTTCGACTAGTGAGGAGTATGATTTATAGCTTTTGTGGCTCTGTTGCCCCTAATAAGGGCCTCAGGGGCCACACCCATTAACCTAATTTCATCTTTTTCTCAAGAAGCATTAGGCCTAGAAAGCTGAAAGTTTGTGTGCAAACTCTTAAGTTAGATAAGGAGCAATCCAATTTGTACATTTGGTGACCCTGTGGTCCACAGTAAGGGAGAAACCACATTTGCCACACCCTAAGCAAAATTGATATGAAGCATGATGAGCTACAGAGCCACTGGCTCTATTTTTCACTTCACGAGACGATATAGAGCTAATATTCGGCAAAAACAATGAATTAGTCTATTTATTATATAATTTTAAGATCTTAAAACAGAGTTGTCAGACATCGGAAGGCAAAGTTTTGCTCTATGATGAATGACAGTCTAGCAACTCCATTTATCCTTTCTCGGTAAAAACAAACTTCGATAGGAATAACTCGATATTGAATCGGAAATATTTTTTTGAAAAATATATATTGAGTGAACGTTAAATGATATCAGATCCACAATATGTGTTTTGGTTATAACTAGGTGAAACAAAGGCTCCTTATCTATTTTGGAAAGTCAGTTTTGACGCGAACGGATACAATGAGTGAAGCGCTATGTCAGTGAGATCGCTCGCTTCGTAAATTTATTTTGCAATAAAATGAAAAATTATTAACTACAGCAACAAGATATATGAACTTCGGGTGGCTTTTTGATATCGAAGGATACATTGGCACTGCAAACTGAAAACAGTTACATACCGAAAACATCCTGAAGAGTCGTTTTTCTTCGATCCTAACCAACGCCGTGACGCGAGCCAAGCGTTCGATTTCCTCAAAGGGAGATAATCGTGTTTCAAAGGGAGGAAATAGGTTCGGTCCTACTTTTCTCGCCGCAGTGAAAATATTAATTATATTTTCACTGCAGTGAAAATATGACTTTATACTGCTTTTCTTTAAATATGGATTATATTTTCACTGTATAACCCTATATTTCATCGCTAATTATATAATAAATAATGGTATCAACATTATATTTATTCGCCCCCTTTCAGGGGGCATATAAGGCGATGTCACGACGGTGATGGTCCAATTGAATGAAAATGTTTTCAAACTAAATGAAGCAGTATTTAATCAACTATATAATGTAAAGTTCATCTATGCGATTAATTTCTTATACAACATAAATCTAGAGTGTTCACACAAAAATGGCCGCCAAAAAACTTTATGTTAATCTAATTCATTTGTTCTCTGACCATAGTTGATTGGTTTTTGTAATGGATTTTTGAAACTATCACACTTATACTTTAAGCATGAGCGTAAAATTGTTAGTAAAACATTGAAGATATGAAATTTTCACAAAAACGTGCTACCACCACTTTAAGGGCTTGTTAAAGATACCAATTTTACAAGCTTCTTGCATTGGATCAACAGCATTATGTGGGAGAGCATTTTTTCTCAAAATTATACACACGACTAGCCGTCATAAACAAAGTAGCATATACTTAAAAATTAACCTAATAGGAACTGGCAGTCATCGGGAATCCTTTCCCTGCAAACATTGATGTCACAGCGATATCATTGCAATTCAAAGTGTTGAGTTTTATTTCATAAAGACTTTTTTATTAAAATTTGTACTTTGTTATTTACATTTGGCAGGATAATGATAAAATGATAAATCGGATTGCCGAAAACAACTCATAATATCAGTTTTGTCCTTTAAAAAATGCAGATAAGATTAGATCTGATTTCCTGACAAGAAATCAATGTTTCTCGTGTTAGCAAATATTTTTGCGACTTCGACATATAAATTCCTGCTCGATACACACTTTATGATCCTAACAATTGCATACGGACCAAACATTGTCCTTCTTATGATTGCATAGGGTTACTAATGTATATTTTGGGTTAACCTAGAGGTGTTTTTTAAATTTCTGTTGAAGCACTGAGATAATGTGTTACCCTTGTTTTTTTAATGTATATTAAGGATATGCACATAATGGTTTAATAATTATCCCAAAGACACTGAATAGAAGTAAATAGAATTCGCAGAATCTCAAGTAATACATGGATTTACATATGTGTTTTAAGAGTTGTTTATATGTTCAAATCGAAGTTGTTTAATATAAATCTGATATCAATCATGATACAAAGGCAGAATACAAGAAAAATATACGCATTTACGCCTTGTACATTATATTGTTATTTTTATAAAAGTTTGATGGAGGTGAATCGTAACACTGGATTAAAAAGTGGGGCCCTCTGTATAGTATCCATTCCAGAAAACTGATTTTACTTTTTATATTAGTGTCGTTTATTTTCAGATATACACTGTAGGAAAACTATCATTGTATATCACCATCTCTACATACATCTGTACTGCTTTGTAAACATAATTTAACTATATCGAAAGGGCTCGCAAAACATATCTTCCATAGATTTGAAAACGTGCTCAGTTTTTTTAACATAAAGTTACAAAAGGTTTAAGATCATATCTGGTGCTCCATAAACTTTATCACTGTGCTCTATCACTTGTTTTTTATCTCTGTTTTAGTAAATCACTGAAAACAAAACCCCGAGGGCTAATTAATCTCTCTGAGCTTCAGAAACTTACTTATTATCCCCCGCCACGAAGTGGAAGGGGGATATAGGTTTGAGCTCCGTCCGTGCGTGCGTGCGTGCGTGCGTCCGTGCGTCCGTCCATCCGAGTAAAAGGAGCCAATTTTTCTCAGTAACCGTTTAAGATAGGATCATCAAATTTAAAGTGTGCCTTCAGGGTGTCAATACCTTGCTGGAGTTTGAAAATCAGAACCGAGCAAATATTTTTTCCGGAGTTATTGCCCTTGTTACGTTTTTTGGGACTCTGTTCGAGGTGTCTTCAAAGGAGCCAATTTTTCTCAGAAACTGTTACAGATAGGATCATCAAATTTGATGTGTGCCTTCAGGGTATCAATACCTTCATGGAGTTAAAAAATCAGAACCGAGCAAATATTTTTTCCGGAGTTATTGCCCTTGTTACTTTTTTTGAGACTGTTCGAGGTGTCTTCAAAGGAGCCAATTTTTCTCAGAAACTGTTACAGATAGGATCATCAAATTTGATGTGTGCCTTCAGGGTGTCAATACCTTGATGGAGTTCGAAAATTAGAACCGCGAAAATATTTTTCCAGAGTTATTGCCCTTGTTACTTTTTTTGAGACTCTGTTCGATGTGTCTTCAAAGGAGCCAATTTTTCTCAGAAACTGTTACAGATAGGATCATCAAATTTGATGTGTACCTTCAGGGTATCAATACCTTGATGGAGTTCGAAAATCAGAACCATGCAAATCAATTTTCCGGAGTTATTGCCCTTGTTACGTTTTTTGGGACTCTGTTCGAGGTGTCTTCAAAGGAGCCAATTTTTCTCAGAAACTGATACAGATAGGATCATCAAATTTGATGTGTGCCTTCAGGGTGTCAATACCTTGATGGAGTTCGAAAATTAGAACCTCGCAAATATTTTTCCGGAGTTTTGGGTCATGATATTTTTGAGTACACTCGAGTATTAAGGAGAAGGTTCTGACTTTAAAATAAGAACAAATCTGGCGGGGGATGTTGATGACTATGTCTTCTTGTTTAGCTTTGAAATCTTCACATATAAACTTCAATAAAATAAACTTTTTCTTCTTATCTGCCCATTTTAATCAAACCAATACGAGTTCATCTCTTTACAAAATATATTTTGAGTTGTTCAACACACATCTTCGCATATTGTGCCAAATATATCTTCATTTGGAGTATTTACTGACACCCTTATTCCTCAATATCTTGATGTGTCTTGATGCATTAGAAATTCAACCGTCTTTTTAGTTATAAATTAAAAGAGAGAGGCTAAATTGTCAGATAAACTTTGTGCTTCGGTGCATATTTGAAAGGGTCAAACTCGACAAAATGTGTATAAAACATGGCAAATGATAACATTTTGCGTCACCTACCTCTTACCTCTAATAATAATTTATGTTTTTGTTTATTTGCAAGGTTAAAATCTAACATGATGAGCTGCTAAAAGTTGTGTATAAGAAGAACCATCTTCTGCCAAGCTGCAAGCAATTTCTAGTGTTTAAACTACATCTAATACGACCCCATAGTATTTCAACGTACATCACAAGCGTACTTTTAAGGTGAGATTAAAGAAGATCAAACGTGGTTGTAAGTTGTTAAACACTGCAATGTCGACGTGACTCAAGGATTTTAAAATGAGAGTTAATCTAATCAGTTAGAAATAGATAGAAATAAATACATATAAGTATTTTTGTACACATATTTATGCTGGTCATCTATCATCTATCAACACATCAGTCTTCGGGAATAATCAGAATAATATAAATTTCGAGTTATTGTCTTAACCTTTACACAAATCACTCACCAAGATATATATGTAAACATATAAATGTTTCAGTGAAAAGAGGAACCAGTCACATTAGAAAATGTGTTTAATCACTAGTGATAAGATGGACAACAAAAGAGCTTAAAGCATTTGTTGAGTTGAGTTTATACATGTTGCCCTAGTTTTTTGTACTAAGTGTTTTATAGAGTTTAGAATTGACACAGTCCTTTTGCAAGTGGTTCATTTCACTGACAGAACTACATTCTTGTTTTCAATTAATCTATATAATAGAATGTCTGGCCACTGGTTATAAGATAGATTTGGTGACACACATGACAGTTAGAAAGGTATCATATTGTTACATGATATTGTAATGTCTAGTCATCAGCTTTTGATACTATAGTCATTTGTCTCTGTAGCATTATAGAGGAATTGTCTCACTGAAATAACAATGGTCGGGGTTTAAAGGGGCAGTAGCACGTTTTAAGGGGGAATATAAGGTGATGTCGGGAAAATGAAAATAAATGGTTCCAAATGAAAGACAATGTATTTAAAGTAAATGGAGCAGTAATAATTCAAATATATAACGTAAGGTTCAGCCATGCGATTCCTTTTTCTTACAAAAATGAATAAAAGGTGTTCACAAAAAAATGGCCGCCAATGGATTTTATGTGAATCATCATACTTTGTCCTCTGACTATGGGTGATTGGTTTGTGTAATGTGATTGTTGACACTGTCAATATAATACATTAGGCATCTACTTACAATTATAAGTGCAATTTTTAAAATATAAAATTATCAAAAAACGTGCTACTGCCCCTTTAACCGTTCGTAAGAATTATTTGATATCTTCAATGACTTAAAGCATTTCTGAAAAGGATATGTATCTTGTGGTCAACAATTTGAATCGTTGAAACTAGAAAAAGTGACTTTATTTCTTGAAAAACAAGTCGCGTTATAATTTCCCTTTAAATGTAGAGATGAATAATTACGAAATCTATAATGTAAAAGGCACATTTCTTCAGTGCAGATTCTATGGATTACAAGTTCTTTATTATAAGAGTATATTTGTCAAGCAAGATGATATATGATGTTCCACAAGGATACAGTAATATCAATACTGAGTGACCACAATCTCAGAATAAAGATGTTGTTATCCATAGAATCAAAGAACTCAAAGAAGATATTGTTCGAAGTTGAAATTCTTCAAAGGCATTTGGAAGTTGGTGTAGTTGGAGAAGACAATGATATGCATGACAACTCTATTTAATTCACATGGCGTTTATGGGCTCATTCTTGTCCTTTCGTCGGGTTGGGCAGGAAGTAGCCCAGAATAGTCGTGTGAAACGAATGGAGAAGTTGTCATCTATATCATTGTCTTCAATTGTGGCGTAATGAAACAATGGTCTGACATAACTTATCTATTACGACATCACACGACATTACTGCGGCGACGGGCTCTTCAAAGCGATCACTGGACATGATTTTGGTCTTTTTTGGCGTAATCAGAAGGATTCCATCATATAATAAATAGAATATCTGTCTATTCTTGACAAATACCATGTTTTCCCTCCACCACACTCAATGAGATTAACATGGTGTGAGTAAAGAAAAGACAATTATCCTCTACATGTAACCTGTATACCATTACACCAGTATTTTATCAATTAACTAATTGACTGTTTGGACATGTCAAATCTTATCTCCTGTTTCAGTTTACAAGGTTCTAATTGTTCTCGAAAACATTTGCTTAAGCTGTTGAATATTCAGTTACAAATGTGAACACTGTTGAATTATCAGTTACAAATTTGAACTTTGTTGAATATTCAGTTTCACACTAGATGAAATTTGCAGGAAACAAATAAAAGGTCTTCACCATGTTGTCTGTGACAAGGCATTCATAATTCACAGCAAGCTATCCTGTTTGTGATTTATTATATGATTTCATGTCTTCAGTCTGATCAGGAATATTTATTTCATTTGAAACAGTGTGGCAAACCGAAAAAGATGTTTCTCCCTGATACTCTGATTAGAGGTTTGTATGTTTTTCATCCTTTTTTATTTCAGAGAATGAACAAATACAACGATAAGAACATGAGTAATTTTGAAAGGGAGATTCAATGACTTGTTAGCATATACATAATTGCTCTACTTTGATACACATGTCAACTCTTTATACAACTTTAAACAAAATCATGTTTCGTTAGGCTGATTCTCTGATATTTAATTATATTCACATGTGGCTTTACATTTTTAACTGAATACTATTGGAAAAATAATGTTCATTTTTGCTCAGTGTTTTTAGCCAATGGTGAAGGCCAGCTAAACAGACATTGATTGCATTTTGTTTCTTAATGATACTATAGGTCAACATAAAGGCATTGAACCATTTCATTGAATTAGAATAAACTTTTACAAGAACATTTATATAAACTGCATAAACATAACCTATATACTTTACATCAAACTCTTTCATATGTGATATCTTTATTAAAAATATGATATTAGAAGTGTTTTACATGTGTCTCTGGCTTGCTAAATGTTATACATACATTGATGTATCTTGCATTTCATTATTCACATAACGAAGGGACAAGAAAAAGCCCAGAAACGTGGCCATCAGTGATATGAGCGATTCTGAAATCCTGAAAGTGCATTAACAATGTAACCAAAAAAGGGAATATTACAAATTGCAAATAAATTTTACCATTACGAAAATCATGTTGTTTAATGATGAACCACAGTATATGTTGCATAAACGATATACTATTTTGATACTTACTGTCACTAAAATATAAATTTTAGCTTGTTTAGATGCACATTGTCCATATAATTTTTTACCTGACATGTTATGCAAGTATTTTGTCGAATTATCAAAGGTCGATTGTTTATGTCAAATCAAAATAACATTCATATAGATAATTGTCAGAAATGCACTGTGTGTGAGTGCAATGTCATATATCCAGTTATCAACAGACACTTTCCTCTTTTCATACTCTGTGATAGGCAACTATGACAATGCTGTCACTGATAAATGTTCAATAGATAAGGGGTCATTTTCCTGTTGAATGGTCGAATGACGTGATAAGAATCATTCATGTCTAGATAACAGTGCCCTATTTATATAGCTGACTGGTATACTATCTTTTCACAAAATAAAGTTGACGCCTTCACCAGACAAGGAGAGATGACTGATATATGAAATATAGAAATAACCGTTTTTCCTAATATATATTAGATCCTAATAGTCGTTTTCCGTCATTAAGGTATCGTTTGTCGTTGTTCCAACATAAAAGGATTATATAACATTTAAGGATTCATTATATGCATTAAACACAACAGCAAATGTTTTTGAAAAGAGGTTATACATTCCAATCCTACTTTCTGTTTTTCTTTTCGCCAAGTGTTTTAAAATTGCTGTTAATTTTTTTCGATTTAATTTAGATTTATCTTACGTTAAGTGCATATGATCTGAGATATAACCATGTAACTAAATAATGTATAGAGTGCAAACTTTTATATGCCAGCGTAACCTATTTTATATGAAGCCCTACCATATATTTTAATTGACTATAAACACTAATTTTCTCTGACAATGACTCTGAGGTTGTTAAAAGATTCAGTCGAATAGCTTAAACAATAACCCTTTGTTATATGTCTATATTTAGAAAATTGATTTGAAGAGACATAACAAAGAAAACAAACGTAACTTGTTTTTCATGAGGCCCTACTTTTATTTATGGGGGAGGCATTTACGTCACAACAAGGATTATATACAAATATCTATATATAGAGTGATAGATGGATAGGCGATATTTTCAATTAGATAATGATTGATGTGATCTTCTTCTTGGAATATTTGTAGTGTGGAGACAAGATTAGCCACCAATATATGCCTAATATCACCGTCACATATTGAAGAAATGGACAGTTGCACGTATTTATGTCATGGCCGCATGTTCAATAGGAAACAAACCTAAAGGGAAAGCGATATCAAGCACCAAACGTGTTAATTTATCCATTGTTTATATTTTAAGTAATCACATTTTTTTTTCTTCTGAAGAAGAATGTGTGTACCTCGCAGTAGAAAAACGTATCATGTACAATTTGTTTGTATTCAATTCTTCTGGGGATTTTGTTTCTTTATGAATGTTAAGGTACACACAAACGGATTATATAAATGAATTTTCGATATTGACTAACACAATATTAGGTTATAGTTGAAAATGGTTCGATATGAATGAGTATTTGATCAAACAAGGTTGCATGATCTATGTAAAAGAAACTTAAGCAAATCCGCAACAATTATTCATGTATATAGTTAAATTGAAAATATAAATATAAGCATATAAACACATTACCTCAGAAATGCTTATAAATGATTGCTCACGAAATATGTTTGTGTTGATTTTTAGTGTTGAAGGGAAAACTAAATGATATGATTCATGGTCGTTATAATTATACCTTGGTACCTCTTCTGATGGCTTTAGCAAATATTGGTTGCTCTTTGATTATGTAAACAAAGTAGAAATCTCATAGAGATAGAGTGATATGAATCATTTCTTTTAAAATACGCAATCATCTTCACAAGCCTTATCCTTTTTGGTAATATTTCCGTTGAACAAATATTGAAAAAGGACAACCTGAAGGCTATCAATCTTAACATCTGTTGATTCTCTTCTGTAAATATTTTGAATACATAAAGAACATTTTAAGCACCTCCTAAATTCCCAACTCAAAAGTTATGCTAAGATAACGTTATGATACTTTGAATGAATTTTTCACTCTGTACATGAAAATGTAGATTTTTAAATACCTTCTGTAAATAAAAGTTGTCATCTTTAACATTTTACAAAATTACAAATGGAGTTTTAATAGTTCTGAAGTTTCACCAAATTGATTATTAACAATGGGTTTCAGATATCAAAAGCAATATTTGTGTCATCAATTTGACTCTCAGACAACAAACCATGTTTATCTTGCAAAAGAAGAAAGTCGTTGTTCATTGAAATTACATTTAATGTCAATAATTATTTTTGAAGAAAAGACTTCCAATCATATGTTTTAATCTTCAGAATTTGTGACTTTGAAGGTTATATACTGGTGACTTTTTGACTAAAAGGTCGATACCAAAGTTTTAACAGTTTGCTTGAAAGAATGGAATTATCAATATTACAACTAGCGATAACCACTTTCATTGTTCAGAATTGTGTCTTGATATATAAATGTCGAATTTCTATGAATGTTATTTTAAAATGATGCTATATGTTATCTGAATGACATTTTCTCCCCTTAACTACTGAATTATGGTTTATATTATACAACTATCTCTAACAACACATATTTGTCTATCTTATCAGACAACTTTTCCTGCTGAAAAACTGAAGGAGTGCATACCTTTTTCTTTTATGTATATTTTGAGTTCTGCTCCAGAATTGTGCTATTCGTCTTTTAAAGTAGTGCACGGAAATTTACTATTTGGATTAATGAGTGGGTACTTTTAAAGGGGCAGTAGTACGTTTTTTAACTATTTCATATCTTAAAGTTTCACGGATAGTTGTAAGTTAATGCTAAATGTATTATTTTGACAGTGTAAAAAGTCTTATTACACAAGCCAATCATCCATTGTCAGAGGACAAAGTATGAAGATTCACATAAAATCCATTGGCGGCCATTTTGTGTGAACATCTTTAATACATTTTGTGAAATTGCATGGCTAATCTTTATGTAATATTTGAATTATTACTGTTCCAATTAGTCTAAATACATTGTCTTTCAATTCGGACCATCAATTTTCATTTTCTGACATCACCTTATATTTTTCCTTTAAATGAGCTCTGCCCCTTTAAGGATTGATGATAAAACTGATAAATCTTGTTTAAATCTTGGTACATTTGCAATTTTATATTCAAGACAACAGTTTTTATCTAAAGAGGCAGTAATTTTGGCTTCCGGTCTGTGATCTGGTCAATTTGAAAAAAAATCGCTTGAAAATGTATCATTTTATTGAAAGTAAATTATTTGTTTAGATAGAATATCAACATGTTTATAATCTGTAATGATCAGACGAAATAAAAATGCCTCGTAATGCCAAGGCATGAATTTTCACACTCTCGCACTGTTGAAGGGCTTCAATTCTCATTTGTGTTGCTTTAACTGAGTTTGTGATTTATTTATTAAGTTGTCAAATATAAATTAACATATAATATTGTATTTTATTACTATTATTATGACCTACTTTAAAGAAAAACAAATAGGACTGTCCCTGTGTTTCAGAACAACGGTAAGTAATGCTGTTTATATATGATTTTAAGACCAGTTGCATACAGCTGCGTTTCTTAAGATTGTTCACTTGCTTGTGTATCTTAGCGCAAATATCATGTTATCTGGGTTTCGTTTCGACATGTATAAAATAACTCCATGGGCCCTTACAAAGGATCCCCATTTGACAATGTGTACAATACACATTCCACAGCCATATTCCGGAATCGTCCCCTCACTGGTGTTGAATTTGGATATTTGGCATGGTTTCATAGATAGATTTGGTCATATTTGTAAAAATAAGATTTTCATAAATTATGATTAAAATGATCGGTATAAATCTTGTAAGACAACAATCAGCATAATTACACTGCCTTGGAGCAAATGAACGATTATGACATAGATCTAAAGCTGTTGGTTACTTATAAAGAATTTTGTAGAGAAAAATGGATGAAAGTATTTTCGAATTTTTGAACCCTGGTCACTTCAATGACCTGCCAAATCTGTTACAGTTATCTGTCAGGTATGACACATAAATAAGACTTTTAATCAGCACAAACTCCAGTTTTTAGAACGCAGCCGGAATTAAGAGGCAAACACTTTGAAAATTCATTAGAGCGTGACGCCCCGCCCAGCGGGCCTGTCGCCACTTGCGTATCTACCATAATGTCTGGAGACAAACCTCCTTCAAACCAAAATGATTTATAATAATAATAATAATAATAATAATAATAGTCTATTTATATAGCGCCGTTTTCACACAGTCTGTATGCTCTAGGCGTTCAAGTTGAAGGCGTGTTGGAACAGGTGCGTCTTCACTCTTGACTTGAAGGAGTCCAGTGATGGGGATTGTTTTATTTCCTCTGGAAGTCTATTCCACTCTGAAGCAGCTCGAAAATCAAACCTGCATTGTCCATAACGAACAGTTTCGACCTTAGGGATTGTGAAGAGATTTTGCGATTCAGATCTGAGGGATCTGACCGGAACATAGGGCTGAAGTAGTTCAGACATGTAACTGGGAGCTTGGTTGGTGTGAGACTGGTAGGAAAGGCAGAGGATCTTGTACTTGATTCTGTATTCAATCGGCAGCCAGTGGAGTGAATACAACACCGGAGTAATGTGTTCGTGTTTGCCTGTCCGAGATACTATCCTGGCAGCCAGATTCTGTACACTCTGCAGCCTATCGATGAGTCTTTTGGGTGATCCAGCGAATAGACTATTGCAGTAGTCCAAACGGGTAGAGAGAACAAGTTTGGAAGCTAACGACTCTGTGATTAGGTGTCTGATGCTGCCGATATTCCTGAGGACCATTTGACATGTTCTTGAGATCTGGGAAACCTGATGTTCTAAGGACATCTCAGAATCGAGATATATGCCGAGGTCTTTAACGACTGGTGCATACTGGATATCTGCTTCACCAGCTTCGAAGCTATTGAGACCAGTTTTGTTCTGCTTGCTCTTTGGACCAATCTGAATCACCTCTTTATGTGTTAAATTCTGATTTATAAAAATGCCATTGATGGATGAGACTGTACCGATATGCGGAATGTGATATGCAAATAAGTGTGATCCCAAATATAACATTGTTGCATTTTCAATATGAATCGAAACCTCATATATCATAAATGGATAAACCACTGGTAAAAATAATGTATGTTTAATTATAATATTTATGTGTTGTCAAAATACGGAGATTGATCATAACTTACAATAGATTATTCACTGTGGCGTCTGTCTTTTCATAATAGAAAAATATCAAAATAAATAACATATAACCGTCCACACTTTTCCTTTCCTTTCAAATCACCATAGTAAAATTATCTACCGTCTAATGGCCTCTTTAGAATATATCTTTATTTTGCAGAAAATTCACAAAATTGTAACATTATATAGGTATTCGTTGAAGAAAATATTTTCACTGAATATATTAACGATTTGTTATTTGTCACCATCGGAAATAATAGTCAGTGTATGTTATGTAAGATTCAGCAAACAACAGACACTCAGATTATTACCTTAAACAGATAAGTCTAGTCACAACGGCGCCAATTGACCATTTTCCAGTTTTGACGTTTAGAGTTCTCTGCCCTTGACCGCGGGTAACGTCACGCTTGGCGTCAATGGGATCTAGTGAAGTAGCTTGCATCTTGATGTTGTAAAATTGTATGGGAAAGCGTTTGATTTGAAAGAAATTAGAAAATAATAAATGATGATTGTTAACGGGGTGAAATTCTCAATTTTAATCTGTCTTGTTATGTCATAGGCCATCGTGACGGCTGTCTGTATTAGTCTATAGATATATAGGCTGTGTAACTCAATTTATGTTTGATTTTCGCGCATGAATAATTTTCATGATATAACTGTTAAACTTTGTCAATCAACTATTTAGTTAGGATTGAATCATTCATCTGTAATTAATTCTTTGACAAGAATGTTTGAAAGTTTATATGAACACTTCAAGATTTATTCAATTTCCCCGCAAAATATAGTGATTGTGGCATTATGGTTTGTCATGAAATTAGTTTCCTTATGAATTTATGTAAAATATATATTCAAGCTGACAAACCAGAATACTATATTAATAATTTATAAACTGAGTTATTTAGTAAAATCTCATGTGATCGGAGAACATATTACATAGTTTATATCTTAAGCTTATATACGTCTTTTTGGTATTTATACGTTGTATACAGCATAACAGATGTCATACTTAGGCGTATGAAATAAATTGTAGATGATGATTAAATTAAATAAATGGCTTATTTCGCGATATGTCTACATCTACGTGTCATTTTGTCATTAAAGATATACAGAGGTATCATATTTTGTCGCATTTTGCGTAAATTCAATAGACTAATGTTCTTCCGGTTTTACATAAACACTTTATTATGCGATGAATATGTATATGTCTTTGTCAAACTTTGTAAGTATATTAGAAATCAACTCAATTTGAAGTACATGAGTATTGAAAATAGTTAATTCGATGACTATCCGTTGTAAAAAAAGGTCTCCCATTAGCCACAATTAAAAATGTTATGCATTAATTAAAATATGATATGATGATGAAATTTATGCTATTCGAAAAGAAAAATAGACATGGTAAAAATTATCGGAAAAAAATGTAACCGTAGCTATGGTGATTCCTCACAAAGTCATTGTTATATCAGTTATTGCATATCGATAAATATTGTAAATATTTTTGTCCCCGACATATTCACGACATATTCACGAATCACGGCACGCAGGCGGCTTAAACCTGACGACTTTTCAATGCCCGTGATTTTTCAAATATTTACGGTGTAATACTCAAAAGCAAAAGAACAGATACCATATAAAATGCAAGATAGTTACGACGGAAACAGGGTTACTTCATTTCTTCGACTAAGTTATGAATTTAAAAGCAATATCTGATCAAGGTATTTGAATTATTTGCCTTTAAAAAATTGCCCGTTCTAAAATCTCCTTAAGTAGATTAGCTAGGAAAGTGAAAACAGTTTTTTACTTGTATTTTTAGCGTCATACAACATATATGCTTAAACAAATTAATTTCCATGAAGGTTTGTTATATTTGTTACATCTTATATCTATAGAGTTTCTACGTTTCATAACTTTTTAAGTTCGATTCATTACATTATGTTAAAAAGCATCTTGAAAAAGCTGTTTTAGGACCTCAAGTAAACTCGAACCGTCAGAACAATACAAAAAAAAATCATACTTTGATGAATGAAATAGTGAGTACTTCTTCATATCCTATCGCAGGGTCTAGTTGTCGCATTTCCCTAGTTACAGCATTGTTTAATTTACCCTCTTGAAAAGTTAATATCGTTTCTTTTGCCCCTCAGTGTTTCATTATGACTCCACAAGCTGTTTCATCTGGAAGAATTGTGTACATAATCTAAATTTTAAGTTGATTTTAAAATGCGTAATTCATTGATGTTTACTTCCATTGTTATAAATCCGACCGCAATGTTGGATTTCTGTGCACTATCCGTAGGTTATGTTTGTTTCTTTATGGAAATTTAATTCATACCCCTTACTTAAAACCATTGTATCAGTTTGTCACGTGAATATTCCTGACAAACTGAAGGACACTAATACATTCCACTTTATAGTTCTATGAAAGAATCTTATTTATATCTTAACTGAAATTTTTGGACGTTAAAGGTTGTTTACAATAAAAAGTAATAAAACGATAAAATAGATATGATAGAATAAATCAATATAAACTGCTTGGTACGCCGTCAAATATCATATCTGATGTAATGTAGCTCATAATTTTCTTGATTTCTTTTATATCAGCAGTGTATCATTCATAAATCAAAAGAGTTTAATTTATGATTCTTACCTTTTTAATTCAATTGCAAAATTAATTTTATTACAAAATATTTCATTTGCTACGTATCGTATTTTTAAAATATGGACAAAAGTACGGGAAGAGAAGCAGTAGAGACTGTTAACTTTCAAATGTTGTGGGAGAGGTTGGTTTTATGCAGTCGAATTTTGATAAATTCGAGATTTTTTATTTATCTTCATACGTGTTTCAAAATAACGTTAGGGTTATTTTTTACGTTTAACCCATAACACTTACTTTCAAAAATCTAATTTCAAATCTAGAATTTTCCAAATGATTTAATCCAACATTTTAAGTTTTTATTATTCCTGTTGTGTACCTTAATCCCACGGTTCACAAAAGTGCGTCATGGAATACTTTTGAAGGCCTTAGTCGTCTTTATTGACTCTTTAAAATAGGTCTAAACAGTGTACAGTCGTTTGCGACCTTCAATTGTTTTATAGAGAAAAGTTTAAGGTCTAGGCGAGCATGACAAGTTGACTAAAATACCGTTCAACTCAAAGTAAACTTTGACAGCTTGCCCGCGGTCACGTGACTTTTCAAAGGGACGTCATTCTAAATCGACTCACTTCACGAAACTGGAAAATGGTCAATTGAACAAGGCAGTCTTATCAAGATGAAGCCTTGTTGCGTTATTTTATAGGGTTTTGAGATATACAATGTGACATGCTTATACAATAATAAATCGCTTGAATAAACTATTATTACGCCGTCGGATATCTAAGCTTTCGGAATATACAAACCTTGAGTGTGTTATGTGACTAATTATATGTTAAATAAACGATGAAAAGGGTGTCATTTCACGTTGAAAAATAATAATTTTTAGGTGCAGCTTCTCCCCTTCTGCTACGTCATAGAAGGTAGACACGCTCGGGACAAGCTTCAGTGACCACAGATTCGGTTCACCGAGGCTAATTGCCATAGACAGTGTATTTTAAAAGGTGCATTTAGGCAAGTTACCGTTTGATTTCGAAAATTCAAAGTTGAATCTAATTAAAATTGCAAGCCCTTTTTATGAATCCCGAAAGTGGCCATAGACCATTTCAGTCACCCGCTAACGCAAACTGAATCTTTGATTATGTAGTGAAATTTCAACATTATCTGTTTCGTTTTCGCAATGCTAGGATGCAAATTTCATGATATTTGCACTAGAATACGCAAGTAAGTGAACATGAGGTACACAGCTGTTCAGTGATTTTTTTATTACAAGCATGTATTGTTTCATATTTTGCCACATGATATCTAATGGTTACATATCATTATGACCACCTTGAGTAATGAATAATTAAAATTGAATAATGAATAAGATTTCACCATCACTTTAAATATTTGTATTTTAGGTCTCTGTTATAACTGCATTGTTTTCATGTTAAAAAGCTTTCCAAAAGATGTGGATACCTTTTGCCAATTTTTGAATTGACTTTCTGTACCGTCATGACATACATGTAGGAGAACACAGTAACACAACACAACACAACACAACACAACACAACACAACACAACACGACACAACACAACACAACACGACACAACACAACACAACACAACACAACACAACACAACACAACACAACACAACACAACACAACACAACACAACACAACAACAACGAGTAACTTTATACTTTATGTATATGCTACGGTTTACTTGTTTATGATAATCTAGGAGATATGTGGACATCTGTTTAACAACCTATGAATTTTATGTGTTTCTTTCTACACTTGGGTTAAGAAGCATATATACATTGTCTTATTGCACATTTTAACATGTTTGATATTGAATGTCATCATTCTTATTATATAATCGTCGATGATATAGGGTGTTTAATAAACTTATTATTTGACACTAATGTTTGTTTAAACTATATCATTATTGTCAAAACACATAAAACACATGATGATCATTGCTACTACGAATTAAGAATAAAAATAACAACTACTATTGTCTGGCTTGAAATCATGTTGATATTTATTTGGGTCTGAGTTCGTTTTTTTATGTTTTATTTATAGTATCTAAATGAGTGACAGGAATAAGGAGTTTATTTAAACACTGCCAATGTTTGCTAAGGAACTAAAATTATTGCCGAGCATACAGTTCAAAGACTTTTGAGGTACTTCAAAAGTTCAAAAGCAAAACAACACAAATATTTAGTGTTAATGTCATCATATAGATTTCTAAAACCAAATTATGTAACCTGGTATCCGTTTCATTTTGAATTGTCCAAGCTGGTGACAAATGATAACCTCGAAGCCAGAAGTGTGACTTATCTAATATATTTTGTGATCCAACACTATTATGACTGTTATTTCAAAAAATTCACGTAAATAAATTTTTTAATATTTTGTATTGTCTTTGATAAAGTACTCTTTATCACTTGAGTGTTTATATTATCAAGTCATCGTTGATTCTATGAAAATCGCAAAACGTAATAAACACAACTAAATGATCATATTATGTTAGCAATAAGCCCTTTGATGTTGACATAGCCAGTCTTAACATTTTAAATGTCAAGTGTCAAACAAAACTAAAATAAAAGTTAATAAACTAAATGTTTATTCAACGACAAATAGAGCATCTGCAATTGAAAAACAGGACATAAATGAATCCGTTATGACGACCGTGAACATAAATAAATGACCTAATTTAATTAGCCACAATATTAACATTTGATTCAAGTTAAGAATATTGATGTTTTTGTCAAAAGAATGAACTCCAGTAATAAAAATCTAAAATGTTTAAATTGAAAGTTTTCATTTTTGATTCATATCAAATCAAAAATAGATATGGTGCAACTTTTTAACAGAACTCTGCCAATCCCATTTAAATCAAATCAAATCGCACAAGAAGACAGTCATCGGGAATCCTTTCTTTGCAAACATTGAAAACGATTGCATAGAAATTGGAAATTGCTTACTTCAAGTATGTTTTCAATTATTTTGAGCCAAGGTAATATGTTGAATTTTATTTCATGAAGACTTTTTATATGAAATTTGAACTTTGTTATTTACATTTAGCAGGTTTATGATAAAATGATAAATCGGATGGTCGAAAACAACTCATAATGATAGTTTTGCCCTTTAAAAAATCCAGATAAGTTTAGATCTGATTTCCTAAAAGACAAGCAATGCTTCTAGTGTTAGAAAATACTTTTGCGACTTTGAATAGAACGTCCTTTTTGATACCCAATGGATGATCTTTACTTTTGCATATGGATCAAACATTGTCCTTTTCTACGATTGCATTGGATTGCGTATGTAACTTTTGGCTTAATGTGCAGATAGTTGGTAAAAACGACTTTCTATTCACAATATTAACCTATACAATATAATATTGCATATCCACTGATGTAAAAAGTAAATTCAGTTTTCTTGAATTGATACTATAGAGAAAACTGAATTTACTTTTCATATCAGTGTCGTTTACTTTTATTGTATATCACCATCTCTACATACATCCGTACTGCTTTGTAAATATAATATAACTATATCGAAATCTCCCCCGCGCAAATCATATCTTCCATGTTACATGTTAATTTTGTATCTAATAAAGGAGTACAAAGCATTACTTGTAATCCAAATATAACATATCTCGTTATAATGCACAAGTGAAAGTAGCAGAGATTACCATGCTTTAATCCCTGTTTTAGTAAATCAATGAAAACAAAATCCTGAGGGCTAATTAATCTCTCTGAGCCTCGGAAACTTACTGATCTAGCTTTGAACTCTTCACATATAAACTTCAAGGGAATAAAGTTAGACAACTTTTTCTTCTTATCTGCCAATTTTTATTAAACCTATACGAACTCTGTTTACAAAGTAAATGTTGAGTTGTTCAAAGCAGAATAGAGCAACTTACACAAATCTTCGCACATTGTTAAGATCTTTGAAGTGCCAAAATATCTCTTCATTTGTTGTATTTACTGAAACCTTAATCTTTAATATTTTGATACATCTAGATGCACCAGAGGTGCAATCAACTTTATAATAATACATAAAAAGAGAGAAGCTAAAATGTTTGATAAACTTTGTGTTTCCATGCATATTCCAATAAGTCAAACTTTGTACAATACATGGCAAACGATTACATTGTCCATCCCTAACCTTTTATCTCTAACATTAATGTATGTGTTTGTTTATTTGCAAGACCAAACTCGAATTGATGAGCAGCTTACATGTACGTAAGTTGTCTTTAAGAATAAGCATTCTGCTGTCAACATTTTCTAATGTTTGAACTAAATATAATACGACCCCATGTAATTATTTCAATGTACATCATGAGCGTACTTTTAAGGTGAGATTAAAGAAGATCAAACGTGGTTGGTAATTGTTAAACGCTGCAATGTCGAGGCATCTTACGGATTAAGAAATGAGAGTTAATCTAATCAATTACATATAAATATAAAAATATACATATAAATGATATAGAGGTATTTTTGTACACAAATGCTGGTCTCATAACATCTATCAACACATCAATCTTCGAGAATAATCAGAATAATATAAATTTCGGTTTATTGTTGTAACTTTTACACCAATCACTCCCCAAGATGTAAATGTAAACATATATATGATTCAGTGAAAAGAAGATCCAGTTATATTAGAAAACATTGTTTAATATAATATGATAAAGATGATAAGATGGACTGTTTAAACCCTTTAACAAAAGGGTTGAGTTTATGCATGTTGCCCTAGATTTTTTAATTAAGTGTTTTGAAGAGTTTAGAATTGGCACTTTCCTTTTGCAAATGGTTCATTTCACTGACTACATTTCTTGCGTTTAGTTGGTCTATATAGAATGTCTGGGCACTGGTTATAAGATAGATTTGGTGAAACACATGGCAGTTAGAAAGGTATCATATTGTTACTTGATATTGTAATCTTTAGTCATCATCTTTTCACTGATATAAAACCATGGTCAGGGATGTACCTTTCGTTAGATGTATTTGATATATTCAATGACTTGAAACATTCTCTGAAAAGGATATTTATCTAATGGTCAACAATTTGAATCATTGAAACTAGAATAACTGACGTTATTTATTTTAAAAAGATGTTTTTCCCTTAAAATGTAGAGATGAATAATTACGAAATCGATAAGGTTAAAGGGATATTCTTCAGTACAGATTGTATGAATTACAAATTCTTTATTCTGAGAATATCTTTGTCAAGCAAGATGATATATGATATAAGATGTTCGAAAAAGATACAACAATATCACTACCGAGTGACCACGCCCTCAAAATATGGATGTTGTTATCAATAGAATCTGTACTCAGTTATTTATAACTTATAAATACCACTCAAAGAAGATATTGTCCTAAGCTGAAATTCTTCAAAAGCATTTAGAAGTTGATGTAGTTGGAGAAGACAATGATATGGATGACAACTTCTCTATTTGTTTCATATGACGTGTTTGGTCTCGTTCTTGTCCTTTCTTCGGGTTGGGCAGGAAGAAGCCCAGAACAGTCATGTGAAACAAAGGTAGAAGTTGTCATCCATATCATTGTCTTGTACTATTGTCCATAGCTGCTTAATGATGACTGCATATGGAGTGACACTTCGGTATGTTGAGTTGTTGAAAAGCAATACTAGTGAATCTTTACAAACCTTCACTTGACTAATGTAGAAACAAACTGATCTTTTAATATGATAGAGATATTTTGTTTCGCGTTATTGTCAACTCTTTGGTTTGTTGGGATGAAAACTATGACATTATTTAGTCTTGAACTGATGACATTTTCTAACTATGTTTCATTGTTTTAAAGAACCTTCTTAACGTTTATTATCTAATATATCATGATGATACAACTATTTATTATATGATCTATTCTATCAGTAAAATAAACACTCTATCCGGCTACAGTGACATTAACCGTTAAGGCACTCTGCTGAGTGAGGTCAAGTTCAAGAGTGTGACGTAATGAAGGATGGTCTGACGTATCTTGTATGACGTCATACTGTTACTTCGGCGATGGGCTCTTCAAAGCGACCACTGAACATGATTTTGGCCGTTTTCCCCGTAATTAGAAGGATTTGATCATATATAAATAGAATAATTGTCTTTTCTTGACAAATACCATGTTTTCTCTCCACCTCGCTCAATGACATAAACATGGTATGAGTCACGAAAAGACAATTATCCTCTACATGTATACTGTATACCTATACACTAGCATTTTTCAATTATCTAATTGATTTTTTGGACATGTCAAACCTGATCTCCTGTTTAAACTAACAAGGTTCTAATTTTTCTTGAAAACATTTGCTAAAGCTGAAAAAGTATTACTACTCAACTGTCAGATACACATGGATATCACTGTTAATTCAGGTCAGTTTGTTTCAATACTTAAAGGCCATAGGCCTTTAGTACAAAAGATAAATGTACAATCAAGTGCGCGTCTATACATGTGCGTTAACCTCCTTCGCAGGGAACATAATTATTATGGTGATAATGATGATTTCAAACAAATCATATCTAGTGAAATACTATACTGTAACATATACAATTTCTTAAAATAGACATCATATCACAGAAAATCAGAATTAACAGTGATTAACATGTATATTATTGTTTACGTTTATTATAATGCGTTTCTATGTCGTTGCTGTTCACACAGAATACTAAGTTACAAATTTGAACTATGTTGAATATTTAATTACAAATGTAACTCTGTTGAATATTCATTTACAAATGTGAACACTTTTGAATTTTTAGTTAGCAGTTTGAAGTCTGTTGAATATTTAAGGATTGTTTTACATGTTTTGTGCCTCTATCGATGTATAACAGCAACAAATTGTATAAAATCGCGTAGCGTAGCGTAGCGATTTTATACAAAATTTGTTGCTGTTATACATCGATAGAGGCACAAAACATGTAAAACAATCCTTATAATTACAAAATCAACATTTTAACAAAGTTTTTCCTAATTATTTTCAAAAAATCTGTCATCAATGTCGTGAGATTGTGGTTTGTTACACGAAACAATACAAAGTTGAGTCAAAATTGAGAACTCCATAAACTAAAACGGCCGAAGATTTAATTTCGTTTTCGCAACCATTGACATCAATGCAATCACAATTCGTCTGTACCGGAATCCGCATTTTCGGAATAACCCTAATTAGCATATCACTCGACGTTCAAAATGTCCGCCGTTTGCATGACGCTCGGAGCGAAGAAGCTTGAGGACTCGTAGTTATTAAAATGCAGTCTTTCCGGTGAATGTATGGATTGTGTTAGGGAGAGGAATGTATTTACTTGTTACAAATGCAGATGGGAAGTGATAGGATATGTTATATTTGTCTTTGCAACAGAACGTAACTCGCAACTGACAAAACCGGACTATTGCGTCAGGTGATTGTGACGTCACAAGGAATGAATGCACATGGTATGGTTGCAAATTTTTCTGCATTCATCGAGAAATGGCAGCAGGTTTTTGGGCGCTCTCGTCCAATCAGAATCGCGGAAATTAGTGTAACAAATCCATTTTGTAATTATTCAGCTACAAACTTGCACTCTGTAATTAGATGAAATTTGCAGGACAGATTTACAGATTTTTTTTTTTTTTTAATCAGTAATGTGGCCCATATGGCCTATGTTACAATGGAGTTGACATAATAAACAGAGTCACGTGTTTCTTAATCTAAGTCTAAAAAGTTTACAAAGATATACGGAGGTTAATTTTATAACACTTTCATTTTGACAATTCAGAATATTTGGCAGTGTAATAGGACCAGCATAAACATCTCGCAATTGTTCCATATAAAGCGCTCGTAAAATCTTGTAACGATCACAAGCGAAAAAGACATGTTGTTCATCTTCAATACAGCCCTTATTACAGTATTGAGAAATACTTTTTTGAACATCTTGTGAATTTTTACGTAAAAATTGTACATTAAAATTATGTAAACTAATCCTAAATTTACAGAGTGCTCTTCTTAGAGATTTATCATGTAAAGAAAAAACATATCTTTCAACATTTAGTAAAGATTTAACATTTGAATAGTGGGATAAATAATTAGAAGCAAACAATTTTGCGAACCAATTTTGAGAAGCAATATCTTTTAATCTTTCCAGAAATTGATGCATAAATATATTTATATCACCAACATTTTGGTAAACCCAAACATATGAAAAACCGTTAAAAGTTAAACATTTTTTAACATCCGAAACCCAACTATGTTTACCTTGGTCATCTAATCTTTTAAGAAAATAGTAGCATTGTTTGGGATATCTACAATCTTCCATACGCAATAATTTTAACCAAAATTTTATCGCTTTCATTTGGCTCTGAACAAACATACAATGACGTCCAGTTTCACCTAAAATAGCTATATTTGAGGCATATTTACCTACACCTAGAAAATATTTAAAAAAAGAAGCTTGCACTTTTTCTATACAAGAAAAATATTTAAGCCCCCAAATCTCTGCACCATATAACAATATTGGACTAATCTTACAATCAAATATTTTACAAGCTGATGAAAATGATAAAAATGAATTTTTTTGAAATAATTTATAAACAGGGAAACATGCTTTAACCGCCTGTGCTGCTAAGTTTTCACACGACTTTGTCCAAATCAATCTAGAGGAAAAAATGATACCCAAATATTTATAATATGACACTGTTTTCAGTAAATTACCATTATAATACCATTTTTCAAAGCGATTTAGAATACCACCATTTCTGAACACTACAATTTCCGATTTTTTAAGATTTATCTGAAAACCCCATTTCAAACAAAACTTTTCTAAAATGTCTAATTGCCTCTGAAGACTTACAACATTATAAGCAAAAAGTACAACATCATCTGCAAAGAGCAACAGCATCAAATCTTCAATATCTTGAGAAATAAATATACCATTTTGACAATGTTTATACATTTCAGCAACAAGATCATTTATGAAGAAAATGAATAATATCGGGCTTCAGATATCATGTCATTAATTTCCATCCATAGTCTTAGTCGCTTTTCTAGTATTGTGGTAAATATTTTGCCAGTTGTATTTAGAAGAGATATACCTCTGTAATTTGTTGTGTCTTCCGCATTTCCAGATTTATACAGTGGGATAATCATGCCTATATTCCAGTTATCAGGAAACACTCCAGTATCAAAAATCTTGTTGAATAACATGTTCAAGTATGGTGTAAAATAAGGATGAGAAATTTTGTAAAATAAATTAGGAATACCATCTTCGCCTGGACTCTTGCCTTCTTTTAAATCTTTAATAGCATCCGTTATTTCTTTATCTGTAATGACACTTGATAATAGTTCTTCATTAAATGGAAAGTGTTCACAGTGTTCACAAGTGTGACGTTCAATGAAATCTGTAACAATAGTCCCAAATTCAGATGATTCATTTATTTCAGGATTTAATAAGTTCTTGAAATATGATAACCATTCTTCTGACGAAATGGATGGTTTTGCAGAATGTTTTCCAAGGGCACGTTTAAGTGCAGTCCAAAATGTTTTACAGTCTGTACCTGCAGCAGCCTCAGAAATCTCAGAAGCTATTTTCTTCTCATACTCAATTTTCTTCACTTTACAGAATTTCTTAAACTTCTCTTTAGCTTCAACATATTTAAGTCTATTTTCACTACATGGGGCATTTCTAAATTTGGTTAGTTTCCTGCTTTTCTGTGCCTTTAAGTTTTCACACTGTGTGTCGAACCATGGAGGCTGGTCACGAGGTTTAAAGCTGCCAGTTGTAATTTTCCCTAGATGTGATGCACAGAACAATATCATATCCTGTAATTCCAAAACAGCTAGGTTTATATCTATCTCAAGAGCGGATGTAAAGTGGTCCACAATAGTATTAAAACTGTCTTCAATCATCAAGTGTTCAAAATGTTCCTTATTCACATTATGTAGTCTTATTCTAGGCACAGGATTAAGTATGATTTCTTTATTTTCACCTGGGACGGTTTCACAGAATAAGTTCGAGAAGGAGCAGATAATGGGTAAATGATCAGAACATGTAATAGTATCCACTGAAAAGTCAGCAATACAATGGAAAATTTTACTTGAAACCAAAAAGTAGTCAATTACACTAGCTCCATTACGAGAAATAAAAGTGAAATTGCTTGGGTTGTCTCCCTTCATTCTTCCATTTACAACATGAATTTCCATATGTTTACACAGATCTAAAAGTTGCCTTCCATATCTGTTTGTTTCTGTATCACAGTTTACTCTTGGCAGATCAAACGCATCCTCACTGTAATCATACACTGGTAGATATTTACTGTTGTCGTCCATTATGAAGTCTGGCAAATCACTAGTTCTTGAATTAAGATCACCACACAGAATGAATGTTACATCTTCTCCGAAATCAAATATTATTTGCATCAATTTATTTTCCAACATTTCAATACCTGTCTCTTCGGAATCGTTATATTCAGGTGAGCCTTCCGGGTGAACATATAGAAATCCCACAATCAATTTATGAACTTCTTGATTTGTGTTAACAATAAAAAAGATACCATTTGTCCAGTGATTATAAATTCGTTGGAAATAATGAGCCAGAGTGTGGCCAATGGATACTGAGATTCCACCAGAATATCTTCCGAAAGCCTTATTTCGTTTTGCACTACTAGTAAAAGTAATATAACCACTAAAAATCGTACTTAAATCAATATCAGAGTCTCTACACATAGTTTCACTGAAAGAGAATACATCAAAACGTTTGCAAAATTTTACAAATTCAATGTCTGATAATTTGCTTTTCAAGCCGTTAATGTTCCAAGTACATATTTGAGTTAGGTTAACATCTTGTAGGTCAGTTTGTTGGTTTTGTTGGTTTTCACTGAGGACACGGCCACTGTCCTATTTCGTTGTGTCTGTTTCTCTGTCTCCGTTTCGCTGTCTCCCCTCGCTTCATCCTGCTTGTGGCTATCCTGGCGACTCCCTGTTCCTCGCGGCCCTGGTGTCCAGCGACGACCCACCTGCTGAATGTCATCTTCTGCCTCGTCATACGAGTATACAATTCCATCTATCACAAGTTTGTCATAACTGAGATATGACGTCAGGCCCTTATCCCGCGCCTCCTTCAGAAAGGGGAAGAGTTGTGATCTGATCCACCGGACTCTCTGGGTGAATTCCTCTGACACCCTAACTTCCCTGTCCCCCTTTAATTGCTCCCTTGCCTTCTCTAGAATATGTGCCTTGTCCGTATAAGCAACAAATCTCACGATAATCGGCCGATTGTAGGACGATTTACCTCTCAATCGATGCGCTCGTTCGATTCCAATCGAGTCATTATTCTCAATATGCAGTCTATCATTTAGAAAACGTCTGACATTTTTCTCCGTCTCACTCCAACTTTCAGTTTGCTTTCCGGGAAGTCCATGAAAAAGCAGGTTATTTCTTCTTGTCTGTGCTTCAATTTTGTCAGTTTTAATTTCTAAGAAGGAAACCTTATCTTTAAGCTCACTATTTTCATCTTTCAGAACTTGGATTTTTTTATCATATTCGCGAGCGAATCTGTCGAGCTTGTTGTCAAGGGAGGTAATCTGTTTTTGGATTGTTTTGAGGGTGGCTGATACTTCGCCTAATTTCGAGGGGTCATCATCACGCTCAGAGGTGAGAAACTGACCTGTGACATTTTTGGAAGACAAACGGGTCTGCCTAGTGTCGGGTTTACTAGTGCGTCCGTAGCGGGTATCGGTAGGTCCTGGGTTTTGTTCTACATCTCCCGCTAATAACAGTAGAGTAAAAGTCAATAGAGTCAAACGAAGACCCATCCGTAGAGGGCCCGAGCATAACGTTATAACGGGGTATCTCGCGCCATGCTTTCTCGGTTTCGGAAAAAACACACCAATTCTAGCTCTCCAAAGTTCGGTTGGAATGCACATGTCTAACGTATGCGTTCTACAGTTTGTGTTACCGTTGTGGGTCCAGATATTTCAGCTCTATCTCATTTCAATCCGCTGTAGTTGAAGAAAATTTCGGAGCTCGGTTCACACCCGACTTGTCAACATGCGATCACGTGACTTTTCAAGCAAATTTGCAGGACACAAACAAGAGGTCTTCGCTATGTTTTCTGTGACAAGGCATTCATAATTCACAGCAAGATGTCCTGTTTGTGATTTATTATATGATGGAATGCCATTTCTATAGTCTGATCAAGAATATGTAGTTCAATTTCAATAAGTGAGGTAAAAGGAACAAGAAATGTTCATGGCTTTTTTCATTCTGATACTCTGATCAGATGTATGTTTTTCATCATTTTGTTATTTCAGTGACTGAACAACATTGTAAGCTCAGTGTATGTAGTCATTGAAAGAGTAAAGCGAAGCAGGTAATGCTTGATTTGGGTTTTAAATGACTCTAAGGTTCAACATAAAGGGATTGTACCATTTGATTTCATTAAAATACAATGTAAATTTGTTTGAAGAAATTTACATAACCTGCATACACATTACCTACATTCTGTAAGTCAAACGTCTGTTATATCATATCTAATGTGCTATTTGAACTGTTTATACAACGATAAAAACATGTTGAAAGGGAGATTCAATGACTTGTTATCAGCTAATACATAATTGCTTACTTTTAAACATAAGTGCATTTTGAGCAAAATCATGTCTTATTTTACTGTTTCTTTCTGCAATTGTAGATTTATATTTTTAAGTATTTAACGTCTGATATTGAATTATATGCACAGCTTTAAAGGGGCAGTAGCACGTTTTTAGGGGGAATATAAGGTGATGTCAGGAAAATGAAAATAAATGGTTCCAATTGAAAGACAATGTATTTAAACTAAATGAAGCAGTTATTATTTAAATATATAACTTAAAGTTCAGCCATGTGATTCCTTTTTCTTACAAAAATGAATTAAAGGTGTTCACACAAAAATGGCCGCCAATGGATTTTATGTGAATCCTCATACTTTGTCCTCTGACTATGGGTGATTGGCTTGTGTAATGAGATATTTGACACTGTCAATATAATACATTTAACATTTACTTACAATCATAAGTGAAAGATTTGAAATATAAAATTATCAAAAAACGTGCTAATGCCCCTTTAACTAAATACATTTGGAATGTTGATGTTCATGTTTGTAAGCTCAGTGTATCTAGCCAATAGTGTAGGCCAGTTAGACATTGTTTGCAATTTGTTTCTTAATGATTCTATATGTCAACATAAAGGTTTTGAATCAGTTCACTTGATAAGAATAAATTTTTACAAGCTCATTTATACAAACATTGCCTATTTTGTGTTCATCACACTCTTGCATCTCTTATGTCATAATTATCTAATGTGTTATTTAAATGGTTTATACACGTGTCTCTGGTTTCCTAAACTTCAAACATACATTGATGTATCTTGCATTTCATCATTCACACAACGAAGGGACAGGAACAAGTCTAGAAACGTGGCCATCATTGACATGAGCAATTCTGAAACTCCTTACAGAGCAATCACAATGTTTATCACAGAGTGGAAATTGCAATTTATGAATAAATGGTAACAATAATAATATCACATCGGTTGATGATAAACCACAGTATAATATGACATAAAAGATGAACAATTTTGATACTTACTTTCACTTAAATATGAATGTCCGCTTTTAAGATGCAGATTGTTCATATCCCTTTTTACCTGACATTCTATGCAAGTATTCTATTGAATTATCAAAGGTCGACTTTTTATGTCCAATCGAAATAACATTGATATAGATACTTGTCAATTAATCAGAAATGCACTGTGTGTGAGTGCGATGTCATATATCCAGTTATCAACAGACAGTTCCTCTTTTCATACTCTGTGATAGGCAACTGTGACAATGCTGTCACTGATAAATGTTCAATAGATAAGGGAATATTTTCCAGTTGAATGGTACAATGACATGATAAGAATCATTCATGTCAAGACCACAGTGCCCTATTTATAAGGCTGATTGGTATGTAATGCTTTCACAAAACAAATTTGATACCTTCACCAGACAAGGAGAGATGACTGAAATGTCACATTAGAAAGAACATTTTTAACTATTATGATAGAATCGTTTTCCGTCATTATCAAGGTATCATGTTTCGGTGTTCCAACAAATAAGGATTATATAACACTATTAGGATTTATTATGCATTATTAGTATACACATCAGCAATAACATCTATGTTTTGGAAAACAGGTTATACATTTAAATCCTTCTTTCTGTCTTCCTTTTCGAAAAGTGTTTTAAACTTGCTATCATAAAATAGTTTTTGGTTTGATATGGATTTATAGTGTGAAAGGTCGCAATATCGTCCGTTAAGTGCATATAATCTGATATAATAATAATAATGTGTCTATTTGTATAGCGCCATTCCATGCTATATAACATGCTCAAAGCGCTGGAGTCACTGCACAGTTGTTTGGAATGCTTCAAGGAAGAGGTGGAATTTCAATTTGGTTTTGAAGGACATTAGGTCAGGACAGGAGCGGAGGTGAGTAGGGAGATTGTTCCAGTGGGTGGCTGCAGCATAAGAGAAGGATCGCCCTCCATAGCCAGCCGTTTTGATTCTTGGAACATGAAAAAGGTTTTGTGATTCCGATCGAAGTGTTCTGCGTGGAACGTACTTCTGAAGCAAGTCTTGGAGGTATTGGGGTGCAGATCCTTCTATGCATCGGAATGCATAGCATAGAATTTTGAACTGTATTCTTTGACGTACAGGAAGCCAGTGAAGGTCATGAAGTATGGGTGTGATGTGATTCCACTTGCTGCATCTTGACACGATCCGGGCTGCGGTGTTTTGAAGTCTCTGTAATCTGTCAGTCAGGCACTTTGGAGAACCGATGAGAAGTCCGTTCCCATAGTCAATCCTTGACATGACCAGGCTTAGGACTAGCACTTTTGATGACTCTTTTGTGAGACATGATCTGATGCGCCCAATGTTTCGTAGTTGCATGTAACAGAGTCGACATAGCTTGTCGATTTGGTCGCACATCGAGAGATCAGAGTCGATGATCACTCCAAGATCCCTGGCTTTGTCTGCAAATGGGACTTCAACACCCCCAATCACTACATTTTCAAGGTTGCATTTATTCCTCCTTGTGGCTGGGCCTATAAGTAGAGCTTCTGTTTTGTCTGGATTAAGTTTTAACATGTTTGAATTCATCCAGTTTTGTATATCTGTACAGCAGTTGGAGATCGAAGATATTATTAAACATATTATTAAGCCTTTATAAACTATCTTTTTAGAAACCATACCATATCTCTTAATTGACTGTAAACACTTATTTCTCTCTGACACTGACTCAGAAGCTGTTCAAAACGATGTAGTCAATTTGTTTAAACAATACGCTTTTAAGAGAATAACCCAAACAAAACATAACTTGTATTTCATTAGGCCCTACTTTTATTTATGAGGGAGGTTGTTTTATCAATTTCATTATAGCATTTACGTCACAACAAGGTTTATGTACATATATCTATATATAGAAAGATATATAGATAAATAGGCGGTAATATAGGTAGATGATGATTGATGCGATCTTTTTCTGGGGATATTTGTAGTGAGGAGACACGATTAGACGCCAATATATGCCTTATATTACCGTCACATATTGAAGAAATGGACAGTTGCAAGTCTTTGTATCCTCACAGAATTTTCAATAGGACTCAAACACAACGGGAAAACGATATCAAGTACCAAACGTGTTAATTATCCTTTTGTTTATGTTTTAAGTAATCATTTAAGATTGTCTTTCACTGGGTTTTGTCTTCTTCTGAAGGATGGGTGTACCTCGCAACAGCAGAACGTATCATGTACAATTTGTTTGAACTCAATCATCTGGTGATTTTAATTCTTTATGAATATTACATGTAAGTACACAAAAACGGATTCTATAAATGTAATTTCGATATTGACAACAACATTAGGTTAAAGTTGAAAATGGTTCGAAATGAACGAATGTTATTTCAATGTTGCCACTAATGTAAAACAACTGATGTACCTTATGAATTATTATGTCAATCCTCTTTGAAGTACTTAGTAGACGCGAATGGGAATACTATCATATGTATATATATTCTCGATAATGTTCATACTTTCCTATCCATAAGTTTATCAAAAGTTTCAAGTAATTTTGTCAAACCACAACAGAAACTTTGTTTCATTGTTTTAGGATTTTGCCTTGTTCCATTGTCTAAGGATGTTGCCTTAGGCAATCACCTATCTATAACAGTAGACTCTCGCTCTATTCTTTTTTTCTTACTCAATTTTTTCCAAGGGTAGAGAGACACAGCCCTCGAAATTCGGTCCGCGTTGATAATTAACTTTTCTATATAATGAACATGGAATCATTTAAATAAGGAAGACAGCTTAGCCTACTCCAACCAAATGATGCATTGATTTATCATTATTGGCATCCAACAAGGCAATAATATTCTGCCAATGAGTATATTGAGACAGCATCAGCGTATAAATACTTGGTTTATAGAGATAGGATAAGTCAATAACTATTTGTAATCAAACGGACACCACACAAAGTGTTGGATGCATTTAAGAACCAACTAATGAGACAGCAGCATAACTTATACTTCCATATCAAAGAGTAATGAGCGAATATCGTCCACATTTGAGCAATATAATTCTTCATGTTCAAGCTCCACTACAACCTCATCCAAGGAGAGATGATCATGGATTGTAGAGAAGGATTGGTATTTTGTTAACATTCAATCTTTCTTGACCCCTCTTGCTTAATAAGTCAACTTGTAAATCTGTTTATCTTCAAATCCTAACCTTACTAATGCCATGGTTAAGCGATACTGATTTTGTGTCTGACTTGCTAAATGAAGCTAACAACACAGGGTTTCAGAAAATGAAACGAAAATATGTTTCAACGATTAGATATTATGCATAGTTTTAAAAAGCTTGCAGGATATTTTAAAATGTTTTCTTGGAAATGTTATTTTCAATCAATTTAAGACTTGTTTGCTGAAACTCTTTTTGTAAATACATTAGTGAGAGAATTTACCAAAACTTAACAAACTTTCTACACTAATTTCTTAAGAGACACAAAATACCTTAATTTTTTCCAAATATTTCTAAGTTGAAACTTTTTCAATTATTTTATAATTCTTTTTTTGAACCAACTGTGATGGTCTTTTTCAATATCAGTTTTTCCTTGATTATGTATCCCTCAAAAACTCGGTAAAAGATAAAACGAAAATTGTATAAACCCTTTGAAGTATTAACTATAAGCAAATGCCAATGAAGTTTTAATCATGATCAAATGCCAATGAAATGTTTATTTTCGTTTTATATTCGTCTGTTGTGCTGGGTAATATGACTATTCGGATTATTAAGTTAATGAAAATGGGATAAGAAAAATATATCCACCGATATATCGCACATTAAGAAGCTTTGATATTGAAAGATATCATTATAATGACATAAGAGTCGATACTTAAGAGTGCTTATTTATGTTTTTTGCTTGAATTGTATCATTGTTGGAAAACAACATAAAACACATGATGTTCACTTCCACTATGAATAAAGAACACCGTTTTTCTGGATACTATACATTCTTAAATGCCATGTGTCAAAAAATAAACTTGATGTTACTTCAATGAAAAACAGATCCGTTTTAGGTAAAGAACAAGAAATATTGAATGTTAATATAAAGTGAATGCCCTAATCAAACAGATGACGCAAAACGGGAATAAAGTAAATGTTAGCATACACAGCTGAATTACTTGAAGGCATTTTGAGTTTAGTTTCTAGACACATTCCTGTTGCTAAACGATCGATTACAATGTATGTTATGTATTAAGCTGCATTTATAATAGACTGTAAGTATAAAAATATGTAATATGTATATTTTCATTGATGATACACCAACAACGTAGTGTATTTCATATGCTATTTACTGTGATAGCTATAAAGCGTCCGTTTATAAATGTCATATAACTTAATTCCAGATAAAACTTATCAGTATAACATTGGACATGAATATCGTTGGGTGACTCACAAGTTGATGATGTGACTTCAGAAAGTATAAACATATTCAAAACAAATCATGCGAAAAACTGAAGAAATGAATTGTGTTTAACTAACGAGTCTCAAAAAGGTTACAAGCATGTAGACAAACATATTATAGAAATCAATTCTTAAACTTTGGATTTGAATTAAACCAAAATCACATAAAAGCAAAACATCTGATTAGACCTCTATGTTACATATATGTTATCATTCAAACTTGCTTACGTTAATTACTCAACCTGCAAATACAGTAACCTTCAAATCTTCAGTTTACCATTTCAATGGGTTAGGTTCCTCTTTAAAGTCTTAATTGTAAGATGAGTAAGTCGGAGGATTGAAAGACATCTATTACTAGATGTTAAGTGTACAGAAACTAGGGGGAGATCATATGTTTATTGGAATGCTGTGTTTTGTGGTTGGACAGTTGTCATGATATAACCACATTAAAAACATTATTTTCAGATGTATTTAACAACGTGATGAGTAACTTATTTCCAAAGAAGCATTAATGTTTTTAAATGTATATTTGTTCAAGGATAAACTGATTCGTGGTCATATTTATTCTATCTTGAAACCAACTTTGATGGTCTTGTCAAATATTGTTTTTGATTGGTATTTGGTATTGGATTGTGTAAACAAAATGAAAATCCAATAAAAACATGCACAAAGATAAAATGTAAAAATGAATAATTTCTTTTGAAGTTTTATCCTCTTCACAAGCTTATCAAATGTTCAAAATCCGTCCAGTTTTAATGGTCCTTGTTGGTAGTACTTTTACAGATTAAATATTGAATAAAGACAACCTTTAGGCTATCAATCTTTTGAGTCTCTTTTGAACATTTGTGATAATTTCCCGTTTAGCTAATAAAGTTGTACTTGGTAATGAGTGTATTGTTTTTAATATGAAAAATAAATCCTATAAAGGTTATTCATGTTTGATATCAATATGTCAGTGAATTCAGAATGGTTGATTGATTAATCAAAAATGTTAAAAACGAGTCATAAAACGATTGGCAAATATTAATACCAGGCAACCAAAAAGAAGTAGTTGTTTCTAGACTGCTGCTAGTGGTCTCCAATAATTCCTCATATTTGAACTATCAACGAAGTTTCTCAAAACGTATTTTCAACATTTCCAGTCTCATTTTAGTACACATTTCACACCTTCAGTCCTGATAACCATTTGATATTGGCACTTGAATTTGGGATCCCATACATAAATAATTATGTTTTCGAGTTTTCAGAGTGAATGAGTGAGTAAGTTATTGTTTTACGACCATTGGGCCTATTTCAGTCATCAGCGGCGTGTGGAGCTTTCTGAAGTTGGTGCAATACAAATTGAGCTTTGGATACGAGTCTAAGCACATGTGATCATAATGATTAGTTTTGTTTTTAGACCGGATTGTCTAAATAATGAAGCGTAAGCTTTGTTGGAATCAGATCTACATCACACGTGGTAAGTTTAAGGGAAAGGAGTAATCTTGCCAAACTAAACAAATAACAGTCAATTGCTTTTGATACAATAACAATGATACTCGTTGACATAGTTGACCATCATATTCCGTGTCAACAATACCACAACCGATTTGATACTGTCTAAAAGCTTTTCATCATTCATTTGCTTTTCATCCAACAAGTGCTTATTTAAACAGGCTGTAAATAAAGTACAGGGGTAATGTTTGTAATGCTTTCTCATAATCGAAACACATTTAGATCAATTGAATTGTATCCATGGTAAAACTGTTTCTCAGCTTACATAAAACGGTTTGTCCATAAACTGTATGGTCAATTCAAAACTGAACGAATTCAAACAGGTTTACTTAAGATTTGTGATTAATATATTTTCTATGCAAAGCATAGCTTTTGGAATAGCATAGCTCTGACTCGTTTTTTTAATAAGTATATTTGGCTCTGCTTTATGTTTAATTTAGATTATCTGTCACATGAAGTTTTCATCAAATTGGAAATATAACAAACACAAATAGGTTGCATTTACCGAACGCAAAAGTGATAACTAGATTTTCAAGTTTGCAATATATGTCACTTGAGTAAAAATTAGATGAAATATATTTTGATTGAAATTTATTTCATTTAAAGGATGTATAAACTTCTTTGATGAAACCGTTTCGTGACACCTACATGTATTCTCAATAATGCCTGATAAAATGGATATGAACAGAATATTATTCTATGAAAAGTCAGAGTTGAGACCTACAATAAGAACTGATTATAACTAACATTTAGAGCTTTGAACTTTACATGAAAACTAATCATCATTTATCGTGATTACGTTTTCTTAAAAGTGAATGCCCCCATCAATGGGAAATTAAATGAAACACAAACATTATAATCATCCATAAACGATGTTATGAGATATGAAATTCTAATAATTAAAGATAATAACTACACTTGCATTCGATTTTTTCGCAAAAACATTCTTCATGTTGATATCACTGTAAAAACGACACGAAAGTAGCAATACGCTGTTGCAGTATATCCTGATATTAAATTATAGAACAGATTAAGTTAAACTTGTTTTAAGTGTCATATCAAATGAAAATATGAAATCTATAAACGTAGGAGAAAAAACAAATGACCAGCTGATAGTTTTCAGAAAAGAGTTCCTTTAGAAACAGAAACATAAAGTCACAAAGGTCAGATAACTTCCTATTCTTACATCTTTTACATTGTATTAATCAGGCGTCAGTTACATTTTCTGGGTGATGTCAATTTAAACGGGATGTAAAGCAAATTGCAACTGATCTGTTTAAAGGGCAATGCATTAGCTACATTACTTATAAGTTTAATCTTTTTACTAAAATTGGACAAGAATTGAATCTTCAAACGTGTTTTCGACGTATTTTTTCTATAAATGTCCCAACAGACAAAATATTGTATTGCTTCACACGTTTACAACCGTAGATTGAAACATTGGAATTTCTTCAGGACTTTTATGAATGAAAAATAGGCTCTTATACAGCCAAATATTCATATGTTCCCAAGTTTCATTGACAGGAACAACAAGACCAATGTTCTCTTTTTACTATCTAACTTATACAATATGAAATGAATAGGATGATTCATGCATTAAAGATTTAAGTTTTATCGAGGGAAACTGTTGTTGTTTGTTTTTTATTTGCTTTAGAGGAAATATATGATGAACAGGAAGATTGAATAATATACAATTATAGACTGGTGATGAGGTTAATACCTGTTTTTATAGACCCGAAAAAAACAATATTGACCGAGGACGAATCAATAATTATTTTATTATGTCTCAGGCAAAAAAAAGAGTATTAGAATACTACAGCAATGAGCGGGATTTGGGCTCGATTGTCGTCAAGGACGGGTCAATGACATCATGATAACAATAGCATGACGTCATGAAACAACGGTTTGACGTCACCGGCTCTATTTTTAGGAACTCAAGTCAATATCACTTTCTGTCGACTGTCACATGATCGGTTCTCACCCAATCGGACTTCCTGGAAAATTACCCTCACAATAATTTGTAACGTAAAAGCTATTCTTTCTGTCGAGGTACTTTCAAGACGGTTGGCAATTAATTCATTTTCTCAAAAGTTATGATCAATACTATCCTGACGAAAGTCTCTGACACATACGGGTTCAAAGGACTTCAATATTAAGCATATTTGATGTCAATAAGTGCAACTTTGCAATTCAAAATTTCAGCTAGTGTAACTGTATTGTTTTAAGTTCATTTCAACATAGGTACATGTTCTTACGCGATTAGTTAAAAGATTACTTAATAATAATAATAATAATACTTCATTGCCTTTTCAGGAATTTGTTTTACATCAACACAAAGCTTGAACAGGAGAACAATCATATGAAATATTTATGTACATGCATTTAATTCTTTTCACATTTATTTAATAGACTTATTGTGTTAGGAAAAAAAGATGTATGGGCTCTCTTAGTTTTCAAAACTGGAACTTTGTAGCGGCGGCCTGAAGGGAGAAGGTGATAGTCTGAATGAAGGTAATGTGTCGGGTCAGATATGATTTTGACAGCTTGATTTACGATTTGCCGCTCATATATATAAGTTAAACACTCGAACTTGACACCAGCAATCTTACTCGCAACGTTCACAATTTTGTTAACTTTAGATTTAAGATGAACTGAGAGAGACCCGTACCAACAATGGAATGAAAATGTTAATATGCTTTGAATAAAAGCTGTATAAAAGGTTGACATGACGGAGGGGTTAACATCGAAAGATCTGAGTTTTCGCATGAGATGAAGACGTTGTTGACATTTGGTAAACAAGGCCTCAATGTTGGAATTCCAGTTCAGTTTAGAATTATTGTAGTATGCCAGAAATGTATCTGTTTTCTTTATATGATATATAGATATCATTCTCATCAAATTACAAATTGATTCAACAGTTTCGACTTATTATTAAGAAATGATGACCAATCCAAAATTTAAAAAACTGAAGCCATTTTATAGGACATCCTTCACAGTTAAACAGAGCTTAAAAGTGACGTCATAATAACCTTTTAAATATTTTTACAATCGTTTACTCTACTCTTTTCTGTCTCTGCCTTGCACTTTGAATGTACTTTATGTTAGATTACTTCTGAACACCATCTGTATTACCTCACATAAACGTCATGAAACAGTCAATCAAGTCATTTCTTTTGAATGAGAGAATTATTCCTTTAACAAATGAGAGCAAATTGAAATGGAATTTTTGCACTAAATGACCTCAACGACTTGTACTATTTAAGTTTATTAAATCTAACTTGTCGCCACATCGACTTTCAATTCTTAGTTCACCTCTTCACGGAAAATGTATTAATTGTCATTCGTCTTGAAAAAAGTTTGGACAACAACAGTCCAATTGCAGAAATGTTTTTAATGACAAAGAATTTAATCCTTTTCCTTTTCTGTGTCGACGTTTTAGACATGTTAACACAATGCAACCGCCATGCACCAAAACAGTTTCAAAGGATGAGTTCATTGTGATTAAGCAAAAGTAATTTTCACTTTATTTGAGGGGTAAGCACGTTTTTTAATGACACATTTTTACATTAAACACATTTCTTATGATATGAAAAGGTTATGTATTAAAAATTCTTTTATGACCTATCTAGAGATTATTGATCCACTGCAGGGGACCAAATAAATACATGTTATGACGCACACACCCTACAAATGAAAACAGTTCTCCACAGAATGTTGCGACTCACAATCGTAACCTATCAAGAATACAAATACAATTATAATGGATGCAAATGAGGAAATAACGTCTATATTTGAACATTTGTCCATAGAGAGAGTATCAATGAATCTTAACGAAGTGTTACTTTCTTGCTTTCATTTAATCTTGATTGATTCAAACTATATCTTGAGGAAACATTCTGACATAAATCAACGCGTTAAACTGATTATCTCCACATCTTCAGTTAACATAGCATGGAAGTCATAAAGTCCATCTTGTGTGATCCAAGTTTATTTGGTGTTTGTTAGGCATTTATTGTTTTTAAGAAAATAAAGTAAGAGCATATTTTGCAACGTTGATTTGTTGAAACAACATAATGTTTTACTGGAAACGGGTTTCAATCCATCAGCAATTACAACCTATTGGCACTCTGAATTTGGAACATATTGCTAAATGGTTCAAAATACATGAGGGATGGAATTTCCTTACCATGCTTGTTTGTTCTATGAATGTTAAACATACTCATAACTTCAAGTGACACAGAGTATCTTTCTAAAAAAATTATTTGGTTTTGAAAAAAACTACAAAATATCTAATATGCTGATTGAAGTTCATATGTTATGGACATTCAAATATATCCATTTATGTTAATATCTCTAAAATGCTTGATTTTATCGAAACAAATTAAGAAAACGTCTAAAATATGTTTAATATTCGAAACTATGCAACCAATTAATCTACCTGTTAGCTGAAATACCTAATAAACATTATCGAATCGAATATATCTTCCTGTCAGCTTATGACTAGGTTTCAAACTTACGTTTGGCGAATTTGCGCGCACGCCACTCGAGCCAAAATCCCAACGATCAAAATCGATCAAAATCCCAACTTTGGCCGTATTTTCGCTCAAATGTACTGATTGACCTTTAGCTAAATTTTCAGTAACTGTTTGTGGTTCCCGATGTAATAACATGGATTTCAAAATTTGACATATGTGATCCTATCAACATACTCTGTGTCTCTTTAATTACATAACTACCTCAAGTATTTGTTAAGGGTCACGTCAGACACGTCTATTGCAATGAGAATTATTTATACTTATCAAAACCTAATGATGAATACTTTGTGGACATTTTATGTAAAAAGGCATAAGTAATCAGGTGTTTTAGAAAGGAAATATATAGCTAAACCCTTTCCATCCCTATCTCATCATCCTGATCCAATAACCCATCTTCATATGTCCCATGCTTATATGCATGAAAGCTATGTGGGTCATGTATTATGTACTAAACCTTGGCGGAATTAATTTTCGTAAAAAAACACACAAAAATCATGACATTAACATGGATTCAACGAATATTATAAGTAGGTTTAATGTTGTTATTGTATTGTAGGAGAAGGTTCTTGTTATGGTCATTTAACAACAGAAATGTTCAAACAAATAATCAATGATCCTCAGTCATAATAATTCTTCCATGAAAACAGTGATTAATGTTTTATTAAAAACAAGTTGCTTTTTACTAGTGTAAACAAAAGAGAAATTTTATATAGACATAGGGGGGAAAAATATAACCAGTTTTATCTTAATCGAACTCAAAATTATACCCAAAAGAGAACAATTATTGTATTAATAAGTATCTATGTTAAAGGGTAAACTAAATGATTATTGGTCCTCTGATTTTAATTTTAACTTGATACCACATTTAATGGCTTTAGCAAATATTGGTTGCTCTCTGACAGTGTAAACAAAGTAGAAATGCAATAGAGATGAAGTGATATGAATCATTTCTCTTAAAATACGTTATCATCTTCACAATCCTTGTTGGTAATATTTCCATAGAACAAATATTGAATAAAGACAACCTAACGGCTATCAATGTCAACATGTCTCTTCTGTAAATATTCAATATTCATACATAAAACTTTAAGCACCTCCTAAATTCCGAACTCAAAAGTGAAGTGAAGATAACGTTACGATACTTGAAAAAAATTAATCACTTTTACCACGGGAACGTAGATTTGTAATTGCCTTCTTTAGATAAAATTTGTCATCGTTGACATTTTACAAAATTACGACTGAATTTGTAATAGCACTGAATTGTCACTAAAATGATATAATTGCAGTACCAAAATTGCGTATTTAACATTGGGTTTCAGATATCAAAAAAAGAATTTGTGTTATCAACTTGACTCTCACACGCCAAGCCATGTTTTATTTTGCAAAATAAAGAAGTCATTGTTTGTTGAAATGATTTCCCTTAGAGAACAGTTATTGTAAATTTTTTAAGAAAAAGTTGTAATCATAAGATTTTGGAATAGATATGTGTTCAAACTGTTACATTAACACATTGATTTCAAGGGGTCATTTCAGTTGATGCTTACCATATTTTGGTATTAAGCCAGCATTAGGCTAACAAACTTGAGGTACGCAGCTATTTAGTGATTTTTTATTACAAGCAAATTGTTCATATTTTGCCACATGATACCTAATGGGTATTATGACTTTGAGTAATAAATAATCTCATTGGTCCGAACATTTCACCGTTCATCTTTATTTGTAGTCCCTGCTATTACTGCATTTTTTTCGTGTTAAATTTTTTTTTGAATGATGAGAATACCTTTTGCAAATAACTGAATAAATAGATGTAATGATGTTCTGGACCATTATGACATTGAAGACAAAGTAGCACACAGTATATATGTTAAGTCGACAGAAATTCGATGAGATTTCAGTATTATAATTAGTTGAAGACAGCGAGTTTGTGGTCGACCGCATGGTTTTCGCACATGCACAGTTCTCTGCAAGCAAAGTTACGATTAAATTCTGATTGAATTTTAATGACAACTCTTCGTCGTTTTTCTTCAGGTCAGGCCAACATAGGCCAGCACGGTGACATCTAAACCCGCAACAATTCTTGGAGGCTCCAGAGGGAGATGCTGCCGGTAGCCGACTTGTCGATGGAAGACCGATGGAAGACGTCTAGTTATAGGTGGTTGATAGGATTGGTAGAACAAGTTTAAGAAGACTAAGATGTCAGACAAAGAAAAAAGTTCTGCCATACCCACAACGGATCCACCCTCCACGTCTCTTTGGAGAAAGGAGTTCAAGATCAGCGAACAGATTGGAGATGCCAAGGGAAGTTTAAGTTTCAACAGTTTGCTTCGACAAATAGAAGTGGGTCGGGAGAAAGCTTTTCATGAAAGTGAGATTGTAGACAGGACTGTTCGTGCAATTCCGGCTGGAAGTCGGCTTCGGAAGTATCTAGAAGGGAGACCAGATGTGGCCTTGAAAGACTTGATCTCGGTGATACAGTCTCACTACAAGGAAAAGAGTCCCACAGAACTCTACAGTGAGTTGTGAAATCTGTCTCAAGAAACAAAAGAAGAAGTTGGTGATTTCCTAATGAGAGCTTTAGACATTCGCCAAAGGGTTCTTGTTTCATCCAAGTTGTCACGAGAAGATGTTTGTTACAGTCCTGAACTTGTACAGTCCATGTTTAATCACTCACTGGTAACAGGACTCTGTAATGACAATATTCGCCATGAAGTTCAGGAATTTATAAAGACGCCCTCTTTCACAGATGAAGGTATGATAGAAGTTGTGAGCAAAGCAACAAAGCAGGACAAAGAAAGAAGAGAAAAGACAAAGTCAAGACAAGAACCACAAGCAAAGTCCAAAGTTAACAAATTAGATATCGGAAATGAAGAAGAGATACGGAAATTAAGAGAGGAAGTTGCAGAATTGAAGAATTTGTTGACTGCTGCCAGCCTCAATCAACAGAACAATTCAACTCCTTCAGAAGGTGTCATGAAAAAAAACTTTGAACCCGGATGTCCTCAGTGTCTGGTTCAACGTGCAGACATTGTTGGTGATGTGGATCATCAGAACATTTCAAGGCGGGATGCAGATCACGTCCCCACAGATCACAGTCACCGGATGAATCTGATGTCACAAGTGGCCATAAGGCTGAAGATCTCCAAAAGTTAAACGGGAAAGTGAAACTACTAAGATGTGGAGGAATAGCTTCAAGCCCCCTTGTCAAGCTGGTAGGACGGAAGCGTATCATCAAATGTTCTTTACAAGGCAAGGATATATCTGCTTTATTGGACACAGGAGCTCAGGTGTCAATCATTCATTCCTCACTTGTCGAAGAAGAGTTTCCAGGTAACGAAGTGCGTCCACTGAGCGAACTTCTAGAAGTGCCTTTGGAGGTATCCCCAGCTACCAACCATGAGATTCCTTTCAATGGATGGGTTGAACTGACATTCAGTTTGAAGAATGGAGCAAAGAAATTACAAGTACCGTTCCTGGTAACGGATGATGACGAGTTCTACACTCCGATCATTTGGGAAAATGTGATTGAACATTATGAACCAGATGTTCAAACGTTGAAAGCAGCAGTGAGAGGGTTATCAATGAAGAAAGCCACAGCTATTGTCAACTACCTCAAGGTATCAAGAGGTCCACACAACATACCGGTTGGATCTTGTACCATCATCTGTGGAACAGTTACCCAGGGAGGGAGGGACAGGCAACCTGCTATTTTGACGCCAAATCCTGATGAAGATTGGCCTGAGGAGTTGTATGTCAGGGAAAGCCTAGTGACTAATGGTGCGAAGGGACATTGTGTTAATGTTATTGTCGAAAATATCTCCTCGCAAGATGTTGTCATTCCGAAGAAAACTCTGTTGGGAACTTTAGAACCAGTCAAGTCCATCATACCAATACCAGGTGAATTAAAAAGACCAACTACAAAGCAAGCTTTTCCAGATCACTTGCCGAAGGTTGACAATCAAGAACTAAGTCAGGAACAGAAGCAACAAGTTCAAGAACTGCTGATGGAAGAAGCCGATGCTTTCGCAATAAATGATGAAGTAGGTGAAGCCAAAGAGTTAGAGATGGAGATAAAGCTAACCGATGAAACTCCTGTACAGAGAGGATACCAGTCATTACCAAGACCACTTTACCCTGAAGTGAAAGATTACCTCAACGACTTAAGTGTAAGAGGCTTCATACAACAGAGTCAGTCTACGTATTCTAGTGCAATGGTTTGTGTCGACGCAAGGACAATAAACTACGGCTGTGTATTGATTATCGTTCTATAAAACAGAAAACCCCCTTCTTCTAGGACGCCCATCCCAAGAATACAAGAGATGTTACAGAACTTAGGAGGAAAACAGTGGTTCAGTCTCCTTGACCAGGGAAATGCATACCATCAAGGCTACATGCATGAGAACAGTAGACACATAACAGCTTTCATTACGCCATGGGGCTTATACGAATGGGTGAGAATCCCTTTTGGACTTACAGGAGTGCCTGGTGTATTTCAAGCTTTTATGGAGAAGACTCTCGAGGGACTCCGCGATGAATGCTGTATCCCATATCTGGATGACGTACTTGTCTTCAGCGACTCCTTTGAAGATCATCTCATCCATCTGAAGAATGTCCTAAGAAGGCTGAAGAGCAAGGGTTTCAAGCTTAAGGCATCTAAATGTGAGCTTTTCAAGAACAAAGTTAGGTATTTAGGTCATCTGGTGTCGTCTGAAGGCGACAGGATAGATCCTGCAGACATAGAAGCAGTGGAAAGGATTGGTGAAAGACAAGTAGAGACAGTCAGTGATCTGAGGAAAGTATTGGGACTGATAGGTCACTACAGAAAGTATGTAAAAGACTTTTCAAAGAAGGCTAAGCCTTTCTTCAACATGTTAAAGATGTCAGAAGGTCAGATGGTGAAGCAAAAGGGAAAGAAGACCTAGAAGGGTAGAAGAGTAGCACAAGCTCCGCCGACACAGAAAGTCAACTGGATTGTTGAACATCAAGAAATTCTGAAGAGTCTGATAGAAGAACTTTGTGAAGGTCCTGTCATGATGTATCCAAGGTATGACCGACCATATGTTCTACACACAGATGCCTCTCAAGAGGGGCTGGGAGCAGTCCTGTATCAAAGAAGAGATGATGGAAGTTTGGGTGTTGTAGCTTATGCCTCAAGAACATTGACGCCGGCAGAAGCTAAGTATCATTCAGGGAAACTTGAATTTCTCTCATTGAAATGGGCAGTAGCAGACAGATTTAGAGACTTTCTGTACTATGCTTCAAAGGTGGACATCTACACATACATCCACTAACATATGTGATGTCCACTGCAAGATTGGATGGAACAAGATATAGATGGCTGAATGAACTTGCAGATTTCAACATGGATATTCACTACAAGCCAGGCCGTCTTAACATTGATGCAGATGTTTTGTCCAGATTGCCTATGTCAGAATACATGGATGTGTGTACTGAGAAGGCAGGTCAAGAAGAAATAAAGACTGTCATTGAGGGTACCAAAGTGAGAGTCACGTCTGTATCAGCAGAAGAACCAGATTGGCAAGATGAACGGGATAAGGAAGTTACAGTACTTGTTTCAAAAGAAGAATTGCAGAAAAGTCAAAATGAGGACCCTGAAATTAGAGAATTCATATCTCTGAAGAAAGCAGGAAAGAGACCAGAAAAAAAGGGAAGCCATCAGCTAGAAAGAGACTTCAATAAGTTAATCATGGTTGATGGGATCCTCCTTCGGACATCAAGAATTCATGGAGAAGAAAGAAGAAAGGTACTTCTACCACCAAGATACAGATTGACTGTCATCAAGAAGTTACATAATGATATGGGCCACCTTGGGGTAGAGTTCTTACCATGACCAGAGAAAGCTTTTATTGGCCAGGTATGACTGATGAAATAGAAACATACATACACAAGCAGTGCAGTTGCATCAAAGATAAAGCCCCTAAAAGACAGATGAGAGCACCAATGAAATCTATCATCACCACTACTCCATTCCAGCTGGTGGGAATAGATTTTGTGCACCTAGAGAAAAGTAAGGGAGGATATGAATATATACTAGTCCTCATGGATCATTTTACAAGGTTTGCGCAAGCATACCCCACAAGAAACATGTCTGCAAAGACTGCAGCTGAGAAGATATTCTCTGACTTCATACCCAGATGTGGCTTCATGGAGAAGTTACATCACGACCAGGGTGGGGAGTTCGAAAATCAGTTATTTTCACGTCTTCAAAAGTTGAGCGGTGTCATCCCTTCGAGAACAACAAGCTATCATCCCCAAGGGAATGGACAAATTGAACGTTTTAACCGGACACTTCTCAGAATGCTGAAAACCCTACTTGCAGATCACAAGTCAAATTGGAAGGATCATGTCAACAAGTTAGTTCATGCATATAACTCGACAGTCAATGAGTCAACCGGATTCTCTCCATTCCAACTCCTGTTTGGTAGAAGCCCGAGACTTCCAGTTGATTTGATGTTTGGGTTGAAAAATCAAGATGTGTCAGGCAAGTCTCAGTCAGCCATTGTAGATGAATGGAGGAAAGGCATGGAAAGGTCATATGAATGTGCCAGGAAGAACATTGAAAAGTCTACTGCCAGAAGTAAAGCCTTTTATGATCAGAAAGCCAGAAGCAGTGCACTCATCCCAGGTGATCGTGTTCTTGTACGCAATGTCCCTGAGAGAGGAGGACCAGGAAAACTCAGGTCCCATTGGGAGAATAAGGTTTATGTAGTGACAAGAAGAATTGGAAGTGATAGTCCTGTATATGAAGTGAGACCAGAGGACAATGAAGGTAGAGTTAGAATTCTACATAGAAATCTACTACTACAGTGTGATGATGTCTTCACTTTGGCACCGGTCAAACAGGATATCCCGAAGAAGACAAAGCAGAAAAAAATGGGTCACGGCTCAGAAAAGAAATCAACAGATCTTGTTGAGAATGACACAGATTGTGAAGAGGAAATTCCAACTTTCGTTCAACAGAAACACCGAAGGACACAAGAATCAGGTGGAAGAAATGAAATTGATGACATTGAAGTACACAGTGAAAATGACACTGATAGTGAAACTGACACTGCAAGTGAAACTGACACTGCAAGTGAAAAGGACACTGAAAATGAAGATGAAGAAAAAGAGGAATCAGGTGAAAATGGTGAAGCTCACACCAGTGAATCAGAAAAGAGTGTTGAAGACGGTGCTAGTGAACCAGATGTGTTAAAAGGTGATTCAGAGTGTAGTGGTGATACAGAAAATGTTAGTACGAATCAGTGTGCAGATGAATCTGTAGATTCGGTGCCAGATGATACATGTGTCCCCAGTGGAAGTCATATCAGTCAAAGTCGATTAGGGAGAACTGTCAGACCACCTCAGATTCTGATGTATGACACTCTTGGACAACCACGCGCCAAGTGATGATGATGACTTTGCCACCTCAACCATACCCAGTGATGTACCTGAATCAGTATACCAATGTTGTGTTCAGAACTTTGCCCAGTTTTGTCAGTCAGATGTAGAAAATGTCAACTTTATGATGTGAAGAGTAACCAAATTTTAATGTTATATATTAGATTCCATGATTGTTTCACCCTGAGTGTAGTATCAGTCATGTAAAGTTGGAAGTTTCCAAGTTGTACAATCAGTAATGTAAAGTTGGAAGTTTCCAAGTTGTACATAATAGTTCTGAACTGTATGTCAGAAATTATGTCATATTCAGTATGAAAGATAGCATTGTCAGGTGATGGTAAGCTTTGAATGGGTTTTACTTTAACTTGTACAGGTTTAAGGAACAGATCAGGAAGCAAGTAAAAGTAAGTTTAAGAAGTTTTGGTTGATGGAATGTGTTTTGGATATTAAATGGTTAGATACTCAGGTTGATGCCTGTAAAGGAGGGTTTTAAGATTGGCCATTTTATTTTACTCCATCTGGTTCCATTGTAACTTTTACATTAAGTAAATGAGTGAGGTGTAACTACCAGTAATGCCTATAAGCAGAATAGTATCGTTTCCCTTAATAACATTGTATGCCATCAGAGTGTCTTAAGTAGAAGTATGTTTTGAGGTGAGTTCAAGGCTGTTAGTGTTAGTGTTAAGTTTTATTCCAGAAGTTGGTCAATGTCAGGGACGACATTTAGTTTGTAGGGGGATAGTGTTAAGTTGACAGAAATTCGATGAGATTTCAGTATTATAATTAGTTGAAGACAGCGAGTTTGTGGTCGACCGCATGGTTTACGCACATGCACAGTTCTCCGCAAGCAAAGTTACGATTAAATTCTGATTGAATTTTAATGACAACTCTTCGTCGTTTTTCTTCAGGTCAGGCCAACAAAGGCCAGCACGGTGACATCTAAAACCGCAACATATATAACAACAGTATAGTATATAGCAACAGCACTAACAGCAGGAACTGAAGTCTTGTGGCCTAATGGTTCGACCAACAGGGAAAATCAATTGTAGTTTTCTTTCATCTTACAAAGAGTAACTTTATGCATATGCTACAGTTAACTTGCCAATGACCATTCAAGAGATATCTGGTCATCTGTTACCTATGATGATTATGAATTTCTTTCTACCCTGCAGTTAAGAAACATATATGCATCGATATATTAGACATTTAAACATGTGTGATATTGAAAGTTAACATTATTTAAGAAATAGATCTCCTCTCTCGAAGACGAGTTGGTGTGCATCTATCATTGAATAAAACAGAACAGGGAACATAAACCACGAAAGGCGCAGCTCTGAGTGTTTATGCTCACTTCTATGTTTTATTCAACGATAGAGGCACAACAACGAGTTTTCTATCTTATATGAGATCCCCTTACAATTACTTTTTTATATAAAAACAGTTGAAAATTATGGTATTTTTAGCAAATACATTTGAAAATAATGATACCTCCAGTCATAGAACATATTTAGTGGCATTGGCCGAGTCCATTATTATGTATAGGGGCGCTCCAATGATAAGAAAATCAAATGAATTCAACAATTAATGTGAATTTTTCCTGAGGATGTACAATTAAATATTTGCACAAAATATCTATTCTCAATGTCAATGACATGTGATTTGGTTTCCAATAGACAGACGCCGAGTCAGGCATGAATGACAATTGATACCTTCCTTAAAGTTTGATCAATGGTCTTGAACAATATGACGTCATTTGATAAGAAACGTCTAATTACTGAACTGATGTCATTTATTTTGTGCAAGACTGTATCATCGTTTGTCTGACATTGTTTTAATGCTGTGGGTATCTCATATTACTATAAAATAGTCGATGCTATAGGGGTTTTAATAAACTTACTACTTAACACAAATGTTTGTCTGAACTGTATCATTATTGGAAAGCAACATAAAACACATGATGATCAGTTCTACTACGAACTACCTAAAGAATAGCAACTACTATTTTCTGGCTTGAATTATTTTGATAATAGTGTGGGTTCGAGTTCACTTTTATGACGTTTTATTTGAAGAATTTTAGGGACATGAATATGGAGGTTTTTTAAACCCTGCCAGTGTTTGGTAAGGAAATAGAAGCAATTCAGAACATACAGTTATCTAAATGAGTTTATATGGAGTTTATTTAAACACTTCCAATGTTGCTTAGTAAACAGAAACAATGCGGATCAGACAGTTTTAAGATTTAAGAGGAAATTCAAACAAGTGTTACTAAGCAAAACAACGCAAAGATTTAATTTTTGGAAAACCCATAATAAAAACCCCTTTTATTTCCAATGTTCCAAGCTGTGACAAACGATAGCACTGAATCCAGTAGTGTGATTACTATAATATATCTTGAGATTCAACAATATTATGACTGTTATTTCCAAAGTTTCACGTTAGTAATTTTTAATATATTTTTGTCATGTCTTTGATTAGATACTATTTATACACATTTTCCTAATCGCTTGAGTTTTCATATAATTAACTCAGCGTTGATTCTAAAAAATTGCAATATGTAATAAAAACAACTAAATGATCATTTTATTTGAGCAATGAGCCCTTTGATGTTAACAGAGCCAGTCTTAATTATCGTGATACTATAACCTTTTAAATGTCATGTGTCAAACAAAACCAAAAGAAAAATTAATAAACTTTATGTTTATTTAACGACAAAAATTCATCTTTTTTTAAGAACAGGACAAAATTAGATGCGTAATGTTGACTGTGAACATAAAGGGAAAGACCTAATTAAATTCTTAAATGCCATGTGTCAAAAACTCCCAAAATTAAACTTGATGTTAATTCAAAGACAAAAAGATCAGCTTTAAGTTGAGAACAAGAAATATTGAATTCGTTATTTTGACTGTTGACCATAAAGTGAATGACCTAATTAAATTCTTAATCGTCATATGTCAAAAACTCCCAAAAGTAAACTTGATGTTAATTCAAAGACAAAAAGATCAAGTTTAAGTGGAGAACAAGAATTATTGAATGCGTTTTGACGACTGTTGAACATGTGTATGCTGTATCTACCAAGGAAGATGTTTCCCCCATGGACAATTCTGCATAGTTTTCCTTAACTTCAATATTAACCATATTCTTTCTTTTAAACAGCACACACCGTAATTTGTAGTTATATCTATGGGAATAGTTAATCATCAACTCAACAGTTTGACATGCTGGACAAAATATTTACATTTGATTCAATTTATAAAAAAAAATTTTTTGTTATAATAAGGTACAGTCAATTTCGACAAGATGTCCTGGTATAACATCACATGAATCACTAGAACTAGAATAGAACCAACTAACGAGAGTGTATATTATTGTAACATCCATTATGAATAGAAATTAGGAAAGAAGTCAACATTCTTACATGATAATGCTAATGGATTAATATTATTCAGTACTTCTTACTTTGGTTTTACTTTCTATTTATCTTAAAATCTTCAGTTAACCGTGGGTGATGTTCCTCTTTCAGGTCTTCATGAAAAGATGAGACAAGCAGAATTTGGAAGTTGAAAGACATCTATCTATCTTTTTTAGAGAAGGAAAAACAAATATTATCAATCAACTATACTTTGTTTAGTAATCAGAAACTATAGGGGCATCATATGTTTTAATAAATGCTATGTGACATTGTTGACAACTTTCATATTTTAATGACATTTAAAACATATTTGCCGTTTTACTTTTAAAATCATCAGTTACATGTTTTCAAAGACTTCTAGTATATAAATTTAACACATTGGTTTGTTCGAAAACATTTTTGTAAGCATACAAATTTCAGAAAATAGCATACGAGAAAAGCTGTCCCCAAATGTTTGAATATTTACAATCATACACTTTGGTCCGTATCAGAGCTTTCATGAATATAGTATAATAATTAATAACGTTTAATGTGTTCTGATTTCAAAATCTAAAATAAAAAATTGAATTAATAATGTATATAAACGTATTTATATCTAAGCAAAATTATGTATGTTCTTATCAATTTTATCTTGAAACCAACTTTTATGGTTAGGCAAATATTGGTTGCTCTTTGATAATGTTAACAAAATGAAAATCCCACAAAGACGTCCTTAAACATGGATTGTAAAATGATTAAATTCTTTTGAAGATCTTATCATCATAAAAAAATTCAAAATCAGACCGATATTAAGTTATCCTTTGTTGTCAGTATAGCTATAGATCAAAAATCGAAAATAGAATAGCTTAAGGCTACAATATCAGCATCTATTGAGTCAACATCAACATCTATTCATTATTTTACTAATCATCTCATAATATTCTACTTGGTAATGTGAATATTTGGGTCAATGCGTACATGTAAATAGTTTAAAGAGAGATGAACAGTATATGCTTAAAAAATGATTCAAAATAATAATTTACTGATATCAATATGTCAGGGATATCTGATTGGTTGATTGATTTATGACAGTGTTCAAATTAAGACATTAAACTAGTTCTATACCCTCAAGATAGGCTGTATACTATTACCAGGAGACTAATCACGAATATTCACGAGAAGAAGTGTACAGTTCATAAACAGCAAAAAAAAAAAAAAAAGGAAAAAAAGGAAAAAAAAAGGGGGTAAACATTTCATTCAACATATTTTTTCCCACTGTAGGCAAATAAAGATATAAGATAAAAAGGAAAATTAAGTAGAGAGCGAGAGAGAGAGAGCGAGATATATGGGATAGGGAGGAGGAGAGTATGTACAAGAACAGTATTACATACCATTGGTTTGGTTTGCATCAGTTACCATTTCAAGGGGGCCCATTTTTTGGCAAATTCACTTGGGTCGTTTGAATTACACTTTTCGATGTTATAATAGTGCCTTATTTGAGATAATAGTTGGACAAATGAGGGAGTGGTGTTGCTTTATTGGCAATTTTGTATGTAGCGTTTTGTTATTATAAAAATGTGATTTTCCAAGATGTTTAATTTTGGATTACCAAGGAGGAAATTATTTCTGTTTAAGCATAATTTTAGACATGTTCTACTTTCATACCAGTTACTGAGTTCGTTCCTTAAGCTTTCAACTTTTCGACAAGAAAAAAATAAATGTTCAAGTGTTTCGTTTTCAGAATGGCAAAGTGTACATAGGTTATTTTCAGAGAAACCTATTTTGAAAAGAAACGATTTTGTTGGTATGATGCGATGGACAAATTTATACTGAAAATTTCGTGACTTACTGTCCGTCACAGAGTTTCGTATTGTTGTAAAACATTCAGAAAGGTAAATGTCAGACATGTCTAAATCTAATTTGGAGTTCCATTTTGCTGTTAGATCTCGTAGGGTACAAATGCCACCTGATGTACGGAGAAGTTTATAGAGAAATTTGCAATCTGATGATGCAGTGATGTCACTAAGGATCTTGCAAAAAATAGCTGTATTTGTTCTATTAACCTGGACGCCCTTTGAAAGTTTAATCCATGATTTGGGTATCAAACTAATGAGTTTGAAATATGTCATAAAATTCGAATTCAATCCGAAGTCATGTTTCAAGGCATTAAATTCTCTAAGGTGGCCAGAGTCCGTCATCAGATCTCGAATGTATCTTATTCCACATTGGTGCCATTTATAATAGGTTTCAAAATCATCATATGGGAGATAGCTCATGAATGGTAGATTTCTGAATTCAGAAATATTCTCGATTTCAGAGGTTTGGAGATTATTATATATGGTTAAAACATCTTTCCAGAAATCATTTTTGATATGTTTAAGTAACCTTTTTAATTGATCTTTCGGGAAGTTCAGGATGTTGATATTTTCTGGGTTTACCATTGAACATCTGGCTAAGTGTTGCCATAATCCATCTTTTTGAGTAATACGCTTAATCCATTTCAATTTCATGTATTTACAAAAAGCTTCAACGTCAATCATGCCCAGTCCTCCTTCTGAATAATCATTCATCAGCATCCGTCTTTTTATTTTATCTCTTTTTCCATTCCATTTGAACTTAAAACAAAATTGTATTTAGTGATTTAAAGAACGCTTTGTTCGGCAGTGGAAGGGCTGAAAATAAATGTGTAAATAGTGGAATAATTTGGGACTTGATAATTGTAATTTTGCCATTTAATGTTAATGAGCGTTTTGACCAAGAGAAGCAAATTTTTCTTGTTTTGTCAATTTGTTTGTCGAAATTCAAGGGGATAATTTGTTTTAAGTCAGTTGAAAAAGTTATCCCTAGGATCTTAAAAGGTTCTTTCGACCACTGGAGGGGTAGATGGGGGCATAATTGTTCATTTGAATTCTTTTTTGAACCAATCCAAACGGCCTTGGTCTTGTCACAATTTATCTTTAAACCAGAAGCAAAAGCGAATTCTCGTAGCATTTCGATAAGTTCGATTAGACCCTCTTGTGTTCCTTCCAGGGTAAAATTCGCATCGTCAGCGTATTGAAAAGTTAGATATTCAACGCCATGGACATCTATACCTTTTATTCGGGTATTATTCTTGATAGAGATAGATAATAGTTCTATACACACAATAAAGATATATGGAGAAATGGGGTCGCCTTGTCTACAGCCTCTTTCAAGTTTGAAATAATTTGAAAAATGCCCTGTACTTATAATTGCGCTATTACTATTATATTGAAATAATTTTATCCAGCGTCTAAGAATGGGACCAAAATTAAATGCTTCCAATGTATCTATAAACTTCCACTCTACAGTATCAAATGCTTTTTCAAAGTCTACAGTTATAAGCAGTCCTGGTTTTTTATGTACTTCACAATAATTCATAATATCGTATAATATTCTTGTATTTTCTCCAATGAAACGGTCCTTAAAGGGGCAGTAGCACGTTTTTAAGGGGAGTATAAGGTGATGTCAGGAAAATGAAAATAAATTGTTCCAATCTAAAGACAATGTATAAAAACTACATGAAGCAGTAATAAATCAAATATATAATGTAAAACTAAGCCATGCGATTCCTTTTCTTACACAAAATGAATTAAAGGTGTTCACACAAAAATGGCTGCCAATGGATTTTATGTGAATCGTTATACTTTGTTCTCTGACTATGAATGATTGGTTTGTGTAATGAGATTTTTGACACTGTCAAAATGATACATTTAGCATTAACTTACAATTATCAGTGAAAAATCAAAAATATAAAATTGTCAAAAAACGTGCTACTGCCCCTTTAAGAAATCCCGTTTGTGTTTCATTAATGATATGTGGAAGGACTTTCTTCATCCTATTTGCTATTACCCCAGACGCTATTTTATAGTCCACATTTAATAAAGTTATTGGTCGCCAGTTCTTGAGATATCGCCTGTCTCTATTTTCTTTTGGAATGCAAGTTATTATACCCTGATTTTGAAAAGTTGACAAAGTTCCAGTATCGAAAGCATAAACTATTGATCTAAGGAGAATAGGTCCGATATCTACCCAGAAAAACTTATAGAATTCTGCTGAAAAGCCGTCTGATCCCGGACTCTTTCGATTTTTCATGCATTTTAAAACAAATGCACATCCATGTAGGGTAATTGGACCTTCACAACTGTCTCTCTCATTTGGATTTAATTTGATGTCAACATTTGTGAATTGACGGGCATAGTCTTCCCACTTTGCGTCATGCTGGGTAGTGTACAGGGTTTTGTAGAATTGTAAAGTTTCATGGACTATGTCATTAGTACCAGTCACACTCTTACCATTGGAGTCAATTATTTCATTCATATGCTTATTTATATAATTTCTCTTCTCAAGATTGAGGAAGTATTCTGTATTTTTTTCACCTTCTTCGTACCATTTTGCTTTACTTCTAAATATAATTCCTTTTATTTTTTCTGTACGAATGGTTTCTAATCTTTCTTTTTTAACATTTAGTTCATTAAGAGTGTCATTTGAAAGCGTTTCATAGTTTGATTCAAGCTTATTAATATCATTTTCTAGTGTCTTTTCTTCTTTGTCAACAGATGTTTTTTGTTTTATTGTATATGCTATTGTCTCACTTCTAATTTTCATTTTTAGCATTTCAAATACGAACTGGTCGTTCATTTTGAAAGTCATATTGACAAGATCATCAGTATTCCCTGATGTCTTGATTTCATTCAAAGTATTCTGTATAGTTTCTTTTATTGTACCTACATAATCTTTATCATGGAGTAAATTAGAGTTGAACTTCCAATATCCAGGGCCACTGTCAATTGGGTTAACATCTAAATCAAGGATTATATATGAATGATCGGATTTGTAACTCATTCCAATAGATACAGTTTTTACTATTGATAGGATATCCTCAGACATTAGGAAGTAATCTAGTCTACTCTGCTTTAATGGATTGGGTTGGCGCCATGTGTATTGTCTACTATCAGGATTAAGTATTCTCCAAGGGTCGACCAATTCTAATTGTTCTTTAATATCAAGTATTTTGTCATGTGATTTCTTGTTGTTTTTGTGTTTATAATTATAAGTATCGTTTTCATAATCTTGCACCACATTCCAATCTCCACCCCAGACTATTGATCCTGAAAGTTGACTTAATTCAACGGCGAGATCCTCAAAAAAGTTTGGCGAGTCGGTATTTGGCCCATATATATCTACAAGTGAAAAACGTATGTCTTCTGTGGTGATATCAAGAATAATGAAACGGCCGTTATCATCTACAATTACTTCATGCATGTGATATTCAAAACTATTATTTATTAAAACCATAACTCCTGCACTTTTACTAGTACCATGTGAAAAATGACACCTAAAACCCCATTCTGCGGCCCATGTGAGTTCATCTTCAACTGTACTATGAGTTTCCTGAAGAAATATAATTGAGGCTTTCTTACTACGGACAAAATTAAATATGTCTCTGCGTTTTGCTGTATCGGTTTTTATGCCCCTAGTATTCATAGACAATAATCTAAAATTATCCATTGTCTATGTTGGAGATATCTATTATATGGTAAATATTATGTATATGTTTGACAAAAACCAATGCATGTAATGAAAATTGAGAGAGAAAGAAAAGAAAAATAGGTGAAATAAAGATTTCGAGAGAAATAATGGATAGAAAGGAGGAAAGAAATAAAAATAAAAAAGGTGAAATGATGCTTCCTTGAGCTACAATGTCCGTAAGTGAGGCATTTATATTCAGAGGATGTCTTTTCTAAAGTGTAGACACTCATGATAATATATAAGCAGAATATTGAATAGTAAATATGATAAATAAATGTTTTCTTATAAATATGATTAAGTGAAACATAGATTTCTTTCAAAGTAATGATCCTGAAAACAAAGCCAAAAAATATATAGAGTTCCGAAGGGGCGGTATTTGGTAAGTATATACCTGTAAGTGAAGGACGTATGTCTTCTATAATGAATAAAATAGAATTAAGGAAAACATTGCTTCTTTCCAGAAATAATATGTAAAGGATCATTGATCAAAATGAATGAAAACTGCACAATACATATGCGTTTAATAATTAAATAGAATTACAAAATTAAAATATAGATCTGGTCAAAGTGTACAAGAGAAACAATTAATGAATTTTCCAGTGTCAGTATATGCGTCACTGAATGGGCAGGAAAAGCCGTGTTACCACAAGGTCATTTCAGGACATGAAGCGTTCGTAATATCACATCATGTTTGTGATCTAATAGTACAGTACTTCCATCAAGTTCCATGATGAACACATTAATAAGTGGTACACTGGGTGATAGTTCGACTAGTTTTTGTTGATGATGACATCAATGTTGTCAAAAGGGTAGACTTTAAACTTCTTCCCATTGCTTGTGTGTGCATAGACCCTGCCATTAAAGTACCAGGCGTTGTCAACATCTGGATGGCTTTTCAAACGATTGATCAACATCACATTTGCCTTAGTGACGTCATCAGCAAGGCGAACAGACGATTTTTGTTTTAACTGTTTACGTGCCCTGATCACCCTTACCTTCACTTCGACGGAAGCAAACTTGACCAACACTGGTTTGGTGATCGATTTATTGGCATGATCAATCCTGTGGATAGCTATAATTTCCTCTCTCTCAACCTGAACTTGTACAAGATCCATGAGATCAAAGAACTGCCCCACCAAATCCTCATCTGCAGACTGCTCCATATTGAAGATCTTAATGCTGCATTTTCTAGAGAACTGTTCATTTTGGTTGGACAGACGATAAGCCATGTTAGCCTTCTCAGATACAGTATTCATCTGTTGAGTAAGCTTTTCAATTTGTTTGTCTTTTTTATTCATGTCATCTCTTAGTTTCTTGCTTTCAGTGTCTAGAGTAACAAAGTCATATTGCAGTTTGTCGAATCCAATCTCAGACAAAACCTGTTCCTTAATCTCTAGTTTGAGAGTGTCACGAAGGGATTTTATGGCTGCATCAACTGCCTTTGTGATGAGATCTTGCAGTTCATTGTATTTTGAATTTCAGATAGGGTTTGCCGTATTTCTTCCATTTCATGCGAAAAGTCGGGCTTTTTAGGAGGCATGTTGAAATGGTAATGTATATAAATGTACTTAATTAGCGTGTTCAGTGACAGAGTCTCTAAATGACAACGTGGTCGTGGGTTTGACCTTTGACCTGCAGTTCGTGTGTGTGAGAATTTTTTCCCAAAGTTACTAAAGGAGTGTTCTTAGCACAATGTTTTGCACATGGAATGAATCACAATAATGTCAACTCACACTGGCTGCCATAAAAGTAGTTACGTATCTTCCTCTTTCATGAATATTGGGACATTTTTCGGAGAGCTCATCACTCGTGTGTTGCCATGTTGTAGCCAAGGGGAGTAATCATGAATATGATATTCTCAGATCCTGCGAGGGATCCTAATTAAACTTCTTTTTGACTAAGTGTGTCATATCTTATTTCAACATTTGCAGTCTGTTTAAAAATAAATATGTCCAATGGCATTACATGTTTCACACTTATATTCCCCATAGATATTTGGTGCGGCGCTAGAATCGGAATCCAAATTATGAATGTCATCTGCAGTTTTGAGCAACACAATGGTACTCTGGATATGTAACGGTCAACGAGTCTAGCGTTTAAGCACATGCGTCCAAAATATATATCTTTCATACCAAAAAATAAATTATGCTTTTGATGATTATGCTGTTTTAGGAAAATAAGTTTTCAGAGCAAAGATAAACACTGTTAATACTGACATGACAAGTTTACTGATTTCATTACACATCTTCAGGATTTATAAAAAGGAATTTTGGGGACATTTGAGGTGAAACGACAGATAAACAGACCAGTCAAATTCACGTTTTAATGTTTTAATAAGTGTGCAATAATTAGGAAGTGAGTTTTTAAATCTTCACACTCTTGACACTCCTTCGTTAAAATTATCAGTTGTTATTCAATAACTTTATGTTCTGTAGCTTGACTGAGAATCTTTCATACTTTGGAATATGTAGACAATTGTGCGGTGCTATTTACAATATTAATATCATTATATCATATAGTAGTGACGACGAAAGATTGTCTTCTACTAGATAATATCATTTTGTCATTTTTTAACTTAAACAATCTTAATTTACCATTAATGTTTTTACATGTTGTAGTTAGCCTTGAGAAGATGAGAATATCTAAATGTAATGGCAAAAATGTATAAGGTAAGGGTTATTGCAATATCAATAATGCCTACGTGATGTCTACCCAGCCAGTGTTCTGTGTTTGCAGATTATATCAAATGTTGACAAAACTATCAAAATGTCAAGTGTCTCACATAGACGAAAATAAAGACAGCTGCTTACGAAAGGTTTTTTAATACTTTTGATGTAATATGGTGTTTATTTGAGTTTGACTCGTTATTTGGTAATGCTATGGCACATTTGCAAAGCACGGATATTTAGAAGCACTGCTCTGAAAAATGCATGGTAAGAAGTAATTTCCTGTCGTTTTTTATATCTTTACCTTGTGTAACTATTCTCTCAGGAACTCAATCTGTAAGTTTCAGATCTTTTCACCACCGAAGAGTTTTTGTGATAGTGGAATGAGAGAATTCGTTATTGCAATGTTTACACCTGAGAGACTTTGATCACTTTACTGTGAAAGCTATGTAAAGGTAGTAAAGACAGATGCCGGTTACTTCTATTTCTTATGTTTTGGTACATTTGTAAATAGAAATGTCATTTTGAAATACCAAAATGAGTCATTGCTGTACGTAATATCTTCAAAGGTGCTACAGCATCACAAATGAAGTCGAGGATTTTAATTATGAAAATGCATCATGATTGGTAACTTATCAGGGGCTTCATTTAATTAAGAACTTGATTAGTTAAAGTTAGAACCTGAGGAGGACATGATCAACAAATCATCAAATACTTCTTCAATATGACTGTTTCTGACAATAAAACAAATTTGATGGCGTTTCCCTCAGAGGTTTCATCTAGAAAAATCTTTTTAACCGGCACGTTAAGGCCTTGCTATAATATTTATTTTTCTAGAGATTGCAGAAAATATTAAATACCATAATTTCTTTTGATTTTTATCATTTAACATTAACATTTTGATTAAGTTTACCAAATTCAAACATCATTGTAGTCGACGATAAAAATTGAGAATTAATGAATTGTGTGAGTGCTATACCCTTGTGTCACTTGTCAACATGCACTTCCTCTTTTTGATCTGTTTGTTGACCATGGATATGCTCCCACTGATACGAGTTTAATTGATAAGGAACCTTTTTCCTGTTGAGTGGCAGAATGAAATTATATGTATCCTTGACATCTAGAAACCAATTGGTTTAAAAAGTTGACCTCTTACCGAAAATGAAAATTAACAGCACTTCCAACTTTCATTGATTGTTACGACTAATTGTCGGAATAAAGTCAGCAAGTACATGTTACATACTATTATCGTTCTATGGTCTTAGGGTATCAAGTTTTATTGTTTTAAAGATACTTCAAAACAATAATTATTTAATATATCATGATGGTACAGCTATTTATTATGTTACCTCAGAGTGAGATACTTTTTTCTATCAGTGAAATAAACTCTCTATCTGGCTACAGTGTTGATAGCATTGATCGTCACACTCAGTAGAGTGACGTAATGAAACAATGGTTTGACCTAACATTGTTTGCATTCTGTTTCTTCATGACTCTATAGGTCAACATAAAGGCATTGTACCATTTCATGTAATTAGAATTAACTTTTACACAGGCATTTATTTAAACTGTATAAACATTACCTGTAATCTCATCAGACACGTCCATCTCTTATATCATAATCATCTAATGTGATATTTAAATTGTTTATACATGAGGCTTCTTAAACTTTATACATACATTGGTGTATCTTGCATTTCATTATTCACATAACGAAGGGACAAGAAAAACCCAGAAACGTGGCCATCATTGGCATGAGCTATTCTGAAATCCTGAAGAAGCAATAACATAACAATGTTTACCACAAAGGGAAAATTACTAATTGCAAATAAATGGTAACATTATGAAAATCATCTGGGTGAATGATAAACCACAGTATACATGTATGTTGCAAAAAAAAGATTTTATATTTTGATACTGACTGTCACTACAAACGTCAGAGTTTTAGATGCCTATTCTTAGTTTCTTGACATTTGATGCAAATATACTATTGAGTTATCACAGGTCACTTCTGTATGTGAAATGAAAATAACATTATTTTAGAAATTGCCAATAAAGCAGATAATAATAGACTGTGTGTTATTCTAGTTATCAGTAGACACTTTACTCTTTTCATACTGTGTGATTGGCAACTATGACAATGCTGTCACTGATAAATGTTCAATAGATAAGGGGTCATTTTCCTGTTAAATGGTCGAATGACGTGATAAGAATCATTCATAGAAAACAGTGCCCTATTTATACAGCTGATTCGTATCTAATGTTCTCAAAGTTAACCCCGTCACCAGACAAGGAGAGATTATTGAAATATCAAATTAGAAAAAAACTTTTTTCTAATTTGATGGTATTTTTTTCCGTTAGTCAAGTATCATTTTCCAGGGTTCCAAAATATACGATTATATGCATCATCAGTAAACACAAGAACAATTACAACTATTTTTGGAAAACAGGTTATACATTTAAATCCTACTTTCTGTCTTTCTTTTCGCCAAGTGTTTTAAATTTGCTTTCCTAAAATATTTTTCGATTTAATATTGATTTATAGTGTGCATCTTTCGTTAAGTCCATCTATAATCTGAGATACATAACCATATGAATAAATAGTGTATAGTGTGCAAGCTTTTATATACAAGCGTTTATAAACTATTTTATAAGAAACCCTACCATATCTCCTTATTGACTATAAACACTAATTTCTCTCTGACAATGACTCTGAGGTTGTTGAAAAAAGGATTTAGTCGATTGTTTAAACAATACGGTTTTGCCATTTGGCCCTAGTTTTATTTATGGGGGAGGCAGTAACATCAATCTTACGTCACAACAAGGTCTATATACATATATCTATGTATAGATAGAAAGATAGATAGACAGTAATAATGGTACATATAGATGATGATTGATGTGAATTTCTTTGGATATTTGTAGTGTGAAGACAAGATTAGACACCAATTATGCCATATATGCCTTATATTACCGTCACATATTGCAGAACTGGACAGTTGCAAATTTCTATATCCTGACAGCATGTTCAATAGGAAACAAACACAAAGAGAAGACGATATCAAGCACCAAACGTGTTAAACCATCCATTGTTTATATTTATGTAATCTTGTCTTTTTCTTGGTTTTGTCTTCTTCTAAAGAATGGGTGTACCTCGCAGCAGCAAAGGTATCATATACAATTTGTTTAAATTCAATCATTCCAATCATGAATTTTCGATGTTGGTTAAAAACAATATTAGGTTGAAGAATATGGTTCTAAATGAACGAGTATTTGATCAAACAAGATTGTATGATCTACTTAAAAGAAAAAATAACCAAATTGGCAACATACTACATAATACTTTGACTACTCATGGCTAGCAGAAATCATTTTAAGAATTCTATTCAAGATATATATTGAATACACTGACACAGTATTAGTATCACTTTAGATCAATGTATTGTTCTGAATAATTTATGTCTTTTGTATAGATAAAACAATCATCCGCCCGGATACGATAAAGGAAGTTAGACAGTGTTATTAAATTGATTGAGTAATTTATTGAAGACGACCAAGTTCTTATGGATATTTTTGGGTGCACGAAATGCAACTTATCTAACAGAGCTTCTAAAATGCTTCTCAAAGAAATGAGTGAGTTACTGTATAGTGCCGCTTAGGAAATATTGTAGCAATTAGGTCTATTCTATTCTTTTCTAGAATGAAAAATATATCATGTGATTGCTTTAGTTTCATGTGACAAAGAACTCTCCATACAAGTGACATTTTGTCTTCTTGCCTGAATCATTAGTAAAACATAATTATGTAGAACTCGTTGACAATTCTTAGATTGATATTTAACGAAATTGAAGTAAAACACTTTTCTACATCATGAACAAATCATTTAAATCTTCAAGAAGACAGGTGAGCCTACTACAACCAAATGATGCATTGATTTATCATTATTGGCATCCAACAAGGCAATAACATTCTGCCAATGAGTATACTGTGACAGCATCAGCATTCAGATACTTGGTTTATTGAGATAAGGATTAGTCAATAACTATTTGTAATCAAAGGAACACCACACAAAGTGTTGGATGCATTTAAGAACCAACTCATGAGACAGCAGCATGACTTATACTTCCATATAAAAAAGTAATGAGCAAATAACGTCTACACTCGGGCATGATATTTCCTCAGTTCAAGTTCTGCAAGGACGTTATCCAAGGAGAGATGGGTTGTAGAGAAGGATTGATATTTTGTTAACATTCAATCTTGCTTGACTCTCTTGCTTAATAAGTCAATTTGTAAATATATTTATACTCAAATCCTAAGTTTACTAGTGCCATTGTTTAGAGGTACGGCTGTTGTGTTTGAATTGCTAAATTAAACTAACAATACAGGGTTTCAGAGAATGAAACGAAAATATTTTTCAACAATTAGATATTTTGCATTTTATAAAAAGCTTGCAGGATATTTTTTCTGGGTTTTCTGGGAAATGTTATTTTCAATCATTTTAAAACTGGTGTGCTGAAACTCTTTTTGTAAATTCATTAGTGAGAGAATTAACCAAAACTTAACAAAGTTTCTACACTAATTTCTTAAGACACAAAATACCATGTTTTTTTCCCAAATATTTCTAAGTTAAAACTTTTTCAATGATCTTACAATTCTTTTTTTTGAACCAACTTTGATGGTCTTGTTCAATATCAGTTTTTCGGTTAAAGATAAAATGAAAATTTAATAAACCCTTTGAAGTTTTAACTATAAGCAAATGCCAATGAAATGTTTATGTTCGTTTTATATTCGTCTGTTGTGCTGGGTAATATGACTATTGAGTTAATGAAAATGGGTTAAGAAAAATATATCCATCGATATATCGCACATTAAAAAACTTTGATATCAAAAGGTATCATTATAATGGCATACGAGTCGATACTTAAGAGTGCTTATTTATGTTTTTTGCTTGAACTGTATCATTGTTGGAAAACAACATAAATCACATGATGTTCACTTCCACTATGAATAAAGAAGACCGTTTGTCTGGATGCTATAAATTCTTAAATGCCATGTGTCAAAAAAAACTTGATGTCACTTCAATGAAAAACAGATCCGTTTTCGGTAAAGAACAAGAAATATATATGACGCAAAACGGGAATAAAATAAATGTTAGCATGCACAGCTGAATTACTTGAAGAGATTTTGAGTTTGATTTCTAGACACATTCCTGTTGCTAAACGATCGATTACAATGTATGTTATATATTAAGCTGCATTCATATTAGACTCTATGTATGAAAACATGTAATATGTTTATTTTCATTGATGATACACCAACACCATAGTGTATTATATATACTGTTATATTTACTGTGAGAGATATAAAGCATCCGATTATAAATGTTATATGTATTTATTCCAGATAAAAATTATCAGCATTTTATTGGATGTGATTATCGTTAGGAAACTCTCAAGTTGATGATGTGACTTGTGAAAGCAATAACATATTCGAAACCAATCCTGAAACAAATTTAAGAAATGAATTGTGTTTAATTACGAGTTTCGTAAAGGTTACAAGCATGTAGACATAAATAATATGGGAATCAGTTCTAAAACTTTAAATTTAAATCAAATGCAATCTGGTTAGACCTCTATGTAACATACTCGTTATCATTCAATCTTGCTTACTTTCATAACTCAACTCGCACATACATTGAATTGTAAATCTTTAGGTTACCATTTCCATGGGTTAGGTTCCGTCTTAATGGTAAGGTGTGAGTCAGAGAAGAATAGAAGTTGAAAGAAATCTATTGTTTGAGAGAAAGAAAGACAAATCTTGTCAATCAACGATCAGATGTTAAGAATACAGAAGCTAGCGGGATATCATATGTTTATCGGAATGCTATATTACATTGTTGTTAAATCGTCATAATATAACCACATTTAAAACATTTTTTTCAGATATATATTTAACAAAATAATGAGTATAATATTTCCAAAGACATTGAGAAAACAAACTTAACACCTTTGTTTGTTCCATGAATAATGATGAAATACCAATTTGAAATATATAGCATACAAGAAAAGCTGTCCACCTTTGTCTGTATCAATACTTTCTAATTCGCCAAAGATATAAATGATACAATTATTAATATCATTTCATGTAATCCTACTTAATTAAGTATCTATGTTCAAGCATAAAATGATTCGTGGTCATATCAATTCTATCAGTGAACCAATTTTGATGGTCTTGTCAAATATTTGTTACTCTTTGATAGTGTAAACAAAACGAAAATCCCACAAAAACATCTGTAAAGATCAAATGTAAAAATGAGTTATCATGATTTAATCATCTTCATAAGCCTATCAAATGTTTTAAGTCCGTCCAGTATTAAGTTGTCCTTGTTTGTAGCATTTTTACAGAGAAAATATTGAATAACGACAACCTTTAGGCTATCAATCGCATCATCTATTGATTATCTCTTCTGAACATTTTAATAGTTTACTGTTTAGCTTCAGTACTTTATTAATGATCTGGTTAAAGTTGTACTTGGGATTGAGTTTAGTTTTTAAGATGAATAACAAATCCTATAAAGGTTATTCATGAAGTTTATTGATTGCTATCAATATGTCAGTGAAATCTGATTGGTTGAATGATTTATCAAAATGTTTAAAACTTGTCACAAAAACCAGTTTTGTACACTCAAGATTTGCAAATATTAATACAAGGCAACCAATTACAATTAAGTGTCTCTAGACTGCTGCTCGTGATCTTCAATAATTTCTTATATTAATTTTGAACTATCAACTGAGTTTCTCAAAACTTACTTTCAACATTTGCAGTCTCATTTTAGTACACATTTCACACGTACAGTCCTGATAACCATTTGAAAAATCCAATATATAAATAATTATGTTTTCAAGTTTTCGGAGTGAATGAGTGAGTTAGTTATTGTTTTAAGCTGATTGGGCATATTTCAGTCATCAGCGGCGTGTGGAGCTTTCTGAAGTTGGTGCAATGGATATTGAGCTCTGGATACGAGTCTAAGCACGTGTGATTATAATGATTAGTTTTTGTTTTTGAGTGCTAAACTTGCCCAGTCACTAAATGTTTGCTCAAGGGGATATGACCAACAGTACAACTCTGTATAATATCCTTACAAAAATGAATCTCTGTCGTTTTGGGTCCCTCAAGGTTATTTACACTTTACATCTACGTACAACGAGGCACAAGATGTAAACCATCTACAACTTCTGAAAACATTTGATATCAAATACTACCTAAGAGCCATCTCCAAGAACTGGTTAACAACAAAGGAACTTAAAATGAATGATTAAAAAACTGAAGCTATCATTGTTGAAGCAAAACAGAAAATACAAAATGTATTGCATATGAGTGGTTGTTCTGGTTGTATTTCAAGATAATGGAAACTCTGCCTGTATATAATGCAAACAAAACAGGGCAAAGTATCGATCCTTGAGGTACACCATACTGAAGTAATGAGTGACTTTACTTCCTTCTATCGACGGATGAACTGATCTCTGCCTTTCAAATATGAGGAGAACCCATGCAAAGCACAACCCTTGATATCAAAAGAATACTCTATTTTGTCCAACAGGAATTTATGGTCATTTGTGTAGAAGGCGAAAAAGAGAGATCAAGTAACACAAGAGCAGCTAGTTTACCATCATCTACGGCACTTCGCTTAAATCGAATACGACTCTGAGAAGTGCAGTTTCAGTGCTATGAGGCTGTCGTTGTGCTGATTGGAAATTGTCAAGGTGATCATGATCTGCTCGGTGTGATTTCAGGTGAATGCCTATGACTTTTTCAATCACTTCTGCCACATATGAGACCTTCGAAACAGCACGAAAGTTCATTGGGTCGTTGTTATCAAGGTTATCTCTCTTTAAGAGGAGTTTCACAGCTTGACTCGTAGGAATATCGTAGGAATTCTCAATAATTGTTTTGAGAACTATATCAGGCTCTGGGTTATGTTAAGTTAGATATTCTGTCAGTTTTTATCAAAATATATTATCAAAATAACAAATAGAATGAGATTGTCTTTGCCGAACGCACATGTGATAACTACAGTTTGCAATATATTTCACTTGAGAAAAAAAAAGATTAAATATATACTTTGATTGTAATTGATGTCGTGTGGAGGGTGGATACATGTATTCACAATAATGCCTGATGAAATGGATATGACCAGAATGTTATGATTTCTATGAAAAGTCAAAGTTGAGTTAGGACCTACAATTACGAAAAACTAATTATTAACCACTTTTAGATCTTTGAACTTTACATGAAAACTAATCATCATTTATCGTGATTATACAACGTTTACTTAAGGGAAATGCCCCTATCGATGTGAAATCAAATAAGGTTATCCCTCTTTAAGAGGAGTTTCACAGCTTGAATAGTAGGAATATCGTATAATTCTCCCTGTTCCCTAATTGTTTTGAGAACTATATTAAGTTCTGGGTTATGTTTAACTTAGATATTCTGTCATATAAAGCTTTCATCAAAATATGTTAAAAAAAATAACAAATATAATTAGATTGTCTTTACAGAACACACAAGTGATAACTACAGTTTGCAATATATTTCACTTGAGAAAAAAATAAATGAAATATAAACTTTGATTGAAATTGATGTCATGTAAAGGGTGTATAAAATTCTTTGATGAAACCGTTTGGTGACACCTACATGTATTCTCAGTAATGCCTGATGAAATGGATACGAACAGAATATTATTATTTCTATGAAAAATCAGAGTTGAGACCTACAATAACAAAGAACTAATTATTAACCACTCTCAGATCTTTGAACTTTACATGAAAACTAATCATCATTTATGGGAAATGCCCCCATCAATGTGAAATCAAATAAAACAGAAAAATTATAATCATCCATAAACAATGTTATGGATGCTATCTATTTCTAATAATAAAAAGATAATTACAATAATCTTACTTTGCATTCGATTTTTTCCCCAGAAAAGTAAAAGACCACTCGAAAGTATCAATACATTGTTGCAGTTTATCTTGCAGATTAAACTTGTTTTAAGTGACGTTTCAAACGGACATGATTAATAAAATCTGTGAACGTAGGAGAAAAAAACAAGTGTCCGAATAGTTTTCAGAATAGCGTTTTGTTAGGAACAGAAACTTAACATTTACACTGTATCACTCAGGTACCGATTACAGTTTCTTGGTGATTTACAAGGGATGTAAAGCATATTTCACCTGATTCTCACCCTAGAACAAGTATTTTGAAATCGCAAATACTTGAGTTAACTATATATGAATGAGCTACATTACTTGTAAGTTTCAACTTTTTACCAAAATTGGACAAGATTGGAATCTTCAAACGTCCACTCCAACGAACATGTTCTATAAATGACAAACGGACAACATAGTATAATGTTTCTCACGTTTACAACCGTTTATTGAAATATTTGAATTTCTACAGGAATTTTATGAGTGACAAATAAGTACTATATAACAGCCGAACATTCATATGTTCATATTTATATTACCAGGGATAGCACTACACATGTTCTGCTTTTCTATCAAACTTATGCAATAAACATTACAAGAGTTTAGGTTATGCATATTGTGTATCTATAAAATAGCCTCATTGACATGACAGTTGTTAGGTACAGGTTCAATTACAAAACAATAAGGAAGATGTTATTTTATCATTGAAAACTTTTGTGTGTTTTCTAGTTGCTTAGAGGTAACACGTGAAAAAGAGGAAGATTGAATAATTTGTAATATAAAATATATTCTTCCTGTCGAGCTATCTTCAAAGAAATTGCCAATTAATAAATTTTATCTTTAAAGTTATAATTGATACTTTCATGATGAACGTCTCTGAGGCAAACAGGTTCAAAAGACTTAAATATTAAACGCATATATATAAATATAATATAATAGTCAATAAGTGATTTGTTTAAAGTGCCTTTCAACTCGGGCAAATGTTATTACATGATTAGTTAGAATATTACTTATTTTGGGGCATTGAGTAGTTATAAACAAGTGATATAAACTATTTTACCAAATGTCATAACTTGTTTTCCTCGGCTACGTATTAACAATAACAATAACAACAAACTAACAACAACATCAAGGCATGAATAACGTTTTGTTATTGGTTCTTCTCTTTCTCCGAAGACCCGAAGTGAAAAGCATGATTCATGCATTAAACAATTAGTTCCATTAACAGGACAACCCAACCAATGTTCTGTTTGTACTATCCAACTTATACAATAAACAATAAAGAGAGTTTAGGTTATGTATAATGTGTATCTATAAACTAGCGTGTATTGTTTTTGGTTCCCATATTACATTCAAAGACTCCAATGAAGTGAAAAACATGATTTATGCATAAAACAAATTTATTGAGAGAAACTGTTGTTGTTTGTTTTTAGTTGCTTTAGAGGTATCATTTGAAGAAGAGGAAGATTGAATAATATACAATTATAAAATAGTGAGGTCAATACCTGTTTTTATAGACCGAGGAAAACAATGTTGACCTAGGACAAAGTCAATAATTGTTTTATTATATCTCGGTGAAACCAAACAAAAGAGGATTGAAAACTACAGCATTGAGCGGCATTTGGGCTTGATTGTTGATGTCAATGACATCATGATAACAATAGCATGAAACAACGGTTTGACGTCATCGGCTCTATTTTTAGTAACTCAAGTCCATATAACTTTTTGTGGACTGTCACTTGACCGGTTCTCGACCAATCGGATTGCTGGAAAGATATGCTCATTAAATAATTTGTAATGTAAAAGCTATTCTTTTCTGTCGAGAAAGTTTTAAGGAGTTTGCCAATTAATTTATTTTCTCCAAAATTATGATCAATACTTCATGACGAACGTCTCTGACACATACAGGTTCAAAGGATTTCAATACTAAGCAAATTTGACGTAAATTAGTGCAACTGTGCAATTCAAAAATTCAACTAGAGTAACTGTATTGCTTTAAGTGCATTTCAACTCGGGCACATGGTCTTACACGATCACTTTTAAGATTACATATTTTAAGATGCAAGAAATGTATCCGGCATGCAACATATCTGTATGTAGTATATATATCATCAACTTACAAATTGATTCAACAGTTTCGACTAATTTTTAAGAAAAGATGACCAATTAAACATGTTAAAAACTGATGCCAAAATATACAATTCTGATAATATGAAAATATATTATTTTTGTTATTGTTTCTATTAAATACATTTGATTGAGTTTCTTTGTAATACTAGTTAAGGTGATGTATTATAAGTTCTTTTATGACCAATCTAGACATTCTTGATTCTCTGTAGAAGACCAATGATATAAAATATTATGAAGCACAAACCCTATGAATCAAAACACTCTTCCTCGGAACCTTGCAAATCGCAATCTGAACCCATCAGGAATGTTCAACAATTGACAAATTTACAAGAAATCAATATCACCATTGTATTTTATGCGTAACAATTTAATCAAAGATTTAAATACTTCCAGTAAATCATTTTATCAAATAATAAAAATCAATGGAAACCATTTACTAGAAATATCATGCTGTATTTGCTCTTCACAAATCACCCCTGGTACAAAACATGGCAATAAAATTGTAGTTAAGAGTGGAGTGCCGTAGCGTCAGCATACAAATACTGGGTTTATTGAGATAAGGATAACGTCAAGTAGCAATTTGTAATCGAAAGGATATCTCAGTTTAATATCACACATGTTGGATGCAATAGAAAACTAATGAATAGACAGTCAAATAGTTGTTGCAATCATTATGGATACAAATGAGGAGAAAACGTCTATATTCGAACTTTTCTCTGTGGAGAGGATATCCATGATTTCTTTTCAATTTAGTGTTAACTTTCTTGCTATTATTTCGTCTTGATTGATTATAACTATATCTTGAGGGAACAATTCTGAAATAAATCAACATGTTTATCTTCGGTTAACATAGCCTTGAATTCATAAAGTAAACCTTTGTGTAATCAAAATGCATTTGGTGTTTGTTAGACATTCTTAATTTTTCAGAAAATAAAGAAGGGAACGTATTTTGTTTAACGTTGATATGTTTTAGGGCAACAACATGATGTTTTACTGTATCTTTTGTCAATCCAACAGCAATTAAAACTTATTGGCACGCTGAATTTGGAACATTTCAAAATGCATAAGGGGTGGAATTCCCTTGCCATGATTGTTTTTTTCGAATATGAATAATTTTGAACATACCCATAACTTAATAACATAACTTCCTCAAGTATTTATTTATGATCACGGCAGACAAGTCTATTAGTTTTCTCTCCAACAAAGAGTAACTTTATGCATATGTATATGCTACAATAAACTCTTTAATGATCATTCAGGAGACATTTTGACATTTGTTACCCATGATTTAATGCATTTCTTTCTACACTGGGGTTAAGACACATATGCATTAGTATATTGCACATTTAAACTATCACTAAAGGTTAAGAGGATATTTGTCCTTTCTTGCAAAAATCCCGTGTTTAATCTCATTGAGTGAGGAAGAAAGTTTATATTTGATAATAGAAAGTTGTCTTCATCATGAGTAAAATTTCAAAAAAGATTGTTATGTCTTTTTTATAAGATACTCTTTATACACATGTCGGTGTTGATTCTCCGAGAAAGGCAAAATGTAATAAAAAATACTAAAAGATCCTTTTATTTGAGCAATGAGCCCTTTGATGTTGATAGAGCCAGTCTAATTGTCGTGATAGTATAAAATTTTAAATGTCATGTGTCAAACAATGCCAAAAGAAAAATTAATAAACTCTATGTTTATTCAACGACAAAAAGAGTAAAATCAAGTGAAGAACAGGACATAATTGAATGCGTTATGACGACTGTGAACATAAAGGGAATGAGCCTATAAAATTCTTAAATGTCATGTGTCAAAAAAAAATCTTGATGTAAATTCAATGACAGCAGATCATCTTTAATTGAGAACAACAATTATTGAATTCGTTATTATAACTGTTGAACGTAACCTGTATGCTGTAATTAAACAAGAAAGCTTTTTTACTCGTTAAAACAAATGTCCCAACATACACTATTTCAGCTGAAAGTTCCTCATAATTTTCTTAAACTGAAATATTCTGTTTTTCAAACAAATAAATTATAACTTTTAGTTAAATTTATGGGAATCGTTAATGAAAATCACAAATATTCGACAAGATAATTGACATTTGATTCAAATTATGAATGATGAATTTTAAGGGATCTAGGTATAAGCCTTCAATGAGGTTGATATTGGATAGAACCTGTAATGGAGGTGAAACTTCTTTATGAGAGCTATAGAAAGTATTGTGTCAAACGTTAAGATTTTAAGTGTGGATGAAGAAATGTCATACTGAAAGATGATATTGATATCAATAGAGGAACATATTTGGCAGGGATTATTCAATACTGATGTCCTAAATGCAAATTTTATGATGATATCATAAAATGATCATTTCGTATTTCTCTATAACAAAGGAAGTATTATCATATTATTAAGCAGTATTCATCATATTGTCGATTGTTTTTATGTAAATGTAGTTAATTGAAAATAAGTTATACAAAATTCAGAATTTTCTAATTTTTACCCCATGTGTCTCTTGGAAAACCCCGAGTTGTATCTGGTATGTCCCATTATTTGTTTTCTATATATGTAGCGAAGATATGATCAACTTGTTCATTGATTCCGTAGTTTTGACAATTAGATAATCTTTTAACATACGGTAACCAATTCAAAATATTTGGTAAGAAACTGTAGCTTTAATAGTATCGAGTCAGAGTTAATGATATAGAAACATCAAAATGTAAAAAACGTTTACCAATAAAATATCAGTTGATATGAATGGTGTTTCATTTCATGTTGATAGGGGCCTGTTTTATTTGTGACTTAAGTGGTTTAGTGTTACGTAAGACTTCTATCCAGAAAATGCACGATTGTTTATGCAATTTGCTATTGGAAAATTTTTCACACTGTGTTCACTTTCCGGATTGAACATGATATTATTATTCTGCAATATTCGTAAGCTTCATCATCATGAACTTGATTGATTACCAGAAGTTATTGCCTTTGTTGGTATTACCATTGAAATGATATTTAACAGGCCTTCTTCTATAATTAATGTTTGTTAATGAGAACTGTTTGTAAAACGTGAAATCATGATTTTTCATTTAATCCAGATACCAAATGATCGTACCGATGTTTTTCAGTACAGTTTTCCTCCCCAAGCTTTCGACTCCTGTTTTTTTATGTGTTTGTATAAACTCAACAAAATTTCCTCAAATATACTGTTTATCATTGTAATATGACATCTGCGATAATGCAACTATAGTTCATGCCCCGACATAATGAAAAACTGTAAGTCTAAAAATTGGTATAATCTTAATCCTACATGTAAAAATCGTCTAAATACAGGACCACATACATTTTAAGTCGTAAATTTTAACACTTAGATCATTATTTGTCTTAAATCCTGAGACTGCTTCTTGTTTGTCTTAAGTCGTTTTATTCCAATAATCCATGGTGGTTGTAGTGAATTTTGTGATAGATATCAGAAAATATAAGATGTTTCAATGGTCTTCTGCAATTCTACACAGGTTGATGACTTTAGAATAGGTTTATTAGGTTGTAGTACCTATTTGTTTGAGTGAAAATAAAACAATAGGTACAATATACATCTCATTTTAATCTTCTCAAGAGGTTTGATCAATTCGTACCTCCAATCAGCCATAAAAAGTTTTGTTTTCAAACAGTATCCACCTCTGTCAACTTATTTTGAAATCGCAATGTCAAGGTCAATTTGTTAAAACCCCGAAGCAGAGTTCATGCTACAGTAAACGCTAGATGATGCGGTACATTTACCAAACAAAAAGCAGGCATTGTTTCGAATTTTACAATTCAATTGTACATTAAACAAAGGTTATCATAGGCATAGACAAAGTGTTGGAATTAAAATGACGTCGAAATGAAATTGAAACCAACGATTCATGATTCACATAATTCTGGCATCAGAATCTTCATTATCGCAATATTGAACCTTATTGGATCGTTCCAACAGGCCACTTCCACACGAAAAAGCCTACGAAGTATGCATCCAGAACTTACCAACAAAACCAAAAAACTAAATTTGCTTAATTCAGTTGCAAAGTAGTACAAAACAAATTTTCCTCATAAATTATGCCATAAGAATTTGAGAAGAAAATCACAACTTCGTCGACGTACATGAACGTTTCAGTTGCATCAGATTATTTACAGACAAAGGGAGTGTTTCAAGTGATAACTTAAATCCACTTGCAGAACGTCATATTGCTCATCACTCCTGCCCTTATGTAAAAGTATAACTGTCCATGCGTTCTCGAATTAAATCAACGTGTACGTCAACATGCCCCAGAAACATTGCCTTAGAACAGCGAGAGAGAATGACATTAGAACAGTGAGAGAGAATGACATTAGAACAGTGAGAGAGAATGACATTAGAACAGTGAGAGAGAATGACATAAGAACAGTGAGAGAGAATGACATTAGAACAGTGAGAGAGAATGACATTAGAACAGTGAGATACTATTTTGCCTGCAGGGTTACACATGACATTTTCATTCGCGTGGCAGAAAATGTAATTACGAAGATAAATAGTCCTATTTATACATCAATCTTTGTCAATATGAAAATACAACAATTAATCAAAATCTGACATTTGAAAGATAAGACAGGATTTAATCATTTCCTCCTATAAAAAGTAAACTTTGATTGCCTAGTTCATAGGCTTTCTAAAAGTTTGAATGACGACAATGAAAAAGTATATAACTTTGTTCAGTTTAGCGATCTTTCCAGTGTAGACTGAAAAGACAACTTTAAATTGAAAACAACCTTTGAGTCATTTAAAGGAGTTCAAATCAATCTTTGAAGACATTATGAATACAAAAGAATACTATATAACATATCAGAGAGAAGATCATGCCTGTCGACCCCTTCGTCTGTTGTAAACTGATCCTGTAGAAAGGAAATAAAAGTGTGAATAAAAGTGTGAAACGAGTATCATGTTATTGCTACTTTAAGACCTATATATGCTCATATACCTTAATATCTATTAGCCCTGCTTGAGAACGACACAAGAACAAATCACAGGAATACAGAAGATGTAATCAACTACTATTCTGTATACTAATCTTCCATACAGAAGTAATTCTGATGAACATTAAACCCTGATCTCAATGAACGATCTGTGAACAGGTTCTGGAACAGCTAACAACTGTTCATATGGATTGAATTTCTATCTCATTAAACATGTTTGGAACTCTATTTCGCTTCGTACCACTTGTTAGAAACTTCATTCCTGATTTCAAACATGTTTTGAGACTGTGAATTAAGTACATACGTTTTCCAAAATTATCCTGGTTCTGAGATTACTTATCTCATCTGATTTACATATTTAACTTCCTACACTTACGAATATATTTCTTGACAGTCTCTGCACTACTACTACAACTACTACTATCTTTACTACTAGCACGTTGTACGAAACGTAATGAAAAATGTTATATTCTTTATCTATTCGATTAGGCATCCTAACGGTAAAATTTTTTTGAAACTTTAAAGTAGCATTTGGAAAATATGAAATATGGTTGATATAAAGAGAGATTTGGATGGTTACTTTCTTGGGTGTTAGGCTGGGGTGTTTACCCTTACTATAACATATAGAATATGCTTATGCATCAATGGCGATGCAGTCAATTCTATCTCCTACAAGCTGTTACATTGGATCATGAATTTTGTTAGTCTACATGACTCTAAGAAAATGACGTGTTAAATTTTGTTTTGAAACAACAGCATATGGATAGCGCTTTTAGAAACGAAATATTGTGAAATCAACATTCTGAAGATTTTTGCAAACGGTTAGGGAAGTTACACGAAAGCAGCCTCAATGTTTTGTAACAGTATGTCAAGAACACTCACGATTTAACAATGTGTTCAAAATGCATCTCCTCTAAAAACTCAATTAAACATTTTAATTATAAATACATATAAAGCGCCACGGAGCACCTTAAGAAAGGTTGATATGCTGATTATCATTGTTATCATAACAATCGAAGAATTATTATATGAATACTTTTAAATAGACGTTTGAATGTCATCATTAATGACCACATGGTTAGCACATCTATGACGAGTAATAATAACTATCTTACTGCTTAATTTAATTGAGCACAAACACTGTTGTTTCTTCATAATGTTTTATGTCAGCTACGAAGGGTTAAAGAGGAAGTAAAATGAATTTTTCAGAAACTGCTATAATTTGATTGGGGCAATCAGTGGTGTATGATAGGGCAATATTAACTGCTATAATTTGGTTGAGGCAATCAGTGGTGTATGATAGTGCAATGTTAACTGCTGTAATTTGGTTGGGGCAATCAGTGGTGTATGATAGGGCAATGTTAATTGCTATAATTTGGTTGCGGCAATCAGTGGTGTATGATAGTGCAATGTTAACTGCTATAATTTGGTTGAGGCAATCAGTGGTGTATAATAGTGCAATGTTAATTGCTATAATTTGGTTGAGGCAATCAGTGGTGTATGGTTGTACAATGTTAATTGCTATAACTTGGTTGATGCAATCAGTGGTGTATGATAGTGCAATGTTAATTGCTATAATTTGGTTGAGGCAATCAGTGGTGTATGATAGGGCATTATTAACTGGTCAAATTTGGTTGAGGCAATCAGAGGTGTATGATAGTGCAATGTTAACTGCTATAATTTGGTTGCGGCAATCATTGGTGTATGGTAGTGCAATGTTAATTGCTATAATTTGGTTGAGGCAATCAGTGGTGTATGATAGGGCAATGTTAATTGCTATAATTTGGTTGCGGCAATCAGTGGTGTATGATAGTGCAATGTTAACTGCTATAATTTGGTTGAGGCAATCAGTGGTGTATGGTTGTACAATGTTAATTGCTGTAATTTGGTTGGGGCAATCAGTGGTGTATGATAGTGCAATGTTGATTGCCATAATTTGGTTGAGGAAATCAGTGGTGTATGATAATGCAATGTTAACTGCTGCAATTTGGTTGAGGCAATCAGTGGTGTATGGTAGTACAATGTTAATTGCTATAATTTGGTTGAGGAAATCAGCGGTGTATAATAGTGCAATATTAACTGCTATAATTTGGTTGAGGCAATCAGTGGTGTATGATAGTGCAATGTTAACTGCTGTAATTTGGTTGAGGCAATCAGTGGTGTATGATAGGGCAATGTTATTTGCTATAATTTGGTTGAAGCAATCAGTGGTGTATGATAGTGCAGAGTTAACTGCTATAATTTGGTTGAGGCAATCAGTGGTGTATGATAGTGCAATGTTAATTGCTATAATTTGGTTGAGGCAATCAGTGGTGTATGATAGTGCAATGTTAACTGCTATAATTTGGTTGGGGCAATCAGTGGTGTATGATAGTGCAATGTTAATTGCTATAATTTGGTTGAGGCAATCAGTGGTGTATGATAGGGCAATGTTAATTGCTATAATTTGGTTGAGGCAATCAGTGGTGTATGATAGTGCAATGTTAATTGCTATAATTTGGTTGAAGCAATCAGTGGTGTATGATAGTGCAGAGTTAATTGCTATAATCTGGTTGAGGCAATCAATGGTGTATGAGAGGGCAATGTTAATTGCTATAATTTGGTTGAAGCAATCAGTGGTGTATGATAGGGCAATGTTAATTGCTATAGTTTGGTTGAAGCAATCAGTGGTGTATGATAGGGCAATGTTAATTGCTATAATTTGGTTGAAGCAATCAGTGGTGTATGAGAGGGCAATGTTAATTGCTATAATTTGGTTGAAGCAATCAGTGGTGTATGATAGTGCAATGTTAATTGCTATAACTTGGTTGAGGCAATCAGTGGTGTATGGTAGTGCAATGTTAATTGCTATAATTTGGTTGAGGCAATCAGTGGTGTATGCATATGATAGGGCAATGTTAACTGCTATAATTTGGTTGAGGCAATCAGTGGTGTATGGTTGTACAATGTTAATTGCTATAACTTGGTTGAAGGAATCAGTGGTGTATGATAGTGCAATGTTAATTGCTATAATTTGGTTGAGGCAATCAGTGGTGTATGATAGGGCATTATTAACTGCTCAAATTTGGTTGAGGCAATCAGTGGTGTATGGTAGTGCAATGTTAATTGCTCAAATTTGGTTGAGGCAATCAGTGGTGTATGATAGTGCAATGTTAACTGCTATAATTTGGTTGCGGCAATCAGTGGTGTATGATAGTGCAATGTTAATTGCTATAATTTGGTTGAGGCAATCAGTGGTGTATGATAGGGCATTATTAACTGCTCAAATTTGGTTGAGGCAATCAGTGGTGTATGGTAGTGCAATGTTAATTGCTCAAATTTGGTTGAGGCAATCAGTGGTGTATGATAGTGCAATGTTAATTGCTATAATTTGGTTGCGGCAATCAGTGGTGTATGATAGGGCATTATTAACTGCTCAAATTTGGTTGAGGCAATCAGTGGTGTATGGTAGTGCAATGTTAATTGCTCAAATTTGGTTGAGGCAATCAGTGGTGTATGATAGTGCAATGTTAACTGCTATAATTTGGTTGCGGCAATCAGTGGTGTATGATAGGGCATTATTAACTGCTCAAATTTGGTTGAGGCAATCAGTGGTGTATGATAGGGCAATGTTAACTGCTATAATTTGGTTGCGGCAATCAGTGGTGTATGGTAGTGCAATGTTACTTGCTATAATTTGGTTGAGGCAATCAGTGGTGTATGATAGTGCAATGTTAACTGCTATAATTGGTTGAAGCAATCAGTGGTGTATGATAGTGCAATGTTAACTGCTATAACTTGGTTGAAGCAATCAGTGGTGTATGGTAGTGCAATGTTAATTGCTCAAATTTGGTTGAGGCAATCAGTGGTGTATGATAGGGCAATGTTAACTGCTATAATTTGGTTGAGGTAATCAGTGGTGTATGGTAGGGCAATGTTAATTGCTATAATTTGGTTGCGGCAATCAGTGGTGTATGATAGTGCAATGTTAACTGCTATAATGTGGTTGAGGCAATCAGTGGTGTATGGTAGTGCAATGTTAATTGCTATAATTTGGTTGAGGCAATCAGTGGTGTATGATAGGGCAATGTTAACTGCTATAATTTGGTTGGGGCAATCAGTGGTGTATGATAGTGCAATGTTAATTGCTATAATTTGGTTGAGGCAATCAGTGGTGTATGATAGGGCAATGTTAACTGCTATAATTTGGTTGGGGCAATCAGTGGTGTATGATAGTGCAATGTTAATTGCTATAATTTGGTTGAGGCAATCAGTGGTGTATGATAGTGCAATGTTAACTGCTATAATTTGGTTGGGGCAATCAGTGGTGTATGGTTGTACAATGTTAATTGCTATAATTTGGTTGAGGCAATCAGTGGTGTATGATAGTGCAATGTTAATTGCTATAATTTGGTTGAGGCAATCAGTGGTGTATGATAGTGCAATGTTAATTGCTATAATTTGGTTGAGGCAATCAGTGGTGTATGATAGGGAACTGTTAACTGCTATAATTTGGTTGGGGCAATCAGTGGTGTATGGTTGTACAATGTTAATTGCTATAATTTGGTTGAGGCAATCAGTGGTGTATGATAGTGCAATGTTAATTGCTATAATTTGGTTGAGGCAATCAGTGGTGTATGATAGTGCAATGTTTATTGCTATAATTTGGTTGAGGCAATCAGTGGTGTATGATAGTGCAATGTTAATTGCTATAATTTGTTTGAGGCAATCAGTGGTGTATGATAGTGCAATGTTAACTGCTATAATTTGGTTGGGGCAATCAGTGGTGTATGATAGGGCAATGTTAATTGCTATAATTTGGTTGAGGCAATCAGTGGTGTATGATAGTGCAATGTTAACTGCTATAATTTGGTTGAGGCAATCAGTGGTGTATGATAGTGCAATGTTAATTGCTATAATTTGGTTGAGGCAATCAGTGGTGTATGATAGTGCAATGTTAATTGCTATAATTTGGTTGAGGCAATCAGTGGTGTATGATAGTGCAATGTTAATTGCTATAATTTGGTTGAGGCAATCAGTGGTGTATGATAGTGCAATGTTAATTGCTATAATTTGGTTGAGGCAATCAGTGGTGTATGATAGTGCAATGTTTATTGCTATAATTTGGTTGAGGCAATCAGTGGTGTATGATAGTGCAATGTTAATTGCTATAATTTGTTTGAGGCAATCAGTGGTGTATGATAGGGCAATGTTAACTGCTATAATTTGGTTGAAGCAATCAGTGGTGTATGATAGTGCAATGTTAATTGCTATAATTTGGTTGAAGCAATCAGTGGTGTATGATAGTGCAATGTTAATTGCTATAATTTGGTTGAGGCAATCAGTGGTGTATGATAGTGCAATGTTAATTGCTATAATTTGGTTGAAGCAATCAGTGGTGTATGATAGGGCAATGTTAACTGCTATAATTTGGTTGAAGCAATCAGTGGTGTATGATAGTGCAATGTTAATTGCTATAATTTGGTTGAGGCAATCAGTGGTGTATGATAGTGCAATGTTAATTGCTATAATTTGGTTGAGGCAATCAGTGGTGTATGATAGTGCAATGTTAATTGCTATAATTTGGTTGAGGCAATCAGTGGTGTATGATAGTGCAATGTTAACTGCTATAATTTGGTTGAGGCAATCAGTGGTGTATGATAGTGCAATGTTAATTGCTATAATTTGGTTGAGGCAATCAGTGGTGTATGATAGTGCAATGTTAATTGCTATAATTTGGTTGAGGCAATCAGTGGTGTATGATAGTGCAATGTTAATTGCTATAATTTGGTTGAGGCAATCAGTGGTGTATGATAGTGCAATGTTAATTGCTATAATTTGGTTGAGGCAATCAGTGGTGTATGATAGTGCAATGTTAATTGCTATAATTTGGTTGAGGCAATCAGTGGTGTATGATAGTGCAATGTTAACTGCTATAATCTGGTTGAGGCAATCAGTGGTGTATGAGAGGGCAATGTTTATTGCTATAATTTGGTTGAGGCAATCAGTGGTGTATGAGAGGGCAATGTTTATTGCTATAATCTGGTTGAGGCAATCAGTGGTGTATGAGAGGGCAATGTTTATTGCTATAATTTGGTTGAGGCAATCAGTGGTGTATGATAGGGCACTGTTAATTGCTATAATTTGGTTGAGGCAATCAGTGGTGTATGATAGGGCACTGTTAACTGCTATAATTTGGTTGGGGCAATCAGTGGTGTATGATAGGGCAATGTTAATTGCTATAACTTGGTTGAGGCAATCAGTGGTGTAAGGTAGTGCAATATTAACTGCTATAATTTGGTTGAGGCAATCAGTGGTGTATGAAAGTGCAATGTTAATTGCTATAACTTGGTTGAGGCAATCAGTGGTGTATGATAGGGCAATGTTAACTGCTATAATTTGGTTGAGGCAATCAGTGGTGTATGGTAGTGCAATGTTACTTGCTATAACTTGGTTGAAGCAATCAGTGGTGTATGGTAGGGCAATGTTAATTGCTATAACTTGGTTGAGGCAATCAGTGGTGTATGATAGGGCAATGTTAATTGCTATAATTTGGTTGAGGCAATCAGTGGTGTATGATAGGGCAATGTTAACTGCTATAATTTGGTTGAGGCAATCGGTGGTGTATGGTAGTGCAATGTTAACTGCTATAACTTGGTTGAGGCAATCAGTGGTGTATGATAGTGCAATGTTAATTGCTATAATTTGGTTGAGGCAATCAGTGGTGTATGATAGGGCAATGTTAATTGCTATAATTTGGTTGAGGCAATCAGTGGTGTATGGTTGTACAATGTTAACTGCTATAATTTGGTTGAGGCAATCAGTGGTGTATGATAGGGCACTGTTAACTGCTATAATTTGGTTGGGGCAATCAGTGGTGTATGATAGGGCAATGTTAATTGCTATAACTTGGTTGAGGCAATCAGTGGTGTAAGGTAGTGCAATATTAACTGCTATAATTTGGTTGAGGCAATCAGTGGTGTATGAAAGTGCAATGTTAATTGCTATAACTTGGTTGAGGCAATCAGTGGTGTATGATAGGGCAATGTTAACTGCTATAATTTGGTTGAGGCAATCAGTGGTGTATGGTAGTGCAATGTTAATTGCTATAACTTGGTTGAAGCAATCAGTGGTGTATGGTAGTGCAATGTTAATTGCTATAACTTGGTTGAGGCAATCAGTGGTGTATGATAGGGCAATGTTAATTGCTATAATTTGGTTGAGGCAATCAGTGGTGTATGATAGGGCAATGTTAACTGCTATAATTTGGTTGAGGCAATCGGTGGTGTATGGTAGTGCAATGTTACTTGCTATAACTTGGTTGAAGCAATCAGTGGTGTATGGTAGGGCAATGTTAATTGCTATAACTTGGTTGAGGCAATCAGTGGTGTATGATAGGGCAATGTTACTTGCTATAACTTGGTTGAAGCAATCAGTGGTGTATGGTAGGGCAATGTTAATTGCTATAACTTGGTTGAGGCAATCAGTGGTGTATGGTAGGGCAATGTTAATTGCTATAACTTGGTTGAGGCAATCAGTGGTGTATGGTAGGGCAATGTTAATTGCTATAACTTGGTTGAGGCAATCAGTGGTGTATGGTAGGGCAATGTTAATTGCTATAACTTGGTTGAAGCAATCAGTGGTGTATGGTAGGGCAATGTTAATTGCTATAACTTGGTTGAGGCAATCAGTGGTGTATGGTAGTGCAATGTTACTTGCTATAACTTGGTTGAAGCAATCAGTGGTGTATGGTAGGGCAATGTTAATTGCTATAACTTGGTTGAGGCAATCAGTGGTGTATGATAGGGCAATGTTAATTGCTATAATTTGGTTGAGGCAATCAGTGGTGTATGATAGGGCAATGTTAACTGCTATAATTTGGTTGAGGCAATCAGTGGTGTATGGTAGTGCAATATTAACTGCTATAATTTGGTTGAGGCAATCAGTGGTGTATGATAGGGCAATGTTAACTGCTATAATTTGGTTGAGGCAATCAGTGGTGTATGATAGTGCAATGTTAATTGCTATAATTTGGCTGAGACAATCAGTGGTGTATGATAGTGCAATGTTAATTGCTATAATTGGGTTGAAGCAATCAGTGGTGTATGATAGTGCAATGTTAATTGCTATAATTTGGTTGAAGCAATCAGTGGTGTATGATAGTGCAATGTTAACTGCTATAATTTGGCTGAGACAATCAGTGGTGTATGATAGTGCAATGTTTATTGCTATAATTTGGTTGAGGCAATCAGTGGTGTATGGTTGTACAATGTTAATTGCTATAATTTGGTTGAGGCAATCAGTGGTGTATGATAGTGCAATGTTAACTGCTATAATTTGGTTGAGGCAATCAGTGGTGTATGATAGGGCAATGTTAATTGCTATAATTTGGTTGAGACAATCAGTGGTGTATGATATGGCAATGGTAACTGCTATGACTTGGTTGAGGCAATCAGTGGTGTATGATAGGGCAATGTTTATTGCTATACTTTGGTTGAGGCAATCAGTGGTGTATGATAGTGCAATATTAACTGCTATAATTTGGTTGAGACAATCAGTGGTGTATGATAGTGCAATGTTAAATGCTATAACTTGGTTGAGGCAATCAGTGGTGGTTGATAGGGCAATGTTAATTGCTATAATTTGGTTGAGGCAATCAGTGGTGTATGATAGTGCAATGTTAATTGCTATAACTTGGTTGAGGCAATCAGTGGTGTATGATAGGGCAATGTTAACTGCTATAATTTGTTTGAAGCAAACCGAGAACATAACTAAAACTTAGACAATCTTCAAGTTGTAATTGCCTGAAAGTGTTAAAACATTGATATATCGGTTGCTGTCAGCTGTTTCAATTACGCTGATGAATGAATTTCGAAGGGAGTTGCTCGATGAAGGGATTCATTTGTCTCTTGTGAAGTATGAAATTTGGACTCAGGAGGTGCGCTTCTCATTGATTAAAAAATTGGGCATTGAGAAATCAGCTGCATGTTATCATGATGCGAAAAGACATACAGATGTTTTAATATCACAAATGAAAACGATATCCTAAAAATACTGTTTCGGTCATCTTTTTTAAATGTTAACCAAACTATCTAGGTATATTTATATTTGTTGTTTTAAATTGTTTGAGATAAATATATAAAACTGTTAACCTGTTAACACGCCTGTAGTTTGTTTCTGATTCCATTGCTAGAATGAAAACAAATGTAGTAGGTAATGTGACATTGATATTGGTTTCAAAAGTAAATGTTCTTTCCTTTCCTAAATCTGCCTTACCAAAATCTACAAACATATATATATATATATATATTTAGAAGAGGTACTTCCTGGTCTCAGGTATTTGTCACCTCATCAGGGACATCAGTAACATAATGCAAAACTTAAACTGGAGACTAATCTTCTTCAAATTTGACCTTTTTGCTAAACATAAAACCAAGAAGTAGTAAAGAATGTGAATACAAAATTTACTGATTGTTTTTTCGAAGAACCTGGAATAAAATAAGGCATAACAAAGCCAGATAATGGTTGCCAGTTGTCCAAAGAATAGAACGTGCGTAAGTTCATTCATGAAACTAAAGAAATTCGTTTTACCGCAATAATAAAAAATTGAGAAACAGATCTTGCACGATGTCAGTAATTTTATCATTGTGAATAAGGAACGCATTTTACCCACGCTGGTGAAATTAAATATACATGCTAAGTTTTTCAAAGGCGATCAAATACTATGTCATCAAATTCTCTGCAGAACAGAAATGTAAAGGTTGTCCCCTCTTGCCTTTACTATGACTTCATAAGTTACCAGTTCAGGCATGTGTTGTTTCATTCTCTCCCCACAGAGGCAGATCAAGTCATGTTGATTTAGCCTCTGTTCTATTACGCCGAAATCTGTGGGTTCCGGCAGTTTCTCCTGGCGGAAAAAAACTTTCATCACAATACATTTGAATTTCTTTATCGAATGTTAAGGCTTCTCGCATGGAAAGGGTGGTTCATATCACAATAGCTTTGCCTTGTTTCAGTAGCCAAAATGATGATTTAAGAACAGCGTCGCTGATTGCACAACTAATATTGATTGCCTCCAATCAGGCATCTCCCATTCTATCCCACAAAGTCGGCGTAATATAACAGAGGCTAAATCAACATGACTTGATCTGCCTCTGTGGGGAGAGAATGGTGTTGTTTAAAAGAATCTGGTTCTGTGCTATCAATCTATCCAGCAATCAGCACCACAGTAGCTGAATGAGTAAGTGTCCATCTACCAACAAACTCGTAGTCTTCGTTCAGGCTCAACACATCGGCTTGGTGAGCGGAGATACAAGCTAAAGACACTCAGAGGCGGATCATGCAGAGTGACTGCTGCTGCTAATTGGAACAAACTGCCTGAAGCTCTGAAACCTGATAACTTTTCAATGTTCAAGTCAAAATTGAAAACATATTTATTTAGAATTAACTGTAAACAGATAAATTACATTTATAATGACTCAGAATGAAGTTATTAAAACGTTTATGGTAGATTCCTTCCTAATTTCACGGATATGTAGAATCAACAGACAACGCAAATGAAACGCGGATTACAAAAACGAAACAACTACATTTACCAGTTATGTCAGAGGTTATAAGTCTAAATTGTTCTATTCTACATACTTTTTTCTACTAGTCTAGTTCAGGAGTACGTGTTTTAGTTTTGATAGAAAAAATATTAATATTCCTTGTAAAATCAATTGGTTAAGTGACTCCATCCTGCTACATTAGCTTACTACAGTATGCCCTGATATCTACTGCCTTTTATGACTCGTTACATAACAAGCCAATGAATTAACTCGCATGTACAATGTAGTATGTTATTAGTAAAACGCCCAAATTGTCTCACATTTATGTAAGTCAGTCCAAAATGATGTGTCGCGCCAGATAGCCTATGTGAAATGAACCAAAACACCCGTTGGTTGCAGCTTCTGGACACTCAGCCTCGACAGCTTGGTTAGCTCAAGTTAGAAATCTGTCCGACTGTGGATGGTATGAGGTCTCTCTATAACTACTCCTGGACATTGGTCTTCACTAGACAGAAATCTCAAATATTGTTGTCATCTGTCTGTCTTGTTAGCGTGAGGCTTCGAATGTAATTTGAGGATTTTGAAATGTCATGGTAGAATGGCATTTCATTGACTTTAAAAATCATATGCCTATAACCATCTGTCAGCAAAAAAAAAGTTATTTGGTTTGATAGACATCAGGGTATTTGAAGGAGTTTAACGGATTCAAATATGCGGATGTAACAGGATGATATATTCTTGAGCATGAGTTATGTATAACAAAACAACCGACTCGTATAGATATAAAGATGAATACAATGTTGTTATTGTTTTGTGAATAATAATGTTCGATACAATAATAATCAGTTCCATTGATAAATCAATTAGAAATAAAATTAATTAAAAAAAAGAGCTGATGTTTTATGCCCTGAGAATATATCTCAATTGCTCAGGATCATGTTTCTGCTCTAGAATTACAAGTGATAAATTGAAAAATTCGAAATATCAATTTCCCTAGGGATAAGAAATGTCTTGAAAAATATAAACTAGAACATTTATTGAAAAAATATTTTCAATTATCATCAATACTGAATTTTTTATTATAATTACGAAAACCGCTCTGCAAAATTAAAACACATCTTTTTTTTTGCAATGAAGTCAGTAAGTGGAAGGGTTTGCGTTGAAATGATTTTGAGTTTTTACACGAACATAACCTTATGCATCATATTCATCACAATTTTATTTTATTTGATTGAATAATAATTGTCATAAAAGGACACTTCATGTTGTAATTAAGATTTAAAACTTACACTAGTTTGTTTCATGCTTACTGCAAGTGAATATTGTATTTACAAGAATTTTCAATACTTTTGATACCATATTAGGATAGTCTGTAAATCTGCATGTGTGAAATCAAATGTTTTTCTGTCAAGAATGTATAATTATTTCATTACAGCTTCTATCTTTTTCAAGAAATTGAAATAAAAGCTTAAACGAATAAGGGTTTGGTGGTGTGTTTGCAAGAGCCTTAGCCGTAATATTAGAATAGTATTTACCATATACCTGGATACAATAACAATGATACTCGTTGGCATATTTCATCCACAAAAAACTACATGTAATACTTAAACATCAGCAAAACATATATCAAATTGGCTAAAACTAACGATTTTAGATTTGATATTGACCAAACAACTGCTTATTTAAACGGGTAATGTAATTTTGACTCAAAATCCAAACACATTTATATTTATTGAGTTGTACACATGATAAAACTGATTCTCAACTTACATGTAATGATCGGTCTACAAACTGCATGGACAATGCAAAACTGACCTTAACTGAATTCAACTTGGACCTTTACTTACATTATACTTACTTACTTTACTTTAGTTACAAATTGTAATTTAAGATCCATATTCAAAGTGTAGTGTAGATTTTATTATATTTTCCCCCAAAGCTGGTTTGTTTTTGCTAACAATTAAAACAATTGATTAAAACATGTTGATATAACATGAAGCTATCAACTATAAGAAGTGTAAATCCTACAAACATAACGATGATGTCCCCAAAAGCTGGTTTGTTATATGCTATGTCAGCACAGAGGTTACTGCAGTTTGGATGTCGAATTAAGTATTTTACTGTTGATTAAAACATATAACCATAACATGAAACTATCATCGGAAGATTGTTGTCAATAGCTAAATTTCATCAAGAATACAGAAACGAAAGTATGACAATCAGGCTTTGAAATATTTCTATCCTTAGCACGTACTTTATTTAGGAGAATATCTAGCTAATGTGAACTGATATCTACTGTTATCACATCGTTATTAACATTTAGCCAAAGAAAAATATCCTATATTAAATAAATTCATGTAAATGAGGTACAAAACATTCATCAACATATGCAAATATGATAAGATTGAGTGATGACTAGATGTTTCCCAAATAATAAGCTTGCCAAGATTTCACTTGAGAAAAGTGCAGAAATACTTGGATACTGAATGAAATACTTTAATTGTTTTCGATGTCATCCAAATGGGTAATTAACATCTTTTAATGATACAATTATGTGTCAGCTATTTTGAATAATGCTTTTTGCATGGATATAAACAAAATATTCAGACACACATGTTTATATAGTATATAAGGCTCATGATCAGTGACCCAAAGTACAGTAGAGTTTTCAGTTATGATAGTTATAAACTGCTAGCGAAGAAGACAAAAATACCTAGTGGAAATTGTTCAGTAAATGGTTTCTTTCAAAACAATTACTAAATATAGTCGAAAAGGTGCAATACCAGGATTCAGCTCAAATTATTAGTGGATGTGCCTATTTGCAGCGACTTTACTATACTTTAAAGTAACAATATATCTGGCGGAGGAATTTAACAATTTAGCTCTCGATTGTTGCACAAAAACATTTGCAAACAAAAAATCCAAATTGTGAAGTGCAGAATTATTATAAATATCTTTAACCTACAACAGCAATATTATGACTGGGAATGTTTCAGCAAGGGTTTAAAACTTCATTTTACAAGGTACATTCAAGGAGATTGCCAATTTCTTTTCATTGTCTTTTACGAGGTATGATAAAAAGGTAAATGTTGTAAACCGTAGAAGTCATACAGGTTCACTTGAAGATTAAGAGTATTTGACGTCAATAAGTACACTTCTCAATTCAGATACCTGTCACTGCATTGACTGAATAATAATTTCACCAGTGTAAGTGTATTGCTTTAAGTGCATTTCAACTCGTGCACGTGTTCTTACACGATTAATTGTAAGATTAACTATTCACTGATTAAATGTTAATATTTTTCTCTTAGGATGTCATTAATGTATCTGGCATGCCACAGATCTGTTCTCTATTTACGTAGTGTAGATATCACAAATTGATTCAACAGTTTTGACTTATTGTTTTAGAAATGGTGATCAATTATAAATTTCCAAAAACTTATGCAATTTCATAGGAATTCTGTCACAGTTAAAGAAACCTTCGGTAGGCCCCTGAGTTCTTCTTATGTGCTATGAGTACACAACTGGCACGCACAGTGCGGGGAAACGATACATTATTCAAAGAGAAGTAATCATATGTAAAATTGGAATGCAAAGTTAACTGCCTCCTATTAGAAACGTAAATACAAGAAGGACATAAATGCATAAAGAGAATCAAATGATCAGGTAATTAAGGAATAAAGTCACCCGAGGGAAAAGGTTATAAGAACTTGAAATGACAAATATCAAATCAAACAACTATAACAAAAAGTTAAGATCTATTTTCTATTATCTCGAAATAATGATTATGTTATGTCATAAATTTTAATTCTAAAACAATATATATATAATTTATTTTAATGTCTTGAGAAATTTCTAACCCTTCACTCTACTTATGCATGTTCACCCAAGAAACGATTATGTCCGTTTGAATTTGTTAATGTCAAAGATCATGTGTATGGTAATTGTATATAAGTTATTTACAAAGCCGAAAAGGGACATTATAGTTACCTTGTATATTTTGTATTTGTATGCATATTGATATTTAGTGTCTCTGTTTTGCACTTTAAATGTAGATTATTTAAGATGAACACTAACAAGTGTACCCCATCTCATATAACATATCATGAATCGGTCAACGCAGTCGTTTTTTTTATTGAGAAATTATTTCTTAGATAAAATGAGAGCGAATCGAAATTAAACAGTTGCACAAAATGACCTCTAAAGCTTTTAATCTTAATGTATTTTGAAACCTGCATGACTTCTAGCTTTAGACACTACATTGTTATTTTAACATTCAAAACCTCTAAAGGGAAAATGGATTAATTGCCAATCTTCTTGAAAATATTTGGACAATAACAGTAGTTTTGCCAATTTTTTTCACGACAAAGCATTTAATCCCTTTTCTTGCAATAGTATTTTTCGTTTTATTTGAGTTTCAAGGAAAGAAACTATTGTGATTAAGCAATAGTAATTTCGTTTTATTTGAGGGGCAAGGACGTATTTAAAGGGTTTGTTCTTCACATTTTCCCAGTGTATCATATAATATATTTCACAGGAATATCTATTTGAACTTTGGTTCTTTACGCACAATTCTGATGATGTGAAAAGAGATAATTGTTGTTTATATTTTTTTTAAATATATTTGATTGAACTCTTCGAAGATACTAATATACTAGTGAAGATGATGCATTAGACATGTCAGATTGATCTATCTGAACATTCTCTATTCAATGCAAGTGACCAAAGATTGAAAAATTGAATTGAAAAGCACACACCCTAGACTCCTCCACAGAACGTTACAAATCCAGATCAGAAACCATTATGTACAACAACTTACACATTTACAGGAAATTGATATCACCATTGTATGTTTGTGTAAACAGATTAATATAAAGTGTACATCCATTCACACTAAATAGCTTTTCTAATAAGGAACATCAATGAAAAGTTTTTAAATGAACAATTACGCTGCGTTTGCTCTTCGTTCTGCTAATCACTCCTGGTACAAAACATGTCAATAAAAGTCTGGTTATGAGTAGACTGCCTTAGCGTCAGCATACAAATACTTGGTTTTTGGAGATAATGATACCGTCAATTTACAATTTGTAATCAAAAGGATTTCTAAGTTTAACATCACACAAAGTACTTGACGCATTAGAGAACTGTTGATGATACAGCCCCATAATTGTATAATCATGATGAATACAAATGAGGATATAACGTCTATATTCTCCGGCGGGAGAGTATCATTAAATATAATGAAGTGTTGATTTTCTTGTAATCATTTTTTCCTGATTTAACAATAATCTTATCTTTAGACAAAATCTAAGATAAATAATCTAAAAATATTCAACTGCACAACTTCAGTTAACCATATATGTAATGTTAGTGTATTTAAAAGAATGAAGAAAATCCCTCCTTCTGAACAATGATATGTTTCCGGATAAAAGAATGACGTTTTGTTGGAGGTTGTACATGTTGTCAGCAATATTTCAGCTATTAAATGTGTGAATGTTGCCATCCAAAAGAGAGTAGACAGATCCGATAGAAAGAAGACCGACAGGATGATTGTACAGACGGACAGAAAGGCTTAGATAGAGAAAGACAGCAGGTTTAAGAACGACTAACACTTGGTCTGCTTCTACCAGTCGACCTGTTCAACCGATCAGTAACTGCATGCTTTTGACGCACTCCATTTGCATCATATTGCTGCATATTTCAAAATGCATGATGGATAGAATTCCCTGACCTTCTTGTTTGTTCTATAGATAATGGTAAACGTACTCTTTTGAAAATTATTAGCATAACAGATACGAACAGGTCTACCTGAAATCTTTGTGTAAATATAACGGAAATACGTCTATCGGAATAAGAATTATTCATACTTAAGATAACGCATTGTAGAATCCTTCATGAAAAATGGACGTAAGCAAGCATACACAATCATATTTTCTAAAACAGAAATATATCTTGACATTGAAATTAATGTATCCATATTCCACGACATACTTAACTACTATATGAAAAGGTTTCATGTTTTTATGATGATGTCATAACGTTTTCTGTAAGCTCTACTGAATTACCAGAACAAAGAGGAAATGAGAAGGTTGTTGCTTTGTAGTCGTTTTGTTTTGATTTACTGATTACAACAACATTTAAAACTAGCATTGTTTAAACATATGATTAATGATTCACAGTTATAATGTATATATGTATATTGAAAAAAATCGATAATGTCTTCTCTGATATCATTTGCTTTTTACTAGTATAAACAGATGCAACAAAGAAATCTGCAAAAAATAAAATTGATTAATATTGTCCAATTTGACCCCTAAATCATGCCTAACATTTAGAAATAGAATAAAACATTACAGTATTTAAGCACATCTAAGCTGGAGCGTAAACTTTTGTTCATGGTCGTTATATTACCTTGGAACCAATTATCATGCCTTTGTCAAATAATGGTTGCTCAGACGAAAAGAAGATCCCACAAAATGGAAAAATGGAATATTCATTTTGAAGACTTATTCATCGTCACAAGCCTAGCAAATGTTCAGAATCCGTCCGCTATTTTAGTTATTCATCCTTGTTGGTTGTATTTCTACAGAACAAATATAAATACAACTTTAAGGCTATCAATCTCAACATCTATTAATTTTCGTATACGCATGTTCAACATTTCCTCTTATTTCTTAAGTGCATGCAATCTGCAATAAGATATAATCATCAATAAAAATATCAAGCACTTCCGTTTGATACGAGTAAAACTTTCCTAATTAGAAAAAGATTTTTCAGAAAACAAACAAGCTGAGAATATAGCTTTTTGTGCTGATCTCAAATTAATTTACCTTATAATTAAATGAAAATTAACGTTTATTGGTATTATATGGTTAGTTTCATTTATTTAAACTGAAGTGTTCAAACTTAGTTGATAACCTATTATCCATGTAACCCGTTAAAGCAGTATAAACCTTCAAAATCACAACGTTAAAAATCCTTCTAATTCAAAACGATTGCCCAATGAACACGTCTGGTAACTTTAAATGACAAAGACTTGTCTACAGGGAGCAGAAGTGTTTTGATAAACATTTGGAACTCAACGAATCATTCATTGATTTGTAACTTGTAGTCATATGGCCACCTTTTGTTGATAAAAGACGATAAGGTTACTTTATGATTGTTGATCAGCTTCTTATCATGCATGATTTGAGTGTTTTTTTCTTTATAAATGTCAACTTGGTATCAATTGTAGTCAATTGTATAGTTTATCACCCTGCACAATACCTTTTTTAAATTCAGTACCAAAACAAATGTGTCTCATTTGTTTATTAATTTGTCATATGGGAAAATTCAATTTGAAATCATTTGTTACAAATTGTTACATATGGAGTCGTCAAAACGTTTGATACACCATGATCTTTGTTGAAAAATAATTGAAATGTAAATGTCTGACTACTCACTTATCGTGCTATATAACAGTCTAGTTGTGTATGAATGTCGACTTGGTATCATCAATCGTATAAAATGTTTACAGTAAACAAGTTCATCATGTCATTTCTCTGACTGGACAATACTTCTTTTTAATAAAAATTCAGTAGCAAAACATTTTGTCTCATATTTCAATAAGTATTCATATTTAAGATATTTTTTTAAATAAAATTCAATATGTAAGCCAATTGTTATATATAGAGTGGTGAAATCATTCTAAATGTATTTAACATGACACTCGAAGTGCACCGCTTTTTAATGTACAAATATTAATTGGTTTTGTTTAATTAAGTTATTTTGTATATAAAGTTGAGAAAAGACGACCATATGGATTTACTGATTGTACAGATATTGAATGTTTTGTTTTGACAGAAAATAAATATCTCATAAATAAACTTATTACAAGCCCTGTAAGATACCGCAGTGTAATATTTATACGGCATTATTAAACTAGTTTAATATCACAATGCAAGGATGACGTCACAGACGTGAGCTGTTGTGACGTCACAATGTAAGCACTTCGTCACAATGGGTGCCGAGTCGCGGAACTGTTATTTTCAGCACATTTTCGGCAAGTTTGCGTGATTTTTAGGGCAAGTAATAAACAGAATACTAAACTTCCTTCCATTTAATACTATTTTTATTAAACTCGTGAATGATATGGTATCAGACTCGCTTTCGCTCGTTTTATACAAAATCAATAACTCGTTTAATAAAAATAGTTTTAAATGGAAGGTCGTTTAGTATCCTCTATTTATGATAGGGATGACTAAATGGTTGATATAGATAGAAATCAGTGATGTTTTAGTTGCCGATTTATTATCATGTAACCAGAAAACTAACTTTAGTTTGATTTATCAAATTCCAATATGTCCCTATTGCCTTTCGCATATGGTTTTCGAACATTCATTCTTTTTTTTATATTACATTTATAAGAAATTGTGTTTATATTTTTTACCTGGATGATAAAACGTTCAATCATAAGCAAATAATAAATGTTCATATCTTGTTACATAATTAATTAGCATGAAATATCAATATATCATGAAGTCATTAATTATTCTCCTTGTTCAAATTTCATCTGCGCTATATTACTCAATATCTCTTGGAGATTTAAGTTCTTATTTACATCAGTTTAACAGATCATACCATAAATGTACAAAAATACTCGTTTTTGATTGGCAACTGTGAAAAATCAGAGGGCGTATAATGTGGTTATACTGTGCTCTGTTTACTTTCTCTTATGCGCAAGAATTCATCTGTTGCCTAGCAACAACTAGTTCTAAAATATTTCTATTGTGTCGGAAATAGTCACAAATTTGCCATTATAGCGTTGTATGTACATTACATTGTATTTATAAAATCTATTCAATCTTTCCACAAACTTTACGCTTGCAGTCTGTCCAAACCGGTAAAATATACGACACTAAGTCACTGACAACACTTCAGATTTCCGTTAGATCAAAACGGCCCGACAAAGATTAACCGGCCAGAATATCAAACGAATTCAATCGAAATGCAGCATACACTCACCTTCGCTAACAACTGCCACGAACTAATAAAATGTCTACTGAATAGAGTGAGCTCCCTTTGCAGCATTCGGATATTTGTCGGTAATCTCCGAGTCCTACCGTATGTAACGTCATTCGAGATAACCAAATCCGTCAGCACTGTGTGAATGTCCCTCCGTGGAAATCGTGCACGGTCATCATGACACAGCACGCCTGAGTCAATGAGAGAGAATATAAACTGACAGGCAAAAGAAACCTAACACCTCATTTAGTTTCGATTTAACAACGATTTGAAATATATATGACGCATTTGATTATGGAATCATCAACATTAATCATATCTACAATATTTCATATGAATTGATCGTTGATTGATTCATTTTTTTAAAGATATCTTTGTTTAAAGAAGAGCGGGGTAAAACATGAAATTTACACCAACATGACCCCTACCATGTTAAAAAGGGTGTAAATGAGTGGAAAACAAGGTTTGTTTTGTAATTTTTTGGTAAATTATAGCTTACATGTATATATCGATGGACATTTGTTGTTTGCTAAAATTAATTTTCCACAAAAAAAATTATAAAAAATTTCAATTTTTCCCCCAAAAATCAAACACGTCTAGAAGTATTCTTTGATTGATAACTAAAGGCCTGTACTGTTCTGTTTTAGCGCACGACGTCTAAAACTTAAAATATTTTTAACTGAAGATTATGTATATGATGAAAGCAACTAAAGTGTTAGGTTTCTTTTGCCTGTCAGTTTAGTTCAATCAGCGGCATATAACGGAATTATTATAGCTCTAAATTTAATTTAAAGTCCAACGGTGAATTCCAAACAGGTTCTCATTTACATCAGTAAAACAGATCATTTTATAATATAATTAGCAATGAAATATAGGGTTATGCAATATACAGTGGAAATATAATCCATATTTTACGAAAATGAGTAGAAAGTCATATAGTGTTTACGACACTCGTGCCTAACTTTCAGTATATCCCTCGCTCTCACGCAGGAACAAATAATATTTAGGCACTCAATAATCATTGCATGCCTTTGACACTCATACGATATCCTCTATATAAAATAACACATCCGTACCATCTTCAACTACATATGCTTGAAATGAATAATC